>OZ025300.1:274229524-274939642 GCA_964019185.1 Maratus speculifer
AGAACTTTCTAAATTGATGGACCGCAAAGACTTTCGTACACAATGATTGTCTTTAGTGAAAGGATTACAGCATGTTCGCTGAAAAAACCCAAATTTATGCAAAAGCAATGTTTCGTGATGAAAGCATATTTGAGAATTTTCTTCAAGATACAATAAACTTTGGTGATTAATTAACTTCTGTTCTTCAGAGGAAAATTCTTTAAAAAGCTTAAAACCTTTATGTACACAATAAGTCGTCAAATGGCACTGAGAATTATTAGCACAGCCAATGCTGCATTGACTCTGATCATAATCATGAGAATTCATAGAGCTAAAATCTGGATACATAATGTTTTAACAGTAATGTAAAGCATAAACTGAAAGAGAAAAGGAATGTTTTTCTATAAATCTTGTTAAACATGCAATACCCAACCAGGAGCTACTCTTGCCTGGTTATTGGATGTAACTCATTGGCAATGCGGTTACAAATCACTCATAATGGTATACGGGAAGTAACTGTGACCATAAAAAGTGATAATTATTATATGCATTAATCGTTGAAATAAAAAAGAATGGTTCAAAATATATTAAAATTAGATATGCTCTTTCCAGTGGTACTAATTATAACCAAATCAGAAGTGTCCCTTTTGAGATATACGCTTCTGAATATGGGGCAAAATCGACGTTTTTAATTTTTTGTTAGATTTTGAGCATTAATAATTTAATGAATATTTAAACAATCAAAAAATAACTACAGCGGCTTTACGATATATCCATAGGTAATTAGTTTGTAAAGCGAGAAATTTTTAAAATAATATTTGCAATAGTTACAGCATGTTAAAGTAATTGTAAAATTCAACCAGATTGGCCGTACGGCCTACTTTGAGGCCTAGTAATCACGGAAGTTTTGATTTGTGATTTTCAATACTGTAATTACATTTTTTAGCAGAAAAAGTTGTACTAGATCACCTATTTTCAGTAAGTAAGATTTCATATATCATGAGCAATATGATGCCGAACTTCATGATTTGGCCGTTTTGTTTACAAGCATGAAATAGTGATTGGTACAAATGAACCCCTGGTTCTCCAACTATACAACTTTTTGCACTAAACAGTTTCCAAATGTTCATCATATACCTACATGTATATTCTGTATCAATTTCATAAAAATCGAAGGGGGTCGAGCGGGAACCATGCCAAAATTTAGGACACTTGACATGGAATGACCCAATATGCTTATTCATTCGGTTTGTCTGTCCATCTCTCCGTCTGTCCGCGCTCTAACTCACGTAAATATACTCCGATTACCATAAAATTTTAAGACGTTATTGACGTTTACCCTAGCACGAACCCTACTGAAAATGAAGCTTCTACCATGATTAGTTTAACTACAGGAAGAATCAAATTTTGCCATTACATTACAGCGTATGGGGAAAAATCGTTTCAAAGGAATTTTAAAAATTTTATACCCTTTCAAACATATTAAAATTTATAGGCTTTTACGAGGTGCATTAAAATATGCACTCTATAAAATATAAGATGAAAATGTAGCTGTTATTCATTTACTGGGCCACACAAAGATATTTCATTAGATAATGGTAAAAGGGGAATTGTGTGTGACATATTTTAAATGTATTAAACTGTTTCATGTATAATAAAATTGATGTATGTCAATGAGGCTTAGTATAAATTATACGATACTGCTTTCCATAATATAAAGTACATAGTATTTACAAGGACACACAAAAGATCTAAATAGTACATTCTTTCCAAAGTACTGTATATTTATTGATATGCGCGTACAAGTTTCACTAAATTTATGCATATTATATGGTGTGTATAAATTCTATATTTAATATACAGGGCTACCCAAAAGAGCTCGCAAACATTACTGAATATGAGCATAAATTACTAAAAGGTGATTCTTAAATAAATTAAGCATTTTTACGCTGAACTGCATTAAATTTTCTAATAAATGTTTGCAGAATATAGATAAAATTATATATAGGCCACGCAAAAAATTGGGTACATGGAGCCTATGAATGATTATGTATGAGAAAGTGATTTTAGTTGTTTTAAGAATGTTTTAGTTTAAAATGAATTTTATCTTACACTGATGTTTAATAAAGGTACCAGGCAAACTACAAGGCTGCACAATGTATTCAAGTATGTTTCAATCTACTAGTATAATTTGCTGAAACAGAAATTTCAAGCTACTAGGAATTTTTTGCTAAAGTAAATTTTCCCATTATATAGTATGTAGTATGTATATTAGCTGACAGATCAAATGCAGGTCTGTTCAATAGTACTGGAATACATATTTGGCTATATTTGGGTTCATATCCTTATTTACCTAAATAATGAAGTTTTGTTAAAGATTTCATGAAGCGTTGGAAAGTGCTTCATAATCTATGATTAAAGCATGATTTTTCTTACTTGTTTAAATATTTTAAAACATTTACCAATGAAATATTTAAATTCCATTCACTGCTATCACTGAAGAAAGTATTTTCTTATATTTTCTTCCTTTAGAACAGCATGATTTATCAAATCTTTCTTCAAGATACATTTGGATTATTGAAGTTGCAAACATTAAACTTTGTCCTTTAATTGGCATACACACATATGCGCAACTGCATGAAAAAATTACTTTATTTGGAATAAGTTTGGATTTTCAATCAATGGAATATGAATAGTTATTTATTTTACTTTTATTTTCATGTGATTTCTGTATTCTTTTTTTACATTCTGTGTATTTTGCATGTTAAATTAACTAGTTGTTTGCAGTATAATGTGTGTCGAATATTTGAAAAATGGATAATGATAGTCATTATTTCACAAGATGTCTTACTTTGCAATTTTTTTTAGCTATTCTTAAAATTCAGTTGTCAGTTTCAAAAATTCATATTCTTGTCTGATGTTTAGAAAATTACTAAAATTATGAAATAATACCTGTTTTTAGTGACTGTTCGCTGTTAATTTAAACCATAAAAAATTATGGTATATTTAGGAAAACTAACAAAAACGATTTTTATTAATTAATTAATTTATTTATTAATTTATTTTTTGACCATTTGAAAAAATTTTGAGGTTTTTCGACAAGAATAAATTTTGCAATAGACCTGGTTATGTCCACATTTTATTTTTTATGATCGGTCCAGGAATATTAATGTTTCATTCATGGCGTATGTAATCTATGACTCTGTTACTACCTAGGCCACGTTTTGATTATCATAAAAATGATTTTTTATTGATTTTTATTAACTCACTGGGAACATTCATGCATTTTGCTTTGGCAATGGATGTCCGCATTTTATTTTAATTTAAAAAAATTCTTTACATTTAAAATAAGTCTTTTTAATAGAAAAAAGCAAAAATATAATTTATAAGGAAAATAAAATTAAGTTTGATCATCGAGACAACCGATTACGACATGTGCGACGATCACGAAAAAGGAAACTGTCTAATGTTGAGTCTAAGATTATAAACGACTTGCATCTAGTAAATTACTAAATGTTTTTTTACTTAGATATAGAACTTATTTATAAATCTTAATTTTTAGTGTAAAAAAATCATTTCCGAAATGGTTGTTGTAATTCGTTAACCTTTACACAGGGGCTCGCGCAGCATTCGTTCCAGAGTACTTGCTAAGCTCGACAGATGCAGTCCGAGTCCCCGCGTAAAGGTTAAACTATTTTATTTTATTGTTATTTATTTATTTATTTATTTATTTATTTATTAGAGGAATGAGGAATGGTGTTACTTTTTTTGCTTTTTTCTATCTTTATAAAAGTAAAGTATTGGATTCTTGAAAATTTCCGAATTCCAATTTTCGACAGGTGTTTTCCTTTTAGGTGACTTCTACTGTTAAAACTTCTTTTACTGTACGGCTTATACTTACTAAGGTATCTTACAAAAAATAAATGTGGTATAATTATGGAACAATGCTAAATAAGTATTCTGAACAACTCAATTTATAAATCGAAGAATTATTTCAAGCGCTGAAATTGTTGAAAACGTACAAGATAGTCTATTTAAGTAAATTTTATAGTATTGCATTTTATAAATATGACTGTGGAACCATATTTTTAAGCCACTTACTTACTTATTGCACGTTCAATCAGTTTCAAAATTTGTCTGCCTTTTTCTTCCAATTTTTTATTAAATAATCAATAAGGACTTAATCCATAGTTTGAAAAAACCGCTTTTAAAAATTTGTTGCAGATTTGAAAAAGACCGAATAATAGTCGATACAAATATTAGGTAGCTTTCATTACAAAAAGTAAAAAGCTACCTATTGCAGCCGTCCGGAGGAAAGCACTTCCAGAAAATTTTGGTATATTTTCACCTATCATGACCCCCAGACCCCAAAACCATCCTCCGTTTGAATGTTGACTTATATATATATATATATAACGGGGAACCTTTTAATGTTTAATAGCTTCTGCTTATCAACTAGGAAAACACCCTTTAATTGCCTTCTAGGAGGACTTAAAGGAATCGATTGGGAGCAGAGACTTAATGTCTAATCCGCACCTTCCATCGGTACAGCCTGTTAGTACTCTTGCCTAGTGCAAGGGGAACGAACGCGGATGGGCTTCCTGCAACCCGCTTGGCCAGCGCGGAGGGATTTGGCCACAACCCTTCTTATATTACCATGATGTCACAAAACAAATCACGGCCCTCAGTTCCCGGTAGTCTGCATGTTCCTGGTTACGGCAGCGATCAGATAGACATGAAGTCAGAGGGTGCTAAGAATCATCGGGTTCGGCTTGGCTGCCATAAGTTGATGACCTTGGCTACGTATAATGGACGATCCCTATCTTCTGAAAACCGTTTGCAGGAACTTGAAGAAGAGTTAGATAGGATCAACTGGGACATTTTAGGATTATATGAAGTAAGAAGAAAAGAAGAAGAAAAGATTGATCTTGCGAGCGCACATGTTTTATACTATAGAGGCACAGAAGATGGAAGAACAAGTGGTGTAGGATTTTTGATTTATAGAAGGTGGAAAAATCACATTGTAGAATATGATAGTGCGTCAGATAGAGTTGCACGATTAGTAATACAAGTGTCCAAAAGATACAAGCTGCAAATTACCCAAGTTTATGCGCCAACAATAAGTTATTCTGATGAAGAAATTGAAGATTTCTGTGAAGAAGTAGCTTCAATGCAGCAAAAGGGAAATTGCTACATCAAATTAATAATGGGAGACTGGAATGCTAGAATTGGAGAGAAAAAGAAAGGTGAATTATCTGTAGGAAATCATGGATATGGTATGTGAGATGAAAGAGGAAACAGATTGTTTGAGTTTGCAGAATGTGAACAGATGTATATCATGAATTCATTTTTCAAGAAAAAACCACAAAGAAAATGGACATGGCGTTGTGCAAATGGCTCAACAAGTGAAATCGATTACATCTTGATCAACGAAAAGTATCTTATTCAAGACTGCAGCGTTTTCAATAATTTCAATACAAGAAGCGACCACAGATTGGTTAGATGAAAACTGATGTTGAATACTAAAGTGGAAAGAATGAAGCTTTTGTTACATTCAAAGAAATCAATTGATATTATAAACCTGCAAAAACATAAAGAAAAATTTCATCTGGAACTTCAAAACCGTTTCCAAGTACTTCAATCAACTATAGAAGAAGAGCAAGATGTTACAACAGTGAACAAGAAGCTAACCAATACTCTACAAGAAATTGCAAAGAAGATAGTCGGTGATGCACAAATAAAACAAAGAAAATAACAGAAGAAACAAGAAGATTGATGAAAAAACACAGAGAATTTAAAATGAAAAAAAGTGATCCTAAATCAAGAGTTGAATATGCTGAATTATGTAAAACAGTAAGAAAATGCGTTACAGAAGATATTAGAAAATATAATTGTGATCTTGTTAATAAAGTTCTGGAAGATAACAAAAGTTTAAAATCAGCTAAGCGCAAGTTATGTGTTAGAAGAAAAGGTATTTTTGCACTGAAGAGAGCAGATGGAATAATCTCTAAAATCAGCAACGAAATAGTACACATTGTTGAGAAATTCTATAATGATCTATATAAATGTGAAGATCAGGGGGAAATCAACGTACACAATCAACAAGAAATCTGAACTGAAACTGAAGAGATAATCCCAGTGATGACAAATGAAGTTTTACAAGCTGTTAGATTTATGAAAAAAGGTAAATGCCCTGGAGAAGATGGAATTACAATTGACCTTATCAAAGAAGCAGGAGAAGAATTTGCAAAAAGGCTATCCTTACTGTTTTCCAAATGTCTCAAGAAGTCAGATGTACCAGAAGATTGGAATAATGCTATGATGGTGCTACTTTATAAGAAAGGAGAGAAGGAAAATATTAAAAATTACCGCAAAATCAGTTTACTGTCAGTGATTTATAAAATTTTCACCAAAGTTTTAACGTCAAGACTTGAATCAGCTCTGGACTCAGCTCAACCAAGAGAACAAGCAGGATTCCGAAGTGGATTCAGCACGGTGGATCATATCCAAACAGTAAGGGAACTCATAGAAAAACATAAAGAATATAATTTACCTCTCTGCCTTGCCTTTATTGATTACGAAAAAGCTTTTGATTCCGTCTACACCTCAGCAGTGGTAGAATCTCTAGAGGACATTGGTATAGACAAACCTTACATCAATATCATAAAGAAGATTTACAAGAAAGCAACAGCAATCATCCGTTTAGATAAAGGAAAAGCGAAGATCAAGCTTTGAAGAGGAGTAAGACAGGGAGACACCATTTCACCTAAGCTTTTTAATGCTGTCTTAGAAAATATCTTCAAGAAGCTGGATTGGGAAAACAAAGGGATTAGAATAAACGGGGAATATTTAAGTCATCTCCGGCTCGCTGACGACATTGTAATTTTCAGTAATAGTCCTGAAGAATTGAAAATTATGCTAAAAGATCTTGCAGAAGCTAGCATCAATGTGGGATTAAAAAATTTTTTTAGAAAAGTCTAAGGTCATGTTTAATTCATTTACATCAAAAAAGAAAATTGTCTACAAGAGCACTGAGATTAAAAAAAGTGCAAAGTTATGTGTACCTAGGACAGGAAATAGCATCGGATAATAGTATCATGAATGAAATCAACAGAAGAATAATAAATGGATAAAGTGCTTTTGGGAAGAACAATATTATTCTGAAGAGTAATATGCCTCTTTGTTTGAAAAAAAAAGTGTTTACTCAATATATTTTATCTGCAATAACTTACGGAGCAGAAACATGGACACTAAGAAAACGAATGATACAAAGACTACAAACAACACAGGAAAGTATGGAAAGATGTATGCTAGGCATAACTAGAAGAGACACAAAGAGGATAACCTGGATAAGAAATCAGACTAAAGTTATTGGCATCCTTGAAAGAATAAAACAGCTAAAATGGAAATAGGCTGGGCACATTGCAAGAAGACAAAACAATAGATGGAGCACAAGTATACTACAGTGGTATTCCAGAGATGTAAAACGACAAAGAAGACGACTACAAGTAAGATGGAGTAACGAAATTAGAAAAGTGGCTGGTGTAAATTGGATGATGAAAGCACTAGACAGAAATCATTGGAAAAATCTGGGGGAGACCTATATCCAGCAGTGGATCGAAAACGGTTGTTGTTGATGATGATGATGATGATATATATATAACTGATTTGTCATGCAATAACTAACGTATTTATGAACCGATTTGAATGAAACTTGGTATGTACATAGTACATTCAAATGTCTCGACCGAGTTTGTTGGCCAGCATCATTCGCCATTTTGTTTCAAAATGGCGGCCATTTTAATTTTTTTTAATTAAAATTTAAAATAATATGCGAAAAAATTAATAGTTGAAAAATATTGTTCTTTTACGTGTTAGAACATAAAACAACGATTCCAGAACATTTTTTATTTTGTCTATATCTTAAAAAATGATTGAGTTACAGCACTTTGAATTTTTCTTATGGCTGACATTTTGTAACGAACTGTTTTTTGTCACGCGATAACACGCGTATTTATGAACCGATTTGAATGAAACTTGGTATGTGCATAGTACATACAAATGTCTTAACCGAGTTCGTTGTCCAGCATCATTCGCCATTTTGTTTCAAAATGACGGCCATTTTAAATTAAAAAAAAATTTAAAATTTAAAATTAAATGCGAAAAAATTAAAAGTTGAAAAATATTTCTCTTTTACGTGTTAGAAATTAAAACAACAATGCCAGAAAACTTTTTATTTTGTATATTTCTTAAAAAATAACTGTGTTATAGCACTTTGAATTTTTCTTATGGCTGACATTTTGAAAAGATCTGACTTTTGTCACGTGATAACACGCGTATTTATGAATCGATTTGGATGTAACTTGATGTGTATATAGTATATACTGAGGCCTGAATCTAGTTCAATACCGAGCTTCTTCCGCCATCTCGTTTCAATATGGCGACCATTTAAAATTTTTAATAAATTTTAAAATTTAAAATTACGTACAAGAAGGTTAGTAATTAAAAAAGATTTTTCTTTTATGCATTTGACCTTGATACAAAGATTCCAGAGCATTTTTTGTTTTGTCTGTATCTTAAAAAATGACTGAGTTATCGCACTATTATTTTCTAGTGTTGCTCACATCTTGAAATGATCTGATTTTCGTCACGTGATAACACACGTATTTATAAACCGATTTGGATGAAACTTGGTGCGTACATAGTATATACCAATGTTTGGACCGAGTTCGTTGGCCAAATCCATCCGCCATCTTGTTTCAAAATGGCGGAATATTAAATTTTTTTAAAATTTTAAATCTTAAAATTAGGTGCAAAAAAAGTAAAAAATTGAAAAAGATTTTTCTTTTGTGAGTTTTACCTTCATACAAAGATTCCAGAGCATTTTTTGTTTCATCTATATCTTGAAAAATGGCTGGGTTATAGCACTTTCAATTTCCAGTGTGGTTCACATTTTTAAACGGACTGAAATTTGTCACGCGATTATGCGCATATTTATAAACTGATTTGGATATAACTCCGTGTGCACATAGTACATAGCAATGCTTTGACCACGTTTGCTGACCAACTTCATCCGTCTCCTGGTTTCAAAATGGCAGCCATTTAAGTTTGTCAAAAATCTTTTAAATGTATAATGATGTAGAAACAAAAAATTAGAAATTTACGGATTTACACGTTTCAGACACTGAATATTCCGAAAAACATATTTTTAAAAAAAGAAATTTGCCGTCCGTCTGTCTTTGTGTCTGTAAACGCTCTAATTTCCGAATAAATTGAGATAGACTTGAAATTTGGTGTGCATTTAATATGTAATAATGAAAAGAGGCCTATTGAATATCATAAAACCTCGATTATACGGAACTTTATTTTTCGAACTCTCGTAATATCTGTTCTGATGAAAAGTATATAAAATTTTTCTGACATATTTTTTATTTTACTTTAAGAAGTAAATGTAAAATGCAATTAAAAAAAAAACATCAATTTTGTATAAAAAATGAAGTCGATCGAATAAGCAGTTGCCTATGTATTTGTAATCCTATTTCTCACACACTCAGATTTTTCATGACCCTGAATTTCATACAAATTTCAATTTCAAATGCATATTCTATTTAGAAATTAGACGCTGAATCCCATGCAGTAAAACTGTTAGTTAGTATAATTATAATTATTGGAGTTATAAGGATGCTTCTTTTACGTAATTTGGCACTACTTGATTATCCCATCAATCAATAAATTATGTCTAAACTAAAAGATTAAATGTCGATAATGGCTTATCGTAAACATCACATTCACTTGGCATTAAACAACTTACACGTGTCTGTTAGGTCATCAAGCAATTTTTATTCGTCGTTTTATTTGTTTTTTAACAGTCTTTTACTAATATATTTGTTTATTTTAATTTAAAATAAAAACTATTCTAATTTGTATAATTTACAAGTAATTTTGCGATTTATATAGCTTATCGAAATGGATCGACGTGATAATCAATTTGTACCTGTAATTCAGTAATAGAGTATTACTATACAGTAAAAATAGTTACATATTTAGCCATTGTAATACAATAGGATTTTTAAAAACATTTTAATATACATTTAAATTTTATTTTGGAATTACAATGCATTCTGTAAATAATTTATTCATGTTTATTTTTAATATTTTTGTTATGCATATCCATCACGCGCAAGTATTATGGTGGCCCAAAATAAATAAAATTAAAATAGATTTAAAATAAATAAAAATGTTCTTGTATTTTAGATTTATTGATTTTGTTAATCCGTAAAGTGTGTTCAAGATTTTAAATTTAAAGAACATTCTATTTGGTTTCTTAACAGGTGTCAACCCTGCCGTACCTCCATTTATGGTTAAAAAGAAGAAAGCAGAAATTGCGTCTTCTTGCGAAACACGTCCTAGAAAAAGTTTGTATTCTTTAGTCGAATTTCGTCATATATTATTTTATTTTTTACTCTAATAATAGGTTTAATTATACAAGGTGTTGAAAAAAACTAAAAGGTATATTCCAGTAATTTTATTATTCGATAAAATGTAATGTCATTTGTGGAATGAGGATTTTAAAGTGTTCTAGAGAATGAAGTGGCCAATGACGTAGCGAATGAGGTGAAAAAAAACGTATCTTAGACATTAAGAGTTACACTAAAATATTTAAAAAAAATCTTAGAATCAAACCCGTTTTTCTCCATCGGAAAATGTTTTTCACTGTAAAAAAAAAAAAAAAAAAAAAAAAAAAAAAAAAAAAAAAAAAGTCATTAGTGGCATTGTAACGGTATCTATAACACTAGAATTGGTGACTTAAACCAAAAAAGAACAGTGGACAAATGATCGTAGAAAAGAGATGAAAAGAGTTAATTTATTCTAACTTCAAAATTATTAAGTGCTTGCTAATGGCATATCGGATGCTGGGTATTATGGACTATTAGAAATGGTCGTATGAGGATATTGAAAAAAAATCTTTTTGAATGGAATATTTCAGGTCATATACAATTCTTTTATTCAACTTGTATGACTTGAATGTCTTTATTTGTAATTTTGTGACTGTTAGTATAACTTTGGTACTTATTTCCTCTTCTCTTCATTCTTTTGTCATAAATTAAAATAACCACATCGCAAATATCACCCTTTTTCCTTCAACATTGCTGTCGATAGGAACTGCTAAATCGTCAAATTTCCTCTATGAACGCCCAATTCATGCGAATGCGTGATAAAGTCATTACAAATAATTAAGTAGTTTTTTTTTCTTTTGTTCCCTGATATGTAAATTTTGTCACATAAATTCCATTTTAACCACATTGTAATTTGCATATAATTGATAAAATAGCGTAATTTAAATAAATCTTCTTATCACAAAATTAACGGCATTCTTCTAATTTAGAGCGAATTTATACAATGGTAAACTTTCTACTACTTTTGGAAGATGTAGATAGACATGATATTTGTCGTTCAAAAAAAATAAATAAATAAATAAAAAAAAAAATAAAATAAAAATGGAAAATTAACTTTATTATTAAATATATGCATTTTTTCACATTGGTAAAAAATATATAGATCGTAGATAAACAATGAATATTTGCACAAATTTCATAAAAATGTATATAATCTTTTAATCGATTTAAAAAAATAAATAAAAGACATAATTTTCATATATCATGCAATTTGACATTTTTTTAATATCTTCTAACATTAGGATCAATAAGCTCAGCTGTTTTTAAACCATTAAACCAGTTGTTTCTGTATTCTTTTTATATGTTTGAAGTTAAACACATAGAAAACTAGTTCTTGATACATATATCATAGCTATATAAGTTGCTCATTATTTTAATTAATAAAAAAAGATTAGTGTAAATGTTGTTTTCCGTTTGATAATGATTTTATTTTCGCCAGAAAATGATTAAGATTAAGATATATATTTTAATACCTCTATTTATATATATGTGTGTGCGTAAAATTGTCAGTAAATCCAATCAGTGTAACAACCATTTTCCATAAATAAAATTTGAGCTATGATGACCTTGAAGGATTAACTGTGAACCGGTGATAGTTATAAAGCATTGTGTAAGGTAATACTTTGCTATTTTTATCGATTTTGGTCAATGCAATTTGTAATTGTATTAATTAATGTAAAAATATGTGTTACAATTTACGCATAACGAGTAAATTCGTTTCTTCTTTAAATATTTAAAGATATTCGTCTTTCAGAAAAAATATGTCCAGAGACGTCTACAATAAATCCGCCGATAAATGCTTTAACAAGTAATCATGGATTGACTAACGAAGAAGCTGAAGGTAAAGCAAAGATTTTAATATCATTTAATTGAATTTTGCTGGTTATTTTTATTTTTATTTATTTATTTTATTTTTAATTTCTTGAAGCATTAATTTTCAAGCATTGTTACTTTTTTTTTTTTTTTTTTGAAGCACCGTCTGAGCTATC
This sequence comes from Maratus speculifer, assembly GCA_964019185.1. Lineage (NCBI taxonomy): Eukaryota > Metazoa > Arthropoda > Arachnida > Araneae > Salticidae > Maratus > Maratus speculifer. Next base: position 274,241,949 of record OZ025300.1, read on the forward strand.
TATTGAACATAAAATTCAAATCTATCCATTTTACGATAAGATATACGTGATTAATAATTGACGGGATAATTCTTCTCTTGAGGGTTAATTGAAGGAGTTTAACGTTAGCAGTTTTATTTATTACAATAGCAGCATATATTTTATAAATTTTTACCCGCATTGTTATTGGAATAACGAAATTTATATTTAAAAAAATGTTTGGAGGATTTGTGAGCCAGACGATTTTTCAAGAAAAAACGTAATTTTGAGTTACTTTAAAGATATTTACTTAGAAATTTATTTTAAACGATGTAAGGTAAAATTCTAAACATGATGATATATGATAAATGCAATTTCTTGTAATTTCATTATACGAACTTAATTTTGTTTAATTGGTTGTGTTTACATAAAATAATTTTTGCTGCAATCTACTGTTTTCATTTGCTTTTTTTAGAATTTCTTTATTTAAGTTTTTGATCAATAATATCGACAGATATTTTATTGTAATTTTACTGAGCCTGTCATTATTTTTTTTAAGATGACATCGAAATAACGGAAGTGCGCCGAAGCAACTGGGTTCCTCGAAGTACCATCGATTGGGTAAGCTATTTTCAATGCACCTTCTAAAAAAAGTTCCTAAATGCAAAATAAAGTAAATTTCCGATTATTCGTCCCTCTATCAACTGCCACCCTTGATTAACCGCCATCCCACTTCCCGATTTAAAAAAAAATCTGAAGCGAACATTCGCCTAATACAGTGTGTCCAGCAAATAACACCCTGATTTCAAAATTAAATTTCTCAAAAACGAAGATCTAGACAATAATACGGTAAACGGTTTGTTTATTAGGTAAGTTGTAAAAATCTTATATAGAAGTTTCGAACGGTGAATATTTTAAAAAGATTGTGTTCTAATTAAAACAATGTCTGATTTGACACTTTTCTTGTTTTTTTTTTTTTTTTTTTTTTTTTTTTTTTTTTTGCAGAGAACAAACTTTTTGGCGTACAGTGCCACATTTTAACGATTTTTTGAAAAAAAAATTGAAATTTCAAAAATTAAGTGTGAAAAATCGTTATTATATGGCACTGTACACTGAAAAACGCATTCTCTACAAACAATCTAAAACAAGAAAAAAGTCAACTCCAGTATTCTTTGCAATCAGAACACATTCTTTTCTCAGGCCTCGGAGCGAGTCGCTTTTCTCGCCATTTTTTTGCATTTGTCTCTTTTAGTCTATATTTTTCAGATTTAGTTTCTTTTTTCACTTTTTTTTTATAACGTTTCTTACCCATCGATCGATCGCAGGAAAAAGATTGTAACTTTCCTCATTTGATAGCGGGAAAAACATCGCGAAATTCAACAATTTGTCGTGAGGAAATATCGGAAAACTTGTCAGTTTGTCGCAGGAAAATCTCGAAATTTGTTAACTGTACGCGGGTAAAAATCGTAAAATTTTTCCGTCGGAAACCGGCGGAAAATCATGGATTATGTTAATCTGTCTTAGGATGAAACCATGAAATTCCGTCCGTGGAACTACGGTGAAACTTAGTCGCGGAAAAAAGTATACCAAATTACCCGGGAGCAGAATCGGCCCAACGCTGCGACGCACGTCGCAGACTCTTGAGAAGGTCCACAGGATATTTTTCAACAGTTAAAAATTTAGCAAAAATTAAAAAATTTTGGTCTTAAATCCAAAAATTCGGACATAAAATGTATCGCGAATTTCGACAAACAGTCTTCGAAAAAAAATCTATTTCGTCATAGATCGCGAAAAATACGCGACTTAAGTCAAAAGATCGCGAAAAAACGATAAATTTCCTCAAAAAAATGATTCAAAACATCGTGAAAAAACCGGCAAGTTTCTTCAAAACATCATGAAACGGCTAATTTCTTCAAAAGATCACGAAAAAAACGGCAATTTTCGTCAAAAGATCACGAAAAAACGACACTTTTCGTCAAAAGGTCACGAAAAAACGGCAGTTTTCGTCAAAAAATCACGAAAAAACGGCAGTTTTCGTCAAAAAATCACGAGAAATGGCAAATTTTCTCAATATATTGCGAAAAACTGCAAATTTTGTTAAAAACTCGAAAAAAATGGCAAATTTCTTCAAAAGATCAAGAAAAAAAGTCAGTTTTCAACAAAGAATCACGAAAAAAGTCAGTTTTCAACAAAGAATCACGAAAAAAATAGCAAATTTCGATCGTGAAAAAGGCAATTTCTTCAAAAGAATGCGAAAAAACGGCAGTTTCGTAAAATGATCACGATACAACAGCGAATTTCTCCGAAAAATCGCAAAAAAAGGCAAATTTTATCAAAAAATCACGGAAAAACGTAACATTACTTCCTAAAGTTAGCAAAAAAAGACAAACGTCTTCAAAAAATCGCGAAAAAACGGCAGTTATCGTTAAAAAATCACGAAAAAACTGCAAATTTCTTCAAGAAATCGCGAAAAAACGACAATTTTCTTCAAGAGATCGCGAAAAAACGACTAATTTCTTCAAGAGATCGCAAGAAAACGGCAGTTTTCGTCAATAAATCGCGAAAAAAATCTAAATTTTGTCAAAAGATTGTGAAAAAACCCGCAAATTTTGTCAAAGAGGAGCCCCCCCCCCTCTTTAGAACAATGTATGAGGCATTAAAAATCCTGAGAACAAAGGCAACTTCTTTTTTAAAGTATGTGTATTTTTCTTTTATGTCTAACACAAATACTTGGAAGGTTTGAGTGCAAATAATGTAATGCGAGGGATTAGTCTGCAGAGTGTTTAAGTTTTTATACGTGTTGCAGACTGCAGAAAAAAAATCTGCTGCATGGCCAAATTTGTCTCTCTTTTGCAGGGGAAAAAATTCTAAATTTCGTCACGCTATCGTGGAAAAATGGTTGCGAAATTAGTATATCGTTCGCGGTCAAGAATCGCGAAACTTTTCTGTCGGACACTGAAAAGAAAGTGAATTTGGTCAATCTGTGTCAAGATAAAAACGCGAAATTCAATAATCATTCGAGGGGTAAAAATCATAAACTTCGTCATTCGGTCGCGGAAACAATATCACGATTTTGTCATTTTCGCGAGAAAAAAGGCGTATAATCCGTCAATCAGTGGCAAAATTATTTTGCAAAATTTGTCAGCCGAACTTGTGAAAAACAATTGAGAAATTCATTAGAAGATTGCAGGAAGGTATCTCAAAATTCTTATTTCGGTCGTTACCCGGGAGCAGAATCGGCGCAACGGTGCGACGCACGTCGCCGACTATTGGGAAGGTCTGCAGACTATTTTGCAACTGTTAAAAATTTAGCAAAAATTAAAAACTTTCGGTCCTAAATCTAAAAATTCGGACAGAAAATATATCGCGAATTTCGATAAATAGTCTTCGAAAAAAAATCAATTTCGTCATAGATTGCGAAAAACACGCGAATTTCGTCAAAAAATCAGGAAAAAACGGCAAGTTTCTTTAAAACATCGCAAAAAAAACGGCAAATGCTTTCAAAAGATCACTATAAAATAACAGTTTTAGTCAAAAAATCCCGAGAAAACGGCAAATTTCTTCATAAGATCACAAAAACGGCAGTTTTCTTCAAAAAATCACGAAGAAACGGCAAATTTCTTCAAAAAAATCACGAAAAAACGGCAAATTTCTTCAAAAGATCGCGAAAAAGGAGGCAGTTTCCGTGAAAACATCGCGAGAAAACGGCAGTTTTCGTAAAAATATCACTAAAAAACAGCAGATTTCATCAAAAAATCACGAAAAAACGGAACATTTCTTCAAAAGATAATGAAATAAAACGGCAAATTTCTTCAAAAGATCGCGAAAAAACGAGCAATTTTCGTTAAAAAATCACAGAAAAACTGCAAATTTTTTCAAAAGGTCGCGAAAAACAGCAAATTTCTTCAAGAGATCGCGAAAAAACGGCAACTTTCGTCAAAATAACAAGATAAATCGGCAAATTTCTTCAAATGATCGCGAAAAAACGGCAAATTTATTGAAAAGGTTAATTTCGCCAAATGGTCGTGGAAGGAAATGTAGTATGCCAGTTAACCCTTTGAAGGGCGGTGTTGGCATAATGACAACCTAATCTTTATTTCAAATTGCCACACTGGCACCAATAATTTTCTGGGAAATTTTCACTTTTATTAAATACGCAAAATTACACTTTTATTATGTTATAAATAAAATTTCATGTAAATACTGGTGTCATCCAACTATTTCAATATTTTACGAATACAAGTACCTTGCCCCGGAAACGGTTAAATGTATCCTAAAATATCCAAAAAAGTTTGTGTGAAATATTACTTGGCACCAGTACAACCCCTGATTTTACTTTTTTCACCAACACCATTTGATAAATTTCACCATTCTTTTCCTGAGATAATTTGACAAACTTCACTGTTTTATACTTTAACTGATTTTCGCACATTTTAATGTAACCCATTGACAGGCATCCTTGATTTTTTTTTTTTTTTTTTTTTTATGGCTTTATTCTACGAAATTCGTTATTTTTCTGGCGACTAGTTGATAAATTTCACTATTTATTTCCATGACCTTCGACAAAATTAGCAATTATTTGTATGATAGCTCTTGGAATTTCGCAATCATTTAGTGAATTTTGTGATTCATCCCTCTCTTCAAGACCCATTTGATGAATTTTACGATGTTTAACACAAGATCCATTTGACTAATATCGTGATTTTTTTTTCAAGGCTATCTGATAGTTTTCGTGATTTTTTTTTATCCTAAGAACATTTGACTAAGTTCGAGAATTTTTTTCTCGAGATCATGCGACAAATTTTGTGATTTATTTTTTGAGACAATTTGATGAATTTCACTATATTTCCTGGAATTTCATGATTCTGTCCCCGTGGTCATTTGGTGAATTTCTGATTTTCTTTCATGATGAATTGTTGCGATTTGAGAGATTTTTCTGCAACCAATCAACAATATTTGCAATTATTTCAAAACCGACTGAAATGCATTGAAAATGTATTCCGTAGATTGTGTTAAATCTTATAGTGCTTGTCTGTATACCAAAAACATTTAAATGAAGAGAATTTTTTTTTTTTTTTTGGTCTCCTTTTAGTCTCTTTTTTTAAATTTTGGTCTCTTTTAGTCTCTTTTTCTTGCGATTTAGTCTCTTTTCTCTCTTTTTTAAGAGTGACTCAGCGATCCTAGGCCTTTTCTAAAATTTCTAAATATTCACTGCTCGAAACTTTTGTGTAACATTTTTACAGGTTACCTAATAAACAAACAGTTTATCGTATAATTCTACCGATCTTAGTTTTTGAGAAATTTAATTTTGAAATCAGGGTGTTATTTGCTGGACACCCTGTATAATTGGTAGCACACAACATGATGAAGCATCTACTGATGTTTGAAAATATGGAATTTGGTGTCAGACACACCATGCTTCAAAAATATTTCTCCTGATAAAGATAGACACTGGCTTGGTTGTGACATATATGATATTATTTGTCCAAAATTAAAAAAAATTATGAAAATATTTAAAATGCATTGAACACTGTGAATGTAAGGGGGATGAATGTGCTGAATTGGAGAATGATATTCAAAAGTAAGTCTTTCAGAAGTGAACACTTTGCTCTCTAACGCACGTATTCATCAACGATTTCAACCCCGAGTTATACCGAAAACTTTGGTTACATGCACGAAAGGTATTCACCTTTAATCCTGATTGGAGGCTGTGATGTAACACTTATTCTATTATATATATTTCTATTAATTTTTCAAATGTTCGTTCCCTCCCCTCTTTTAAAATTTAAATTTAAAAGAAAAGTATTTTTAATAGTATTGTAATTGTGTGTTCGTCTCCAATTGCACATAAAATAATAATAATAAATAAAAAACAAATAATAAATTAGTTTTAAATTATCATTCCATTTCTAGATTTTTCTTTCTTGTTCTTCAGGTGATTGAATATCAAACGAATTAATTTTTTTTTCTGTTTTAAAAAACTGCTATTTTTATTTCCCAATCATTTCAGTTTGTCTTGTATAAAGAACTTAATTTGTTACCGGTTGAGTAATTTTCGTTTAGGGTTTCTGGGTGTTGCGCATTTTCGCCATTGGCGATAAATGCTGTATTCTTGACAACACTCATTTTTAAATTTTCTCCTTTGCTTATCATATAACGGTCCTTTTTACCTGTACATTTTTTTGCTCGGATTGGGAATCTATTCTACACCAAAAGACTTTTTTTGTCGTTTGTGAAATGTGAAAATTTTGTGAGTTTTACATTTTGTCTTGGTGAAGTAAACACACACGCTCGTTGTTGTCAAAAATGACAAATATTTTCATTATTATGTTCTATGACATTTATGTTAGTGTGCTGCATTCTTATGTGGGCGATTGTTTAGATTACGTTTTATTGCGGACATGTCAACGTGGACAATTTGTGGTCGTCGAAAAATTATAATGTTTCTTTTAATACCGATTGTAACCGATTGTACCGATAGTGAACGTTTGGTGTGAATACACTGCATTCCAAGTGTTTTGATATGCTCTTATTTCTGGTATTCTTCAAAAATAAAAACAATTTAGTCAAGATGTTTGTGAGCTGAGTTTTCTTCATCAGAAAATGAGTGAATCACTTCATTCCAGAAAAAAAGTAAAATGTGAACCTGGTATTCTCCACAAATTGCAATACGATCCGGCCAATCTCATAAAAGGTGGCTTTATTTTCATATTTTGCCATTATAGAGGCCTCCTTGATAATGTCCAATCAAATGCTGCCATGAATTTCATTTTTTCGTTAACTGGGGTGCTCTAGATTGAGATAGAGGGTGAATACCAGCATTCGTGCATTAATGAGTGTGAGATGCAAGAGGAAATCGGTGTATACCAAGTGCTTTTGTTATGTTGAACTGGTAATCTAGCTGCCATAAAAGTGCAAACAAAACGCAAGCAAATATGTATAATGGATGAATTTGGATAAAACGGATTACTATATATTCTATAGAATTCTAAATTTGCGTCCTTGATTAATTTTTTTTTTAATTAATTATGCTCTTTATTGATTAAAATAATAAAAAAATCAATTAATAATTCTTTTTTTATAAACTGACAAATAGAAATGTTTTTTTTTTTTGGACCGGTCTTGTACTGTCTTTCAAATAGTCACCATATCGTAGGTCTCGTCAGTGCCGGAAATTCGGACGTTTATTGCATTATATAAAAATTCATAAATTGGTAGAGATATCTTTGTCGATTGATTTGCGTCTTCCATTGAATCTGCGTAATATTTAGATTCTTAATTGAAAACTCTTTTAGAGAAAGAAGGTTGTAGAGGATTGAGCTGAACTTTTACTTTTAGCCAAGTAGATAAAGATTTTATCTTTTATTAATAAATGTTTATCTAATTTGTTTCAAGTTCTGACTTCTTATTCTTTAACTGAAAAAGAGAATTCTTACATTGGTAGGGAAAAATAAATTTTCCCTTCAAAATTCTGCCAGAAATCTGTGTGTAAGAATATGATTATACCAATGGTTAAATAATTTAAATAACTATTTAGAAATGCAGTAAAAAAATTTTCGGTGACCGATTGGGCATAGAAAGGAAATTTTAACATTCATTAAAATTTTGCATGCAGTTTTAATTTCGTATTTAGAATCTAAGGTAAATTTTTTATTGAAATTATTGAAAATTTATATTATTGAAATTTTATTTATTAAAAGTATTTTAAATAACCATAATGTAAAGTATTCTTAATTCTAAAGAAAATAAGATTCATTTTAAGGAAATAGCGAAAAGTAATTATGGGAATTATTTTATTCGTAATATTTAGAATTATTTTGGTAGAAAGAAAAAAAAAATTCTTAAATATGCTTTAACGGAGTATTGAAAAGTAATATTTAATTTATAAAATCGGGCATTTTCATTATGGGGTGTCATCATTTAAATAATTTTGCATATTAAAATAGCAAATAAAGCCTTTGTGCACAAATGTTTTAAGATAGAAAACCAATGATTATAAATGCACAAATAAAGTATGAGAAGGTAGCAAATAGTTATTTCAAATCTAATATCAATATTCTTCATGAGTGCAGTAGCTCAGTTTTGCTATTTTTTAGGTCGCTGAGTTTTGCACTGATGAGGAATCTCGATAGTAGATTTGAAATAGCTATTTGCTACCTTCTCATACTTTATTTGTGCATTTATAATCGTTGGTTTTCTATCTTTAAAAAATTATGCATATTAATTCTTTATTTATTTATTCCTTGCTTTGTTTATTTTCATTTTATAGGAGAGTCTTTTTTTAGCTGTAAGCGAACCTTTTATTCCGGACGAAACTGATGAGATGAATATAGATTTTATCCTGGAAGGAACTCTCAAAAACTTAGACAGGCTAAAACTTCTTCGTAAGCCTTGCGACTCTGATATTTCTGACGATGAAAGGCCACCAGGTTGGTATTTTTTTTTTTTTTTTCTGAACGATATAATTTATTCTCAGACAATACGTAAGTAAATGATTTATTTTAACGATGTCACCATTAGTGCAAATATACTTACAACGTGATAATGTAAACTATGTGAAAAGCATAATGAAAATGACGTAAATTGGAGAATTGGATCACATATTTAAAATGCATATTGGAATGCATATCCGAATGCAATATCGCACAATGTGTTCATTTTTACTTTGGACTTTTCCTAACAAATATGCTTGTTATTGATGTAGACGTTTTTAACCCATTCCCTGCCGTGATCCCCATTTGGGGATCATTAATATTTTGATCTTGCTCTCCCCTAATTTCAAAGTTTTTGTTTATTTTTCATGGTGTATGTTTACAGAATAGTTGTTTCTTAATGTATGGTCAAAATGTTAGGTGTGATTAAAATATTTATTAGTATATTTAACTTTTTCTTTCAAAGTTTGCTCGAAAGTAACTCTTTTTCACTTTTATGGATTTACCTTATGAATATCTAATATGCAAATTTGAAATGAAATATTTTTTTACCATAGGATTTATTTGTACATGTGTCCTAAATAGCATAATATCAAAACGGAGTAATTTTTTTTTCTTTTTTGATTTTTTATATCCAAAATACACTGATCCCCATTTGGGGCTCACGGTTGTTGCAATGTAAAAGGACTTACTATTCACACTGCAAGCAGGATATGTTTTTCCACTAATGCAATACGTTCCTGGAATTTTTTTTTAAAGGTTCATTATCAGTAAGTGTGGAATGTACCCTCTGATAACAGAAAAAAATATATACAATGGGTCACGTGGGGGGGGGAGGGAAGGTTGGGAAGAAATACCAGGTGTTAGGAGCAGGTGCTTTGATAAACAAATTCTTTTTACTGTTCTAATGACATCTTCAATCCTTTTTTTTTCTTTTCTTTACTTTTCTTTGGGCAGCAAAAGTTTAGACTTTTTTTAGAGCAGATAGCTATAAACTTTGACTCGAGAAGTTGCTTCACTTAGAGATAATGTTATCAGCTTTGAACTAGTGAAAACTAACTTGGTTGGATTTTGATTTTTAGCGAAATTATTGTTCTGCTAGTATTTTTGTGAATGATTTTGAATTTTTTAAGTGGATAATTATGAGTCGAAAAAATTTAAAACACTCAGAGAACTTGAAGAATATTGGGACAATGATATTGATATAGATGAGGAAGAACCTGATGGTACAATAGATATAGTTGAACTGCCCCCAGACAAAGCGGATGAAGTTTCTGATTTGGAAGATATAGATGATAATATACTAGAAGATACCATTCCAAATGGATGTTCCAGGTTCTTTAGAAATACATGGTGGTAAGTGTAATGAAGAATTTATAGTTCCGAGAAAAAAGAAACCTAAAAAAGAAAAAAATCATATCAAAGTGGAACAGAAAAAGTGCATCATATAACATTTCTACCCATGGAGAAGAAGAATGCAAGCAACGTGAAATGAATATGATAAATGCAATTAAAGATAAAACGCCAGTAGAAGTTTTTGAGATGTTCTTTACAGATGAATTAGTAAACTATATCGTACAACAGAGTGTATCTTATGCTGCTCAAAATAATCGTCACCAGTTTACACTTTCAGCAGACTGTATAAAAACATTTTTGGGATTTTTACTCTTAACTGGATATCACTCTTTACCCCAAGAACAGATGTACTGGTCTGAAGATGAAGATATAAATCTTGAAATTGTGAGAAAATGCATGACAAAAAATCGTTATATAGATATAAAAAGAAACCTACACTTCTGTAACAATGCAAGTATTCCAAACATAAATGGAAACAAGGACAGACTGTTCAAAATACGACCAATTCTTGATGAACTAAATAAAAGATTTATGCAATTTGGAGTATTCTCATATAATTTGTGTATTGATGAACAAATGGTGCGTTATTATGGTCATCATTATCTGAAGCAATTTATTAGAGGCAAGCCCATTCGCTTCGGCTTCAAACAATGGGCAATGTGCTGCGGTGTGACAGGATATTGCTATAATGCTGAAATATATGAAGGGCAGCAAGCGAATAATTTAGAAAAAGATACGCATGGATTAGGGATGTCTGTTATATTGAATAAAATTGCCACCATACACAAACCGGAAGAACACAGCTTTTATTTTGATAATTTTTTCACTAGTTTTGATTTGATGAAAAATTTAAAAGAGAGGAATATACCTGCAACAGGAACGGTCAGATGTAATAGGATGAATAAATGCCCTATAAAAACAGATAAGGAAATGAAGAAAGAATTTCGTGGGGCTTTTGATTACAGATATGATGAAATAAATGAAATTTTTTGCCTTGTATGGAAAGATAATAGCATTGTGAAAATGTTATCAAATCATCTGGAAGTTTTACCTTTGGGACGTGTGCAAAGGTGGTCTAGAACTGAGAAAAAACAAGTGCTGATTCCGCAACCTAATGCTATTGCAAATTACAATAAGAACATGGGTGGTGTCGACAAACTTGACTGGAATATTCAAAAATATAGGACAAAAATTAGAGGCAAGAAGTGGTACTTTCCAATTTTTACCAATGCTGTGGATATGGCTCTAGTTAATGCTCATACAATATACAACATTGCTAACAAAAAATGCCATTACTAAACTTCAGGAGAGAAGTTGCAAGATTTTACTTGAGTTTACATTCTCTATCGGATCCAAAAAATAGTGGAAGACCATCATATAGTATAAGTTCCCAGAGAAGAGTACCAGATGAGGTAAGAAAAAATTCTAAAGGACATTATTTAGAAAAAACTTTAGAAGGTAAACAAAGAAAGTGTGCTGTTTGTAAAAAAAATGTTAGAAAACAATGTGTAAAATGTGATGTAGGGTTGCATGTTGAATGTGTAATACACTGGCACTCATAAAAAAATTACGCATTTCTTTCACATGCGATCTACCGTGATCCCCAAATGGGGATTGATTTTCAATTTAATAAATTTCATGAATTTTTCTATTATATTGTAAAATTTACTTGTTTGTGTTTGTTTACATGCAAAAAAGTTACTTTATATGAAAAAAGATTTTTTTAAAAAAATCTGGCAGTTAATGGGTTAAATGTTTGAACTGCAATACACGAGTGTTTCATCATTGTAAATAACTTTCGATTCAGGGCCACACTTATAGAAACGGTTAAAGTCGATTGTGATAAGTTACTATGAATTCACCAAGTATATTTTGCATTACCACCTCAATCGTATCACATGTTAATGTATGAAGTTCTTTTCTTAAAAACAGCGAGAAGTATATCTTTGGCAAATTTAAAGAAGTCGTTTGAAATAAATATTTTTATGCGCTTTTTTATAGTTCAATTTCTAAAAATATTATGATAAAAAATAATAATAAATTTTCCATTAATTAAAATAAAATTTTTAACATTGTTGAGAAAAATACTTTTTCAAAATAGGAATGACATGTCTGTTTAATGTGTAATAAATATTGTATATCCATTCATATTAAAATATGTTAAAGTAATAAATATAATAGGGCCTTTGTATTTTAAAAAATAACTAAATTGAAACTCATCGTCTGTAAAGGAATGTACGGGTCAATCCATTTCAAGTGGTCCAGAAAATATTTTTTTGGTCGCTCGACCATTTTTAAAAATCTGAAATTTTTTGTACAACAACCCCAACATGACGGAAGTTCAAAATGACCGTTCTTTTAATTTTACTATTTTTTGTTTGTGCATGGCGGCCATCTTTGTTTCATCGTGTGCAGCGATTTTCTCAGATACTAGGATACACAAAATTGTAAATATCTCGACTTCTATTTTCCCAATTGAAATGGGGTTTGCAGCATTTTGTTTATAATAAAATAGGCTAAATATGCAGTGATAGAAAAGTTTTGAAAAATAAATTTTTATAGGTGAAATTTTAGCACAAAATGTACGATTTTTTCCAAAATCTATCCGTTTGCAAGAGGAAAATTTTCATGCAAGAGCAACTGTCAACCTTACACAATTTTTTCTACAAATAGGTCAAAAGTACGTGTATTCATACACCAAGTCACAGATCTGGGAGTTAATTTCTCTTTGCGAAAAAAATTCCGAAATTCGTCAAAAATTTCAAAAATCGCACTTTTTAGGCTTTGATATCTCTGGTGGGACACGAGATAAAAATCTGAAATTTTGGCCTGTGATAGTATTGTGTAGTAGCATTATGCACAAAAAATTTCAAGAAGGAGATTTGACTACAAGCTGAGATATGACATGGAAAATATGTGAAAACAATATTGTCAAACTATTGTAAACCTACTATGTAATTGTTCAACAAGACTGTAATCCTTGCACAATTTTTTCTACAAATAGGTCAAAAGTGTGTGTACTCATACACCAAGTCCCATATCTGGGAAATGATTTCTCTTTCCGAAAAAAATTTCGAAATTCGTCGAAAATTTCAAAAATCGCACTTTTTTGGCTTTGATATCTCTAGTGGAGCACGAGATAAAAATCTGAAATTCTGGCCTTTGATAGTATTATGTAGTAGTGTTATGTACAAAAATTTTCAAGAAGGAGATTTGACTACAAGCTGAGATACGGTGATTAAAAAAATGCTAAGAAACGTTATTACGAGTACATTAGGAGAAATGAGATTAGTGTCATTTATTAAAATATTTACACGGAAAATATCGTTTGTTGAAAACAGTTAAATAATAAGCATTTAATTTACAAAATACTATATATGCTCAACAAAGAGCTTAACAATATTTACGAGAGATGTTATGAGTTCGACCAGTCCATCAGGCTGTTCTTTCTAAAAATTTTATTTGAAGCCCCCCCCCCCCCAAGTCTTGTCATCCCTTGTTAACTTGAATAAATTCTCTAGGTTTAATAACTGAAGCCATGTCAACTCGATCAGTTGCAATTCATTGTCTGTAATTTACTTTTCCTGAAATGTGTTCCGAGTAAAATTGTTGCAATAGAATTTCTAGTAGATTTGTTCATCTGGACAAATAGTGTATTGGCTTAGCATACATTCTGAATTGTTTAAATCACACAGAAGCATTTGAAAAAGATACTTGTAACTAACATTTAACTTTGTACCATAAACAATTAATTTAAAATTTTTCAGGTATGAACAATTACATAGTATGTTACAATAGTTTGGCAGTATTGTTTTCACATATTGTCCATGTCATATCTCAGCTTGTAGTCAAATCTCCTTCTTGAAATTTTTTGTACATAACAATACTACACAATACTATGAAAGGCCAGAATTTCAGATTTTTATCTTGTTCTCCACCAGAGATATCAAACCCTAAAAAGTACGATTTTTGAAATTTTCGACGCATTTCGGAATTTTTTTTCGCAAAGAGAAATTATTTCCCAGATCTGGGACTTGGTGTATGAGTACACGCACTCTTGACCTATTTGTAGAAAAAATTGTGCAAGGTTGACAGTCTTGTTGAACAATTACATAGTAGGTTTACAATAGTTTGGTAGTATTGTTTTCACATATTTTCCATGTCATATCTCAGCTTGTAGTCAAATCTCCTTCTTGAAATTTTTTGTACAGAACGCTACTACACGATACTATCATAGGCCAAAATTTCAGATTTTTATCTCGTGCCCCACCAGAGATATCAAAGCCTAAAAAGTGCGATTTTTGAAATTTTTGACGAATTTCGGAATTTTTTTCGCAAAGAGAATTTAACTCCCAGATCTAGGACTTGGTGTATGAGTACACGCACTTTTGACTTATTTGTAGAAAAAATTGTGTAAGGTTGACAGTTTATCTTGCATGAAAATTTTCCTCTTGCAAACGGATAGATTTTGGAAAAAATCGTAAATTTTGTGCTAAAATTTCACCTGTAAAAATTTATTTTTCAAAATTTTTCTTACACTATATATTTAGCCTATTTTATTCTGAACAAAATGCTGCAAACCCCATTTAAATTGGGAAAATAGAAGACGAGATATTTACAATTTTGTGTATCCTAGTATCTGAGAAAATCGCTGCAGACGATGAAACAAAGATGGCCGCCATGCACAAACAAAAAATAGTAGAATTAAAATAACGGTCATTTTGAACTTCCATCATGTTAGGGTTGTTGTAAAAAAAATTTCAGATTTTTTAAAAATAGTCGAGCGACCAGTGCTGGACCACTTGAAATGGATTGACCCGTACATAAAAAATTAAAGTAATATTTCAATCAATTATACTGCGGTAGAGAAGTACTTGCAAAACACTTTCAAATCTTTTAAACGAATAACAAAACTCACATTTTACTTGATAATGTTCTATATATTCAAGTTTTTTTCTGCAATAGAACTTGTTACTTATTAAATTTGTATGCATTGGATTTTATTTATTTAATCTAAAAGCAGATAAAACTGAAAACAGTATTGAAATATTCAAATGTTGAGTTTTGCATTTCTCTTTAGCTTTCTTTTGACTTTCATTATATTTCTTATTGGAGTTTAATTTTTTCTACCATCTTATTATTCTTTTTTCTTAGGCAACAAACCTCGTCCGAGATATCCTAAACGAAATCTCCCCAAAGTGAACTACCAGGAAGAAGAGGTATCCAGCGATGACGATTACATATGTGAGTTTTTCGCATTTTCTATCTGCTGACATTTTGTGATATTGTGAAAACAGGAATGAAATTATTAATTCTGAAGGCCATTATAAAAATGTCCATTATAAGTTATATATTCTTTAATTCGATGTTGGTGATAAAAAAAAGTTGGTGATAAAAATATTTTGCAAAAAAGTTTTTTTTTCTCAATACGTGTTACTGTTTGAGGTATTATCATCCTTCTTTATACGAAATATTAATGAATTTAGAAGTACCAATTTTTCCTCACGCTCAACGTCACCATCCTGATGATATCGATTTTATTCCTTTTTAAGTATAGTTATTGTTGTTCAGGAAGTTTCCCAATTATAATAAATCTATCAGCAATATCATTCATTTCAAAATGAAATTCCTCAGTACTTTGAATTTTGAAGTAATTTTAAATAATCAAGTCATACAAAGCACAATTTTGTAAAAGTTTGTCTCTCTCAAATTTGATAATTTATTTTTATGTTTATATTTGTAAAATAATTAGGGTTACAAAATTAAAACATTGTAAGATCATTCGTGCTTGTCCGTTTGTCTAACACACGCTTCTCGAAAATGATGAAAGTTGGAAAATTCAAATTTCGGAAAGTTATAAAATCTAGTCACTTACGTATTTATGGTTACTTGTAGTCTTCCCCTGCTACGCTGGTCTGTTTTTCTAAAGAAATTTTGAATCAAATTAAGTACATATAGTAAAAATTAAAAAAAATCTTAGTATTTAATCAAATATCCATAGATATTGTTTTATTGATATAATCTTACATTATCCGATTCAGAGTCGATGTTAACGACAAAATAGACAAAATAACACTGAAATGATTGAAATAGCTATCTTTAACTATATTTCAAAAAAGTGTCTTATCTTGAATTTCCCGCTTCTATCTAAATCTGCTGCTGAGATATGGCGAAATATCATGGAAGCGCTGTGAGGTGTATAATTTGAAATAATGTTCAGAGAGCTTCCCAATGATACATCAAATGAGATTAGTAGACTAAATTTAGAAATTCCACCCCCCCCGCCCCTCCGCCTTCGAAAGTTTCAACTATCACGTATTACCGTAAATATCATTTCCCTCTTTTTGAATTTTTAAAATATTATAACTAACATTTATCAGAGGGCTCCGTAAAAAAATTAGATCTGTAATGACAAAACGCTAAAATTAAAAAAAAAAAAAAAAAAAAAAAAAAAAAAAACTGCATTACATGACGGATTCAAAAAAAAAAAATTTTTTCCCCGTTATAAGCCATTCGGTGGTGGAAAATATAAAATCGTTGAAACACATTTTTAATTATTTTTTAATACATTTATTTTCTGCCGTTTCAAGCTTCTGCGTAAAACTATTGCTGAGAAGTGCTCAATTTTTTTAAATTTTCGAAAGCCCCTTTTGACCCCCTCAGAGGGGCAATTTCTAAAATCGTTTAATTACGCGTTTAATTATCTTTTTAGTAGATTTATTTAATGGAATTTCACGCAGCTACTTTAAACGCGGCTGCTGAGATATAGCAAGATTTTCCATAATTTTTACTCCCCCCCCCCCATTTTGCGCTCTTAGATGGAGGGATTTTCAAAAATCTCATTATTTTATTGCACGCAGACATCATAAGAAGTATATTTTCCCCAATTTTCGTTTTTCAACTTTTAGTAGTTTGGACTGTGCGTTGATTATCAGTCATTCAGGACAAACTGTGATATATATATATATATATATTAATCATTTGAAAATGTTTTCAGGAAAAATGTAGAAAGGCTACCCTAAAGTACCGAAAGTAAACCCCCCTCACAACATAAACTCCCTTCAAATATTTTACAAACTATGTATAAATTCCGAGAAATTTTAAAATTCCGAATATCATCTCAACCTTCAAATTTTCCTATGTATTTTGGAAAAGTTCCAATTATAAGCATCAATTAAAATTATTAGAATTTCTTGTCTGCTAAAGGGTGACGTACTTTCCGTACTTTACGGTAATTAATTCAGTTGAAGAAAAATGTATCTTGTGTGGGTATTCTAGTAAAGATGTCCTAATACTGAGCTCAGAAACACGTTTTAATTTTATGTATTGTATTTTAAGGAATAGCGTTGAAAATCTACTGTTAAAATATATCCCTCCCTTTATTTTCAAATCTACTGAAACTAAAATTATCAAAATAAATTGGGGTAGTAGTAGTTTATTTTAAATTTAATTATAACGACTATAATGGGTGGGGTAGTTTTTGAAAAATCTTATTTTTTTCCGTTAATGATAAACATTACTTTTCTGGAGTTCAGTGTTTGAGATAAGAGGTATTGTCAATACCAAAATTGGTGCGGAATAATTTAAGGACCGTTAATAAGGATGTATTTAAAAAAAAGTTGTCCGCAACTAGCATAAATTTAATTAAAAGTTTATCAAAAAACGTGGCTTTGCAGCTAGTGATTTCAAAGCACTTATCTTTGAGGTGTAGAAATTTGGCTGTACTGTATTTGTATAGAGTGTAGCGGGTGCGCCAGTAAAATTAGCGCTTGACCAATTATTCTTTTCTAATTTATAAAATTTTTTTAACAGAATTGAATGGATACAAAAACTTTTTCACATCTGATTTAAAGTAGCTTTGAGACTGGGATTATGTAATTCTTATTATCAGTTTGTAGTTAACAGCCTTATGTTTTATGCAATACTATCCATTTCTCGTCATTTTGTAACCTATATACATTATTATTATTTTTTTTTTCCAGACTGCGACGACTGTGGTGAGCCACATGATGGATCCTGTCCAAAACATGGTCCGTTGAAGTTCATGAAAGACAAAGAAGTAAGTCACTTGTTGATTCCTGATGGTGTACATTAAGTGTAATTAAGCGTAAATAGTCGGTTAATTAAGTGTAAAATAGTCACAAATGGAGGGTGCAGGCCGTCAAAGTTACCGTAGTAAGATTCTTTGTATTTGTACATGTTTCAAAATCGCGTTTGGTCAACTGTTGCTAAAAACACAGATATATAATTATGATATATCAAAAATGGATTCTCTTACATTTCCATCTCTGAATGCATTTTTTACATCACTTTTATGTAATCATGACTATATGAATTAGAATTGTGTTGCAAAAAGAATTAATGATGAAAATACTGATTATTTTAAAACTGATCTGCATTTAGTATGAAAATATCAGAAATTTCAATACATAAAATACTTGTACCCAGCCAGTGTTTGAATATCGGTCACTTTTTTTTCGGACCATCAGTCCCAAAAAGTGTTACAGTGCAAAAATTGTTCTAAATAAAATTTCTTATTGATTGGATTCGAACCTTGCCCAGTAGTTAGTTTCAAAACTTTAATAAGCCATGTTAAGCAATAATCTGTAAATAAACGTTTTTTTTAATTAAAAAAAAATCGATGAGCATTAAATTATTGATGAGCAAAAAAAGTTTCTAAAAGCACAATTTCTCGAAAATTGCAGAATCTTTCAAAATTTTATTGAATTTTATTGAATGCATAGTGCGTTTATAAGTGACTATAGGGGTTTTCACGCTTGGTATTATTTATTACAAAAAACCTAAAATTATAATTAATACATAAAATAAAAGTGCAACTCACACAGTTTTACGTAAAATCTTACACGTGTATGTGAGCAACTGTCATCACACGGCACATATCAAATAGATGAGTTCTTACTAAACGTTGATCAGCAAAGAGGTTCTGTTCAGACGCTCATCCAAACGGACGCCTTGTAATTTCTACTTATGGGGGTTCATAAAAGATCGTGTGTATGTGCTTCCACTATCAGATAACCATTGCAAATATTACAACGATTGCTCCCAAAAGACTAATCAACGAGGGGAGAACTGAGCTATTGTTTTGATGTGTGACAAAATGTGTTGACATTGAACTTTTGTAAGCTTATATGTAAAACTGTTTGAACTGCTCTTTAATTTTATATATCAATTATAATACCGTGTTTTATATAATAAATACTACCAAGCGTTAAAACTCCGATATTCATTTAGAAACCCTCACTATAATGAATGGTCAATGCATCTCGCAAACAAAAAAACATGTATTTGTTTTACGGAAAAGTGCAAAAGTTGAAATGAATATTTTCGCTTGCAATACAAGTCTTGAATAAATAAATTTATTTCTTCCTTTCACATACGTAATTGAACAGAACAATGATGTTTCGGCAGGACATAAATACATCCACAGTAATTAATGTCATTTAAATTATCAGTATAACTATAATTTCTAGTTTGTGTTAGAGGATACAAGTTCTACAGTCTACATTTAGATAAAATTAGTAAGCTTTATTAAGCTTTCTTTATTAATTATTATGAAATTGTATATAGATTCAGGTTATATGAAACTTGACGAAAAAAGTTACAAAGTTCCTGCAAATTTGGTATTCGGCCTAAAATTTGGCCGAATATTCGGTATTCGGCTATTCGGCCAAATCACTATTCGTCCCATCCCTATTCTAGTTTGTGTTTGATGATACAAGTTCTACAGGCTACATTTAGATAAAATATTGTAAGCTTTCTATTATTAATTATTATGAAATTGTATATAGTTTCAGGTTGTATGAAGACTTGAGCGAAAAAGTTAACAAAGTTCTTGCAAATTACATCTGAATAAAGTGCAAAATATTAACCCAGTATTTTGTGCCGATACTAGCTCTTTAGGTTCCAGTAATGCGGATCGATCTCAGCGTCATCCCTTCAAAATTTATCTGTGAGCAAATTCTTTTAATTTTTATTTTAAGTATGGACCATTTCTCAATAGGCAGTCGGAGGCCCTGAGTTCGTTTGGATAGATTTGTCTTTAAAATTCGAGCATGTATTGTGCCGAAGAGAACAGTCAACTCCAACGGTAAGCTTGTTCTGAAAGATTTTCGTTAAAATACCGAAAACCATTCAACACTGATTACAAATATATTCAATTTTACTATCAAGAATCAGAGTAATACCGGGGAGTTAAAAGAGAAATCACCTAGTCATTAGTAATTAAGTAATAATTATAAAAGTAATAATTACATCATAAAAGTATTATTTATATATTTTTTTAATTTTGATTTCAGGCTTCCCGCGGCCCTAGAGACGCATGGAACACCTGCCCCGATTACCTGTCCGTGTGCCGATCGGGCATCAGAAGAGCTGGACTCGGCATTTGGGCCGAGATAGACCTAAGCAAGGGTTATGTGTTCGGACCTTACAAGGGAAGGATCGTCAAGTCGCGCAAAGAAGCGAAAGATAGTGGATACGCATGGGAGGTGAGGCTTCACTATCTCTGCTTAGGATGTTTATGTATTGCAATGTATCATTTTTTGTGTTTTTTAATATTATTCATTTAATTGTTGCTAAGTTGGTGCAGTTTCTGGGACCGATCGGCTAACAAAACTATACGGCTCATATACAGGGTGTCCGAAAAGTCTGGAAACGGTCGAATAACTCGAGAAATACATAAGAGATTGAAAAACGAAAATATACGTGTTAAATATTTTAAATAAGCTACTCAGTGATACCAAATTTGACCTTCGCAACCGACCCCCTGGGGGTCGGAGGGGGTGCAACTTCGAAATCTTAAATAATAATCCCCATTTTTTATTGCAGATTCGGATTCTACGGTCAAAAATACGTTAATTTTGTATTTGATGTTTATTTCGAATCCTCGTTTATCGCGGTGTAATTGAGCATATTATATCGATACATATTTCGGTTTTCCCAACCAGGTTTTGCCTGATTGGCCAGAATTTTGACGTCAAATTCCCCGTCTTTTGCAGGAATAGCGTTTCTTGAAAATCACCCGTGGCGATTATTTCGATAATGCTACACTGTTAAAAATTTGACCCATTTGCTGTAGAGTCACTCCACAGCTTTTATAAAATATCCCTTTTATGACCAATGAGAATGCTTCATAACACAGTAAAGTAACCGTTTTCTATAAAAGCGGTGAAGTGACGCTGTAGCAAATGAGTTAAATTTTTTACAGTGTGTAGGGTTTTTTATGTTTTTCTCTGCAAAAATTCATTGAAATATATTAATTTAATTTTATATTTGCATTTTTATTTTATCTAGTAAATTGTTTCTAAATAACGAATGGTTTCTAAATACGGCTGGTGTGGGTGTATGTTTTTTTTTATTATTTGGTGTTTCGTCACTCCACCGCATTTATAGAAAACGGTTACTTTACTTTGTTATGGAGCATTCTCATTGGTCATAAAAGAGATATTCTATAAAAGCTGTGGAGTGACGCTACAGCAAATGGATCAAATTTTTAACAGCGTAGCATTATCGAAATAATCGCCACGGGTGATTTTCAAGAAACGCTATTCCTGCAAAAGACGGGGAATTTGACGTCAAAAATCTGGCCAATCAGGCAAAACCTGTTTGGGAAAACCGAAATATGTATGGATTTAATATGCTCAATTACACCGTGATAAGCGAGGATTCGAAATAAACATCAAATACAAAAGTTACGTCTTTTTGTCCGTAGAATCCTAATTTGCAATAAAAAATGGGGGTTATAATTTAAGATATCAAAGTTGGGCCCCCTCTGACCCCCAGGGTTCGGTTGCGAAGGTCAAATTTGGTATCACTGGGTAGCTTATTTAAAAATATTTAACACGTATATTTTCGTTTTTCAATCCCATATGTATTTCTCGAGTTATTCAACCGTTTACAGACTTTTCGGACACCCTGTATATACATATATATAGAAGGTTTCCGTATCAGCTAACAAGAACAGGTCCTGAGATCGGTGACACAAAATGCGGCGAACCATTGTGTATTGATGGAGTATATAGTCAATAGATAAACATATGTAAGGGATAAAAACAATATGCTGAGAAGAGTTGGGGGACATAAGGCAATTCTGAAATTTAATCAATTTTGACGCTACATTGCATTATCGTATAAATAACGCTCATTTCTGAGCGAGTCGATGGTGCTGTTGGCAGAGCGTAAGAAACTGATATATTGTTCTACTTTAGAAAACTGTTGATTTACTACCACAACAAAACTTCTAATTTGGGCCCAATGATCAGAAGGTCCCGAAAACGGGTGTCAGTATAAATTGAATCCTTTTTTTGAAAAAATTGGCTTGTTTCGGATCCGTAGTGATCCAATTTGACCATCAAACAGCATTTTCTGAATATGCGAGCTATCCTAGTGGTCTTCCTGATCCCGAAAACAATCGAATACTACTTTAACCAAAATCTTTCGAGCCGTTTTATAGTTGAAATTAGCTTGACCCGTAATGATCCACAAATGAGCCACTAATCAAAAGTTCTCAAACATGCGGCCTTGCCCAATGATCTTATCGTTCCCAGAAACGGTATAATATAAAATTTTGAAAACGTTTGCCAGAGCTGTTTTTTAGATAAAATTAGCTTGTCCCGGACCCGTAGTGTCCTAATATAGCCAGGTAATCAAATTTTCTTGAACATATGACTGAAGTCAATGGATTTCTTGATCACGAAAATGATAGAATGCAAATTTTAATTTACAGACGAACCACTATTTTGCGAATCTTTTCTTGGAACCAAGTACATATAGCAAATTTCTTTGTAAAATAACCTTGAAATATGAAAGTGTATTCTCTACTTAACGATTTTTTTTCTTGTGACCTAATTTCTTTTTTCCTTGTTTCTCAAAATATTTCCGAACATTTCTTACTTATTCCTTCTTTTAGCTCATTTTATGATGATCAGGGGCATTGAGTTAGTTTTATCAAGTGTCTAACTCATCGAATGCAGTAAAATCAATGTACATGTATCCAGGAAGCTCAAACTTTCAATACCCCTCCTATTACCTTAATGGAGCTTCCTGTGTCCTTGAATAAGTCTCCCGTATTCAAGTCTCCCGTATTTTGATTAGTCGTAGTACTAATTTCGATTCTGATAGCAAAAAATGTCGAAGCGAAACTGTTTGAATATCAAAGAAAAAAAATAATTCTTCATCAGGAAAAGTGAAGAAAAAAGTGAAGAAAAACGATATTGCTTTCAAATTTGATATTCTTCCAAATAGCTTATTAACCACAATAACAAATCGTAATGAGTTGCAAGATTATGATTCATGAAATTCCAGCTCAAAAAAAAAAAATAAAATAAATAAAAAATAAATAAAAAAAATAAAAAAATAAAAAATAAAATAAAATAAAACTTGTGTCTATGAAGATGTGGATATGGCAGTTTTTAAGTGGATACACATAACAACGATTTAATAAAAATGTTCTGATCCCTGGGTCTTTCATTATTGAAAAGGCTTTTAAATTTTGCGAAAGCACTCGGATAAGACGAATATCGAGGAAGGAGTGGGTGGCTTGAAAAATTTAAGAGAAGACGCGGAATTGCGGAAAAGTAATATCTGTCGAAAATAAAGACATTGGAGATCTTAAGCATGATAATGAAAATTGAATAACGAGGACGTTGAGTAAAATATTCAAAGGCTATAAGCCAGAAAACATCATTAATGCGAATGAGACTGCTTTTTTTTAACGTTCGTCTCAAAAGATATTAAGATTTAAAAAGGAAAAATGCTTCGCTAGAAAAAAAATTAAAGCAACAATAAGAGTTGCATTAGGTGCGAATATCGCTAAAAATAGTAAATTGAAACTTTTAGTTATTAAAAGAAGCAAGAACCCATGGTGTTTAAAAGGTATAAAATCTTTGGAGGTTGAATATTACTTTAAGGGTACAGTGGACTCTCAAATCTATTTTTTTTTTTTTTTTCAATGAATTTTTTAAAAAAATTCTGGAAATAGTCATAGCATATGTATCATTAGGATGAGCGAAGCGAATCCTCTACTAGGCCACTCAAATTACATTTTGTCGTACACTTTACAAAAAAACTATTCAATATTTTTACTTCAAATTAAACACAAAAATAAATTATGATCTGTAGATTTGCACAATAAAATTTTTTTACAGTAAAACTTAAAAAAAATTATTATTTTAATTAATTTATTTTACATGCATTTCCATCGCGGACGCATTTTAGCAAATAAATAAAAAATGAATCGCGTATATTTTCCGAAAAAAAGATATAAATCATGGAGTAAGTAATTATAGATAGAATCATGATTAATTTAATAAATAAAATATGTTTTCATCATTCCGCAAAATCGTTTGCACAGATGACACTTAAATATTTTAAAAGAATTGTATTATGGTTTTTTTAATGGCAACAAAAGAATTGTAAACAAATAAAATTAATTGCTAAATTTGTTATATAAATGAAAAATTAAAAGAACTGCTTGAAGTTATTGCCTCGATTCAAGCTCTTTATAAATGTACTAAAGCAAAGTTGGCCGATTCAGAAACGACAAAGGGACTTTAACCATTTCTTACTTTATCATTTGGATTTAAAGTAATGTTACGTTCTTATTTGTGGACCGAAAAAGGTTCAGTGAACGGGACTTTAGACTTTGTTGCACGTATTAAAGAAAATCACAAGCCACCAGACCAGATATCGCGGATAATCATGGATAAACTTGAATACTACATTAATTTAACTTATAAGAATTGGCGCGTACCAATTCCCCCAATAATTAAATTCTGGAAAAATGGGAGCATAAATTGCTCAAGGAAAGAATTTCTTCTGCAGTTAGCTTTTGCTGTTGCAATTCATAAATCCCAAGGTTTAACATTAGATGAAGCAGTTGTAGATATTGAGGACATATAGACACCAGTTGGCTTAAAAACGTATGTAACGTTGTCGAGAGTGAAAATAGTTCAAAATTAAGCATTCAATAGAAATTTTCCTTACGAAAAATTCTACAATATCAAAAATTCTCATTCGCTAAATAAAAACGAAGAAATTAGAGTAAAAAGTTTTACAGTTAAAAATTCATAGTATCAACGAGAGCAGATTTCAAATGTTTTTCCAGAAAATAGCATTATGAAGAAATAACTTTCTTCAAGCACTCTTCAAATATATTATTCTAAAATAGCAATCAAAGATTATTTGATGTTAATTACAAAGATAGGAAACATGCGTATTCCAAACAACTTTAAAAAATACCAGTGGCTACTAGAAATTGTAAAAACATCTTTAAAAGAGCTTTTAGTTGAAAATTTAAAAATATTTTGTAAAAGTTTGCTTCGAAAATATTTTATTATGCCAGTCTTACATCATAAATAAAAATTAAAATGCGCCAAAACATAAAATAACGTTTTTGTTTAATAAAGATGCAAAAATAATATTAAAAAATATTGTTACTTTCAAATATCTGTTTTATAAAATAATGCTTCGCGAATCCAAACAAAGCATGGCTTTTGCTAGTTTATTTCACAATTTTTTTTAAAAAATATATTCAATAGTTTTTGAGATACAGATTTTTCTTTTTTTAAATTAACGAAAAATGACAATATTTCAAAATGTTCCATGCGAAATTAATTATGCCCAATTTTTTTTATTTTTTGTTTAAAATGCTCTCTATGTATATGTTAAGAAATGTTACTAAGATTTTTTTACCATATTACTTGTAAAACATAAAAAATGATTTTAACTTAATTCTTTTGTATTTTTCGTTAAAAAATCATTAAAAATTCCGTATAACCGAAATTTTAAAAATTTAAATGCGTCTAAAAAATTTATTTTTAGAAACATTTGTTAACACATACATAGAGAGAATTTTAAACAAAAAATCAGAAAAATTGAGCATAAAGAATTTCGCTTGGAACATTTTGAAATGATGAAAACGACGAAAATATAAAACAGGTTTTAGTAACTACAATGGCTATAATTTCTTAATATTTTCCTACTGACACAGTTTCAGCTATATATATGGGATATAATATCATTTCTGGCTTATATGTAAGTGTTTTATGTTTTTATGATAAATTCACATAAAATATGTGGCTTTGGCAATAATTCGTGCAAAGGACGTGAAGTATCTGAATTTTAAAAAATCTTCTCAAAAATAACTTTTTGTATTTTGTAATGAAATTCTTTTTTATTTTTTTAGAAATATTCATGGTATAAATACTTCTTATTGTACAAATTTTTGTTAAACATATTAAATATTTTAATATATTAAATATATTAATATATATTTTTTTATTTTACGCTAAAAAGATTGGGGACAAAAAGCAATTCCTCTAAATACATTGTAAACAAACGCTAAAAGAAACAGTTAAAAGTTACATTTAAAATTTTGTTTTACGGAATCACAAAATTAAAAAGTATTCAGTGCAAAATAATAACATTTTGTAAGGTAAAACTAAAAAATAGGCAAAATTTTACGGATGCGAATAGGCAAAAAAGTAAGCAAAGGGGCGTAGTAGAATCAGCTGATTGGACAAAAATGCTTGTAACTCCAGTAAAAATAGTCGAAATAAAAAATTCTTTATATGTACAATAATAGGGAGTTCGTATAATGTTACCATGCTAAAAATAAAAATTCGACAATTTGATGATTTTTTGCGATTTTGAAAGTGCAATGTACCCTTAGCAAAAAAATTAGATGACGTCATAAGTTTGTGAAAAATGGAATAAAAAGTTGAAAAAACGTGTGATTGTAGAGTGTCGCTAAATTGTACTGTTTTTTTGCAATTGTCCTTCCCATCCGAAAGAAATCAACCAAAAACTGATAAACGTTGAATTTTATTTACCAACTACGCCACACCAAAAATGCAGCCAATGGATCAAGGAGTGAGCTAAAACTTCAAAATAGTTCAACTTACTATCACAAGAAAAAAATGCGAAAAGTTATCACTACACTTGAGAACAATTAATCTACGCCAAAGATCAACTTACTGGAAAGCAAAACAGAAATTTTCAAAGTATGCGACTAAGATGTCTGAAATAGAACTATACTTAATAGTTTTGTCAAAGCTGAATTCTTTCTCTGCAATGAAAATTCAGCAAGAACAGAAGAAGAAAACGACATTTCCTTAGAAGAATTTAAAATTGTGGATACAGCTTAGAGAAAAAGATGAAATTAATGATGATGTGCTGATTGAGGATTTTCTTGAGCTTGATTCCGAAAACGAGACCTCAGAAGCGCTTAGTGAATTGGATATTTTGGACAATGTAAAAAATAAAAACAATCCAGCAATCAATTGCATAGTAAATGAACATTACGTAGATGAAAAGGATCATGATGCAGGGATCAACAAACCTTTGTATGATAAAATGATTAAATCATTTGAAACAATTCGACGTGAATTACTGTTTGAAAAAGTACGCTTGAAGGCGTTTTATGTGCATCACAGAGATGTGAGAGGTATTGTGAGAGAAAATACTTTTTTAAGATAAAAAACTTAGACAAAATTAACACTCTTTTTCAATAATTAAATTTAAGGACGCACGTGGTAATGCATGCTTAAAATTATAATAAATACGACAATGATTTGCTAATTTTAATTTAAAGCTGTTTCATAAAACTGAAAATAGAGTGTATTCCCGTAAAATGTTTTGTTTTATTCTCTTTTTTCTCGTAGATTTCTTTTTGATGGGTAAAACAAATAAAGCAAATCAATGTTCTTTATACAAAATAATAATAATAATAATACGTTTAAATAATTTTCTAATATTATTTAGTATTCATTAGTTTAAAATCTGTTTTATGTTGTTTAAAATATTTTTAAAAATGAATCTTTATTTAACTATTTTTCCATGTAACGAACTTTTATTTGGGATTTAGCGACTTCATTAAAAGAATGTCCGATAGTAAATCGTTGAAGTCGTTTCCTAGGTATAATTAGCTGGATCCGTAGTGACCCATTAATAAAAAATTATGGAACATGTGCTTTAGCTGAATGTTAATCTCCTGTCGGGAATTATTTCTATGCAAATTGTTATACCAAAATGGTTTGAAGCGTTTTTTGATACAATTAAATTCACCATGATTCATTGTGATAAAAATGACTCACTTATCTAGTGTCTTTAAACATACAAACTAGCCTTATTTCTTATGCGCGAATATGATATAACAAAATTAAGTCAAAATCGTCGGAGTCGTTTTCTAGCATAAAATAGCTTGACCCACATAAACTGCGGATTATTATCATTATTACTATTATTATTATTATTATTATTTAAGATTACGGTGTTTAGTGGTTATGATGAGACCAAAAATTCCAAAGTGATAGCTTGAGAGATTTTATGTCTTTTCAATTGCAGGTTCCAGTTATGGTAATCGTTCCGAGAGAAATTAACTGCAAAATAACCATAAGCAACCGGTGGTGGTTGGAGAGGGGAGCAAAGCTATTTTATGTTCGCAGTACAACAATCAAAATCCTTATAAATAATTACATTTTGTGGACGAAATGAACATTTTCTAAGCAGTGAAATCCAATGTGGAAACCAATTATATGTTTCTAAAAAAAGAATCATTCTGTTTAAAAGAATGTTAAATAAATGAATAACTAACCATAAAAATACTAATCATAAGATTATACATAATATTACAAATCTTCTTATAATGAAACCAAAATTAAATGGTTATAAAGTACAATAGTTACTATTACCTCTGCGGAGACATTTTAATAAAAGAGCTCATCTAAGAATGTATCAAAATCCGGCTTGAACTGGAGATTTTCCATTTATTCCTAGATATACAATTCAAGTAACATGGAAAGAAGTTAACAAAAAATGACGCTATTGCTGCAGTTTGCTTTTTTATGAACTTCTTTAATTTCACTAAATATTAGCCAGATTATTGTTTTTTCTTTCCTAGATACGCAGGGGCGGCCGAGTCCTTCATTACGTGGAGGGTGTGGACCCTTGTGTCTCGAACTGGATGCGTTTCGTGAACTGTGCGGTGTGCGAGGAGCGCCAGAACCTGATCGCCTTCCAGTACCACGGCCAAATCTGGTACAGGGTCTACAAGGAGGTCAAGGCCTACACAGAGCTGCTCGTCTGGTACGGGGACGAGTTCGGAGAGGAGCTCGGAATACACCGGAACCAAGAAGAGACACTGCTGACGAAAGGTACCAGAATCCATTATTTTTTTTTCAACATTAAGCAAAAAAATTACAAAATTAAATAGCAGTTTATTTTTTTCTTCGATCATCAGTTATTTAAAAGAACAGTTTATGGAGAAATAGATGCACTTTCAAAATCAACTCTATGGGTATTTTTAAAAAGTGATAATGAAAGTAATCACACAACATTAAATTACCTTTACTAGTTCTCTTTGTAAGCATTTGTTGCCTCAAATAGTTCTTCTAATTAAATATTTCAAAAGCTTAATAGCTTTTGATATCTTATTTATAGGTAAAAGTATAGTAAATGAATAAATGTCATTCTTTTTAGTTATCTTTTCTACATAGAAGTAGCAAAATGTGAAGAAAGCGAAACAAACTTTTTTTTTTGAAGTGTAAAAAACTTCTTTAAAACACCATAAAAATAAATTAAATTGCGTAAAGCCTTTCGAAAGAACTTAGTCTATCTTCGTCTCAGTCGCAAAAAGACGTGCGTCTACTATGAATGTAGCGGCGTGACTAAAAAAACAGGCAGGAGAGGAAGCAAGCTGAAGGAACAGCCAATGGGAAAGAAGAAGGCAACAGCCAATCATGGAAGATCATTGTACATCGAATCCATTGTACGTTCTTGATTCTCCGTGATTTGCTGTTGCCTTCTTCTTTCCCATTGGTTGTTTCTTCAGCTTATTCCCTTTCCCGTTTTTTTACTTTAGTCGTGCAGCTACATTCTTGGCAGACGCACGTCTTTTTGCGACTGACAAAAATAAAATAAATTCTTTCGAAAGGCCTTGCGCAGTTTAATTCATTTTTATGGCGTTTTAAAGAAGTTTTTTTCACTTCAATGTAATGACACCAGTTCTCTATTATTATATAAACTTTCTTATCTTCATTGTAATTAATACCTCTATTTTTGCTTTGTAATGCATCGTCGCTCTAAAATTAATAGTTTGTGTAGTTATTTGAAGTCTATAAATTATTTGGAATAAATGTACAAACAAGTACTGTTAATTTTTACAGAAATAACATTAGACATTTGAAAATGTGTTTTTTCAAAAAACTTCATTTGAAAATAGTATTTAATATAAAATAACATTTTGAAATTAAAATTTAAACCTATTTTTTATTTATACTTAAACTGGAACGAAAAAAAAATAAATCTATATAAAATCTAGGAAATATTAAACATATCAAAGTTGTATAATTTATCCCAATACATTATTGGGAGAAAATCTTCAAACACGTTTTAAATTTAAATTCAACCTTCTATAAAAAAAAAGGAATATGCCACAGGGTGTTTATAAAGTCCCGAACCCATTTTGATGTTTAATAAGTCATAAAATAATAAAGATAGATTAAAATTAATAACATAAATGATTAGACTCAAAAAGTTTCATGACCCTTGTCGATGAACTTCTACGTGTGCCCCCTTCGTCGCACGGAGAATACCAAGTTGATAGTCAATTTCACGCCAGGTAGCGGCAAGCATGTCGGCATCCACATAGGCTATTGCGGTTGTTATTCTGGTTTTCCTCAAACATATCAAAAGTTAACATAACATTGCAATAGTTGCCAAAAACAAAAGAGAGAAAAATGCAATATATAAGCACGCGATATTTAGAAAAGTACAGATTTTAGACTGGAAAATGAAATTATCTGAAATTAACCACACGCGCAGACGATATTTTCAAAAGTAAGGAAAGATATTCAAACCTGAAACGGAAAATATATGAGTTATCCCATCAATAAATGGCATAAGTTTGTTTATATCTTCATTATTTTATGAGTTATTAAACATCAAAATGGGTCCGGGACTTTATAAACA
Organism: Maratus speculifer; assembly: GCA_964019185.1. Taxonomy (NCBI): domain Eukaryota; kingdom Metazoa; phylum Arthropoda; class Arachnida; order Araneae; family Salticidae; genus Maratus; species Maratus speculifer. The sequence continues at coordinate 274,272,683 of OZ025300.1, forward strand.
CCCTGTATATCATTTCAAATCTGTCACAGAAACAAATTTAAAATGCAATGCGAATAGGAATTCTGTCTTATTTAAATTTATATAAGAAAAATGTGCTTAAGAGGCCGTTTTTATACTAAAAAAACTAATTTTGAATTTGCAAAGCTAATACAATGAAACCAAATGAATTAATTATAATTTCTGATTATACTGAACCATAATGTACACCAGTTTTCTCAGAATATTTACAAATATATTCAAAATTAAGTTTACTCTGACAGCATTTAAAAAAAATTATATTTCGCACTGAAAAAATATAACTACAAACGAAAGTATAATAACAATAAATATATAGTCAAAGCATAATTTTAAATAAAATGTCTAAAATCTACTTAAGAAAATATTCAGAAATTTTGTAATATTCTGGTCTTTGGAACTGAATAATAGTTATCAAGGGCTTTGAAAAATATCTGCTTTAAAACATTTAAAAGCTTCATTTCACAACATTTCAAATATTAATTTCATAATTCTTACTCTCTACCTAAAAATGCTCTGTATATCATCGAGTTTTTTATAATTGTGTATAGTATTGACAAAAGCCCATAAGAGGTGCGTGACGTCAGAATAATACAGATTATTTGGGAGAGTATGGAGGTTTTCAAGTTTGATAACCATTACTTTTGAATAGCTATTTTTATATCTTCTCCAAGTATCTCACACATTTGATAAAAAAAGATACTTATTTGAAAAAATGTGATTTAAAATATTTGTACGATATCCAGAAAATAATGTTTTTAAAAACAGCAATAGCTCATATTTTATTTATTGAACGATAGACTCGGCATCACGTTGAATATTTTGTTCCGTTTCTTGCTACTATGTATAATTCTGCCTAGCGCCTGATGATAGTCATTTTAAAGTGAAGAAAACACGAATTAATGAATATTTTTGAAACGCTAAGTATTTTATTTTACCAAATTGTTCACGCAGTGTCATAGAATAATCTTATAAAATTACATTTATATATGCATATATAACATTATTTGGGCTAAAATGATTACGATTTTCAGTTACACAAAAAGTAATAAAGACCTTCTTAAAACCCTTTGATGCTAAATATTAAAGTATTTTTTTAAAATTAGATATCTCATTTTTTAATAATTAACCAATATCTCAATGGAAACGCGCAATTTAAAAAATGCTCTTGGAAAAAAAAAATCGCCAGTGTGTTCAAAAACTCCTGTTACGAAGGCAAGACCAAAAAAGATCCGAAAGTGCAAAAGCAGCTTTTTTCTTTTGGCTTTCTGAATAAGTCTCAGCCAAAACATTCAAAATATAAACTAGTCGTTGAGGGTCACCGTAATACTTACCCATCATGGATATGTAAATGAAAATAAAACATGTGAAAACTATTTATACAATGCATTGCAATTTATAAATAAAATTTAAATATTGCTATTGTACATAGTAATGCTCTAGTAAAGAACTGCTGATTACCATATGAATGTGAAAAATTACACTAAATAAGTCTTGACTACGTCCACTAACTCTTAATGCTAATAATATATATTCTACATAAAAATATGAGAATTTATATCAAAAAACATTTTGCTTCTAAGACATTGTATAATAACAAATACATTTAAAATAAAAATAAAAATGTTTTAATATATTTTAAATGTTTTTGTTATTATACAACGTCTTAGAAGCAAAATGTTTTATGATATAAATTCTCATATTTTTATGTAGAATATATATTATTGCTGTTTACCAACTTTGACAAATTATATAAAACGCCAAAATACTCAAGTAGTACCGAACTGCCTAAAAGAAACATCCTTATAACTTCAAAAATAATAAATCTATTAACTAACAATTAGAAGCAAATATATTTTTATGCGTCGGATTAAGCGTCTCATTTCCAATTAAAATATATCCCTGAATTGAAATTTGAATGAAATACAAGGTCATGAAAAATCGAAGAATGTGGAAAACAGGATTACAAATATCTCGGCAACTAATAAACCAATCGACTTCGTTCTATATGCAAAATGTGTGTTATTTTATTGTCTTTTACGTCCATTCCTTAGAACAAAAACATTCGAAAATTGTTAATACCTTTCATCAGAACGAATTTTTCGAGAGTCCGAAAGAAATAGTTCCGTATAATCGAGGTTGCTGATATTAAATAGGCTTCGTTCAATTCTTACATACTAACTACATACAAAATTTCAAGTCTCTATCTCAATTCATTCGGGAGATAGAGCGTTTACAGACACACAGACGGACGGCAATTTTTTTAATATGTTTTTCGGAATCTCCACGATCTAAAACGTGTAAATCCGTCAAATTTTTTTTTCGATTTTCAAAACGATTGCAAGACTTACCCTATACTACGTATGATGGGTAAGTAAAAAACTGAAGACAACAAAACACATCTACATTTTTCAACAGATGAATCTGCTCGGGAAAATATTAATCTTAGCACTTTAAAACGAGCTGGTTAAGAAAAGTCGAATTCGCTTTTGAAGTGCGCATTCTCTTAACAAACTCATTATTTAAAAACAGAACCCACAAACTTAAAGATAATATTTTTAAGTTAGACACGCCGAAATCCGTTCGAAAATACTTAAATGTTAAACATTTTAAAAAATGAAAAAAATAAATATTTTCCAAGTTTTTTTCAAGAGTTTTTTTGTTTTTTCGTACTTTTGCATATTTGTATATGTATGTATGTAGTTCACGTAATTTCAAAAAATAAAAAAAATACAATGTCTTCAAAGCCAATTGAGAATCAGAACATATAATCAAAATTAGAGACCATTCACTAAAACAGATAAAAAAAAAAAGTGTAACAAACTCGAAAAAAAAAAAAAAAAAAAAAAAAAAAAGAACAAGCCGAAAAAGCGTAACAGCCCCCACCCACCCAAGGAAAAAACAGATTTAGGCTGCATGTTTAAAAAGAAACAAACTAAGTTATATCCGTATTAAGCATGTAACGCCCCTAAAACTTGTCGAAACCAGGCTAAAATACATGTGATAAATATATTGTTTAGAACCAATTGAAACTCAATTAGTAAACCCCTAATATATTGACATATATGTATTGAACTGAGAATTTAGCCCTTTCTGGTAATTCTTATTTTTCACGTAGAACAAATTTAATTTCTATAAAAGACTCATAGGATAACCATGGTCAATAGCGGTATCATAAAATTTAGGAATACACTTCAAAAAATGTAAAGCGAGAACTTAATCTCACTATCCGAACTTAATCTCTCTATTGATATAAATATTTTTAAGGATAGAGAAATATCCATTTGAACTGAACATTTTATCTCTGTGTTAAAATCGAAATCATTCCTCTTATCAGAAATGTATGGTAACAGATTACTGCCTACGATTGCAATAGAAACTTCCTGTTTGTTAATTTGTTTATTATTACCTGAAGTTTCTTCAGGTTTAAGAGGCTAATTCAATCAAACGAAAAGAACCGTTTCCCAATATAAATTGTGTAGAAGAAATATATAAAGTTATCTTAGTTGCATTTCAATATTTTTGAACGATTTTTTTATTTTAATTTTTTCATTTTACTAGGGGTGCACAACCTTTTCAAAAGAAGGGCCACTTATAAATATGTCTGGGTGGTCGAAGGCCACATCAGTAACAAGGAGATAATTAAATTTAAAGGAGGTGATCTATGGACTATAATCGGGTAAAAAACATGACTTCAGAGGGGAGTGGCGGGGTATGGATGTGTACACCTTTAACTTTGTTTAACCAGTCAAAATATCCAATTCACATGGTAAGGGTATATTAGCAATTTTTACGTTTTTATATATAACAGATATAGCAAGGATTTTTTTCAAGATGTAAAAATATTCTTTAACTTTTTCCACGAAAGTAAGTTTTGTTTTATTAAAAGTGCTAGAAAACAAGCATAAATTGCTGGTACCGAAGAAAACATGAACTTTATGAAAGAAAGAGAGAAAAAGAGTCGATCAACAAAATTACCAATTTTCTGTGCCCGATCAAAAAAATTTCTAATTCTTCCACGCCTGATCGACCAAATTTGCACATTTTACGAAACCAATCGACAAAATTTGCAATTTTTATAGAGCCATTATCGAGAAAATTCACGGCATTTCTTTGCCTGATTAAAAAAAAAATGCAATTCTTATGAAACAGAATGAGAAAATTTATCATTTTTCCGTGCCTGATCAACAAAATTTGCTATTTTTACGAAGCTGATCGATGAAATTTGCGATTTTTTCTTACATGATCAAATGAAATTCGCGATTTTTTTTTGTACATGATCAATGGAATTCTCAATTTTTCGGTGCCTAATCGACAATATTTTCAATTTTTCTGCACATGATCGACGAAATTCGTGATTTTTCCGCACCTGATCAACGGAATTCGCGATTTTTACGAACTTGATCAGCAAATTTCACAATTATTACGAGACCGATCTTCGAAATCGGCAATTTTCTTCGCATGGTCAACGAAATTCTCCGATTTTTCTTTCATGATTGACGAAATTTTCGATTTTTCCGCGCCTTATCGACGAAATTCGGGATTTTTCCGTGAATGATCGACGAAAGTCGCAATTTTTCCGAACCTTGTCGACAATATTCACGACTTTTCCAAAGCCGATCGACAAAATTTTCTATTTTTTTGCGTCTAATTGACGAAATTTGCGCTTTTTTCGAAACTGGTCGACAAAATTCACGATTTTTACGACACCGATCGCTAAAATTCGCGATTTTTCTTCGCATGATCGACGAAATAGGCGACTTTTCTTCGCATGATCGGCAAATTTCGCTATTTCTCCGTGCCCGATTGACAAAATTCGCAACTTTTACGAAGCCGATCGAAAAAAAATTCGGGATATTTCTGCTCCTGATCAACAAAATTCAAAACTTTTACGAATCTGATCGAGAAAATTTACGATTTTTCCGCGCCTGATCAACGATATTCGCGATTTTTTCTCGCATGATCAATAAAAATCACATTTTTTTCCGAGTCTAATTGAAAAAATTCGCGAATATCCTGCGACTGACCGATGAAATTCGCGAGTTTTACGCACAAGATTGGCAGTTTTTCCGCACCCGATCGAAGAAATTCGCGATTTTATTAGAGCCAAATGGACGTAATTAGTAATTTGTACGCTTATGATAAAAAAATCCTCAATATTCTCTTCTCCGAACAACGAAATTTGCAGTTTTTCATAATCCAATTGACGAAATGTGAGCTTTTCTTACCCTTAATTGACGAAACTTGCAGTTTTTCGTAATCCAATTGACGAAATGTGAGCTTTTCTTACCCTTAATTGACGAAACTTGCAGTTTTTCGTAATCCAATTGACGAAATGTGAGCTTTTCTTACCCTTAATTGACGAAATATGCATTTTTTCTTGCCAGATCAACGAAATTCGCGATTTTTGTACTAACTGACGAAATCTGTATTTTTTTACGGAGTAAGATAAAACACGCGATTTGATTTTTTCTCTGGATAAACTGGTATAATGCACGATTATTTCGCAGCCGATTAACAAATTTTTTATTTTTTCCTGGCGTCATCGATAAATTCGCGATTTTCCCATGCCTTATCGACGAAATTTGCGATTTTTTCGTTCCGATCAATGATATTCGCTTTCTTTTCATGCGATAAACAGAGAAAACATGCTATTTTTTTGCAACCGATGAATTTAATTTACATTTTTTTCGAGCAACATCAACAAAACTGACGAATTTTTTTGCCCGATCAACGAAATTGCGATTTTTCGCGTAAGACTGACAAAAGTCATGATTTTTCCGTACCAGATCAACAAAACTTGCGATTTTTTCCGTGCCCAATCGGGGAAATTTACTATTTCTTTCCGAGCTTCATGGAAAAAATTCGCGATTTTTCCATATCTGATGAGCGAAACTTGCGATGATTTTTTCAAGCCTCTTCGGCAAAATTAGCTTTATGTGAGCCCTTCGCATTGCGAAATTCGCGATTTTTCCGACCGATCAATGAAATTTGCGATTCTTAAGTGGCAGAATTTTATATTTTCCAGCAGCAAATTGACAAAATTAACGATTTTTTCGAAAAGTAATAAACGACCAACATAATACATCGATCTCAGCCGGAAATATTCAGCCGGAAGGGGGTGCTACAATAGGAGTTTTTTGTACCATTTTCAATATTATACCGATTAAAAGTGCATAAAGTTATGCATCGAATTGAACCAAATTTTTTGTGTAAGTGTTTGGTTATGGCTAGCTGGTCCTCCCAAAGTTTAAAAATAATCTGCCGGAAGGGGGCGCTGCAAAAGGATTTTTGTGCCATTTTCGATATTTTACCACTGTAAAGTGTATGAAGTTATCCATATGCATAGAATTGAACCAAATCTTTTGTGTGAGTTTTTGGCTATGGTTAATCGGTCCGCCCTGAATTTGAAAATATCCGTCGGAAGGGGGCGCTGCAATAGCGATTTTTGAGCCATTTTCAATATTGTAACCCCTAAAAGTGTATAAAGTTATGCATAGAACTGATTTAATTTTTTTGGAAATGAATATTTTTAAGTATGGAAAATAGGTCATCTCTGAATTTGAAAAAAAATGTATCTATCGTTCTATTGTCTATTGGTTCGTGCAGAGACAAAAACTCGATCCGATTAAATGATTAGAATAGAAATTTAAGAAGAAAATCAGAGTTTGCATACCATTTAATTAATAATATTAAAGCATTAACATGTGGCGTGTAGTGTCTAAATATAAGTTAAACAATGCTTTAATCTGAATTCTAGAGTGGTATGTTTACTTTCGGAAACCTGTCAATATTTGAAATGTGGCTCTTGCTTATTTTTTTTAAACGAAATTCTAATCATTTTTTAATCTATTCAATTATACATTTAAAGATTAGCAAATCACATTCACAAATCTTTATTTAAAATAAAAACGTGCACAATTTTAATAAAATAATGACAAAAATAGGAAAATCGGCGACTTTTTAAGTATTTGAACCCTTTAAGGGCCAAACTAATTACATTACTAAAATGTTGAAATGAATGACTAACACCAGAATTTAGAAACAAGTTTGTTTGAAAATAAGTATAGTTTTATTCGCGAACATTATAAAAAAAAATTACAAAATTCTGGTGTCACTGCTGTATTTCTGTATTAAAAGTAAGTGCGTTCTTTATATCCTGCAGTCCTTCAAGGGGTTAAATAACAAAATTTTTTTCTTACGTGAAATACATGATGATATTATATTGAAAACATTTTATAATTATTTTCAGGAGTGATAAAGAATCTTGCATATGATAGGGGAGTTGCACCCTCGTCTTCGATTAAAAAGAATGGTTATTCAGAAACATTTCAAGAGAACTCAATGAGAATGACGAATAAACCCACTTTTATGAAAGCTGCCAGTTCACCCGATGTTCCAAGTGGAGTAAACCAAGAGCACATTTCACAGATGTCAAAATATCGCACACGTGGAATCAGAGGAATTACAGCAGAGAATGATGTCAGTGGTAAGTCGGGTATTGCAAAAAGTGAAACAATGGATTTTGTTGCGGAATTGAATCGAGTACTTAGCACTCAAAACAAACATGGGAGTTTCGCAGAAAAAAACGGGGTTCATCGTAAAACTCATGCCTGCCCACATTGTCAGTATATGGCGCCAAGGCCATCTTATCTCCAAAATCACATAGATGCAGTACATGAAGGTAAAAGACCCTACCACTGTGAAATGTGCGATTATAGCGCATCTGTAGTCGGTAATCTTAAAAAGCACGTCCATTCAGTGCACGAAGGAATAAGACGCTACAAGTGTGAGCAATGCGATTATAGAGCATCTCGAGCTGAAAATCTTCGAACACACATTGACGCAGTTCATGAAAGGAAGAAACCTAATGAATGCCAACACTGTGATTTTAGAGCATCTCTGGCTAGTAATCTCCGACAACACGTTATTACAGTACATGAAGGAAAAAAACCTCATCCATGTCCCCACTGTGATTACAGGGCAACTCACATCAGCCATCTCCGAACGCATGTGAGAGCAGTTCACGAAAGGAAAAAACCATTCGGTTGTCGAATATGCGATTACAGGGCAGCTCAGAACGGTAACTTACGAAGACACATGAAAGCAGTGCATGGTGGAAAGGAAAACTATCACATGACAAAAGAGTAATTAATAAAACATTCCATGGCTGTTCATACACCATTCAACTACTGTTTTCGACAACTTTGGGATAACGGACCTTCTGAAACTAGTTACTTATATTCTTGACATTGGTTTAACGGTGTTGTTGTGATCACATTGATCACTCGATGTATGGTATATTAAAAACTACATAAAAAAAGAAATGTATTTGAATGCCCAGAAGTAATGTTAACGCAATAAATATAACTTAATCCAGTCATCAATGTTTGTTTTCTTCTTTTCTGTGCTAAACAGTTATGTATCGTATCTAACAGTTTTAGTTAGCAGCACCGCATTTTGTTACTTTAAAATATTCTTTTATGGATACACTAGAATCTCGCTTCAACGAATGTCACTCTAACGAATTTTCCAGTTTAACGATAATACTGTTTGGATTTTAAAAAGATCTGTGATACCATTTCATTTTTAAAATGTTTTCTTTAACGAACTTTTCAGTATAGCGAAATGAGTCGATGCTTCCCAGTGTTTCTTTATAACGAGATTTTGTATTTATATGTCACTCAAAAATTAGTTTATTTTTTTTCTTTATAGCATTTATTTATTTATTTTTTGCTAGTAAATATAAATAAGTAAAGAAACTTTCTTTAAAGCATACAGAGATTTCTCTCCCAGAAATAAACAATACAAAGCTCGCCTCCAAATTAAAGCGCGGAGGAAATTGCGTATAATTTTGTGAGTTATTGTGAGGTAAAGAAACATTTAAAATATTCTGCCAATGTCTAATGCTAAAAATATTATATGCAAAAATAATTTAAAAATTAAATTAAAGGAACTTGGCGAATTTCTGTTACTATTTTACTTGTTGATGTAGACATTTTTTCTAAATATAATTTATAAAATTCAAATATAAAAATTGTAACTTGTGAATAATAAAGGGTGATCCTACTTAATCAACATAATTTAAGTTCCTGACTTATTCTGAACGCTTTCTTAATGTATATTTCCTACGTCTCTCTAATACGTAAACAATAACGCGTTGAATTCCTTTGAGGTACCCTGTATAAAAAAGTGCCGTTTTTTAAATTAATATTTAAGCAAAGGGGGTACACAGTTTTTTCTGTCACATCACCCTCATTATTACACGAAAAATTTAAGAAACCCGTGTTGTTGTGATTTTCCCCTTTTCGTATCCTCCTTTTTTTTTTTTTTTTTTTTTTTTTTTTTTTTTGCAGGAACTAGTAAAATATTTTCCATAATTGAATAAAGCTGTTTTGGTGTTAGCTGAACAATAAAACAACGGTTAGGTAAGAAATTAAAAAAAAAACAATATCTAGGCGATTTCATAAAAAAAGAAAAAAAATCAAATTTTTTGTATTGAATATTTTTATTGAAGGAAATTTATTGCTATGAAACTTCCTATTGATTATTTATTAGCCTTAATTAAAAAACTTAACCGCAAGAATTCTAAATAAAAAAAAAAAAAAACTAAATTTTGATGACGTTAATTTAAAATCACAGCACCGACTGGGAAATTCCTCACAATTAATGATATACCATAAATTGGAAACTATTTTAGCTGACATGATATTGAACTACGCGCTTAAACCACTAAATTTATAAGAGTAATGATGCATTTTGCAAATTTTTTCATACATTACTCTGCTGTTAACTCCCAGCATGCGCCTGATACAACAAGTATCGTCTTATAATTCAAAACTATTATAATTCATTATTAATATTTCTAGTATAAAAATAGTTTTTGATGTTAATGAAAAAATATATCTATTGTATAAAAATCTATCAAAGTTTTTAATTAAAAAAAGAACCAAATTTCTCCTCTAAACTGCAATCCGAGGAAGGGTTGGATTGGATTATCTAGTAGAGGTAATAATAATTTATCTCTCAAACGAAAGATAAGTTGTAGCTACAATATATTCAAGTCAAATATGTATAACATTTGTTTGTGGTAATTCATTAAGGATGTCTATAGAGTAAAAACATAACAGACTCTCTTTTATCGAAACAGCACAAGTGGAAAAACAAGTAAAAGATGGAAAAACAATAAAATAATAACGAAAATAAAATAGAAATAAATAATGAAATAAATAAAAAATAAATAAAAATGAAAATAAATAAATAGAATAATAAAAATTGTAATATTAATAAATAAAATAAATAAACCATAATATAATAATAATAATAATAATAATTAACTAAAAATTAATAAATAAATAAAATAAAACAAGAAAAATTAAAAAATATATTAAAATAGTATATAAAATGTATAAAAAATAATGGAGTAATTTCCATGCAGGAGAAAGGGAGGGGGATGAAGAGAGATCATTGTCAAGAATATTAGAATTTTTACAAATAAAATAAGCTTCGCGAACATCTAAGTGAGAAGGAGAGGCAGGATTCGAAATAATTCTGGCCATGGAAAAGTTGAAATAATGACCGGAAGACCAACAGTGAGAAGCAATCGAAGAACTGGATAATTCCTGTTTTTTATATATCTCTGATGCTCGTCCAAATTTTTCTTCAACACTCTTTTGGTCTAAACAATATAACCCAAATTGCGAGAACAAGGAATAAAATAAATAACCCACCGGTTCTCAATAGGAATAGGATCTTTCAAAGACGAGAATTTAATTTTATTCATAGGTTTCAAGATAACTTTAAAATTGAAACGAGAAAGGATTTTAGCAATTTTGAAATATAGAGAAAAATTAAAAGGTAGAACTATAGAGAATATTAGAAGAATTATTAGAATCAGAAAGACGCATAGGATTATTAAATTTAAACGGAACTTTATCAATCAAAGGGGGATTATAACCACGAGCAAGAGAAAGAGATTTGAGGTAATTAATTTCAATCTTTAGAGCAGAAGAGTCAGAACAAATGCGAAGTGCTCTGTAAACAAAAGTATAAAAGGAAGTTACTTAATGCTGTGGAGGATGGTTAGAAAAAGCATGCGGAGGAAGAGAAACAGCGAAAGGGTTTCTATAAATAGTGGTAGAGAACCGATCAGGGTGTTTAGTAGACAATGCATCAAGGAAAGGAAGATAATTGTTCTCTTCGTTTTCAAGAGTAAACTGGATGCAAGGTCCAACAGAATTGACAAGAAAAAGAAGATTTTGGGGTTTCAGCTCAAAAGGGATTAAGATAAAAGTATCATCAACATACCTACACCAGAAGGGAAATTTATATAAACTGAAGAGTCTTTCTTCCACAAAATGCATATAAATGTCACATAAAAGAGAAGACAATGGATTGCCCATGGCCAAACCATCCGTTTGAAAATAGAAGGAATTATTAAATTGGAAAGCAGTTTTCCTAACACAAATACTAATTGCAGTATCTCGTCAATCACGATGGAAGAGTAATGGAATTCGCGTAGCTTTCTTTCCAAACAGTCAATTGCTCCTTAAACTGGGACGTTAGTGAAAAGAGATTTAACATCTAAGTAAACGATTTTGTAAATACAAGGAGAAAAGCGTTTAATTTTATCAAGAAAGTCAATAGAGTTTTTAACAGTGTGAAATTAGTGAAAGATAAAGGAGCCAGAAATTTAGAAGGGAACTTGACAAGTTTATAAGAGGCAGTACCAATGTTAGAAACGATAGGGCGTAATGAAAGAGTAGGTTTATGGATTTTAGGAAGAGCATAGAATCGAGCACAATTAGCAATGGACGGAATAAACAAACGTCTAGTATTATTGTTAAAAATGACAGACTTTTTAACGACCTCTTTATATCAGACAGATGTTTACTGGAAGGATCCTTCTTTAATTTAGAATATGGACCGGAGTTTAACATAGATTCCACATAAGAAATATAATCAGACTTATTGAGAAGAACGGTTGGACCTTCTTTATCAGTCTTAGTAATAAGAAGGTTAGGGACAGAATTGAGTTCACTGACAGCAGATTTTTGAGAAGAAGAAAAATTAGATTTAACAGAAGATTTATTAGAAGAAATGACATTAGCCAAAATGTAGCGAAGAGATTCAAGTTGACCAGAAGAAATTTTACTATTTTTGAAAGAATGCTCAATAGGAGCACTAAATAGGAGCAATAAATTCGGAATAGAAGGTTTGGAAACACCCGAAAAATTCAAAGCAAGAGTGAGAAACTCACGTTGGGAATCAGTAAGAGAATGAGAAGATAAACTAACAACATAATTTTGAAGAAGAGGGAGAATATCAGAAGCAGGAGAATTAGAAGTCAGAAGTGAGGAAAACTTTTTATCCAATATAGCACTGTGACATTTGGATTTGTAATCAACGTAAGCAAAAATACGCTAACTAAATTGAACTAACTAAATTAATTTAACTAAAGTTTTAAAGATTTAACTATAATTTTCAAAAATTGTCTTATGACCATGAATACTGAATCACAAATTATGCATCGACGGCGACAGATCGATATCAAGCGTCAGGAAATCCGCAATCAGACTCCAAGCGACTAGCAAGCATTTCAGATTAGTATCTTCCTTAGCATAGATTTGAAAACCTTAAACAAGAACAATTCCTTTTCTGAAGTCATTCAAGAAATCATGGCTTCAGGAAAATCAACCTGACTCAAAGCAAGTATTAATTCTTTCAGATTAGCATCTTTCCAAGCATAGTTGTGAAGTTCCTTAACAGGAACACACGGCATTCCACAGATTCAGTTTGCAATCCGAAAATGTCATATAATTATCTTGTCGGACTCTAGAAAAGACTGGCATTTTAAAGTTATGGACCAGAAACGTCATCGCCGGGTTTCCCTTTCACCGCACAGAAGTCATGGCCAGCGAGAAAAAAAAATAAATCTAGAAGATCCAATAAATCACTCCTTGGCTGCAGCAAGTTCATTTATTAAACTGTAGTTATGATACAGGGAAAGGCTCCTCTTGCAAACGATCTCTAACCGAAATATCCAAAAACTATTGCATCATTTACTTCAACCAGCCGTACTCATTGAAGAAAGAACCCAAGAATCTTCCTCCTCATCTCTAGACTTCCCCTCTTAAATCTAAAAAGAAAATTCTAGAACATTCTTTACTCTCAAACCATCATTCATTTATGTAAACATAACTCATGCCCAGAGTCGAGATTAATATTCGACAGACGACAATTTTATTAAAAAAATATTATTTAATCAATAATCGACTCAGAATTTTCAAATATCCGTGCAAACGATATAGTTTGCAGACGATTAGTTTTAAGAGAAAAATAAAAGAAATGAATTTATTGTTTTGCACACATATCGAATGTTGAGGGGGGAGAAATAAATAATTAGAAAAATAAAAATAATGATATTTTTTGAAAGGTATGGTTTTGGAATAATTTTAATAAGACTTTCTTTAAAAGGGTTGATAAAAACATAGAAAAAATGAGTTTTATTTGGAATATTAAGAAATAAAGTTTCATTAAGAATATTTTTAATTTAGAGCCATCTTTTTTAATTTACGCATACAGGAATAAATGTTTTTGTAAGGCGAATTAAGAATTTATAACGTTTCCATAAAAATTAACAGATTAGATCTAGAAACAAGATTTTAATTTAATAAGTTAGAGTAAGCTCGGCCTTTTGTTATAAGCAAATCAATATAGTACAAAGGTTAATTTTGGCGAAAAAAAAATTAAATTTGTAATATATACATAGCTGCCAACTTGTACGGATTTTTCCTACCACAAAAATTTTATAGAAAATTTTATTTAAAACAATTTCCAAAATCTAACGATTTTCCACGAAGAAACAAGGCAAAAATTTCTTTTTAATTTTAGTGGTGGGAAAAATCCTTACAAGTTGGCAGCTATGTATATATATATATAAATACTGAATTATTAGTAAAAAATCACGTATATATTGAGGCACCTTTTTTATGCTTATCCATAAATTCACACGTGATTATTTTGAATTGAAAAATAACATTTAAGGTTTCTTTAATCTTTATAACCGAATATTTTTAATAAACCAATCAGATTTTGAACAAAGCATTCGAAAATCACAATTTCTGACATTATTTTCTTATAAATAAAACGTCAGCTTGAAAATTGTTTCAAAGTTATGTAACTATAAGACTCGGTGATTAATCAGTTTTTCTAATAGAATAGTTGTCAGTGGTAATATATTAGGCTATATTATAGTGGGAAGTATAGCGTAAACGTTTCCACAATGTGTCAAAATGTAATCTTCAACACGAAAATTGGTGTTATGAAACATTTTTGTCTAAATCTATTTCCGAATTATGTGTGGTTGAAATTTTTAAAATTAATTCTTCTTCTTTTAAGTCTTTTTTTTTCTTTTATTTTTTTATCTGACTAGAAACTAATAATCCAATATTACTTTTCCATTTTTATTTTTTCATGATATTCTGGTGAATGTGATTTATATTAGTCCTTGTGGGTACGTTGCGATTGTGAATTTAAAAAAAAAAAAAAAAAGATAAAAGTCAGAGATTTATTTGATTAGCAACATAATTTGACTATTTTCATGAAATGTTGAGCGTAAGAATCATATTAATGTTAGTAAATATACAGGGTGTCCCTAAACTAATGGTATATGCGCTAGGGGGTGATAGATCACATCAAGACGAGTAATAGGAAATAGGAAACCAAGGGTCCCAAACGTTTTCCAAAGGAGATAGCCGCCATTAAAGTTTGGGGTCCGAAATTTCAAATGCACATAAAAAACGGAAAAATTGGTCGATTGATTTGCGGTTTTCACTAAAGCTATTCTTTATGTTGGTATTTTCTTGATAATAAATTATAAAGATAAGTTTTGAAAAATGCCGATAGAGGGCGCTTTGGACTTTGAAGTAATGAAAAACTATTTTTTGCTATGTTTTTTTGCATCTCATTGAATGGTTTCGTAAGCTTAGACTTAAACTTAAATTTTGAGCTGAAAATCTGAATAGTTGGGAGTGGTTAAGTAGCACAAACTTAACTGTGTTCAGAGGGTTTAAATTTCAAATGATTATAAAAAATGGAAAAATTGGTCGATTGATTTGCGGTTTTAACTAAAACTATTCTTCATGTCGGTATTTTATTGAAAATGAATTATAAAGATAAATTTCAAAAATGCCGATAGAGGGCGCTTTAGACTTTGGTGTAACGAACAACTATTTTTTACGTTATTTTTTTAATCTGATTAAATGTTTTCGTAAACTTAAACTTAAATTTTGAGCTCAAAATCTGAATCGTTGGGAGTCGTTAAGTAGCACAAACTGAACTGCGTTCAGAGGGTTCAAATTTCAAATGATTATAAAAAACGGAAAAATTGGTCGATTCGTTTGCGGTTTAAAATAAAACTATTCTTTAAGTCAGTATCTTCTTGAAAATAAATTTTAAAGATAAATTTCAAAAAATTCCGTTAGAGGGCGCCTTAAAATTCAGAGTAACCAACAACTAATTTTAACCGTTATTTTTTGTATCTAATTAAATGCTTTCCAAAACTTATTAAATTTTTCGAAATCTTAGATTTAAACTTAAATTTTGAACTCAAATTCTGCATCACGCAAGGGGTTAAGAAGCGCAAACTGAAATGTGTTCAGGAGTTGAAATTTAAACGCCCCCCCCCCCCATCGAACTCAGTTCACTTTTGCGCTACTTAAATACTCGCAACGAATCAGAATTTGATCTCAAAATCTAAATCTAAGTCTTTGAAAGCATTTAATGAGATTTAAAAGAATAACAGTTAAAAATAGTTGTACGCTACTCCAATGTCTAAAGCACCCTCTATCGGTATTTTGTGAAATTTATCTTTAGAATATATTTTCAAGAAAACACTGATTTATCAAGTAGTTTCAGCAAAAACCGCAAACGAATCGACTTATTTTTCCGTTTTTTATAATCGTTTGAAATTTAAACCCTCTGAACTCAGTTCAGTTTTTGCTACTTAACCACTCCCAACTATTCAGATTTTGAGCTCAAAATTTAAGTTTAAGTGTAAGTTTATGAAAACATTTAATCATATGCAAAAAATAACGTAAAAAATAGTTGTTCGTTACTCCAAAGTCTAAAGCGCCCTCTATCGGAATTTTTTAAAAATTTATCTTTATAATTCATTTTCAATAAAATACCGACATAAAGAATAGTTTTAGTGAAAACCGCAAATCAATCGACCAATTTTTCCCTTTTTTTATAATCATTTGAAATTTAAATCCTCTGAACACAGTTAAGTTTCTGCTACTTAACCACTCCCAACTATTCAGATTTTAAACTCAAAATTTAAGTTTAAGTCTAAGCTTACAAAACCATAATGAGATGCAAAAAATCATGGCAAAAAATAGTTTTTCATTACGTCAAAGTCTAAAGCGCTCTCAATCGACATTTTTCGAAATTTATCTTTATAATTTATTTTCAAGAAAATACCAACATAAAGAACAGTTTTAGTGAAAACCGCAAATCAATCGACCAATTTTTCCGTTTTTTATACGTATTTGAAATTTTGGATCCCAAAATTTAATGGCGGCTATCTCCTTTGGAAAACGTTTGGGACTCTTGGTTTCCTATTTACTATTACTCGTCTTGATGTGTTCTATCACCCCTTAGCGTATATACCATTAGTTTAGGGACACCCTGTATATACTGAAACCTCCTTCAACTGTCTTTCCGAACAACGGTAAACTCGAATATTAGTCATTTTTTAGTGTTAGCGAATCTTTTCCATAGGAATAACATTACAATAAACCTCCTAACAATGGCCACACCATAACATCTTTTATTAAATGTTATGTTTTAATTAAAACTGAAATTCAGAAGAAGATTTATGCATTTATTGTGCAGCCCATAATTTTTACTGTAAGAAGGATTTCAAAATAAAAATTTCGAACTTAAGGTGGCAAGTTGAATTTTGAAAGAGAAATGTGCAGGAAAATTAGCTGAAACGTACCCTTGTGAAAGGACTTAAATATATAACATTCTGAAAAAAAATGTGACTTTTATTTAGAAAATAAATTTCAAGGCTTAAATTTGGAAGGTAAAATTGATCGTCGAAGATCCGGTTGCAATGAGATTGATAAGTTGTTTTTGAAAAACTGAAAAATTTTCTTACTGTCGAGACGAAAAAGATCCAGTAGTGGACACTATTCAAAGATTTTACCCCATTAGAATAACAAATAAAGAAAATTTGTAGTGTTAAAAAAGATTCTTTATACGTTCAACTTAGAAATTGTAAAAAATAAGGCTGATTTTTCCACTACTTTTAGAAATTGATATGTTTGGTTATGATTGTTTAATTTTAATTAACAATTTTATCCTCAGAAATCAATGAAAAACATAGTTTCATAAATGAATAATTTAATTTAACATACCGAACTATGACAGGCCTTTTTTATGACAATGCTTAAGTTTTATATCACATAAAAGGAACAATGTGACGAGAAGATATTTGCGCGAATTAGGGCGCATTTCATTCTGCATTGATAAACAAGTTACATTTGTTAATTAAATATCTTTGAAAAAATTCATGAAATATTTAGACTTACAAAGAATTTAAACGAATGAATAAATAAGTTCTGCATCGCCATTAAGGAAACATAAAAAGAGAAACTGAAACCAATTACATACGAATTTTCCACGTTAAGCTCTTTTTTAACCTAATTTTACAAGACTATCTTCGAGATGTGACTTTTGAATATGATCGATGCTTATCATCATAAAGATACTTTGAAAATACATACGCTGGCGCTGTGTTAAATTTTAATAATGTTCCTGTCTCTTTGATGAAAAGACCCTTTTTAGGTGCGTTCGTAATTATGTAAATACGTAACACCTATTACTGTCGCTCAGTCCATCCGTCTGTCCGTCTGTCTGTCCGTCTGTCTGTCCGCCTGTCCGTCCGCATATGACAACGCAAAAGCTACCCAACCGAATCATGTGAAATTTAAAATGCATAATTATTACATAATTTTGTCGAGTCATTTCAAATTTTTTGAAAATCGGATGGATAAATCAATTACAGGGAATAATCAAAAGTATTCTGTTACATTACGGTAATTAATGGAAAAAAGTTTCAAATGCATTTTAATCGTTTGAAATTTAAAACGTATATTTATTGCATAATTTTGTCGAGTCATTTCAAATGTTATGAAAATCGGATGGATAGATCAATTACAGGGACAATCAAAAGTATTCCGTTACATTACGATCAATGGGGAAAAGGTTCCAAATGCATTTTAATGGTGTTACACTCATTTGAACATAACAGAATTGACATGAATCTATGAAATATGTACTAAAAATACATTTTGTACAATCTGTGATGCAAAGAATATTTATTATTAAATTATAGGGCCACACAAATGTATTCCACTAAACAATGATATTCGGGGAATCTTTGTTTGAGGGGTGTTTTAATTATATGAAACTACTTCACATTTTATGAATAAGATATACGTTAATGAAGTAGAATAAAATTTACTCCCTGCATATTTACAGGAACAGAAAGATTTCGACCACTATACTGTATCCAAAGTACGCTCTACTATATCAGCAAGATCTGAATATTTTAAAACTTCCTTATCGTACGAACGCACCTCATTTGCTACGCTTCACGTGCAATTTCCAACTTGTTTATTCTATTGAAGCTAGGGTAAAGTTTATAACTTAACAAATGAACTGATCCATATGTGACAACGAATTTAATTATGAAATCACAGTTCAGAAAGAACAGTAAAATTTAGAAGTGATTTCGCAAGTCATAAAAAAAACTTTTAAAAAATCTTAATTATTTAAGGTAATCATAAATTTTCCTCCAATATATAATACTGTTGAAAAAAAAAGCTGTACATTAAGCCAATGTATTACGTTTCTTTATTTTATTTTTATTTTTTTTACCGACATCAATATTTAATTCAGTATTTCTTCTCCTCGGTGCTTAATATATTCCTTTATTTAATCTCTGATACAATCAAGAAATATATGTTTCCAGCTTTCTTTTAAAAAAATTTATTGTGTTCTTCATTAAACACAGGCATTATTTTAAATGGATTCTGCATATGCTTAGGGTTATTATAATCCTATACTACTATCTATCGCAATAAATTTTGTTCCCATTCTGACGCTTATTACTCCGGTTGTTTCGGAAATTTGATAACAACTATAAAGTTATACTTTCATAAGTTGCATTCCACTCTATATTTATAGTCACCTTATCTTAATTCAGCCTACCTTATACATTACTTTGAGCCTTTTTCCTTTGCAGCTTTATGTTGGAGTCCAGATTTATTCTGTTCATATTTTCAGAGGTTTATCTAATACACGATAAAAGGGATTAGCTGTAATGTTCTCAATAATTTAACTAAATTTGAACAGGGGCGTGCAAAGAGAAAATTGCGGCCGGGGTTAAAGTTTCAATTCGGCACCCCACTTCCTCAACTTTTTCTTCTGACAGGCCAGAAATCACGTTAGTAGTATAAATTTGGCGCCCCCTTCGTCCCCCCTCCCCCCTTTCTCATGGCGCTGAATTCGAAAGCAAAATTCATGGGGGCTGAAACCTTGCTCTATTAATGACGTGTCACATTATATATATATATATATATATATATATATATATATATATATATATATATATATATATATATCACATAAGGATTTGTTGCGCAAAAATTCAACAGTCTCATAATTTGACAATTTATTTTCAATCATTCGTGATTCTATTTAGGTTAAGGGAGAAAGATCTTTCATCTGTAGCAATTATAAAATTTACTTGCTATCAGCAGTTGACTCTTTCTTACGAAACCAAAAAGAAAATCAACACTGTCCGTTAAGTCGTACACTACCATGATTAAGCATACGGTTAAGCAACTAAGACCATTTCTTTAAATAGCACCAGGATTAAGGAAGAGAATTTAAAAAAAACAGTAAAACGTTTAGATTAACAGAAGTATTACCCAAGAAATGAAAATTATTGAAAAGAATTATGTAAATTACTTCTTAAATTCAATAATTCACAATCAAAATCCATTAGTTAATCTTTAGGAAGAAATTCTCATAAATTTTGAAACTAATTTGAATGTCTGAATGGATTAGTATTAAAAATTTTTTAACAATTTGAAGGGTTTTTGATGCCACGAGATGAGTGTTTCTATTCAAATGGAACCAGCATTTTAATCGAATATAAAATTTAATTGCAGGTAGATGAAATTCAAAGCAACTTCAAGGGGTATCATATCAACTCAGCCAGAAATCATACAATGATAACAATCCAAATGTGAATTGCGAAGACTATAAAACTACATTACATAAATTATTTCATTTATTTTAATTGCTCCATTTCTTCTTAAACAATCAGAGTGTACTACGATGTTTCACATATTTTTTGACTACATTTAACTAAATTAAAACATTTAACAAGTAATGATATCTAGTTGCCAGTAAGAGGCAAGTATATCTGTATTCGATATTTTTAATGCTAAGAATCAAACATTACATGCTACATCTAAATACATGTAAAATATATTTAAAACATAAGGGAAATAATCAGAAGTCATTTTATCTGCACCTGGGTATCGATGATTTTTACAAATATTATAGTAAATGAACTATTTATATTTAATTTTTTATATATTGTTAACAAAATCAATTATTTTACATCGGTCTCTTATTTCTGTTTCTTGCACCTTATCGCCTGCAATATAGGAATAGCTTCAGCATCGTATTAAATCTGTCTATCCCATTATTATTCTTCTAAACATTCGTGATAAGTGATTCAGAATGCTCTGACTGGATACAGAACTGAATATCCGAAAGAAAGAGTGAAAAGGAAGTGGGGCGAAAAGATTATTTTCTGAAAATACTTCCAAAATAAGCTCTATTCAATAAGGAAAGGGAAAAAATATATATATTATAAAACTGATCTCTGTAGAGACTTCATTCAAAATGTGAGCCTCAAGAGACGTTTAGAGATCCAAACGTGTGCTACTTGGTTACACACCAAATATAATGCAGCAATTTACATTGTTACAGCACTGTAAAATGAAATGGCTTGACTTTGTTTTTTTAAGGGTATTTTTTTATTAAATATGAAGTCATATGTTAACGGTTTTTATCATTTTCCAACAAAGTTAGAAATTGCTTATGCCTTCGGTTTGTCAATCCGTCTTTCCATCTTTCCACTCGCTAACTCCCATAAAATTACTTGGATTTTCATGCGATTGATAAAGTTTATTTAGGGTCACTTAGCATGTTTAGTATTGCATATGAAGTATGTATGACAGGTTCATTTACAGCGACACTCAAAAGAATTCGATTGCATTATGGTATAAGGGGGAAAAATCGTTTGAAGAGTATTTTGATGACATTTTCAAAGGGCTGTTTAATAGCTATTCCAAATTTGTGGAAGCTGATATAAATCGCTGAATTTCACTACGATCACGTTGAAACGGAGCATTCATAGCATTTTTTATTAATTTTCAGGGATATTTATAAGAGATCGGTTACAGTAATGTCTTTGCGTAATAATTGCTGGAGTGTTTATTTTAATATTCGGTATGCGCTTTTTAATTTAATTAGTTTTTGTATATAAATTTTATAGCTCATATACAGGACTGCACAGAAGTATTCGAATACCATTCTCCTAATTAGAGTAAACTACAGAAAGGGAATTTTCAGAAATATATGTATCTCTTAAATAAACTAAATTTTAGAATTAATGTTTTTAATAGATACAAATCTCTAAATCATATACAGGGCTGCTAAAAATTCGGATATTTTTTCGAATGTAGATGGGAACAGCTGACCATCGGATTTTAAATGCGTTATACATTTCCATATGGTGAAATTTAGACGTTTTTTTTAACGGTGCAGTGTTTTAATATTATTTACATTATTAAATTAGATTTTTTCTATCTTATTTTATAATATTTTATAAAACACATACTTTTATAATGATAACAATGAAAAAATTAACCCTAATAATATAAAATATTAATCAATATATTTTTCCCTTTAAAACTTGTCTGTGTTCATATTCAGCTCAATAATATACATCATTTTATTAAAATATTTGTTCATAACCTTCTCAGTCCTGAGACAAATATTTCATGGGACTAGAAAAATATGTTTAAAATTATTGGGTTGTTCGGAAAGTCCTTTCCGTTTGGGAAAATCAATTCGTACCACAAAATTGTGTCCATTAAATATCTAAGTATTAGATATCAGAAATAATATCTAATAATTAAATAACAGAATTTTCCTGTACGAACTGATTTTTCCAAACGGAAATGTCCCCCCCCCCCCCCCGAACAACCCAATATTATAAAACACCACCAAAGATGCAACAATTTACATTCCGATGCTTCTAATATTCACGCGTTTATTTAAAAGGTCTAGATGTAATTTTAACGATTCTAAAAGCATTTAAATTAATTTAAAGGATGTCTTTTAGTATCGCCTCCAGGTGACATCAAGACTGAGGGAAAGGAAGTTAAGATAAAAAATGCCCCATGAAAATATTTCTATTTTATTTGTAAAAATATAAAAAGAGAAATTAACATATCCAAAAAAAGGGAGGATCTGTTACTTAAAAATGCAACATAATTATCTATTTACTAAAAACGTAACAATTTATGCTTTCATTTTAATCAACCTTAATACAGATTTTAAAATTATTTTTGAATGTTTTCATCGACAGCTTCTCAATGTTTATCCATTAATAATCTGATAGTAGATTCTTATTCTTTGAATTCATCAAAGCCATATAATTATTTGGTTTTCCAACAGACCCGTGCTCATATTTTACAATGTAACCTTTTTTATGATTGATTTTGAATGATTTTTTGCAAGTTAACTTGATAACGAAATTATCTGAATATCAAAAGTTATTAATTTTGGAATCAATTGAAATTATATGCAGAACTACTTATACTTGTAATGATGCATTGTCAGACATCATTTCCATTATTTAGTTTTATTTGGAATAGCATGAGTCTTGTTCTCTTCAGTTGAATGTTAGAATAGTTGAAACAACATAACCTTAACCAACCTTCAGTTTGAATTTCGAATACACTATCATATAAATGAACGAATGCGATCTCTGGTATATATCGATTTTAAAGATGTTGAGCGCATTAGATGCTGAAAGAAGAATTTTTGTAGATGTTTTCAATTGGTAATTTGTTTTTACGAAATAATTTATATGATTTAATCCAAAAGTATTAAAAACGTAAATAACTCGAAGAAAAATGCATAAAAAATAATGATAAATTGCGTTTTAGTTCGATTGCTGTTTCAATTGATAATAACTGAAACCTTTTAACACTTTCTTAGCAAAAAATGTCAATCAGTGACATAAAGACTGCTGAGAAGATTTCATCTGAAAAGCGTTTAATTGTTGAGACGCGTCTGCGAAGTTTTCATCAGTATATTTTATTAGGATTTTTTAAATTTTTTAATCGCAGAATTTCTGTGATTAAATTAGGCAAAAATTTATCGTAGAAATAATGGTGATAAAATTCCATAGTTGATGTTCTCCGGAAAAAAGGTTACAGCCTAAAGGTAGGAGACGAAGGAAAGGCCGCAATCGGTATTAATTAAGGGAAAGATGGAAAATATTTTAATCCATTTAGTTTGGATCTAGAATGAATATACTAAGTTTTCCCTCTCGTCGTAATTAAGCATTAAAAAATATGCACAGATTTCTAGTCGAAAAATAAGTTTTTTCAAATACCGTGTCATTATTAATATTTTTAAATATCGTGTCATTTAAATACCGTGTTCATGTAACATTATCTCGAAATCACTGAAACCTTCAAAAACGTTGTCAACACAAATGCTGTAGAGCTTAAAATTCTGAATAAAATGAGTACCCACACTTAATACTTTTGTTGTGCATTTAAGTCACAATTTTATTTCAAAACATGAGCCCCGTGGTAAGTGAGTTGCACTTTAAATTAAGTAGGAGGAATCTGAATTAATTCCGAATTCAACTCCCCAACCATTGGACTAATATGTTGTATGTCGTATGTTCATAATTTTTCTGCGATTTAAAATTTGCATCTACGTTGCCCGGATAGAGAAAAATAAACATGTAAAAACAAAGCCATCGACGGGCAGCGGTAGATTTCTGTTCTCCCTGAGAACGTCGTACAGTCTTAAATAAATACAAATAAATGGAACATGTAATAAATCAAAAAAAAAAAAAAAAAATCCCAAATTTTTCGGTAGTAAAACAGCCAATCTAATATGTGAATATAATTTTTCAGCGGTCGCTCTGCAATTTATTAATAAGAGTAACTCATTTTTACATTCAGTAATTAAGGTATTAATAATGACAGATCGGCTAACTATTTAATAAATAACTGTTAATAAAATTAAACTATTACACAGTTAATATTATTTTAATTATTTAATAAGAGAGACGCTAGATAAACAATTATACCAATCAGTTCACAAATTAGGTTAATTTTAGCATTTCATTAAAACATTCACACCTATGCTTTACAAAGAACTTTTTACAAACCGAAATAAAAAAAATAATTTCAACAAACTACAAATTAATATTCACTAATTTATATGCAGAACTGAAAAAAAAATTATCATTACTAAATTTCTTCGCACCGCTTAGTTATTTTTAAGCATTTTTAATTGAAATCCTTCATGATCTGAGAAGTTTTCACATACGAACGGCATTAGGACATGATTGATGCAGCTGCCTGGCGATTAACAGAATTACATTTGTCTTAAGAAATATGTCATTTCAGCATGGGAACACATACTGTGAGAATTCGCGGAGAATAATTATGTCGCAAAACTGAAAGCTACGCATGAAGAGCTCTGCAGGGAGTTTCGCGTTTAACTTTGTAATTGTAATTAAAATGCTTTAAAAAATTTATTTTCATAAAAATTATTCGCGAAAAAGTATTTTATAGACGCATCTTTCAAGTAAAATATGAAAAAGTTTTAAATTTAAATGACCATGGGTAGTAAAACGGAGTACAAACATCAATTTAGTGCATTAGATTTTATAAAATATTTCTAATATCTGTAGAAAACACAAAATAAAGATTCAAAATTCAAATTAAAAATGCGATATAAAATCAGTGAAAATCTTTTGTCCATTTGAAATTTTATCACCATTCGGAAGACAACATTTAAAATCATTAAGATACTAACAATTTCAGGGGCGCTACGGTAATACAAACTACTGTATTGAGTACAAAGGCTTGACATTTGCAGTCTGCAAATGGTTAATTTTATGTACAAACTGCAATCTGGCGCCAGTAAATTTTTAGTTTTCCATCTCATAATACGCATTAAAAAGAGTTTTTGATTGATTTAAAATCAATTTGTCCGTAAACTGCGGTATTAAGTACTAGGTGCACAACTAAAATTCTGGTTTTTTCTTCTTTTTTTTTTGATCAATGAAAAATGAAAAATTTCCAGAGAAATACAAACAAGTTGAAAATTGCACGTGAAGCGTAGCAAAGGAGGTGCGTTCGTACGATAACAAAGCTTTAAAAATATTACTCTCATATATCAATCTCATAAAATTGTAAATAGTGTATTACAATTAAAATGCTCATCAAACAATGTTCTCCCTTTACCATTATGTAATGGAATACTTTTGTGTGGCCTTGTAAATCAATAACAAATGTTCTTTACACCCCAAATTATGTAAAATGTATATTATAATATGTACTTTATAGTTGCATATAAATTTTATTAAGTTTGAATGAGTGTAACACTATTAAAATGCATTTGAAACATTTTTCCCCCATTGACCGTAATGTAACGGAATACTTTTGATTGTCCCTGTAATTGATCTATGCATCCTATTTTCATAATATTTGAAATAACTCGACAAAATTATGTAATAATTATGTATTTTAAATTTCAAATGTATAAAATACATTTGAAACTTTTTCCCCATTGACCATAATTAATTGAATACTTTTGATTGCCCCTGTAATTGATCTATGCACCCGGTTATAAAAAATTTGAAATAACTCGACAGAATTATGTAATAATTATGTATTTTAAATTTCAAACAATTAAAATGCATTTGAAACTTCTTTCGCCATTGACCGTAGTGTAATGGAATAATTTGATTGCGCCTGTAATTGATCTATGCATCCGATTTTCATAAAATTTGAAATGACTCGAAAAATTATGCAATAAATATGTATTTTTAATTTCAAACGATTCCGTTGGGTAGTTTTTGCGTTGTTACATGCGGACAGACAGACGGACGGACTGAACGACCACTATAGATGCTACGTATTTACATAATTACGAACGCACCTAAAAATGGTTTATTGAAAGTATGGTCCCTCACTAGCTGCACATTTTTGCCCTCTCTCTGATAATACATGAATGCCACAACGATAATTCGACGCGTCTTTAAACAAAAATCATTTAACCAATATATTTTGCACGTTTTCGAAATTAGCCAAGTGTATCCGAATGCCATGCGTCATCGACCAGAACAAGTGATACCTAATCGGAAGGGTTAGGTCTGACAAATATCGCAGGTGTGGTAACAAATCCTATTTGAGACTTTGTGGTGAAGTGAACGATGGAAATGTACTCTTTGGAAAGATAATGAAGATATAGATTTAGAGTACTCTTTGTTTTCATTTTTCGATGTCTTTGTTTTTGGGAAAAACAGATATTTAAAAATCTGCATTTTACTAAGTTAAAGCGCTTTTCTTGCATCAAGATAAAACAAACATGTATGATGAGGAAAAACATAACTGTTGATTATTTCGTTAAAAAAAAAATAACTACTCAGGATAAATTACAAAATCGAACAATTTTGCTTCAGTTGCAATAGAATATTAATGAGAATAATTATTATTAAATTATACTTTTATATTGTCAAATAAAGTCTTTAAAGTGTAGATTTCTAAGCAAAATATCTTGTCAATGCTCCTGTATTCACACTCTATATATATTCGATTATGTTTCGGCTTTTTGACGTATGGATTCTAACTTAAGTTACTCGTATAATGCTTTTTTCAGACTTTTGCTGTATGAAGCAAAGAAAAAAAATGTTACTTTCTTTTGAATTGATGTTTTTGCATCTTATACATTTTGTATTCCTGCCAAAAATAATAGACATGTTATTTTCTCTTTATCAAGCTTGAATATCTCGGTTTAAATAGAAATTCACCTCATTCTTATGCAGTTTATGCAATATGTTTATCTTATCTAAACATTTATATCTTTTTGCATAATTTGTATATTTGTTTTGCGTGCCGTTAGGCAATCTCTTATAAAAATAACTATTTTGTTTATTGTTGTTCACCTGACGCTATGTAAAGCCCGTAATATCATTAATCATATGCATCGTAATTTTCTGCTGAGTACCTTAATAAAGGAAATTACAGAATTACGTGCGATAAATCTAATTTTTTTTTTCAAGTATTTAAGATTCTTTATATTAAGAGAGCGACATATTCTTTATATTAAGAGAGCGACATAACTACAAAAACATAAATTATTGGTATTATATTGAATATTTTCAATACTTCCTATCGACTTTTGGTACGAATATTATATGAAAAAATGTTTTATTCCATTTACTAAAACAGACGCCAAATAATTATTTTCTGATTTTCCTTGTTGTTGTTATTTAAATGTGATTATAAATAGAAAAACACTAGAGTGTTAAATGAAATTTTACGTATTCAGCACAAAGCTTTCAAACTCTATATTGAATCTCAAAACACAAAGTTGTTTAGACTCTTAAAAGAAAAGGTGCTTTTTACTTTTATTATGTTATTCCTAACACATGATGTGGCAATGAAATCCACAATGTACACTAACTCAGAGCCTGTTTTTTTTTTCAAAAGTCACTAAATAACCCGAGTAATGTGGATGGAATTAAGATATTGAGCAACGGTTTATTTAAGAAAGATAAATTATTTCCTAACTGTTTTGCAATATTTTTCTTGTACAAAATATCGAAGAAGCATTTTCTTTTTAATTTTTTATTGGGTGAGTGCAAAAGTTCGTGTGGAGGTTCAACAGATGGCGTTAGAAGCGGCGTAAAGTGCTGTCCTTAATACTGCCATGTACGTAAAACAGATCTTTGGAAAGGTGAGTGTGCAGCTTTCATTTCAAACAAGATAATTTGTGCAGATTCAAACTACTTCGAGAAAGTTTATTTTCAAAATGAGTGTCGATAAGGTGCATTTACGGCATGTTATGCTTTGTGAGTTTGGAAGTTTACAAACATTGCAGCAGCCGTAAAAAAACATTCAGTAGGTTTATCAAGATAAAGCACCAACTAAACGAACTGTGAAAAAAAGGTTTGCGAAATTTCGCCGCGGACAATTTTAACTTGAAGACGAGCCACGCTGAGATCGACCTTCATACATAGATGACAATATCATGCGTACTTTAGTGTACAGAGTACTCCTCGAATTTCAACAGAGGAAGTTGCTTCAGCACTTAACACAATCAACCGCTGCTTCAGCACAATCAACCGCTTTTCGGCGTTAAAAAAGATGGGATTCGATTTGAAGCTCGATGTATGGGTGCCCAATTTTCTGAACAAGAGGAACAAAATATAGCGAATTTCTGCTGCCGTGTCTTTACTCGGGCGGCTCAAAAACGAGCCGTTTTTGAATCGATTAGTGACGGGCGATGAGAAATGTGTCCTTTACAACAATGTTCAGCACAAACTCACATAGAAACAAGCAGGTGAGCATGGTTATGCAAGGGCAAATGTCAGTTTGCACCCGATGTAGGTGATGCTCTGTGTTTGGTTGAATTGCAAGGCCATAATTTATTTTGAGTTTGTCCCTGCAGACCAAACGATTGATTCGAACAAGTACTGTCGCCAATTAACCAAGCTGAATCGAGAATTTAAACAGAAATGCCTGGTTTTGTCAAATTGCAAGTACGCAGTCTTTTATCACGACAACGCCAGATCACACGTTTCGAGACAGACATTGCGCAAACTGAACAGCCTGATATGGGATGCCCTAACTCATCCACCGTATTCTCCTGATCACCGTCTGATTATCATTTATTCCGGTATTTGCAAAATTATTTAAATGTGAAAAAATTTGACTCTTTGGATGCCTTAAAATGCGTCGTGACTTCGTTCTTCGAATCTAAACCGCGCAGTTTTTGTGATCGGAGCATCCGTATACTGCCAGAATGGTGGAAACAGATTATAGAAAGCGATGGAGCATATATCATTGATTGAATAAAGAACATTGTTCGGCTACTCACTGTGTGATTTTTATATTCGAACGCCGCACAGTGGAGTATTTGGAGGATTTAGCCGGCCAAAAATATTTCTCATTAAAAGTTTGGAGTAAAGTAAACTATTGATTAGTTTATCATCTTATTATCACATTTTAGGGATTTTTCTTGAAAAATACTTAAATCCACACATATGTATATAAGATACAGGGTATATGGAAAACATAGTAATATCTAAAAAGGGCTTTGGTGCAACAGATTTTTAGTGAGTCCGTTACATTCTATCCATCAATACAAACATGTCTTTTCATATAGAGTAACTTAAAAATTTAAATTCGCAACATCATATTGTAATTTCTTTCAGAAATTCGAATATATACGGTATTTTTATCATTTTCATATCATTAGTATTTTGATGGTTTTAAATAGGTATCAAGTTATACTATATTTCAATAAAAAGCTGTTTAAAATTTACAAAGCTTTCCGTTTAAATATTTTTATACCTTACTTATCTATGAAAAAAAATAATGAAACTTTTTGTTTACGATTTTACAGAGTAAATCAAAAGCAATTAAATGAAATCCGACTTTTTTAGTACTCACACAATTCATTTTAATTAATGGGTGCAAAATATTACAAAAATAAAACATAAATGACTATATATACAATGCAATATGTATCTAAGTTGAAATTATCTGCTGGAAGAAGTAAAGCTAAGCTTTCCTTTAAAAATGGTTCACTTCTTTTCTTTTTTTATACCTCTCATAATAGATAATAAGGGATCCGAAGTCAGTAATAATCGATTTAAGACGTCCATATTGCACTATTCTCTGGAAAATTTTCTTGCAAAATGTGAGCGATATTGCCGACAATGCTTGTTACGTGCTTCTGCAGCTTCTTCTGAGAGCTGCCCTATAGGAAGGAGTGCATTTTCAATAACTGTTGCACCATGTTTCAGAATTTTGTGGACTGTTGGTGTCATGGGGTGCCAGGGATACAAATTCACATATATAGAATTGTTTTTGCGTACTCAGAAAATTTTGTGGTATCAATTTTATGTCCACTTGACAAAACTTCTAGGATTACCTTAAAACGAAATATTAAATCAAAATTTATCCCCGTGATTTCTGCAGCAAGATGAGGATCAGCAAAAAAACCTTCAGCTGGTATTACCATCATTGATGTTTTCATATCCTGGTTTCGGTATGTCTACAATCAATCCCATTTTTGATTTAAATTCCTCCTGAATTTTTCTCTTTGTCTCATTCATTAGATCCCTTTCCTCCTTGGAATGAATACGCCATTTTCTGATGGGCAGTTTATACGCTAAATGCAAAATGCTCTCAAATATTCTGATGCGTGCATGAAGTATGGACAGTCCAAATTTCAGTGATCCCTCTCTAATTTCGTTAATCATGTCCAAATTGTTAAAGTCTTTTGAGGTAGCTTCACAGATGAAGCAACGCATGGTTAATGTTGTTTCAGGTGCGGCATTGCAAATGTTTCCATCAACCATGGTTAATATTTTTTATAATATTATAACGATTTTTTTATAGAATATTGAAATTACCAATACAAATATGAAACATGCGCGATAGATATTTTTGTCTCTTTATCATATGTTATAAATAAATTAATTAAACATTTTCATGTGAAATATAAACATATTTACCTGGACATTGACTATCCATAGTTAAACAGTAGATGTATTTAAGAAGCAGAATTTATAAAATGTAAACTAAACTAAAGCAGCACTTCATTTTTTAAGAAGACATTTATCTTTTTTAAGTTTAGAACATTAAAAAATAACATAAGAACTTCAGAAACAGATGCAGAGGATATTTTAAAAAAATATTTGCCAGATACGTAAATTGCAACTTTTTTATATCTGCAGACGACAATTTATCTATCGTAAAATACTTTTCAATTCGAAAGGGAAATTCAAAAATTGTCATTTACCAAAACATACAGTTGTGCGTTTGAAATAAATTCTTCTAAAATTGCACTTTGTAGCAGCTACATTTTTTAAAATTATTAACTATACATCTTTAACTTTGATTTACAGTGAAAAGAACCATCGGGATCCATTGGGATACATAACAAATGTTTTAATGAATATTGAAATTAACAACAAAATTTTCAAAACTATACGGCACATTTTTTGTCACTTTATTACATTTATTAAATTAACAAATATAAATATATTCATGTGAAATGAAAGCATATATATGTGGGCTTTAAGAATCTACAACTATATGGTATAAGCAAAAGGTTAGAGAAAAAAAAAATCACAGTGAAACAAACAAGCACAACTGGAACTTTAAAATGCAAATAATTAACGTGCTGCAAGTAACAAGTTTGAGGTACCCTGGTACCTATTTGCTGGACCAACAGAAAAAAATACAACTGTACGGTGAATCCCCATCTAGTTAGCTTCATACTTAGCTATATTATTTTCTATTTAGTTGCATTTCGAAAAATCGACTTTTGGCCGGCTAAAATGGAAAAATACTCCACTGTGCGCCGCAGGAACTTTTTCACTCATCCAATACCATAGGCTATTTTACTGAAATAAATCACAATAAATTAAGTTTTTTTTTTTTAAATGTGTTTTTTTTTATTATTATTACTGAACACATATTTTAACTAATAATCTGAATTTAACTAATAATCTGAGAAGCACATAAATTTAAATTTAATTTTAGTATGGCTTTTTACATAGATTTTTTATATTATTGTGTGTAACTAAAACGATTCAAAATTTATAAGACATACATAATGCGTTGTATTGCAATAATATGTACGCTTTTGATATAGAAAAGAGTGAGCGTAAAATATTAAAAGAGGTTGCTTTACTTTTTGGTACCTTCTGAGTCGGTTTTATTTAAAATCGCTAGAGAAATGGACAGAAGACTAAAATAGACGTCTTAATGTAGCGTTTAATAAGTTTCCATGCCACTTATTATCAATTAAATTATTATTTAATAAGTGATTTAGCATATTATATCGTATCAATTATTATAATGATGATAGATACAGATATTTGTATGAGCATTATAGATTTTTGTACAATTACTTTTTTTAAACAAATATCTGTTTATCACATATGATTTATCATACAAGTCCAGTGGAACATACTTTTAGATTTGAAAACTGCAAAGTAATAACTTTATTTTTTTTAAAGAGGAAATCTGCATTTTGATTAATCTTACTATTTATGTCATTAAACAAGTAAAAGCATCAGTGTAAAAATAATGTAACAGTAGTAGTTGTAGTTGACGTGTGTTGCCCGAATGGCTTGATGGATTGCTGGAGCTTCCATTAAGACTAAAACCAGGGAGTTATAAGATAGACTTCTGCAGAAGAAGATATTCTGCCAAGCTCCCAATAGACGGCAGCACCAAGCAACGCCTCATCCTCAATTTCGATATATCTCTGAAGGGGAGGGAAAGATTTTTCCAGAGACTTATACCTATGGTAACTGCTTAGACCGATCACATGACTTTCAGAACACTTTATTTAACGAGCGCGTACATTGCTTGCACTCGGTGATTCTTTAGTGATTACCAGAAACCTTTCAGTCTGGAGTTCGTTGCTATGACCACTAAGCTACAACGGCCCAGAGAATAGTTAAAAAATAGTAGTTAGTAGCCCTCGTTTAAATACTTCACTTTTTTTATATTTCGAAATCTACGCTACTAAATACATTGTACAATAAAATTCCGTTAAAATTACAGCAAAAATTGCTGGCAGCAATCTTGTGAGCAATTTTTGCCTTAAAATTGGCAGTAAAATTAGAAGTATTAAAAAAATACATCTATTTTTACTGCGATTTTTACGGCACAAACTGACGGCAACACTGTTGCCAGCAGTTTTTGTCGTAAATTTTACAATTTTTTTTTTTTTTTTTTTACATTGAGGCGATAGTTATTGCTATATATTCATGGACGTTTGTATCTTAATGCATATGTGTACTATTCGCACAAAAATGCATAACTGTCCAGGAGAAATGTACATTTTACCTTGCAAAAGGTCAAGAAGACTGTTTTATTTTTTAATTTGTTTATATTGATACTAAGACAGAAAAATGATTTTCAACTAAATTTCTTAAAGCTAAATTTTCTATGACCCCAAATAGAAAAAAAATTGGGGAATATTATTTTGGGGAAAATTCTTTTTGGCGAAATGGCGTACTGTGAGTGCATAAAAAAGTTGTAAATGTGAAAGTTGAAGAAACTGTTTTCCTGTTTGATATTGTATTGACAAATAATAGGCTATGGCAATAGATTTTGAGATATTTTTAAAAAGTCCAAAAGCTTCCAAAATTTTGTTGTTTTTTGGTCACAAAATATTTAACCTTGAGAAGTTTTGTTGGAAAACTTAGTTTTTCCATCTTAGTATCAATATAAACAAATTACAAAAGTAAAATCTTCTACTCGGCTTTTTGCAAAGTAACCCGTTTTTTTTTTTTTTTTTGTGCATTTTCCTTGGACTAATAGACCTTTAAGATGTCAATGTTAATTTGTCATTGCTCTGCCAATGTCTATGTGGTGCATATGCACAAAAATTGCGATTTTTACTTCACATATTGCTTCAATTTACTTTCTGATCATCTATACATAGATGAAATTTCACAGGATCTGTACTTCAGAAAATAAAACATAAAGTGCAGGAAAAAATACAACATTTTTCTACAGTGTATCATCAAGATGCCATTTTAATATGTGTACCTGCACATACATATAATATAACTATACTTTGCATGTAATTGCATCTATATCCACATATCCAGCAAATGAAGTGCCCTTACTATAATGGCAGAAAATGATTCATTAATGACTAGAAGTATAGGAATTGCCCTTTAGACCTAATCGGACGAATCAGACGGATTATCTTACATGACGTATTCCTTTTCTTCATCTTGTTTTGCACAGAATTTCTCTGCCTGTCTGTGCATATTTTATGTGCCTTTATCATATATAATTTATGTGTCCTTATTTTGTCTTGAATAAATGATTAATGCATAAAGTGTTATGTGTCATAATGGATACCACTCGAAATATCATTTCTTCAGATATGTATAAGTCAGTTCACTTACATGTTTTCGAATTTCAGATAAAATATTTTCATAAAAGCCACAAAACTGTGATGAAAAATGAATGAAACAAAATGATTGTGATGAGATGAATGATGCTGACACGGAATAACTCTGTATTGGATATCTAATATTTTCCATTCAAAATTTATTCTTTTGAGTTCAGCTTTATACTACTAGTATATTATTTAGAATGAACTAGCACTGAAAACTGCAATGTACTTTCTCGGAAGTACAATATTTGTGTTCTTTTTTCACAGGCGCTTCAGTTAAATTCAATTTATATATTTCTGATGAGGAAAACTAAATTGTCGATATAATATTTTGCCGGTATTTTAAATTTTGTAGAAAATTTTCATTTGAGTTCAAACTTTTTTTAAAGGTATCTTTTAGATTATATACAGCATTAAGATAAGAGCAGCATACTTTCATATGCTCAAGCTTAGTAATATTCTTGATATTACAAATATCTTAAATGTTTTATTTGCACTGTTTTACATTTGGCAACAATAGGTTAAAAAGACTTATTCGAAATTTCAAATAACTCTCTCATGTAAATATATTTTTAAAAGGGAACTTAAAGGGTTTTAAATATGACACAGTTTTTTTTCATTTACAGATTTTGATGAGTGACTATTTGATTATTATTCAAAAATTTTATTTTATTTTTTAATACTACTTGTAAATACACTTTCACGGCATAATTTTCTACATTTAATGCTACGAAAATGTGGTTAATTATAATTTTCACGTTGTTCATATTCTCGTGTAATAAAATTTAAAAAAAAAAAGTATTAGTTACGCTGTACTAGCGTATTATCCGGGCCTTTTCAATTCCAACTGTGCCAAGCAGGATGCTAATAATACTAATCACATTATGTCTTATTTTTTAAGAATTTTATGCAACATCGTACGTAATAAGAACTATAATATAATCATAAAAATAAGTAGTAAAATTTATTTATTATAGTTTAGTATTTACGTATTTATTATGGTTTACAGTTTTTTATGTATTATAGTTCATTTATTACACTTAATTATTTATCTTTTGTGACAGCATTTATTATTTTTTAAAAAGTTGTGTATTAAAAAATGTAAAATTACTAATTTGAACATAATTGACAACGATAAACTAGATAGGAAATCGACAGCTATTTTTAGAGATCTGTCTCATGGACAGGTAAATGCATAATTAGTTTTTCAAATACGGTACACTGTTAAAAATTTCACCGTCAGAAAACGGTCATTTGAACGGCAGCATTCTGTCCGGCATTTTGACCGTATTTCAAGATAACGGTTACTTAAACGCACTACACATATATTGTCATATGACCGTAAAAATACATATATATGGTCATTTGACCGTAGTAGTTTAAAATGGTCATTTGACCGTATAATCATTTAAAATGGTCATTTGACCGTAATCGTATAAAATGATCATTTGACCGTAATCATATAAAATGATAATTTGACCGTAAACTTATAAAATGATCATTTGACCGTAATCATATAAAATGGTCATTTGACCGTAGTCATATAAAATGATCATTTGACCGTAGTTATATAAAATGATCATTTGACCGTATTCGTATAAAATAGTCATTTGACCGTAATCATATAAAATGGTCATTTGACCGTAATTGTATGAAATGGTTATTTGACCGTGAAATATACATGGTATGGCTTTTTGACCGTATTTTTAAAAAATGGTTATTTGACTGTATTATGATTTTATTAACATATGACTGTAAAATATGTATATATTGTCATTTGATTGCATTATGGATTTATTAATGTATGACCATAAAATATACAGGATGTTATCAAATTTGACTGATAAGCTCAGTGAGGCAGAGGTGATAGCAGGCGTCAAAAGGATAAAAATTGCCATAGAACATGTGGTGATTGCAAGCCATATTGAGAGAGAAATTCACAAAAATAGTTATGAGGGGTATGTTATGTTGAGTAGAATAAATAATAAGTAGACAAACATTTATTTGACCTAAGCAGGATTACAATGCATTTCAGTTCAACATTAAAAAGTACATGATAAGGCATTTTTAAGGGATTGTTCAAAGTTGAGGTCATTAAGGTAATTGCACAGCATATATCTACAAAAGGATTGCTGTGCAATGACCTTTGCGCATGCAACTTCAAACAATTCCTATAAAAATTCATGTGCCCTTTAATATTGAAGTGTACTGCACTGTAATCCTGCTTAAGTCAAATAAATGTTTTTCTACATATTTGCTTTACTTGACATCACCCTTTTCATAACTTTTTTTTTGGTTTTTGTGCAATTTTCTCCTGTTTAATGTGGTTTGGGGTCACAGGTGGTTCTATGGCAATTTTTCATCCACTTGATGCCTGCTATCACCATTCTGAATTTCCCAATCGAATTCAGCAACATCTTGTAAATTTTATGGTCACATACTAATAATTTCATAATGCAATCAAAGGATCATACATGCACATTTTAGCATCCTATGTTAATAAAAGCATAATACAGTTAAATAACCAATATCATCCCTCTGAATTTGTCAGTTAAATTCAGCAACTCTCTGGATATGTTCTTTCATTTGTGAAAATTTTTACTTAAACCAACAGTTACTTAAACCATATTTTCAGTTTCTTATATAATCTTACATATATATGATTACTTGACGGTATTAAAAAAAAGGTTCATACATACATATCTTACAGTTACAAAACTATAAATTAAAATTGTGTGCAATAAATGGAAAATAAAAATTCTGTTTTTTATGTAACAAGAATATCAGAAACGCATGTAAAAATGTCTTAAATTAGTTAAATCAATTTTATTCTTCACAGATGTATACATATACAGTCTTTAAATATTATAGTTCTTGCATAATAAATAGTATAATATTAAAAATATATATAAAAAGATAATTAGTGCATAACATTGATTATGCTTGACGCGGAGTCAGCTTCTCTTTTGGCCATATAAATTTTCAAAAATGAAAATGAATTTAATAAAATTGACCAAACTTTTATAATTATTTCTGAGATTCTTGTTACTTGTAAATTATAAATTTTTCTGTCAATGTACATTTCTATCTAAATTTTCTTATTTCAGTTAACTGTTAAAAATAGTCAGTGTTGAGGAAATCATTTAATATATATATATATATATAATGGAGAAACAGCATTTCATTAAGCTTTGAAACTTAATATATAGTTTAAAATTTAGAATAATAAGACTTTTGGAGACTTTGTATATAGTTAACTTGATATAGATTTTTGAAAAACAATAGGATAATAATCATTGAGAAGTTTATTACAATGTAAGGTTTTAACCCTTTATGTCCCAAATTATGAATTCATGAAAATGTCATCATCTAAAGCATTTTTAAAACTATATTAGAAGATTTATACACTCTCTTCAAAAATAAAACAATCTCCTAGCAAAATTGATCTTTACTTCAGAAATACATCTCAAAAAAAAAAAAAAAAAAAAAATCACAGAAATTACTCAAAAGTGTTGTATGAATAGTAAGAAATATCCTATTAAAAATATATTTCCGCTTTAAATTAAAAAGAAAAAATATCTTGAAAGACACTTTGAACATCTTCATAGACACAACTTTAAATGCTTAAATGACATAAGCTCATCTTTCATCTTATGTCTCTTTTGCACAACAATTCAATAACTAACTCCATGTGTTTGAGTCGACAAAATGTCTGATTACTAAACTTTCCAGATTCCCTCTCCTCCCCCTCCCCCCAATTATTTTTCTTAAACTTTCTTTGCATGAATCCTGATAATGTCCAAAAGTATTATGAGGAACTGTTTCATGCCTGATGAAATCAGTTATGAATAACAGATTACAGAATAAGGTATGAATATTTAAAGTTGATGCAGAAAATATATACAAATTATTAGATGTTTGTTTTTTTTAACAAACTTTCTATATATCTATACATAAAAAAGAAATATTTTTGAATATCTACACTTTCAAAAACTTACAATAGATTTATTTTCCTTTAACAAACTTAATACAAAAAATCAAAAGACATAAGACAATACCTAAATATTCATAACTTATTCTCTAAATGACTTAATTAGTTGCAGCACAGTTATCAATTATTTCAAGTGTATAAATTTAAATTTGGTACTTAAGTAGAATACAGATTTACTTCATGGGTCTTCACAAATAATATGTAGAAGTTTAGCAGACTATAAAAACTTTTATAACTTACAAGTCATTCAATAAAATGTCATTTCCAACACCAAAACAAAAAAGAAGGATAAATTAAAATTAATCCAATAAATTATGAATTTTTACTATTTAATAAAACTTCTACATATTAATTAAAAGCCAACTTCATTAAAACAGTTAAAAATGCAATCAAAATAATGCTGCATGTGTATTTTAAAAACTTTTTTTTTATTATATTAAAAAAGAAAGAAAGAAAGTTGTGAATCATGAATAATCAAAACAATCAATTAAAATACAGAAATATATTTATTAATTAATAACAATAATAATATATTAATTTTACAATAAAAAATTGCATTATATTATCATGCATGGTTAGTTATATTTATACAGAATTCATTAAAAAAGGGAACTGGCTTGGCCATGTCATTAATTAAGCCGACTGATTCGTTGAAGTTTGTTCCACACATAGGGTTGATCAACAATGGATACCTTAAAGAAAAAGTTAAATGCATTAAACTTGGTTATAATATAATACATTTATTCAAATACTTTTTCTAAAAAAATACAAAAGTAATTTATATAAAAATTTTATCAAATCAGGCAGTACATTCTCACAAAAAAAAAATGCATAGGATTAAGTGGGGCAAAATATGTAGGTTTTGAAATAAAATTTATGAAAAATAAATTTTTCTTTAAATTATTTTACCTAATTAGTGGTTAGAATTATCAGAAAATTTACAATGAATAATAAAATATTTCTTGCAATATTATTATACTTTGTAGTTATTTTTAAATGTTGGATGAGAAAACCAAAAGTTGCAATGATGAGAAAGTAAATAAACTTTAAAGTAAATAAGAACTTATTTTCAATTTATTTAACTTATTATTGCATAAAACAGTTAGAATTAACTTTCTGCATCTTCAATACAAAATAAATAAAATTAATTCAAAATAATAAATAGAATAAAATTGTTAAAATGTTAGGCTTAGGAAATAAATAACTTTTTTTTTATTTTCTGATAATTTTATTATATAAAATTTGACATTAAAACAATACTGTGTTCTAAAACTATTTAGTTTTGTTTAAATCACTTTAATTTGATTAATTAATGTATAGTAAAAGAAAAATATGCAACTTTGAGTTTGATGTTTATTTTGCACTAAATGTAAAACAAGGAACTTTGTAACGTGACATGAAAAAAGAAAAATGTTAGCCTAAAATCACAACTAAAAGCCCTAGTTACTGATGATTTATAAATTTACAAGAAAAAAATAATAAAAGTTTAGTTATACAATAGTTAAAGTACTGTTCTGTATGAGCAATTCCACAGATAACTGACTGATATTCACAAACCAAAACAATAAGTATTTTGTAACATACAAAAAAAAAAAAAAATGTTTTTTAAATATTTTTTATCTGGTTTATTGACTTTTTTAAAGCTAAATCCAATGTTATCGTTGAATTTCTAAAATAATTTGATTAATTAAAAAAATTAGTTTAAAGCATGATAACTGACTGACATTAATGACATGACACACATGACTCTGGGGTTGAAAATTTTTCAAAAAATCGATTTTTTTTAATGATCTAATTTGATTATTCATTTAATTCTTAACTCAATGCAAAAAACCTCATAAAATTATTTGCATTTGTAACGGAGTTATAAGCATTTATTTATCAACACTTTCATAGCCGCATCCATATAATTTCAACTTTAAGTCGCGTTTTCTCAAAACTTGATTTTTGATGACTAACACTAAGATTAAAAAAACTATTTGATGGAATGGCTTAATTTTTTTTTTTTTTTGCATGCATATAACATCATTATCTAGATTATGAATTAATATATTTTAGATAGTTTAATATTTTCAGTATTTTTAATGGAAAAAAGTAGTATTTTTTAGGGGTTTTTTTAAATTTTCAACTTTGAGACATTTTTTAATAATGTTTTTATTAAGTGATAGTTATATCCTTAATTTATAATCTAGATAATGATGTTATATGCATGCAAAAAAAATTAAGCCATTCCATCAAATAGTTTTTTTTAAATCTTGGTGTTAGTCGTCAAAAATCAGGTTTTGAGAAAACACGACTTAAAGTTGAAATTAAATGGATGCTGCTATGTAAGTATTGATACATAAATGCTTATAACTCCGTTAAAAATGCTAATATTTGTATGCGGTTTTTTGCATTGAGTTAAGAATTAATTGAATAATCAAACTAGATCATAAAAAAAATCGATTTTTTGAAAAGTTTTCAACCCCTGAGCCCTCTTAATGCAACCTACATGAAAAGTAACATAGACTAAATTAGAGATTCTTCTAAAATAATGGATTTTAAATAAAGTTACATTAGAGTCACAGAACAAATAGTAAGCTTTCAACGTATGATAACTGAGTAAAAAGAATTGTTAGAACAAAGAACGACAAGAATTTATAAAAAATGGTAACTAACATACAACTATAAATATCTTAAAGCAAAACATTCAAAATTAGAGAGTAAAATCTAATAAATCTTGCACAAATGTTGAGCAATTAAAGATTTAATTTTTATTCTACTAGCTATTTTTGTTTACATAGAATTTATTTTGTTATAAGCTTTGAAGATCTTTTTCTCCTTGATAACTTGAAATGGACAAGATCCTTGCAATGTTATAGGGCCATAAAAATAAACTGATATTCTATTTTTCTTCTATATCATCTGATCTTGGTCACTCACATGTCTGTTTCCCTTTTTAACAAATTTCACTTCGACCATTTCCCCAATATCATTATCTTTCTTCCTATACAATATTGTAGATTATAATAAACTGCATAGTAATTTTATTTATTAACAGTCACTTCATACAGTTTTGAATTTCTTCCTGAAAGAATAAATTTATACTTTGGCTGTATTAATTATAGAAAATGTTTTTGTCTACTGTTTTGAAATAATGCATTATTTGTATATTAAGACAGGAATGGCCAAAGCGTCATGAAGTCATCTAATTTATTTTTTGGGACATTTACATTTTCTTTAACAAGAATAACTTTCATTTTCTTTCACTGCATTTAAATGGTTAAAGCAGTATTAATTGATTTTTCACTAGCGCTTGCTTTAAGTTAAATAAAATTAAACATAACATACAAAAGCTATTTCATAATTAAAGAAATTGTAAGTTTCTAATTCATGTCCCATTTCTCTGCAGTTTCTTGATCTATAGTAAACTTCTTGCATAAACAAAAATGTTGCTTTAAGCTTATTTTAAATTATGTATAATTTATAGTATAATCTTCTCCACCTATGCACAAACAAGTCATCAATATACAAAAAAGCATAAAAAGTATATGAAGCAAATTTAATTTATTCTTTAAATAATTGCAAGCTTATACAGATCAATTTTTTTTTCAACTGAAGATTGGGCTACCATTAGTTTACCTTGAGTGTGATTGATGAAATGTTTAGAATGATATATACAGAGAAAAACCTATTGACCCATTCCCACTACCCCACTAAGAAGTCAATAAAATATCCCTATTATATATGAAATGACACTTATGAGTAAGAGTTAATAATTAAAAGTAATAATAGCTTTTAGGTACATAGTGCATTCAACAGTAATATTTTTTGCTCTTGCCCCCAGCATACTTGGGAAGGGGCAAGCAGAATTTATCAACAAAACAGGTTGACAACATTTTTTTCTTTACCAGTAAATGCAAGAATAATTTCAAATCATACTTCACATCTGTTTTCTCTCACAGATTATATATGCATTTCCTTACAACAGAAAAATTGTAATGTGAAGCATTCGAATTATTCCATATTTCACAACTAAATAATTTTATAATCATTTAATATAGAACAATTAATTTTAATAATAACATTGTACTGTCATAAAAATAGTCAACAGACTATTTTGATGAAAAAAACAAAAAAAAAAAAAAAAAAAAAAAAACAAGTTACAAATGAAAAGAGAAAATTTTAATTTGATCAAAAATTACAATTCTAAAGACAAATTCATACCTTCCCTAAACATATTTTTCAATATATCACATGCCAAAATCCTCCCAGTTCTCCCCTAAAGCAATAACATTACCTGTGCACAACCCCATATTACTGATTACATGTTAATGATACAATAAATCATATGAAAGCTATTATTATTTTTTTTAATTAAAGACCCAGGTGAAGCAAACAGGAAATATCTCTTCTTCCCAAACCATCTAAGTATCTCCATATAGGTTTTTAGATTTCTATTTATGGTCTGAAAATGTAAATCCCACCCTCTTCAAACTCAGAAAAAAAAAAAAAAACACTTAATGACTTTTCAAGATGTAGAAATTCTTTCCAAAAAAGATTTCAGTTAAATACTAACGAATATACTCACCTGTAAAATCTACAAGCTCAAATTCAAGTACATTTTATATTTTATGTATAACAGAGAAATATAGAATTGACATATAACAATTAAAAATACCTAAGAGCTCCACAAATGAATTTGAACGAGATCAAATGATGAATATTATCCAGTTTTTGAAACACAACATTCTGCTCAGGCACTCTCAAGCATAACCATCAAAGAGTTAATCCATAAATTTGGTACCACCATCTAATGAGCATAAAATAAACAGATTTAGGGTTTTTCAAAGAATTATGTGCTTATTTGAATTACTATGAGAAAAAAATGTTTGAGGAGGGGAAGATACTTCTAATGTAGAGAAAAATTCATATTTATTTATTTTTCTTTTTTTTTTCTTTTTGGCGTAAAAAGTAATTGTTGCAATTAAAGATCAAATGTACATCAAGAATTTATAAATATTAACTTTTTGCAAGAGTCCATTGCAAACTTTTTCTTTCTGTAAACAGATTACTGTTTAAATAAATTATTATTTATAAAAAATACATGTCAGATTTTAACAATTTAAATTTAGGAAAGTTTGCTAATCATAAATTGAACTTTGCTATAAAAATTTCTTTTTCTGGAATAGAATTTTGAGAAAGGTCTTTATTTTATTAAATTCTGTGAAAATAATAAAATTGTGTTAAAATCGTCAATTTTTGCTTTGGTCTACCTGTACATATGAGCTGCATTAATTATAGGTGAATCAAAATCTGAATATATTACATTTTTCAGTTATTGTTTGATATACTTCTAATTATTAATAAGTGTTTTCAATGAGATTTAAAAAAGGCTTTTTTGATAGTTAAACTGTAGTTACACATACTTTATGTTTAACTAGCCCTAAATTTTGCCCCCCCCCCCTTCTTCTTTCAAAAATATGCACATATTTTTAAAATACCACTACTGTATCAAATTTCTAAAACTGAGATTTTTAACTTAAATAACATTCTTATATTATACTGTCTCAAGTGATGAAGGTAAGATTTTTGTCTTGGAATGGCTTTGAATCATTCATGAATTTGTTGAACCAGACAAAATTTCAGACCTTTTCAGAACATTAGATAATTCTATTTAATATAATAAGATCTTCACAAAATTCTTCTAAATAAAACTGATCCCAATCACAAAATTCCTTTTAAAACTTAAGATTCTTCAAGAAAAATAATCCTTTAAATAAAATCAGGCCCTTTATAAAATTCCATTCCATAAAAACATACTCTTATTACTTTTAGTGAAATTGGTTTGATTAAATGTGCAATTTTCGTACAATGTGCAATTGTTACTTTTTATTCATCACAATTTCAGAGTTCTTGTACATACATTTCTTTCAATTGGTTTGTGTGTATAGTGGGGGGGGAAGGGTAAAACCTCTAAATCTTGTTTAGCACTAGGCAGTGCTTATCTCAAATCTGACAACAAAACTTTTACATCAGTAATATTATTTAAGCTGTTCTCTTATTAATAATTTTTTTTAAATCTTATTTACAAAGATGGAAGTTTATATTTATAAATTTATTTTGAGGAATATTCTAATCTGTTATACATTTTTGTGGAGGTGGGAGAATCATTATCTCTTTCCCAAGAAAATGACTGATTTCTAAACTATGTGTACATTGTTTATAAAAAAATATATAAATATTAATCATTTTAAAAATTTGGCAGTTTTAAGTGCAATTAAATTACATAAACATAAAGGAGTTA
Organism: Maratus speculifer; assembly: GCA_964019185.1. Classification (NCBI taxonomy): domain Eukaryota; kingdom Metazoa; phylum Arthropoda; class Arachnida; order Araneae; family Salticidae; genus Maratus; species Maratus speculifer. The sequence goes on from OZ025300.1 coordinate 274,317,331, forward strand.
GAAATTAACTAACTTAAATCTTATAAAATGGTAAAAAATGTATAAAAATTCTAATCTATTTTCTCAAATAAATCTAAAAATAATAAATCTTATTCAGAAAGATTGAAGTTTATATTTATAAATTTATTTTAAGGAATATTCTAATTTGTTATACATTTTTATGGCAGTGGTGGTGGTGGGGGGGGGGGTCATTATCTGTTTCCCAAGAAAATGACTAGGAATTTTAAACTATGTCTACAAAAATATAAAAAATTATATAAACATTAATAATTTTAAAAAGTTGGCAGTTTTAAGTGCAATTAAATTACATAAACATAAGGGAGTCAGAAATTAACTAATTTCAATCTTATAAAAGTCTTGTAAAATGGTCGAAAATGTATAAAAATCCTAATCTCTTTTCTTAAATAAGCCTAAAAATAATAACAGACTTTTTCAGACCCAAATATATTTATTTTGATGCATTATTTTTTTTTGCCTGCATTAAAATAAACATTTTTAAAGAAAAAGAGTAAGCAACAAATAATGATTCAACAAATAGAATCATTTATTTTCAGAAGATAATTTTTTCAATATACAAAATCTTTTAAAGTTTTGAATTCAGAACATTCCCTTTGAATTCAGAACAGAAGCCTGCAAATGTGCAGTCTGTATTCCAAACTACACATAACAGAAACTAAAAGTATGATTGATGCATTTTTTTTTATTTATTTATTTTTTTTTTAATAGAAAAAATCTAATGACATTTTCTCAATTTTCTTTTTAATGTATGTTTTTTATATTATTGGATATAAATAATTTCTACTTTTAACATTTTATTTCAGCAATAAGCATTAGATATAGTGGGTTTAAGTCATTTTTTATGTATAGGATTAAAATCAGTATGCATTGGGGACATATCTATTGATCTAAAGAAAAAACTTCAAACATGCGAATGGATCAAAGAAAAAATAGATTAAAAATATTAAATATTTGGTATAGAATATTTTAATTATTATTTTTTTTAAATGGAGACTATGTAACACAATGAATAACATAAAACGAAAATTTTTAAAAATTTTCTCAAGCTGTAAAATATATATATACATATTAATTGGGAGGTTAACTTGAAGAATTAAAATCAAAATATGAAGTCGAATAAGAGAGTTCTCAAACATTGTTATTATAACTTATTAGTAATCAAAAGTTTGTTTGTAAAGATTTTCAGAGTATCAATGTTTCACTATGTAGAGCAATTCATTCTTTGACCATAAGACTACTTAAATAAAAAAAAGTTTTTTTTTTTTCAATTTTTACATAAATTCACTGTAATTTAATTATTTAATTTACATTATTTTAAAATGATGTTACACTGCTTATCCAACAATGTCTATTTTTATCAATAAATATGCATGTATATGTAATAAGAAAGATTATTAAAAAAATAAAAAAATAAATAAATAAATAAAGTCCTTCCGGCAGTGCCGGGAGGAAGATGTAGCTTTCATACACTTATATATTTATTTATTTATTTTAAATTAAGTTATATTATTCAAAAATACTAAGCTCAAATTAGTGGAACCTGATTATGAGCTTGGTTGAAATTTTAAATTTAAAATTTTTAAAAAAATTTAAAATGGATGCCAATTTCAAACAAAATGGCGGATGATGCTGGCCAAAGAACTAGGTCGAGATATTTGTATGTACTACGTACATATCAAGTTTCATTCAAATCGGTTGATAAATACGTGTGTTATCACGTGACAAAAATCAGATCGTTTCAAAATGTCAGCCATAAGAAAAATTCAAAATGCTATAACTCAATCATTTTTTAAGATATAGACAAAATAAAAAGTGTTCTGGAATCGTTGTTTTAAGTTCTAACACGTGAAAGAAAAATATTTTTCAACTTTTAATTTTTTTGCATTTAATTTTAAATTTAAAATTTTTTACAAATTTTAAATGGCTGCCATTTTGAAACAAAATGGCGGATGATGCTAGCCAACGAACTCGGTCGAGATATTTGTATGTACTATGTACATACTAAGTTTCATTCAAATCGGTTCATAAATACGCGTGTTATCACGTGACAAAAATCAGATCGTTCCAAAATGTCAGCCATAAGAAAAATTCAAAGTGCTATAACTCAATCATTTTTTAAGATATAGACAAAATAAAAAGTGTTCTGGAATCGTTGTTTTAAGTTCTAACACGTGAAAGAAAAATATTTTTCAACTTTTAATTTTTTTGCATTTAATTTTAAATTTAAAATTTTTTACAAATTTTAAATGGCTGCCATTTTGAAACAAAATGGCGGATGATGCTAGCAAACGAACTCGGTCGAGATATTTGTATGTACTATGTACATACTAAGTTTCATTCAAATCGGTTCATAAATACGCGTGTTATCACGTGACAAAAATCAGATCGTTCCAAAATGTCAGCCATAAGAAAAATTCAAAGTGCTATAACTCAATCATTTTTTAAGATATAGACAAAATAAAAAGTGTTCTGGAATCGTTGTTTTAAGTTCTAACACGTAAAAAAAAAACATTTTTCAACTTTTAATTTTTTCGCATTGAATTTTAACTTTTTAATTTTTTAAAAAATTTAAAATGGCCGCCATTTTGAAACAGAATGGCGGGGATGACGCTGGCCAAGGAACTCGGTCGAGACATTTGTATTTACTATGTACATACCAAGTTTCATTCAAATCGGTTCATAAATACATTAGTTATCGCATGACAAAATCATATATATATATATATATGTCAACATTTGAACGGAGGGTGGTTTTGGGGTCTGGGGGTCATGATCGGTGAAAATATATCAAAATTTTCCGGAAGTGCTTTCCTCCGGACGGCTGCAATAGGTAGCTTTTTACTTTTTGTAATGAAAGCTACCTAAAATGCGATAACTCAGCCATTTTTTAAAATACAGACGAAACAAAAAATGCTCTGGAATCTTTATATCAAGGTCAAATGCATAAAAGAAAAATCTTTTTTAATTTCTCACTTTCTTGTATCTAATTTTAAATTTTAAAATTTATAAATTTTTTTAAATGGCTGCCATTTTGAAAAAAGATGGCGGATGGAACTGAGTATCGAACTCGATTCAGGCCTCAGTATATACTATGTACACACGCAGTTACATCCGAATCGATTCATAAATGCGCGTGTTATCACGTGACAAAAATCAGATCGTTTCAAAATGTCAGCCATAAGAAAAATGCAAAGTGCTATAACTCAATCATTTTTCAAGATATAGGCAAAATAAAAAGGGTTCTGGAATTGTTGTTTTAAGTTCTATCACATAAAAGAAAAATATTTTTCAACTTTTAATTTTTTCGCATTTAATTTTAAATTTTAAATTTTTAAAAAAATTAAAATGGCTGCCATTTTGAAACAAAAAGGCGGATGATGCTGGCCAACGAACTCGGTCGAGATATTTGTATGTACTATGTACATACCTAGTTTCATTCAAATCGGTTCATAAATACGCGTGTTATCACGTGACAAATATCAGATCGTTTCAAAATGTCAGCCATAAGAAAAATTCAAAGTGCTATAACTCAATCATTTTTTAAGATACAGACAAAATAAAAAGTGTTCTGGAATCGTTGTTTTAAGTTCTAACACGTAAAAGAAAAATATTTTCAACTTTTAATTTTTTCGCATTTAATTTTAAATTTTAAATTTTTAAAAAAAATTAAAATGGCTGCCATTTTGAAACAAAAAGGCGGATGATGTTGGCCAACGAACTCGGTCGAGATATTTGTATGTACTATGTATATACCTAGTTTCATTCAAATCGGTTCATAAATACGCGTGTTATCACGTGACAAAAATCAGATCGTTTCAAAATGTAAGCCATAAGAAAAATTCAAAGTGCTATAACTCAATCATTTTTTAAGATATAGACAAAATAAAAAGTGTTCTGGAATCGTTGTTTTAAGTTCTAACACGTGAAAGAAAAATATTTTTCAACTTTTAATTTTTTGCATTTAATTTTAAATTTAAAATTTTTTACAAATTTTAAATGGCTGCCATTTTGAAACAAAATGGCGGATGATGCTAGCCAACGAACTCGGTCGAGATATTTGTATGTACTATGTTCATACTAAGTTTCATTCAAATCGGTTCATAAATACGCGTGTTATCACGTGACAAAAATCAGATCGTTCCAAAATGTCAGCCATAAGAAAAATTCAAAGTGCTATAACTCAATCATTTTTTAAGATATAGACAAAATAAAAAGTGTTCTGGAGTCGTTGTTTTAAGTTCTAACACGTAAAAAAAAAAACATTTTTCAACTTTTAATTTTTTCGCATTGAATTTTAACTTTTTAATTTTTTAATTTAAAATGGCCGCCATTTTGAAACAGAATGGCGGGGATGACGCTGGCCAAGGAACTCGGTCGAGACATTTGTATTTACTATGTACATACCAAGTTTCATTCAAATCGGTTCATAAATACATTAGTTATCGCATGACAAAATCATATATATATATGTCAACATTTGAACGGAGGGTGGTTTTGGGGTCTGGGGGTCATGATCGGTGAAAATATATCAAAATTTTCCGGAAGTGCTTTCCTCCGGACGGCTGCAATAGGTAGCTTTTTACTTTTTGTAATGAAAGCTACCTAAAATGCGATAACTCAGCCATTTTTTAAAATACAGACGAAACAAAAAATGCTCTGGAATCTTTATATCAAGGTCAAATGCATAAAAGAAAAATCTTTTTTAATTTCTCACTTTCTTGTACCTAATTTTAAATTTTAAAATTTATAAATTTTTTTAAATGGCTGCCATTTTGAAATAAGATGGCGGATGGAACTGAGTATCGAACTCGATTCAGGCCTCAGTATATACTATGTACACACGCAGTTACATCCGAATCGATTCATAAATGCGCGTGTTATCACGTGACAAAAATCAGATCGTTTCAAAATGTCAGCCATAAGAAAAATGCAAAGTGCTATAACTCAATCATTTTTCAAGATATAGGCAAAATAAAAAGGGTTCTGGAATTGTTGTTTTAAGTTCTAACACGTAAAAGAAAAATATTTTTCAACTTTTAATTTTTTCGCATTTCATTTTAAATTTTAAATTTTTAAAAAAAATTAAAATGGCTGCCATTTTGAAACAAAAAGGCGGATGATGTTGGCCAACGAACTCGGTCGAGATATTTGTATGTACTATGTACATACCTAGTTTCATTCAAATCGGTTCATAAATACGCGTGTTATCACGTGACAAAAATCAGATCGTTTCAAAATGTAAGCCATAAGAAAAATTCAAAGTGCTATAACTCAATCATTTTTTAAGATATAGACAAAATAAAAAGTGTTCTGGAATCGTTGTTTTAAGTTCTAACACGTGAAAGAAAAATATTTTTCAACTTTTAATTTTTTTGCATTTAATTTTAAATTTAAAATTTTTTACAAATTTTAAATGGCTGCCATTTTGAAACAAAATGGCGGATGATGCTAGCCAACGAACTCGGTCGAGATATTTGTATGTACTATGTACATACTAAGTTTCATTCAAATCGGTTCATAAATACGCGTGTTATCACGTGACAAAAATCAGATCGTTCCAAAATGTCAGCCATAAGAAAAATTCAAAGTGCTATAACTCAATCATTTTTTAAGATATAGACAAAATAAAAAGTGTTCTGGAATCGTTGTTTTAAGTTCTAACACGTAAAAAAAAAAACATTTTTCAACTTTTAATTTTTTCGCATTGAAATTTAACTTTTTAATTTTTTAAAAAATTTAAAATGGCCGCCATTTTGAAACAGAATGGCGGGGATGACGCTGGCCAAGGAACTCGGTCGAGACATTTGTATTTACTATGTACATACCAAGTTTCATTCAAATCGGTTCATAAATACATTAGTTATCGCATGACAAAATCAGATATATATATATATATATATATATATATATATATATATATATATATATATATATATGGTTATATATATGTATATATGTCAACATTTGAACGGAGGGTGGTTTTGGGGTCTGGGGGTCATGATCGGTGAAAATATATCAAAATTTTCCGGAAGTGCTTTCCTCCGGACGGCTGCAATAGGTAGCTTTTTACTTTTTGTAATAAAAGCTACCTAAAATGCGATAACTCTGCCATTTTTTAAAATACAGACGAAACAAAAAATGCTCTGGAATCTTTGTATCAAGGTCAAATGCATAAAAGAAAAATCTTTTTTAATTTCTCACTTTCTTGTACCTAATTTTAAATTTTAAAATTTATAAATTTTTTTAAATGGCTGCCATTTTGAAATAAGATGGCGGATGGAACTGAGTATCGAACTCGATTCAGGCCTCAGTATATACTATGTACACACGCAGTTACATCCGAATCGATTCATAAATGCGCGTGTTATCACGTGACAAAAATCAGATCGTTTCAAAATGTCAGCCATAAGAAAAATGCAAAGTGCTATAACTCAATCATTTTTCAAGATATAGGCAAAATAAAAAGGGTTCTGGAATTGTTGTTTTAAGTTCTATCACATAAAAGAAAAATATTTTTCAACTTTTAATTTTTTCGCATTTAATTTTAAATTTTAAATTTAAAAAAAAAATTAAAATGGCTGCCATTTTGAAACAAAAAGGCGGATGATGCTGGCCAACGAACTCGGTCGAGATATTTGTATGTACTATGTACATACCTAGTTTCATTCAAATCGGTTCATAAATACGCGTGTTATCACGTGACAAATATCAGATCGTTTCAAAATGTCAGCCATAAGAAAAATTCAATGTGCTATAACTCAATCATTTTTTAAGATACAGACAAAATAAAAAGTGTTCTGGAATCGTTGTTTTAAGTTCTAACACGTAAAAGAAAAATATTTTCAACTTTTAATTTTTTCGCATTTAATTTTAAATTTTAAATTTTTAAAAAAAATTAAAATGGCTGCCATTTTGAAACAAAAATGCGGATGATGTTGGCCAACGAACTCGGTCGAGATATTTGTATTTACTATGTACATACCTAGTTTCATTCAAATCGGTTCATAAATACGCGTGTTATCACGTGACAAATATCAGATCGTTTCAAAATGTCAGCCATAAGAAAAATTCAAAGTGCTATAACTCAATCCTTTTTTAAGATACAGACAAAATAAAAAGTGTTCTGGAATCGTTGTTTTAAGTTCTAACACGTAAAAGAAAAATATTTTTCAACTTTTAATTTTTTCGCATTTAATTTTAAATTTTAAATTTTTAAAAAAAATTAAAATGGCTGCCATTTTGAAACAAAAAGGCGGATGATGTTGGCCAACGAACTCGGTCGAGATATTTGTATGTACTATGTACATACCTAGTTTCATTCAAATCGGTTCATAAATACGCGTGTTATCACGTGACAAATATCAGATCGTTTCAAAATGTCAGCCATAAGAAAAATTCAAAGTGCTATAACTCAATCATTTTTTAAGATACAGACAAAATAAAAAGTGTTCTGGAATCGTTGTTTTAAGTTCTAACACGTAAAAGAAAAATATTTTCAACGTTTAATTTTTTCGCATTTCATTTTAAATTTTAAATTTTTAAAAAAAATTAAAATGGCTGCCATTTTGAAACAAAAAGGCGGATGATGTTGGCCAACGAACTCGGTCGAGATATTTGTATGTACTATGTACATACCTAGTTTCATTCAAATCGGTTCATAAATACGCGTGTTATCACGTGACAAAAATCAGATCGTTTCAAAATGTAAGCCATAAGAAAAATTCAAAGTGCTATAACTCAATCATTTTTTAAGATATAGACAAAATAAAAAGTGTTCTGGAATCGTTGTTTTAAGTTCTAACACGTGAAAGAAAAATATTTTTCAACTTTTAATTTTTTTGCATTTAATTTTAAATTTAAAATTTTTTACAAATTTTAAATGGCTGCCATTTTGAAACAAAATGGCGGATGATGCTAGCCAACGAACTCGGTCGAGATATTTGTATGTACTATGTACATACTAAGTTTCATTCAAATCGGTTCATAAATACGCGTGTTATCACGTGACAAATATCAGATCGTTCCAAAATGTCAGCCATAAGAAAAATTCAAAGTGCTATAACTCAATCATTTTTTAAGATATAGACAAAATAAAAAGTGTTCTGGAATCGTTGTTTTAAGTTCTAACACGTAAAAAAAAAAACATTTTTCAACTTTTAATTTTTTCGCATTGAATTTTAACTTTTTAATTTTTTAAAAAATTTAAAATGGCCGCCATTTTGAAACAGAATGGCGGGGATGACGCTGGCCAAGGAACTCGGTCGAGACATTTGTATTTACTTTGTACATACCAAGTTTCATTCAAATCGGTTCATAAATACATTAGTTATCGCATGACAAAATCAGATATATATATATATATATATATATATATATATATATATATGGTTATATATATATATATATGTCAACATTTGAACGGAGGGTGGTTTTGGGGTCTGGGGGTCATGATCGGTGAAAATATATCAAAATTTTCCGGAAGTGCTTTCCTCCGGACGGCTGCAATAGGTAGCTTTTTACTTTTTGTAATAAAAGCTACCTAAAATGCGATAACTCAGCCATTTTTTAAAATACAGACGAAACAAAAAATGCTCTGGAATCTTTGTATCAAGGTCAAATGCATAAAAGAAAAATCTTTTTTAATTTCTCACTTTCTTGTACCTAATTTTAAATTTTAAAATTTATAAATTTTTTTAAATGGCTGCCATTTTGAAATAAGATGGCGGATGGAACTGAGTATCGAACTCGATTCAGGCCTCAGTATATACTATGTACACACGCAGTTACATCCGAATCGATTCATAAATGCGCGTGTTATCACGTGACAAAAATCAGATCGTTTCAAAATGTCAGCCATAAGAAAAATGCAAAGTGCTATAACTCAATCATTTTTCAAGATATAGGCAAAATAAAAAGGGTTCTGGAATTGTTGTTTTAAGTTCTATCACATAAAAGAAAAATATTTTTCAACTTTTAATTTTTTCGCATTTAATTTTAAATTTTAAATTTAAAAAAAAAATTAAAATGGCTGCCATTTTGAAACAAAAAGGCGGATGATGCTGGCCAACGAACTCGGTCGAGATATTTGTATGTACTATGTACATACCTAGTTTCATTCAAATCGGTTCATAAATACGCGTGTTATCACGTGACAAATATCAGATCGTTTCAAAATGTCAGCCATAAGAAAAATTCAATGTGCTATAACTCAATCCTTTTTTAAGATACAGACAAAATAAAAAGTGTTCTGGAATCGTTGTTTTAAGTTCTAACACGTAAAAGAAAAATATTTTTCAACTTTTAATTTTTTCGCATTTAATTTTAAATTTTAAATTTTTAAAAAAAATTAAAATGGCTGCCATTTTGAAACAAAAAGGCGGATGATGTTGGCCAACGAACTCGGTCGAGATATTTGTATGTACTATGTACATACCTAGTTTCATTCAAATCGGTTCATAAATACGCGTGTTATCACGTGACAAATATCAGATCGTTTCAAAATGTCAGCCATAAGAAAAATTCAAAGTGCTATAACTCAATCATTTTTTAAGATACAGACAAAATAAAAAGTGTTCTGGAATCGTTGTTTTAAGTTCTAACACGTAAAAGAAAAATATTTTTCAAATTTTAATTTTCTCGCATTGAATTTTAAATTTTTAAAAATTTTAAAAATTTAAAATGGCCGCCATTTTGAAACAAAATGACGGATGACGCTGGCCAACGAACTCGGTCGGGACATTTGTATTTACTATGTACATACCAAGTTTCATTCAAATCGGTTCATAAATACGTTAGTTATCGCATGACAAAAATCAGATATATATATATATATATATATATATATATATATATGGTTATATATATATATATATATGTCAACATTTGAACAGAGGGTGGTTTTGGAATCTGGGGGTCATGATCGGTGAAAATATACCAAAATTTTCCGGAAGTGCTTTCCTCCGGACGGCTGCAATAGGTAGCTTTTTACTTTTTGTAATGAAAGCTACCTAAAATAAAAACAGATTTTTTGCCAACCCTGATAAATACAGATAATGTTATGCAATTTAAGGCAATCCTAGAATAGTTTCAACTAAACTAAATTATATCTAAGCAATTAAAAAACAGGCATCACTGTTGGCTACATTTGGCAAGCAAAACTGGTTTGATTAAAATTATTTGGTACATTTGATTGATATGTTGTCAAAGTGGTTCAATCAAAGCACTTTTGATTGAGGTTGTTTTGAATTAAAAGATCAATAATTTTAAACATAAATAGGCCATACTTTTTATTTCTATATGCAGTAAATCTCAGATTTAATTACAAATTAACATACTTATTATATTATAAATATTAATTCTATTATTTCAGTAGTGAAATGAAGTTTTGTAAATATTAGAAGAAAAAAATCAATATTTTTAAAATAGCTAACTTATTCTTAATAATAAATTAGTGCTCACTCTAGAAAGAAAAAGAATAAAGTGCTATTCATCTACACTTTTATTAACTAAAAATATTAAAAAATATATTGCATAGCGATAGTTTGAAAATAAATATCATAGAAAATACCAAACATCTTTACATTTCAAAAGTAAACATCAAATATATGGAAACATAAAAGAAATCTTGATATTTAAAAAATAAATGCACAGTAGACAATTAAATTATGGATTTAAATTATGGATAATATACAGTCTACTGTTCTGTAAATAAAGAACTCTATTATGTAATCTATGCATTAAAAAATCATTCATATACAGAAAGCATAAAAAGAACATGAGGCACATTTATTTTTGATTCTATAATCTTTTCCTTTATAAACTTGCAAGCAAAACTTGTTAATGATAAGTTCATCTCATTTTGAGAATGTTGCATTAGCAAGAATTCAATGAAATATGTATTAATGATACAATTTTTAATTCCAGTGTTTAAAAAGCTTATTTAATGATAATGTTTCTATTTTAATAAAATGTGAAATTATTTTAATGTTTATATAATTGTTGATTCTTTTTTCTCTTCGTTGAATCTGATGTACGATGATTATAATGTCTTCTGAAATACAAATTCTTTGGAAAGGGGGGGGGGAGGAAGCTCCTTTTAGACTTCAGAAATTATAACCTTGTACCTTTGTATTTCATATTTACTCCCCGAAAATTATAAAGGATTGCATAGAGGTATCCTGTGTGTAAAAAGAGGAGGTGATTTTTTTTTTTTTTTTAAGAGAGGGATAAAGCCCATGAAATTTTTAGAATGTATATATTTTGCATGTTTTACAAAATTTTGCAGCAAAAAAAATAAAAAATAAACAGTAGAATTTCAAAGAAATAATTATACTTTTACCCTCAATGTAATAATGTTGATCAATGGTGAGTATGTTATAAAGTATGAATTAAAATAATCCCTAATTATTGATTCTCTGGCCCAAAGATGGCATAACTTTGAATTGTATAATAATGTAAATTAAGCATTTTTGAGATAAGTTATTGAAGCACAACTGACCTAAAATTTTGGTCCTAAGGCCCTTTAACAGAAAAATCCAAAAAATAGACCCCTTTCACAACTCCCAATTCCCAAAATCATACTCTTCATTATTTTAAACTTCTTTATCCTTTAAAATGTTAATTTTGAAAAAAAAAAAAAAAAAAAAAGCAGATAGAGAAATTTTAGCAAGGGTTTCAAGGGTTTATTAATAAATGCATAGTTAACATTTTCTTCAATTACAAAATGTTATTTCTCACATAAGTGCACCAAGAAATTTATACATATATATATATAAAAACTGCACTCCCCCCCCCCTTTTTTTCTCACCCTGCTAATGATGGCAACTCAATTTTACCAATTTCTACTATTTTAATTAATGAATAAAATAAAAATAGAAATTTCAAGTAATATTAATATTGTACAATGAAGTAGTTTGGTTAAATACATTAATTTCAATATAAAGGGATTATTTAGACTATAATATTTCTATTTATACACATATATAATATGTAATTAATGTTTAGTAATACTTATTTAAGACTCAGTTACAAAAATCTGTTAATACAGACGTCTTCATGAAATTCCTCTTAATTAATTGGCCCTGATCATAAAATCTTATTCCATGCAAAAGAAAAAAAACTTTATAAATTATTTCATTTTTGTTAGGTTTAAAATGCACAATTTGCAAACGAAATTCATCAGAAAGGAAAACTTTAACAAAAGTACTTAAAGCATATTTTAATTGCTTGTATCGAATTTGAGTTTCATCTTTTAATACAAAAATATAGTAATTTTTTCAAAAAATTAGCCTTAAGAAATAAAACCCTGCATCAACCCCAGAATATTATACATTAAAAAATTTATAAGAAGAAGAGCTTAAAAAAAGTCTTTAGCTAGAGTAGATCAAACCCCTAATCTTTAAAATTAGACTCACTTTAATATTTCTAGTGACATGCAAGAAAATTTTACTCTGTTCCAACAGGTGTGCGTGTAAGGGGGGGGAGGGTGAAGGTCAGTGTAGGTTAAATTAAAAAAAAAACATGAAAAGGGAAATTGATTGCACACAATGTGTGAAATAGTACAAAAGTACATAATATGGAGAACAGTGATGTCGATGTGGGCTTTTTTTTTAACGGTGAAATACGAAATAATTTACGATTATGTTGGAAATATATTTCAAGACATTTTTCAAATTGATTTGAAATACATTTTCAGTCATATAAGATAAAGGGAAACAAAGAAATTCAATGGAACAACTTACTCAAATCAAACTGCTTTCTCATTCTCACCCACGGAAGGACGGAAGCACGTTACCGCCATGGGCATGTTGACAAACAAGTTCCAAACAAACAGTGATATGTTGCCATTCGTGAATCTAGATTAAGAGAAACGGATAGTTTTAGCGAACAAGGTATAAATCCATCTCGTTGGTTTTAGCGCTGTTCCCGAGACGAGATTGACCAATCACAAGTCTGTATGAGATGTAATTTTATGCTTCTTTCACCGTATTCAAGTGCAACTGCTAAAAGAGGATTTTTTTATCGCTGGTCGTTTGATATCTTTGTAGATTAACGGTGCTTCTTCAATTTTCTAGAGAAATGGTAAAGTGAATGTCAAATATACATTCAACGCATCATTATTTTACAGAAATTTTTAACAGTGTATTATGAAAAAAAAAACATTTATCAAAATATGAAATAAATGTGTTTGAGATAAATTTAAATAAAATAAGGAAAAAAATCCTAAAACAATTAGTCAAATTTGAAAGGTCATTTCATACGGCAAACTGCAAGCTCCAAATATAACTCCCTGCATATTTTTTACCTTAGTTATATTGCTATGCGTAGTTTTTCACGTTAAAGAAGTTTTTTTAAACAAACAATTTTAAACATTTTTTTCGAAAATTTCCGTACTTTTTAAAATTTTTTAACTGTTTGCTTCAGCATATTTACGGAATATTTCTATGTAAAGAACGTATTTTCTTATTTAAAATACAATAGTTTAGTATCATATACGTTAGCTACTTTTATTTTATTTTATTTCATTTTATTTATTTATCTTAAAGAATAGACATACGTTATCTAGTTAAAATGAATATTCTGTTTTTGTGGTAAAATAATTCATGACATTTTGTAAATAACAAATTTCGTATTGCACGTATTGATCAAAAATATTACTTCTTTCCGTTTTTTTATTATTATTTTTTAATATTAACCATGTCCTATTTATACCAACGTGTTTCTATAAATTAACTTTTAGAAAAAAAAATTAAAACGCATTTCATTTTTAACAAGATTTAATTTCTAAGCGGGATTGAAAAGGATCAAATATTTTACTATGAATACAATTTATTTCAAACGAAACAAGTGATATTAAACATGAACTTCTTTTTTCAATTTTATAATAAAAAAGAATAAATGTAAGACAGAAAGGCGCACTCTTAAATTATGCCAGGAATTGAGGTCTTATAAAAGTCATTTCTTTAAATTCTTTTTCTTAACTAAATAGACGTGCATTAAAATGAATGCAAGAAGGTCATTGTTTTAAATGGCCACCCCTGTACCAAAACAGACTTAAATGGAAATTTTGACTTTCAAAATAAAGATATGACATGCTGTTTTGAATATCAAAGGCGGCCCACTTTCACCCACCGAAAGAAACTTCAAAATATTAAAGAAACAATGCAAAAACTTAAAATAGTTTTATTTGGACATTTTTAATTTCATTAAATTAAATAATTTCTCCTTATAATTTCTTTTATATTAAATTTATTGGTTCTACCATCTATTTAAGAATTCAATTCAATAATTACAAATTAACAATTTGTATTTATTAATTAAAGGAGAAACTACTTTGAAAGAAATATTAAAAGAAACCTTCAGTGCGATCTGCGATGACACTTACCAAAATGTTTAATCTTAATCTACCCTTCTTTTGCGAAAAATCCCGTTTTCTTGCTGTCTTTGACTTCAGTGAGGCACGGGATATCATAATCCAAATGATCTGAAATTTCCAAAAAAATCTTTCTCTAGCCAATTGACAACTTATTCAGGGGTTATCTTCAAAAAAATTCGAAAATTGATTTCTTGTAACCATCCTAGTGTTTATACTCTAATTTTAAATATATATATCGCTTGTATTTTCATGGAAGACTTCCTGCTTATTTTAATTACTACGTCTTTTCCTTCCACAAAAATCATCCACCTTCATTACGGTGCAATGTTTGGAGACTATAGTTTACGTGCAATACTGCTTTGTGTCCCATGATACGAATAACTTGACTATTCTTGTCAGTTGAACAGTGTTTGCCCCATTTGTTTTTAAAAGTATTCGGGGAGAAGTCTCTATTTCTCAAAATCTATCAAAGCGGTGGTCACAGAAACAGTTGCTACGTCACTTTTATGGAGTTGAAAGAGACAGTTAATGGAGTAAGAAGCATCGAGAACGTTGTAACTTCTTGAAAAATTATGGTGACTGGGAAGATCTTTCCGCTGTGTTTGATTTTCTTTCATTAAAAGAAAAAAATATATACGATTGATATTTCCAAGTAAAAACATTTTCACAGGTAAGATAGAGAACGGAAACAGAATGACAAAAATAGCTTTAAATTTCTCTCGCTATTCTCGCAAAATATATAAAAACGATGTTGGCTTTTTGTAACTGGAAAAGGCAGTTTATTTTCAACACAAAAGAAACATTTAAATTTACTGTTGATTCACAGATAACAATAAGTATAAAAGAAGGTAATGAAACTAAAATGAAATAAAGTTTTCGAAAACATTGCAACTTTATAAAGAAACTTAATTTTTTTTCATCAGATGAATGAAAACAATTTTAGCAACTAAAGTGTAAGCTAACAAAGATAGTTCTTTATAACACTTAAAAGCTAAAAATAACGATTAAATAATATCGTTTTATTTGTTTCAATTCATATTCTTTTAAAATTTTATTTACGGTAGATAGATGTAAATGCTTAATATACGGTATATATATGTAAATGTAGGTAATACGATATAAATGCATGCTAATAATGATTGCTTTAAAAAAAGTATTTTTCAATATTCTGCACAAAAGACGCAAGCATTAATGTCTGTATTTTATTTTAGGCTTTAAATTAAAGTTTAAGATTTTAAGAGTTTCGAACCAACATTTAGATCATTACATCAATGTAGTATTAAATTACAACATTTTTTTCAATTTATGTAATGTATATCAACATACCAAGTCAAATATCATCCAAATGAACATTTTGCATCTGTTGATTTAGGGCAGGAAAATCCACTGAAATCCAAGTTATTCATTCACCAATCTTCTAACACATCCCGCTCACTCATTTTAGTAATCCGGCTCACTATTGCTAATACAGCATATCTCAAAAACACATACTCAAGAACACCCAAGATACGTACTATCGATTTGTGAATGTTATTCGATGATTGTAACATGCTCTTGAGTTTTGACTAGAAAATGCCTGGTATCGTTCGGAATCGTAACTTAATCAAATTATCGCTGTAAATAGCAATTGCTTTATTGACAGAAGGAGGTAAATGGATGTGCGTGAGCATGGATGGTTCAGGAAGCTTAATATAATCAATAGTGGAGTTTCGATCATTTTTTTCTTAGAATTTATTTTCTCTTATATAATTACATGGCATCTTTGAATTACTTATTTGATCCGATTTTGTTAAATGAATTGGTTTTTGATTTGAAAGGAATTATGCATATATAACTGAGATAGAAAGTATACGATGACCACTTCTGGGTTATCCATGATGCTGAAAAGCTTTCTTTGTCATTGGAAACCAATATGTGTTTGAGTTTTTGAGAAATATTTATAAAAATAAATTTATTTTGCTTGAACTGATTTTTTGGAAACGTTTCCGAACAGTTT
The DNA here is from genome assembly GCA_964019185.1 of Maratus speculifer. Taxonomy (NCBI): domain Eukaryota; kingdom Metazoa; phylum Arthropoda; class Arachnida; order Araneae; family Salticidae; genus Maratus; species Maratus speculifer. Next base: position 274,333,719 of record OZ025300.1, read on the forward strand.
TTATAATGTGTTAAGGGATTTTTAAATCCCTTAACATTTACTGTACATGAATGTACATCCTGTAATTCCTGTACATCCTGTAATAATCCCTGTCACATTTTCATTGAAGGTGCAATTTAGCAGCCTGGCATATTTAATGTTTTTTTCATGATTTCCTGGAAAACACAAAAGCTTTAACACTGATAGCTTAATAGCTGATCAACATAGCATAAATATTTCTGTATTGTACAAATTATATTTTACTGTTTTTTAAATGTTAAATTGGGAGAAAAAAAATTAAATTTATTTTATGAGTTCGGTGCATTGGTTTCTGAGTTTTATAAACATAAATAAACCATTTCGGGATCGTCGATAATTAGATATTTACATTCGTCATTCTAGTATGTTTTATTAGAGTATGAAACATTTGTATTTTTTACGTATATCCACTTGTTTACAACAACACAATATAAAACATAAATATTAAAATTCGTCAGTCTATCTATAATTCTATACAAATCCACAGTTTAGAAAACAGAATTACTAAATGGTACTCGTATGTGTAGTAAAACGAAATTAATGTAAATACTAATCGAAATAACTTATGGTTAATTTTTAATTCATAAAAAATCACCAATTTAACAGCATTTTTCAATGAAATTTAAACATTTTTCGCTATAGAAGTATACAACATTTAAAAATTCCACAATAAAACTCTTACCACAATATTTATTTTCATTTTACAAGATTTCCCTCTTGAAAAATGAAACTGAAATAAACGGATAAATTATTTTTAAAAAGGTTAATATTACATCAGGACATTTCTGTTGCTCGATTTCCACCTGAAAAAGGAAATTGAAATAAATAGTTTGACGAATTAAAAATAAAATGAATATTACGTCAAATCCTTTGTATTGCAAGATTTCCACGTAAAAAATGAAACTGAAATAAATTGATAGACGATTTAAAAAAATAATAATAATATTACTTCAAGACATTTCTACTGCACGATTTTCACGTGAAAAAATAAAAAGTTTCAAGAATTAAAAAAAAAAATGATTATTACGTCAAAACTTTCAATTGCAAGCTTTTCACATGGAAAAAATGAAATAAATAATTTCAGGAATTAAGAAACAAAAATGTAAAATGAACATTACGTATTGTAATGGATATTGGCAGGTTAACGTTTAACGTCATATAAGTTTGAAAAAACGTATTGAAACATGATAAAAACACGATTATTGAAATATTGGCATATTTTAACATTTTAAGATTCTGTAAATTTCTTTTCAACATTTTAAAATTTTTTGTTCGTGCTAATCGATCAAAAACGGTTCGACATTTTTTTTTTTCTTTTTATCTTTTATTGCTTCAATGATGAATGGAAATAAGCTACTTATAGATGGTTTCTGTTCCGTCTGTAAAATAAATTTATACAATTTTATAGTGGGTTTTTATTTGATGCATGTATATTGAAACATGACATGTCTGCTTTTTACTTCATTTTTTTTTTGTTTATACTGAATGTTTAAATTTTTAAATTGGTTTTTCAAGGTTAACATTCTCAAAATTCCAGGCATCGCCAGTACTTTATCTAGTATTGCATGAATTTCAAAGTTTTCGTAACTGAATCTGTTTCTGTTTCCGAAACTCTTTCAAAATAAAAACTTCTAACATTGCACGCAAAGCCAGTGGAATTTGAATTGTCGCATTGAAGGAAGTGTTAGCTTGTCCCGAAAGAGATTTTTTTGACTGTTTGTTTTTTACTTAACCTTTTATATTTGAAAACGGCATTTCTTTGGGAAAAACTATTCATGTTTCGATATTTAAGCCGTGTAACTAACATTTTGAAGTTGTGAACTTCAAGAAATATTATAAAAAATACAAAATCATCAATTCATAAAAAAATCACCAATTTAACAGCATTTTTCAATGAAATTTAAACACTTTTCACTATAGAAGTATACAAAATTTTAAAATTCCACAATAAAACCCTTACCACAATATTTACTTTTATTTTATAAGTTTTCCCTCTTGAAAAATGAAACTGAAACAAACCGATAAATTATTTTTTGAAAAAATTAATATTACGCCAGGACATTTCTGTTGGATTCTTCTTGGATTATGCTAAATTTAAGGTGGAAATATTTTGTTTTTCGATTCAAATCTGTATTTAAATATTGATCAAATTAAGATGCTGAAAGTTAATTTCCACTTAAAGGTAGTCAATAGAAACATTAGAAAACAAAAGTAAAGAAGTAGCTACCTAAGTAAAGTATTTTTTAATAATTTACTCCCCACGATACATTCAAAACAACAACTTTCTGAATTAGTTTGAGAAATCCTTTAAAAATCTATCACCAAATGACAATTAAGTTTAACTACTATGTAATCCTTCAAGTAACTCCTAAATGAACATATTTCTAAAAAGTGAAAAATATTTGTTTTATTTTTATTTCTTTCACATTTTTTCTGACTTAAGTTTCATAAACTTTCCTTTTATTAAGCATGCTTAAATAATAATTAAAAAAAAAACTGTCATAGAATCAAAATTCAAAAATATCAAGATGAATCAATATTTACATATATATGCAGATTAAATAGATATTGTAATTTTATCTAAGCTATTTTATGTTATTATGTGCATAATACATTACTTATTGTGTATATTAATTTTTTTTAAATTAGGTTTCGTATATCTGACGAAACTTTACTCGTCTCTGTCTTCTGTCCGTCACAGAGACCGTACACAAAATCTATATAAATCATTGACTTCGAATATTGTATACTTAGATCTGAATACCTCATGTTACATGATAACGATTAAAATAAAAAAAAATCTTTTTTTTTAATACAATCAATTTTTTCAGTATCATCCATTCATTTTTGTGATTTAAATTTTAAAACAGAACCTTCATTTCAATATTTTGCCATTGCACATCGTAGCTTAGAGGTAAAGCATTTTGCGAATAAACAGAAGATTGTTAATATGATCCCTGTAGCTGAAAATTGAAATTTTCATATTAAGATGGATTTAATGTAAAGAAATTTCATATTTTTTGCCTGTTTAAGAGTTTATATTAGTTATTTTGCTACCACTGACATGATAATGCCTTTTAGAATACAATATTCTTTCTATTTTAAAAACTTTTGCGTTTTATTAATGATTGAGCATTTATATATTTTTCGTTCATAAAAATTTTAAATTTTACATATATTGCCGCTAGTTTTTTTTATATTTAGGATTTTCAAAAAATTTGAAATTTTGGATTTTACTTAAAAAGTTTGAACATTTTTAATTTGATTAACCTTTTAAGTGTTTGGAACGTAATATTCCGTTCGCTAAGCTCCAGGTTTCACGGCAATATAACCAATGTTTAAAGTAATATAATTCTATAGATTTAATGAATTTTCAATACATTTTAGAATGAATAATACTGTCAAGGATTACATTCATGTTTGTTATTAAGTTTTTTTTATATAACGTTAAAAAAATCATTTTGTGGGCATTTATAACAAAATGAAGAGAAAACAACATTACAATTTTACTCTTTTGCAAGACGCTCAGAGTGTTAAATTAAATAACTTCCTTTTATAATTATTTTAAAATTAAATTTATTGGCTCTAAAATCCATGTAAGAATTTAGAAATTATAAATTAAGAATTTGGATTTATAAATTAAATGAGAATTTATTTTGAAAGAAATATTAAACGAAACCTTCAATGCGATCTGTTTAATCTTAATATACCCTTCTTTTGCAAAAAATCCCGTTTTTCTTTTAATCTTTGGCCTCAGTGAGACGCGAGTTCATTATCTAAATGACCTGAAAATTCCACAAAATCATTTTCTAGCCAATTGACAACTTTTTCAGGAGTTCTCTTCAAAAAGTTCAAAAATGGATTTCTTGTAACCACCTTAGTGTATTACAAGAAACTGCTCTACTTTTCTCTATGTATATATTTCTTGTATTTTCATGTAAAACTTCAACATTATTTTAATAACAAAGTCTTCCCCTCCCCCGAAATGCATCTATTTTCATTAATGTGCAGCGTCTGGAGACTATAGTTTTCTTACAGTAATCTTTTGTATCCCATGATACCAATAACTTGACTACAATGTTTGCCCCATTTGTTCTTAAAAGCATTTGGGGAGAGGTGTTCATTTCTGGAAATCTATCAAAGTGCTGGTCATAGAAACAGTTGCTATATCACTTTTATGAAGTGGAAAGAGATATATGATGGAATAAAAGGATTAAGGAAGTTGTAACTTTTGAAAAATTGTGGTGACTGGGAAGATCTTTCATCTGTTCCATTCATTTTCTTTCATTAAAAAAAGTTATACTATTGACATTTCAAGATAAAAATATTCTCAGAGGCAAGACAGAACGGAAATAGAATGACAAAAATAGAATTAAATTCCTTTCGCTATTCCCGGCAAATTATATAAAAAACGATGTTGCCTTTTTGTCACTGGAAAAGGCAGTTTATTTTCAACACAACAGAAACATTTAAATTTATTGTTCATTCACAGATAGCCATTAGTGAAAAAAGAAGTTAATGGAACAAAGTTTTCGAAGACATTGCAACTTTAAAAAGAAACTTAACTTTCTTTTTCTCCAGATGAATGAAAATAATTTTAGCAGCTTAAGTACAAGCTAACAAAGATAGTTCTTTATAACACTTAAAAAAATTGAATAAATGATTGAATAATATCGTTTTATTTATTTGAATTCATATTCTTTTAAAATTTTCTTTACGGTAAATAGATGTAAATAAATAGATGTAAATAAATGGCTATATATATGTGGATGCAGGTAATAGGATAAAAATGCATACTAATGATCATTGCTTTTTTAAAAAAATTCAACATTCCGCACAAAAGACACAAGCATAATACTTGTCTTTTATTATAGCTTTTAAAATAAAATTCAAGATTTTAAGAGTTTCCAACTGTCCCAGTTAAAAAAAAATTTTACACTTTGTTTGCAAAAAAGTTTAGATTGTACACAATTTGTACACAAAAAGTGAATATTTTTGAATACTCCGAAAAGTATGTACTTTTTGTGAAAAATATTTTCATGTTTTATGTATACAAAAAAGTGAACATTATAAGTTATCAAAAACGGTGCACTTTTTTTGCATAAAATAAATAAATATTCCGTGTGTGCATAAATTTTGCAACTTTTTTTTTTTTTTTTTTTTTTTTTTTTTTTTTTTAATCAGATTCCAATTTTGCAAATATTATGTACTATTTTTTATGGATGTGAAAATTAGATTTTTTCATTACAGGGATTATTATATCCATGCGTGGTGCCTTTTCTAAATTTGTGAAAATTTTCCAAGGTAAACTAATGTTGTATTTAACTTGCATTCGATCGGAAGGAATAAATTGGATTATGTCTTAATATGCCAAAATAAAATGAGTTAATTAAATTTCAAAATCGTGAGGTTGTGGGCCCTTTCTCAATAAAAGAAAATTCTCCGTTCGATTTTAATTTTAAGGTAAACAAATGAAATACACTTTAGTATGCTTATCAAATTTGAAGAAAAACAAATTTAATTATTTAAATTTTAAAATCCAGAAATAGGGGTAATGAAACTACCCCCCTCGCTTCATTACCGGAAACTTCCTTGAGATTATCTTATATTTTAAGTTGCTTAACAAAAATAAATTCTATCTTTTAACACATTCGCTGTCGCTTACTTGAAGATGTGATGACCGTTAATGCCGCACTGTAGAAGTGGGGTTTTCCCGGAAGCCGATTTATTTTTTATAAGAAATAATCAGTGAAAGATTTTCCCGTACCAGCGCGTGACTGGCTATTTGACATCACCTCACATCACGCGCTGGCGCGTGAGCGGCCTTTTAACGTTGGCGCCATATCACGCGCTGGCGCGTGATCGGCAGCGAATGTATTAAAAGTAAGAAAAAATAGAAATTTTGATTAATTATAAATTTTTAAACTTAGGGGAGGGGTAATGTTTTTAGTAAAACCCTCTAACTTTACGGAAATATATAATTTCTCTTTTATTTTAAATTTCTCGAAAAGACATAATTTTACTATGTTTTGCAAAATCATTCAAAAATAAAATTCAATTGTATTTTAGACTAAATAATATTTAAATCAAACTTAAGGGAGGGGCAATGACACTCATATGACCTCTTCCCCATAAAAATCGTTTAATTTTAAATTACTGGAAAAAAAAAAAAAACATATTTTATTGGGCATTTCAAAACGAAAAAAAAAAAATAGTTAATTAAATTTCAAAATCCTGTTAAGGACAAAATGTGCCTACCCCTAGAAAGAATAAATTTTGCTGTGTTTTTCAAAATCGGAGAAAAACAAAACTTAGTTAAATTTCAAAATCGAGAGAGGGGCAAAAGCCATTCTATGCCCACTTCCCCCATTACAAAATTTTTAATTTTTTTCTTTTTTTTAAAGTTTCTCGAAAATAATAAATTCGACTACGAATTTCAAAATAAGAGAAAAAAAATTTAATTAATCAAATTTTAAAAAGAAGGGGGGGGGGGCAATTGCTCTCACATGCTTTCATCCCCCTATCAGAAAATTTCTTACTTCCTCTTTTATTTGAAATTTTTCGAAAAGAATAAATTTTACGAAGTTTTTCAAAATTAAAAAAATTTAAATAATTAAGTTTCAAAATCGGGGGAAGTGAAGTGGACCCCCCCCCCACACACACACACACACCCATGCTCACAACACGCGCGCAAAAACTCCACTTTTTCAACGAGCTTACAATTTGTCCTTTTCCCTTATCAGGTGTAGCTTCCAATTATTATGAAAATTACTTGCGCTTTCAAAAATCAGACGAATCCTGTTTAATAATTATTAATTAATTTATTATTCTTGCATGTACAGCTATAGCGATCTTTCCAACTCTAGGAACCAGAAGCATTAATACTTCTCAACTCAGAGACTTGGAGCTGGTGTGTTTACATGTGACGTCACTCGACCGCGAAGCTAGCTAGAGAAACGAACGTAACGGCTACCGCGTGTCTCGTCTATTTTTATTTTTATTATTTCTAATTTAAATTATAGTGCTTATACCAAAGTTAATTTTTCACAAGTATCTCTGTGAAAGTTTCAAATGACACAGTCATTTGTAAGCACAGGCAAGCCCTGTGGAATCGGTCGGGATCGGAAAAAAATTTCGCCTTTTGCTGCAAGTTGATGAATCTGCAGCGACTTGAAAATCTTTCCGAATTAGACAGCTCTATTTTTAGCTTCCGAATTATCAGCGGTTATTGTTTGTAATAACAACCACACATTATTAATTTAATTGTTGATGTTAATTTATTCATTGATATTGATTTAATCATTGATATTAATTTAATTTGCTGATTATTTGACATTTACTACATGCTTAGATTGTTTTTCAAAACAAATGGAAATTCTTATGAAAAATAAAAATTAATTCCCCCTTAAATTATAAGTGTTTTGTGAGCTAAAAGGGACGTGAGATGGGCATCACAGATTTTTTCTTTTTTGCAGATTCTTTATCATTAAACCTTTATTTTGCTTCATGTCATGTTTAGTTTTTATTACTTACTATATCAAAAAGTTAACGTTGTTAATAAACATTTAAAAAATTAGGACTAAATACACCACAGGTAAGTGACTGTTTGATTAATAAATGCTTCAGTTGTAAAAATATTTCACCTGCAGATTACTTTTTGGCCCTGAAGTATCTGGCGCAGATACTTATAGAATTTTCTGCTGCTGGGTCGGACAGTAATTTTTAAACAAGGTTACACTGTTCTCAAAATGGGTTCTTTTATATCTTTTTGTTTATCTTTTATGTTTTTCACATGATCGGTAAAATTCGCAATTTTTCCACAGCTGATCAACAAAATTATCGATTTTTTCTTGTTTGACAACAAAAATAAGATTTTTACAAAATGAATCGACAAAATGTGCGATTTTTATGAAGCTGATCGATGGAATTTGTGATTTTTCAAGTCTGGTCAACAAAATTATCAATTTTTACAAAGCCGATTAAAAAAAATCGCAATTTTTCTGCACCAATCAACAAAATTCGTGATTTTTACAAAGACAGTTGCCAAAATTCACAATTTTTCTGCATCTGATCAATAAAATTTCTGATTTTTATGAAACCGATTAACGAAAATCGCGATTTTTACAAATCAATCGACAAAATTCATGACTTTTAAAAAGCCAATCGATGAAATTTTCATTTTTTTTTTCACATGATCAGTAAAATTCGCAACATTTCCACAGCCGATCAAGAAAATTATTGATTTTTTCTTGTTTGACAACAAAAATAAGATTTTTACCAAATAAATCGACAAAATGTGCGATTTTTATGAAGGCAATCTATGAAATTTGCAATTTTTCGAGTCTGGTCGACAAAATTATCGATTTTTACAAAGGCGATCGAGAAAATTTGCAATTTTTACAAAGGCAATCAAGAAAATTCTCAAAATTTTTATAGTGTGGTGGCCATCTTGCGCGGTCAATAAAACGAGTTTCTCGCAGAAAGCGATCGAGCTAGCCTTTTGCTCGGCAAATAAGACGCCCGCTTTCTGGCCGTGGGATCGATTTTTTCTTGTTTGACAACAAAAATAAGATTTTTACAAAATGAATCAACAAAATGTGCGATTTTTATGAAGCTGATCGATGGAATTTGTGATTTTTCAAGTCTGGTCAACAAAATTATCAATTTTTACAAAGCCGATTAAAAAAATTCACAATTTTTCTGCACTTATCAACAAAGTTCGTGATTTTTACAAAGACAGTTGCCAAAATTCACAATTTTTCTGCACCTAATCAATAAAATTTATGATTTTTACGAAACCGATTGATGAAAATCTCAAGTTTTACAAAGCTATTGACATAATTCGTGACTTTTACAAAGCCAATTGATGAAATTTGCAGTTTTTTTTCACACGACAGGTAAAATTAACAGCTTTTCCACAGCCGATCAACAAAATTATCGATTTTTTTCTTGTTTGACAACAAAAATAAGATTTTTACGAATTGGATCGACAAAATACGTGATTTTTACGAAGCCGATTGACGAAATTTATGATTTTTTGAATCTTGTCGACAAAATTATCGATTTTTACAAAGGCGATCGAGAAAATTTGCAATTTTTACAAAGGCAATCAAGAAAATTCTCAAAATTTTTATAGTGTGGTGGCCATCTTGCGCTGTCAATAAAACGAGTTTCTCGCAGAAAGCGATCGAGCTAGCCTTTTGCTCGGCAGATAAGACGCCCGCTTTCTGGCCGTGGGATCTCCAGTTCGATCCCTGCCCGGGCACGTCACCTGCAATAGCTATAACTTCTTTAACCCCTTCTTTTAACCTTATAATAGCTTCTTTTAACCAACCTTCATATCATTATATCACTGTGATATTAAATTACAATATTATTTCGATATATGTAATATATACCAACATAACAAGCCAAATATCAGTCAAATGAACTTTTCTTCATCGATTAGTTTAGGGCAGGAAAATGCACTGAAATTGCTAGCTAATCTTCCATCAATCTTCTAACACATCCCGCGCACTCATCTTGGTAATTCGGTTCAGTATTGCTAATACAGACCATTCAAGAGCTCCCAAGATAAGTACTATCGATTTCTGAATGTTATTTTGATAATTGTAACATTCTGATGCGTTTTGATTAGAAAATACATGGTAACATATGGAACATGTTTAAATAGGGAAATGTAACTTGATTAAATTATATCGCTAATAATGGCAACTGCTTTGTTGACAAAAGGAGGTAATTGGATGTGTATCAGCAAAGAGGGGTCAGGAAGCTTAATATAATCAATATTGGAGTTTCGATAATTTTGTTCTTCAAATTTCTTTTCTCTTATAAAATTACATGTCATCTTTGAATTACAGATTTGATCAGATTTTGTTTAATTAATTGGTTGTTGATTGGATTTTGATTTGAAAGGTATTATGCATCTATAATCCAGATCGAAAGTATACGATCACCTCTTCTGTGTTATCCATGATACAGAAAAGCGTTCTTTGTCATAGGAAACCAATATCTATTCGGTATTTTGAGAAGTATTTATAAAATGGTAATTTTTTTTGTTGCCACTGATTTTTAGAAACGTTTCCAAATAAGGTACCCTGGGGTAATAACGGCACGTTAAGGTTCTACCAATTTTCACGGCTCAGTTTTAGATTGTATTTTTCAAACAAATAAATGATTTGATACAGCAACTCATTGACTATCTATATAGAAAAAATTATTTAACAGATATGTATTCATAAAATGTAATGGCGTGATTTCTTGACCCATGCTATTTGGCGTTATTACCCACCTATATGGGTAATAACGCCATGTAAACAAAACTATGAAATAAGATGGAATAATTGCATGTAGATTGCCCAATTCTAAAAATACAAACTGAAAAAACTTAGAAATTGACAAATTGCATTCTAAGCTATTGAAAATGTTCAATTTTTTGTGAAGGTGTAAGAAAAATAAAGATGTGGTGTGGGGGGAGGATGAGGCAAAAGAATATCAGACCGTGAGCTTCTTTTTGCTTAAAAAGGACCGCTTAAATAGAATTATTAGAAACATTGCACAGTTTTAACTGTGTTTATTTGAACCAGTATTTAGGATGTAGCTCTGCCACTGTAGGGAATCAACCGGGGTATTAAATATTTAAAAATCTGTAATAAAACCCTTACCACAATCATTACTTTTCTATTGCAATATTTGAAAAATGAAAAATGAAACTGGAAAAAAAGATAAAGTATTTTTTTAAAAGGTGAATATTACATCAGGACTTTTCTATTGCTCGATTTCCACCTGAAAAATTAAATTGGAATAAACGGTTTAACGAATTAAAAATAAAATTATTATTACGTCAAAATTTTGTATTGCAAGATTTCTATGTGAAAAATGAAATTGAAATAAAGAGACAGACGAATTTTAAAAAAAATTAATAAGGTACCTGTACCCAATATGGACACCCTAAGGAAAATGAATTTTTTCACGCCGGTGTACACGTGACAGGACAAAAAATATATGACCACTATCTCTGGACTGTTGCCTATCATTATTAAAATTGGCGACCTTGTAAGTATTCTGGTTTAATTTAAATTATAAAAAAAAATGTTTACAAATGTCCATATAAGGAACCACCTGTCCCTATTATGGATATGGGCTCCTTATTGACCTACTTCACAGGGTGTGTAAAAGAGCTCTGGAATTTTAGAAGAGAAGGAATAAAAAATATATCTTAAAGTATCGGGGGGGGGGGCGGGAGGGCACAGTAAATATCTTCAAAACATGCACGAGGGGTCATTTTCGGCTGTGGCGCTTCGAAGACCGATGCAAAGCACCTCAGTTAATACAAAATGTTATGAAAAAATATAGTTGGTTTTGCTTAGCTTTCTAATTTTTGTGAATCTGAAGATTCACCAGCATGTGAACATAAGGTGTCGATATTGGGAATCGGGAGTAGTTTTATTAAATATTGTAATTGTAATAAATAAACAAAGAAAACATTTTTAAGCAATATATGCAGTAGCAATCGAATATATATATTTTTTTTAAGCTTTCTAAAACACTCCACTTTTAAATATTTAAAGCAAATTTATAATAACTAATAAGAATTTAAACTTACCTGTTTTCACGATTAGCGCAGCACGAAACAAAACGTTTCCTTCTAAATGACGAACAGTGCGCTTTTTTTGCACTTTCCTGGCTTAATTATTTTTTCAATTGCTTTTCTTCACGGACATATAGCACGATCTCTTGAACAAAATTGTACTTTTAAAAATATTAGGTGTGTCCATATTGAGAACGCTGTCCATATTGGGTGCAAGTGCCTTATTACTTTAAGATATTTCTACTGCACGATTTTCACGTGGAAAAAAAAGCTTGATGAATTAAAAAGAAAGTGGTTATTACATCAAAACTTTTCTATTGCAAGCTTTCCACGTGAAAAAAGAAAATGAAATAAATAATTTGACAAATTAAGAAAAAATTTAAAGTGAACATATGTAATGGATGTCAGCAGATTAACGTTTAACGTCATACAAGTTTGAAAAAAACGTATTGAAACATGATAAAAACCCGATTATTGAAATATTGACATATTTTAACATTTTAAGATTCTGTAAATTTCTTCTGGAATTTTTTTTAATTTTTAGTTCATTCTAATAGGTCAAAAACAGTTTGACATTTTTTTTCTTTTTATCTCTTATATTTCTAATATTTTATTGCTCCAACGATAAATGGAAATAGACTCACTTATAGCTGGTTTCTGTTCCGTCTGTTAAATAAATGTATACAATTTTATAGCGGGTTTTTATTTGATGCATGTATATTGAAACACGACGCGTCTGCTTTTTACTTCAACTGTTTTTTTTTCTGTTTATATTGAATGTTTAACTTTGAAATTGATTTTTACATTGATTTTCACGTAAACATTCTTAAAATTCCAGGCATCGCCGGCACTTTACTTAGTATTGCATGAATTTGAAGCATTTCGTAACTGAATGCGTTTCTCTTTCCAAAACTCTTTCAAAATAAAAACTTCCAACATTGTTCGGAAAGCCTGTGGAATTTAAATTGTCGCATTGAAGAAAGTGTTATGTTGTTCCGAAAGAATTTTTTTCGTCTGTTTGTTTTTTACTTAACCTTTTATCTTCGAAAACGGCATTTTTTTGGGAATATGCTATTCACTTTTCGATATTTAAATCTTGTTACTATCATTTTGAAGTTGTGAACTTCAAGAAGTATTATAAAAAACACAACTTGGATTAGGCTAAATTTAAGGTGGGAATATTTTGCTTTTTTTATTTAAATATGAATGTTAGTTTAAATCTAAATGTTAAAAGTTAATTTCGACTTAAAGATAGTGAATAGAAACATTAGAAAACAGCAACCGCAACAAAAATAAACAATTAGCTACCCAAATAAAGCATTTTTTAATAATTTACTCCACACGATACATTCAAAATAATAACTTTCTGAAATAGTTTGAGAAATCCCTTAAAAATATATCACCAAAAGACAAAAAGGTTTAACTACTATGTAATCCTTCAAGTAACTCCTAAATAAACATATTTTTAAAAAGTAAAAAATATTTGTTTCATTTTTATTTCTTTCACAATTTTTCTGACTTAATTTTCATAAACTTTCCTTTTATTAAGCATGCTTGAATACAAAAAAATATTCATAGAATCAAAATTTAAAAATATCAAGATGAACCGTGTATATTGCTACCGCGTACCCTGCTGTTTTAACAATGAACAACATGTAAAAAATTAAGGAAATGACTATAAAAGAAGATTTGCGAAAAAAGAATTTCATTACTTTATTGCATTATTCTTTTCTGTATTACACTATCAATTAATTTTTTTAACGAACTGTAATTTTTGATAATTTGTATGATACGTTTGAAAGATCTGCAGATTTACAAGCTTGCATTTATTCTTCCCTTCTCACAATTATATGATCTTTCTCAAAATTTCTCAGATAAAAGATTAACAGTAGAACTCATGTGAAATAGTAAGAACTCAAAGATCTTCTTAAAACACCATAAAAAATATTTTAAATGCACTATGCCTTTCAAAAGAACATAGCCATTCTTCGTCAGGCACCAAGGAGACATGTTTCTACTATGAAATTAGCTTCCTGGAGCTTGAAAAAAACGTTTCAGTCATACTATATACTCATAATATATTTTTCTATTAATGAATATTTATTTATTTATTGTGTTTTAATTTTTTTAATATGCATTTATTTACTTTTCCATTTGCAACCTAATTTCCCTTTCAGTCTGTGTTTTACTGTTTAATTTCTGCTCCTCTGTGACTGGCTGTTTTTGTCAGCTTTCCTATTAGCAGTTGATTTCTACTTTCTTATTAGCTGTTTCTACAACTTGTTTCCTTTCCCTTATCTTTCATTTCAGCCTGGCTGCTGCTTTCATAATAGAAGATCGTCTTCTTTGTGCGTAACAAAGAAAGACGAAAAAGTTCTTTTGAAAAAATTAGCGTATTTATATATTGTTGTCGGTGCTGTTTATATGATTCGTTAACTCGTATTTTCTCACTCATATGTCTTCCAAATGATACACTTCATTTTCCAGATCGAAAAGTTTTATAGAAATTGCCTATTTTTCTGCAGAGATGGCGATTACTATTTTTCTATATTATATAGTTACATTGATTCAACTTGTCACTAAACACATTATTTTTTTTATTTTTTTTATAAATTAATTTTGTTTTATATATTAGATATTGATATTTTTACAGTTTTTCATATTAGTTTCAATTCGTCGATAATATTAATAGCAACATTAAAAAAATGGAAAACAAAGATTAAAAAGTGAATCATAAAATGTTATTAATATATCTTCGTGCTGCATATATGATATATATTAAATTTAGATTATTTGAGGAAAATTAATTTTCGAGTAATTTTTTTTTCTTGGATATTAATATAAGTAGCTAAAAAACATTAAAATTGAATCCGAATATACAGTAGAACCCCGCTAATCCAATTTTATTATCAAAAATTATATTTGAAGATATTAACTGAAACGATTATATTACAAAATTTTCTGGATTGCATGATGAATGTCGGGGAATAACATTAAAAGTTAGAATAAAAAGAATGGCATTAAAGAATGTTCTTTGCTCTTTAAACAGTTTGAGTAGAGTAAAAATATACTCAATAGTGCAAAAACACGAGTATAAAATGAAAACATCCACTGCAAACCTACTCTCTAAGTCCAATTTTTAAAAATATCTAGAGTATTTTTTGTCAGTCATTTTAAAATTCTTTTCCAAAAAGTGAAAAAGACCAAGTTTAGAAGATTAAAATTTATTTTTTCTTTCCAAAATTTTAGTTTGAAAATTATTTAAAGATTTTTCCTTCTCCCCATTATTGACGTGTTGTCTGAGCTATTTATGGATTCGACATTTTGAACTGTTTTGTGATGGGTTGTTACGTAATTCCTCATTCTGAGGTTCCATTGTATTATTATAACCATCAGTAGTGATTAAACAAGCAATAATATTTTTTCTGAAAGCCGTGCGCGATGCTGGACCTTGAGATTCCGCATTAGAAGATGTTCACTGCACTACTGAGTATTTATAACTTAAACTTTTGTTTAGCATTCATTTTTCTCTTTTATTTATTGATCGGATTTTAGAGTAATCTGAATTTTTCGTAATCTAAACCAGTACCGATCCCAATGAGTTCGGATGAGCGGGGTGCTACTGTATTACATAAATATTCTCACGAAAGTGAATTCCACTATGATTCTAAAAAAATAGTTGATAATCGAAATTTTAGTTTCTGATAGAGCAATGTACGCTTACATTATCTCTTAAGTTACTCGTAATTTTTATCACTAAAAAATCAATAGCAGAACATGTTTTTTTTTTTCACTGGATTTTCTTTAAATAAGGCGTCAATATTTCCTTCGGTGTTTCCCCCTATATTCACATTATCTTCCACTTAATAATCACCGATATCAATAAATTTATCTATTTCCTTCTTCCTATCCCAAAATCTGGTTTCCTTCTAAAGTGAATGGAAGTAATCTTTTTAATGGAAGCTGCATCTGCTTAGTTGCTCATAACTGTCCTTTTTCACCGCTTCTCGCATTACATTTCGCACTCATATTGACGCTGATTACAGCGGAAATTTCGGAAATTTGATATTTGTAATAATCTCCGACTTCTATAAATTAGATTCCTTCGCTATGTTTAACACAGCTTTACCTTATTTTTCCGAAGTTGATACTGCGTTGGGAGTCCATTACTATTTAGTATTGTAATTTCATACTTATACTTGCCCGGTTAATATTTTATGTAAATATTAAATTTACGAAAAAAGAGTTTTATTGTAAACAAATATTCATAATGAATAAGACTTTAATTTGAATGTCAAATAGGTAGTTATGAGGACTTTGCGTATTGGAAATCTTCATACGATTTTCAATACGTCATTTTCAATAGTATATTTCCGTGGTATTAAAAATCTTTATAAGTAATTTAATGAGAAATTTAATGGTAATATAGATATTAAAATTGGACTAAAATAAAAGTCACTAACGCCGTTTGTCTCATTTAAAGTAAAATTAGAGCGACACGATTTTACTTATATTTCAGATGGCAAAAAACATGATTGTCCATCAAATCACATAATAGCCGTAGCATATGTGATTCACTCCTTTTTTCGATAAACAGCCTGAAGCTGTTTCGGAAATCGGAAAAAACAATCTTTTCCCTTTGTTTCCCTTTTTTCTTTTTCTTTTTCTATTTTTTTAATGCACTGGTATTTTCCGATCATTTCATCCTCGAAAAATAATTTCTGAGACGAATGAAAATAATCGTGTATGTTCATATAATTCTTGGGATTTTTATTCCTGCTGTTAAATGAACAAGTTGCAGTGAAGCACAAAGCTTGATCTATTTCCTATTTCATATTAATGTATCGAAAAAAAATTCATCGGTCAATTATTCCCCACAAAAAATGAACAAGAAAGAAAAAATTCATGTGTCAAACATACATTATGATTCAGTTTTAAACAATTTCAGAATAATGTAACAAAATTGCACCGTTTAAAAAAAATAAAAACATTATATCCTATTTCACCAATGAAAATGTATAACACATTTGAAAATCGAATTTTAGTTGTTCCCATCTACAATCGGAATATTATCCGAATTTTTTAGCAGACGTTTGTATGAGATAGAGATTTGTACCTATTAACAACATGCATTCCAAAATTTAGTTCATTTAAGAGATATACATGTTTCAGGAAATTCTCTTTCAACAATATACTCTCATAAAGAGAATAATATAGGTATACTGTTGTACAGCCCTCTATATGAGGCATGGAATTTTTATATAAAGAGTAATCTGAAAAAACTAATTAAACTTAAAAGCGCATATCGAATTTTAAAACGCACATTTCATCAATTTTTGCGCAGAGAAATATCTGTAATCGATTTATTTTGTGTGTAAATTAATAAAAATTGCTATGCATGCTTTGTTTTAACGTGATCTTAGTGACTACGGTATAGTTCTGTAATTTAAAGTATGTTGGCCAGGTCCCTTTTAAATGCATTCGCTGAAGTTGTAGGCTGTGATCACTTTTTAAGAAACTAGATGCTTTAAGAAATTTGTTTATTTGCAGTAAAATCATAAATTTAAAGCTTTCATACAGAAAAGCTAGGGATGGTGTCTGAACGCATTATTAAGAAAACAGTCTTCACATGACTGCCTCGTGAAGCGAGAGGGAGGCAATTCCTCAATCAATAACTCACACATTGACATCACACAATTGGCGACAAAAAGCATATGAAAAATGACTGATATCATCTATGCAAAATTGTCTGTTACGCCTTAAACAATTAAAAGGATTTTGATTAAAAGGATTTTTTTTGGCAACCAGAAAATAGCAGTCCTAAAAAGTACGCCAAAAAGGAATTCGACTGCCAATTCCTACGTTAGGCGCATATTTTGAGAAAATGTTATCAAAAGACACAACAAACAGCATGTACATGCAAAAACTATTATGCAACGAATAAGTTTGACTTAAAATTACGCAGAGAGGAAAATGAAATTTCACTGACCGCAAACACAGTCGATCTTTATTCTTTTTTTATTTGTTTCTAGATAGGGTGAATATTCATGTAAAGGAAATCTGTTTACCTGAGCACCGTTTTAATGATAAAGCAGATGCGACATATGTTTTCTTTCTTTTCTTTTGAAGAAAAGTTATTGTGTGATCGAAATAAAACGTTAAGATAAAATAGCTATTTAATTAAAGATTAGTTTTAACTGTAATTTAGAAAAATGTAAAATTTAAGAAAACTATATGTGATTCTACATCACAGTCACATTCTGTGATTTATATCAGTTTCAATACATTGCCTAATGTTATTAGAATACTCAAGCATTTTTCTTCATGTATCATAATTTAATAAAATTGTTTTGAGTGTCCCTGTAAATGAACCATTAATCATACATACTTCAAATGCTATGCATAACATGCTTTGGTGACGTTCAATAAGCTTTATAATTTGCAAGAAAATTTGCGTATATTTAGGGGTGGTAAAGCATGGACAGATGGACAGACGACCAGACAAATCGAATGCATGCTAACAACTGATGTCTTGTTTCGTCGGAAATATGAACACTTCCAACATAAGAGTATATAAAGCATAGGCTAGAATTAAAATTCCATGACAATCGCATGAAAATTCCTTTCATTTGAGTATTTGCATTTGACTATTCAGGGATTCAAGCTTGCCTTTGTTATATAAAAATTAAAATCTTATCTGGATCCTAGCAATAGATTTTTTGAAGGGCGAAAAATGAAGAAGGAATAATATTTGTGCGCAAGATTTCACTGCATGTTTAAAAGAATTCTTGCTTCGATGTGCATATCTTTTCCATGATGAACATTTTCATTAAACATGTTGTTTAAAACTTTAAAAAAATCTTCTTCTACTTAAAATTTATCAATATTAATTGTTAAATTTGAAAAAAGGCATTATCCTTTAATGGATTCAAACTTTGCTGAAGAAGAAAGAGATCTGTTTCTAACTACTTCTCATAATGTTGCAGAAATTTAATAATCTCTAAGATCATTTTAACGGAAAAACATAAGCTTTTCTAATGATTTACAATTTTTATCGACATTATTATCGCAAAGGTCAGTTTAATCATAGTTTTTTAATCGGTCAGTTTTAATCGCAGAGAAATCCAACTTTTTTTGTCTAACTTATTAGAATAAAGGTAAAAATTTACTAAATATTATTTATAGGACCGGGTGATAATTAAAAATATAAAAGTTTAATTTTGTAATTTTTTACCATTTCTTTTTACCTAAATCGCTTAAACACAATTTTTTACCATTTTTAAAGCATTTTTTGCAACTGGAACTATATGTCTATGACTAACGGTTTAGAAATGAGTCATTGGCCACCGTTGAGAGTGTACACCCTGTATATAGAAATATGCTAAAAATTTTTCAATGTGATGCTTAGCTGGTCATATTTATATACAAAAAAATGCTTATGCTTCATTTTTCTCATTGAAAGAAAAAAATTATAAAAATATACACACAGGCTTTGCAAAATTTGTGGAATTGAAATATTGGAAGGGATGCAGGTGCAGTAAGTGGGTGTTTTTGGAGAAGAAAAAACTTTTATGAGAAGAGTTTGATGAAATGAAAAAAACGAAATGTTGTTTAGTTCAAATGCATTCCGTTTCTGAATCTAAAAAAAGTTGTTGGAAAGAAAATTGCTTGAAAGAATTATACCATACGAGTACTTTCCCTTCATCCAGTCATAAAAATAATTGTATAAACTTTAAAAAATTTACTGCGTTATTTTAAATTTGACTATTACTACCAAAATCAGCTCTTTGTTTGGATTCGCGAAGAATTATTTCATAAGATAAATATGTGAAAGTAACATTATTTTTTATATTATTTTTGCATCTTTATTAAGCAAGAACGCTATCTCATGTTTTGGCGCATTTAAATTTTAGAAATGTAAATTCAGCCGAATAACTAAGAATTTCCTCGGAATTTTTTAAGGCTGGCATAAATAAAAATATTTTCAAAGGAGAATTTTACAAAATATTTTTTAAATTTTTAACTAAAAGTTTTAAAGGTGTTTTTACATATTTCCCAATGGCCTCCGGTGTTTTCTCAAATGATTTGAAATAGGTATGTTTTCAATCTTTGTAATTCACATCAAATAATCTTCGATAGCAATCTTAGAATAATACATTCAAAAAAAGTTATTTCTTCAAAATCCTTTTTTTTCTTTTTTTTTTTAACATTTGACATTTGCTCTCGTTTTTACTAATAATTATTAACTGCAAATTTTTTTATTCTAATTTCTTCTTATTTTCTGCATGCCAGCATATGAAAATTTTTGATATTGTAGAATTTCTCGTAAGGAAATTTTCTATTAAATGCTAAACCTTGAAGGGTTTTCACTCTCGACAACGCTACGTACGTTAAGCCAACTGATGTCTCTTTATCCCCAATATCTACTACTGCTTTACCTAATGTCAAATCTTGGGATTTATGAATTGTAACTACAAAAGCTAATTGCAAGGGAAATTGCTTTCTTGATACATACCAAAATTACTTTAATTGCTTAGATATCAATAAAAAATTAATATTGATATGTCTCAATTTATTTACGCGATCATCATCAGACCACATAAAAATACGAAAAATATAAAAACATGTTTAATTATAATCAATTTTCCGATTAATTTTCAGCAGTGAAATTACGCTTGAAAATATTGAATATTTAATATGTGACGATCACGTTTCTTAAAAGTCGTGGAACCAACATAGTGAAAACATGTCCAAGCCGGGGATCGAACCCGGAACCCTTGGAATAGCGCTCCAAAGGCTCTACCATTTAAACTTCGAGGACGACGCCCAGCTTGTCATTCCTCACTTACATTTTGTTGGTAAGGGGCCACTGCAGCAGAAGATGTTAACGTCTACAGGATCACACAAACCTGTGGTGTAACATGAGACACAAATAACCCAGCATCGGTGAATATATAGTTTAATTATAATTAATTTTTCAATTAAATTTCGGCAATAAAGTTACGCTCAAGAAACTTAGATGTAAAACATATTGTTACATATACTTAGGGATGAAAAAATCTAGGTGCCAGTGAAAAGTTTTTCAGCACTAAAATTTATTAGTTTTCAACGTTTATATTTTGTTGGCATCTTTAAAATATTAGACAAAACATTTGACGAAAAATAGCGAAAAAATTTTTCAAGTGAAAAGACTGTCCGCTGCCCCCTTAGATTTTTACATTCCTGCGTATTGATAGGATAACATCCCCAGTAATTGGCATGCACCAATAGTAGTAAGGAAACAAGAGTTTAAGGACAGGAGCAGGAGGCACCGAGGAACCGTGCCTCCTGCGGTGCCTCCTGCGGTACCGCCTGCGGTACCGCCTGCTCCCACCATCCCTCCTGGTCCCTCCTGCGCCCACCGTGCCCCCTAGTGGAAAAAAGGAACATTCTATTATAACAGGATAGGTGATCGACCTTCCCTATTGAAAAAAAAATATTATCAATCACATCTCAACATTGAATCATACTATAAGATGAAGATTAAATTTATATTTGAATTTTGAACAACCGTAAGTTTAATGAGTATTATTAATTAAGCAAAACAATTAAAATCTCAGATTTTAGCCATTTTATTTAGATTTCTTCAACTACATGATGAGATTATCAATTTAACACAAGAAAGTTAAACATATATTTGAATTTTGCTTGATAGACATCTTAATGAGTATCGTTAATTAAGTAAAAACAATAGAAAATATCCAGTTTTTTAGAAGAAGACTGATTTCTTACGATTTTTATCAACAACATGATCAATGTAACGACTAAAAAGTTGGAAGTTAAACGTACATCCTAGTTTTTCAACTGCTATAACCTTAATGAGTATTGATAATTAAGTAAAAAACTGAAAAATATCAAGTTTTATAGAAAAAGACTGATTTCTTACGATTTTTATCAACTGCAACATCAGTGTATCGACTTACAAGTTGAAAGTTAAACATGCATTCTAATTTTCAACAGCTATAATCTTAATGAGTATCGTTAATTAAGTAAAAAACAATGGAAAATATCAAGTTTTATAGAAAAAGACTGATTTCTTACGATTTTTTCAACTGAAACCTCAGAATATCGATTTGATAGAAAGAAATTTAAGCATGCATTCCAGTTTTGGACAACCATTTCCTTCATGAACATTATTAATTAAGCAAAATAACGAAAAATATTAAATTTTTAACTGATTTCTTCATATTTTTTTTAATATAAAATGAGAATACACAACTTAAAATAGAAATTTAAACATATTTTTTAGTTTTTGAACAGTCGTTACCTCAAAGAATTTCGATAATTGAACAATTAACAAAGGAAACTAATGATTTTTTAACGAAAAAAGACGAATTAAACGAATTTGGTTAACTTTTACTCTAAATGGAAATTTCATCATACTTTTATATACTAAGTAGAATTTTAATGCATAAACGAACACATTTCAATAAATACTCAACACACACACAGATTTGAAAACAACACCTGCTTCTTGTGACGTCATATTGAAACCAAAACTTATTCCTTCGAAGTCCCTCACCGTGCCTTTTCACCCCCATCTCTCCAATTTTTTACCTCAGGTAGGGAAATGGACAAAGCAATGACCTCTCATTCTTGTATATTTAGAAGTCTGGGAGAAAAAAAAGAGACATTTTATGCACTCCAATTTCATAATAGTTACCGCAATATCCCAAAATTTAAATTTTGGAAGACATAATCAGTATAATTTATTAAGCAAAATAATAGCAATATTATTTTTAAGGGGTAAAGGTGAATTTAAGCGAATTTGATTAGTTTTACAATAGTCTTTTGAACCTCAACTTGTAAATATGGATTTCTAAGAGAAGAATTAAACGTATATTTTAATTTTAACAACAAAAACTTAACAAATATCATTAATTAAACAAAAATAAATATCAATTTTAAAGAAAAGACGAATTTGAATAATTTTACACTAGTATTTTCAAAAGCAACATGGAAATATCAATACTTATTCACATATTTCACTTATTCACTGTATTCAATACTATATTTAATAAATTTGGATACACTTTAAGAATTTTTTAATCTATAATTAAATATTAGCTGTATATTTAATGTTACCCATGTTTTCAACATTAGTTCATAATCGTGAATTTTGTATTTCAAATACCATGTATTCAGGTTCAGTTTATTTTCACTTGAAATCATACAGAATTTTTTAACAGAGTTTGTTTTTGAAATCATTGAAGCAACTGTATTTAATATTTTTAACACCAATTTTCTAACATTTTCTAACATTTTCCGATTATACATTCTTCAGAAGTACATTTCTAAATGCTACAATCACTTTACATATCGAAAAGATATCATTGAAGCAACTGTATTTAATATTTTTAATACCAATTTTCTAAGTTTTTTAACATTTTCCGGTTATACTTTCCTCAAAAAGTATTATTACGTATTCTAAACAATAGAAATTATTAATTTTAAAAATAAAAAGACGAATTTAAACAAATTTTATTAGTTTTACACTATTTTTTCCCATCTCCAACACGGATATATCAATTTTAACAGAAAAATTAAACGTATATTTTAGTTTTTAACAACAAAAATGTAATAAGTATCATTAATTAAACAAAAATAAATATCAATTTTCAAGAAAAGACTATTTTTTACACAAATTTTCAACTTTGAAATACATTTGTTTACATATATTGTTACAGTATATTACTAAACTTAAACTTTTTAAAAAGTTTGAATGTTTTTACAAAGGGTTCATACTTATATTTTTCACGTCTTGACTGCATTCGAAATCTTACAACAAAAGTATACTTTTATTATTTATTATTATTATTATTATTAATATTATTATTCTAGAAAACCTAAAAAAATCATTTCTTGCTGCTTTAGACACTCGACATATTAAAATTACTCTGAGATATTCTACCCATATAATTAATCAAATTATTACATGATTCATCTTACACTTCAAAATTTCTGAATTTTTACAATACTTATTTTCATCAAACTTCATTCTTGATCCTATATATTTTAATAGCACAGAATTTTAACATCTATTTTTATCTACTTATCAGAAAATTATTAAAACACCCAACAACATTTTCCAAATATGAATATTATCTTTACAGTTTAATAATGCAAAACATAAACGAATACAATGTTAAATTTTTACAAACATTTCATATTTCAAACCAAACTATTCGAAATTCTCACAACATAAGAGCAAACATTAGACGAACTTTTTAACATTAATATTGCTTAGATCTTTTCATCATAACTTTTAACTATGATAATTATCCATTTTTAGGTTGATTGTCGAAAAACTGTAACTGAAATTATATAAACTTAATGTAAAAAAACATGTTCTTACACAATTTCTTGAAATTCAACAAAGAATTGACTATTACTCCAATACTTATCTACATCAATCTCGACTCTCGATAGTTTATAGATATTTCATCATTACATACTTACAACTCTTTTCAAACGTTTATCAGAAAATCAAGTCAATCAAAGTCTAGTAGTTATCACACCTGTTCCTCAGAAATATTACTATCATATGAAACAGTAAAGAAAATTAATAAATATTTAATATTTATTAACCTCATACGTGAAGTTACTGCCGAATGAGGATACTAATAATCAATAAAATCAACTTTTGGGCAAAAAAAATAGTACAGATTACCGAAAATTCAAATCATTTTTTCTACAAAAATTACAAAAATTAACAAATGAATGACAAGTTAGAGAAATAACTAAAAAAAATTAATGAACATATTTACAAATTTATTAAAATCACACCTTTTTCTGGATTACAAACCACAATTTCTTGAAAAATTTAACACCGAATTTGTAAGATTTTAATCCTAGTATTACATACACTCAATAAATATTCAAAATTAACAAAAAAATAATTTTTTAGTTTCATCAATAAGCAGAAGTTCTATATTAAAAGAATATTTTCATAGTAGTACTTATAAAAATGAGATTTTACAAACTGATTTTCATAATTTTATCACATTTAAACTTAATTTTTATACATAAAACATTATTTAATCAAATTTTATACTTTCTAATTCAGTAAAATTCAATACTTTTTTAGTTTTTAAACCAATACCACAATATTTATTTACATCAAACTTGATTCTTTACCTTTTATATTTCTACATTACACAAGTGAGATAAATACTAACTTGGAACGGGAGTTGAAATCAATTGATTCTATTCGATTTTCATCGTATACGCATTGCTCCTACACGAAATTTCTTACTTCTATAATCATCTAATGTATTAAAACTAATCTACTCATATTTTTAATCAATTCATCAGATGTTTCATCTCGCACTTCTGAATTATCATCCATCAAGTTGCTTAAAATATAAATACTATTTTTATAGTTTTAATGTAGTATACATGACTAATCTTGAGTTTCCATCTATACTATTAATCAAATTATCATATGTTTCATCATCCATACAGGTGAAAAACCTTACACTTGGGAAGATTACCAAATGCGGTTTTCAAGAAGACGTGAATCAAAAATGCACACATCATCATATAAAGCATCGTCAGTTATATGTAAACTTAGTGAAGATATTCAAAAATTAGTCAGACGTTTGAAGAATTTAGAAATAAAGGAAGATATTTAGACTATTTATCCATCATATTTTCATAACTGTTACAACAATATCTCAAACTTAAAATTTGGAAAACATATACACAGTTGGAAAGAAATTTTGTTACCCGTGATTTTTCTAATCAGCGTGAATGTATAGATATTATTTTGCAATGTATTATTTAAATGTTCGCATTAAATATTCTTTTATATACATTTATCGTTGTGTTTATTTTTCTAAAGCCTATTACATTAATGGAATACATAACATTTTAAGTGAAACAACACTTCCGCAACTTAAAAAATGCATAAGAACATACAAAATAAGCAGATGTATGAAAAAATATACAAGTTTACAGAATAATTTCAAAGTTTTCTAGAAATACTAACAAAAAATATTTACAAAATAAAAAAATTACAAAAGTGAAAAGAAAAAGCACAAATGTAAAACAAAAAAATCACAAAGTGAAAAACTCAAAACAAAGTTTTTGAAAAAAGAAAATTTACAACAAAAAATTTTTTTTACAAAAACCAAAACTTCAAAAAATATTTTTACAAAAAAATTTTTTTTTCAAAAACTTTTTTTACAATTTTTTTTTTTCAAAAACATTTTTTACAAAATTTTTTTTTTTTTTCAAAATAAGTTTTCACAAAAGTAAAAGATAAAAAATCACAACGTTAAAAAATGAAAAATTTTAGTTAAAAAAAGTGTAAAAAAATTGCAAAAAAAGTTATGAAAAAAGTATCAAAAATTTTATTCTTTTTAATAGCAAATACAATGGTTTCACCATTGCATACTGTATTTCACTTTAAAGATTATAACTTTGATTTATGCTACTAGATGACAATAATGCCTAGGAAAGAGAAACAATTATGGTTTGCTCAAATTAGCCATTTTTGTTGCAAATGTTTCTTTTCTGGCTTAAGAAAGGCATGCTTTTCAATTCATTATTATCTGATTTATAATATATTTTAAATTTTAATCAACAACAGTTTTGTTTAGATGAAAAAGGTTACTTTAACTGTATAAAAGTATTTTTGACATAAATATTTGGATTTCTGAATTAATGGTAGATGCCAATTAATGGTGCTTCAATTTTGCTAGTTCCAAGTAATTGGCACCTATTCCAATTACTAGGAAATCGCAAGATTTGAGATTAAACCACTTATTTTGGCAGTACTTTTAAAGTTTTAGACTAAATTTATTTATCAGTTGTTTTTATTTGAAAATATGAAATATTATCAGTAATTGGAATCCATTAAAGCGTTGTATTTCAATCACTGGGGACAGCATAACAATTACTGGGTATTAATATTAATATATCGTATTGCTTTAAAATGTTCACATTTCAGACTAATATGCTGATTTCTTTCTCTCAAAAACCTGAAATATGGCATCTTCATCTACAGTAAATTCATTTAAAGCGATTAAACCCAATGCAAAATATAAAGTTTTTTATATATATAAACATGTGCCAATTACTGGATCACAAGGTGTCAAACATTGGTGCTCTAGGTGCCAATTACTGGTGATTACAGCTACTTTTTATAAATGTATTTTTTAAAAAATACTTTTTCGAAAATTTTTGCTTTTAGTGGGCAAAACAGATGCACCGGTATGCATTCTTTGATTTAAAAATATTTCCAAGTAAATATTTTATTTCTTGGTAAAGAAAATTGAAGTAAGTTTAAAAAAAAATTTCTTAATGTGCCAATTACTGGGGATGTTACCCTATTTAACCTCTTCAGACCTGAGGTACACAAATGTGCACCTACATTTTTTTCCTCGTAAAAACTAAACTGTTCGAATTTTTGGCATTTTTTACTTTACCTCTATACAGCTGAATGTTTTTTTGCTTTAAAACAAAAACAATGAATGTCAGCACTGATGAATATTACCTCATAAAATAAATATTATTTTCATCCGAGTTTCGAAAATACTTTCAAAACATTCTGGCCAAGAAAGTAAGAAATATTCATGATTATTTAACTTAAAAGTTTTATAATAAAATATTTTAAGGATTTGCTGATCATTTACTTGTTTAAAGACCTTAATATTGTTATTGAGTAAATTTATATTACTGATAGTTAAACTGATGTTTTAAGGGGATTAGAACTTTTATATCCATATTCCTAAACCTTAATTATCAGCCCCCTAAAGTACTAATATCATAAAAATGAATCTTTCTGTCATCTATGGTGTCATTTCGATTATGCAAAAGCAATAGATATATATTTGTACAGTTATTTTATGCTTAGGTCTGAAGAGGATAATTAAACTGTTTACTAATATACAAATATCAAAAATGAAAATAAGTAAACAAATAAAGTAAAAAATAAAGCATTCAAATTTGTCATACTTACAAAGTATTTTAATAAATGATTTTTAAGTAATATTTTTTCAGGATAGTCATTCTTTTTCGAATTTTTTTCTTACACTAAGTGTAATAAACACAGCAAATCTTTCTTATATCTTGATCACTTATCCCACTCTATCTAATCGAACACTTTCCATTAATGTTATCTGTAGCTTCCAATTTCCCCAAATATCAAGGAACTCGGAATTCTAGTATGATTCATATTTATTTTCTAATGTCCCTCGAGTTTTCTTTTCTTTTCTTTTTTTTTCTTTTTTTTTTGCGCATTTAGTTTGGTGGAAAGATAATCAAAACCCACTTTTCTTTTTTGTTTCTCCCGATTACTGTTCAATTCAGGTAAATGTTACTTCATAACCCCAGGGGATTCAGTAAGCGTAATTGGTTGTATTTTGCTGCATTTCAATTAAAATGATTTTCTTCAGCTAGTGACTTTCCTCATCAGAAAAATTTCTTTCTTCTAGTACAGAGCATACGACGTTTGTTAACTATGTTTCAATTCTTTATTATAAGGTTATTTCGAGAGAAAAAAAAAGCTGATTTTCTCAGATATATTTATGTTTATGTGTGTGAAAACGTGTGAAAAAACATATATTCTTAATTTAATATAAATGTTTTCTACTCGGTAATTTTTCTGAGGTTCATAGTTCTCCATTCAGAAACAGTAAATTCTGTCAATGATGACGAAATTCATTTCTCATGATATAATTGAAAACAAAACGAGAACTTCATATACATGTATTCTAACATAAAAACAGATCTTGTATCAGAATCTAATAACACAAAAATGAATCTAAATTTAATGAATGTAATTGGGTATTACGTTTTGAATGATAGTATAGTAATACAGACCCAGCAAACACTGAGCTATCGTTAAACAATCGGTCCACAGCCTCTTTGCCGTTACTGACGATATCGGCACGATAATGTCATGCCGTATCGGTTCCAGCACTTTTAGGTAGATTTCGTAAGAAATACTACCTATTGCAATCGCACCAGTTTATATATCTATCTATCTATCTATATATATATATATATATCTCACTTTTTTATGGACACGATAACTTCTATAATTCTTCACCAATCTCCACCAAACTTGTACATAAAATCAAAGGGGATAAAATCTTGGCTAAGTTCGTTAATGGGCAAAATCGAACCAAGGGGGTCGGAATAGGGGGCGTTTTTGTGAAAACCGAAAAAACGCCATAACTTCTTAATTAAAGTAGATATCGAATTGGTTTAAAGTTTATATTACTTCTTAAAAATAGGCCAAAAGTATATGCATGACAGATTTTTGATAAATTTAGAAGTAGGCTCAAGGGGCGAAAAAAACAGGGATTTTGAGAGAAAAAAATTCATAACTTCGTCAATTTTCAAGATCTCAAGTCCAACTAAATTTTTTGTAAATGTTCTTAAAATTATCTACAACTTTTGTATTTACAAGTTTTTGATAGGACCAACTTTTACCGATGAAAAAAATTAAAAACGAAAAGAAAAAGGGCGCTGAAAAAAGAGAAAAATCCATAACTCCGTCAATTTTTAAGATATCAAATCTTATTAAATTTATTTTACATCTTCTCAAAAATATCTACAACTTTTATATTGACAAGTTTTTCATAGGACCAATTCGTATAGCAAAAAAAAAAAAAAAAAAAAAAAAAAAAAAAAAAAAAAAAAAAAGGAGTTGGAGAAAAAACCTCAAATCCAAACTGCTTATATTCTGACTCATTTTTAAATTTATTTTTGATTTTAAACGCGTCCAAATGGTAGATTCTCTTATTGAGAAACTGTATAAAGTGATGCATTGGTCAATTTTCTGATAAAGACAGAATATATTTCAAAAAAGTCTACCAAAAAGGGTATTTTGAACAGAATTTCCGAAAGTCATCGGTACTGAAAATTGAAGGAAGTATTCAAATAAGAAATTGCGTTTTTTTCTGACTCGTTTTTAAATCCATTTTTGTTCTCAAACGCATCCAATTTACAGATCCTCTTATTTAGGAAATATATAATGTGATGCATTGGTCAGTTTTTTGATAAAGACGGAATATATTTCAAAAAAGGCTACCAAAAAGGGTATTTTGAACAGAATTTACTGAAATCATCGTGACAGAAAATTTAACGAAGTGTTCAAATAAGAAATTGCGTTTTTTTTCTGACTCGTTTTTAAATACATTTTTGCTCTCAAATGCATCCAATTTACAGATCCTCTTATTTAGGAACTATATAATGTGATGCATTGATCGGTTTTTTGATAAAGACAGAATATGTTTTGAAAAAGGCTACCAAAAAGGATATTTTGAACAGAATTTCCCGAAGTCTTTGTGTTGAAAATTTAAGGAAGTTTTCACATAGCAAATTGCGTTTTTTAGGAGCTGTATAATGTACTGTTTTGGTCGATTTTTTAAATAAATTCAGAATCTATTTCAAAATATGTTGTCAAAATGGGCATTTGAGCTGAATTTTTCTTAAGATGATTCTGATAAAACCAGTTTTTTCAGAAAAATGAAATTAAAAATTTTTTATAAACGGCCAAGTGAAGTTATTAAACTGGGTTTATCTATAATCATATATATATATATATATATATATATATATATATATATATATATATATATATATATATATATATATATATATATATATATATATATATATTTTTTGAAATGAGCAATTTTCGAAGTCTACCTCCGCCTATAGGCCCAGCCGACAGGGATTTTTTGAAACGCCGGGAGACTGCCGCCCGAATGTTAGGCACACAGCCGGTCCGGTATCGCATCCCCAGCATAAAATGAAAAAAATCCTGCGTTGCTGGTCAATCACTTTTTATTGAAAAATGATGATTTGCTGTAGAAATATTTTTAATGAATATATATCAGTATTATTTATTTTCGTTTGGTAATTTTTTAAAGGAAGGGGGGAGGGGGGTTCAGAATCTTTCATTTAAATTTTAAGGCTAAAAAGCTGGGTAGAATCCTTATATCTTTATAGCTTGTAAAATAATTTTAAACATTTTTTAATAATTTGTTTAAAAAAAAAACTATTTTTTAAAATGAATAAATAATCAGAAAATAATTTTAAGGAGGGATTAAAATATGTTTTTTGCTAATTCAAATAATTGTAACTCCTTTTTTAAATGAATTAATATAAATATATAAATAAATATTGGCTATCTTTGAAAAAAAAATCTGTTAATTCCTGTTAGCATTTTATATGAAATATATGAAATTTAGATACCTTGTGAAAATAACTCAAACAAAATTTAGAAAAGGAAAAATAAATGCCGGTTAAGAGTAAAAATTCTTAATTCGGTCCAATGTTGGCAAATCTAATCGGACCACTATCAGCAGTTACGTTTCGGTCCTGCATCACTTGCCGTTATAAGTCGCTTGCCGATATAAAATCATAAAAGGACCGTTTACAATAACCGGCAGCTGTAAAAGAAGATTCTTATGTTTCAGTTGACGTCATGCTACCGATATTTACCGAAACCACTGTGTCCATGCCGACACACAACCGACAGTGCCAGCTGCGGGCCGATCGTGTGCCGAAAGGTATGTGTTTGCTGGGGAAATAAGATTCCTAAATGAAGCGTGTGCAGTTCCCAATAAGTTACAGCCGTATTGTGGTACAAGATGCTCAATATCTATTTACTGGACTTCTATTTATCCAAGTTTCGTTCGCCTGAAGCACTTCCAAGCACACTTTATCAGAATTTTCGTAAAGAAATATTTATTTTATTTAATGAAAATAAATTCTATCTTCAGATGTAACAACCAATACTTAGGAAATTTCTACTACGAAAATTCCCTCAATCTTTTGATGTGTACGAATCTTGTTAACCCTTTCCGGTACAGACAAATTCTAGTAGTAAAATGAGAAATTGTCGACTGCCACCGGAATTTACAAACGACTTTTTTAGAAATTAAGAATTCCTTGATGTAAGCTTTTATTGTAAAAGCACAATTTTGTTAAAATATTATTAGTGCCGTTTGCATGTTTGGAATTAAAATTAGGTATCACGGACTGGGCACACTATGCCGGAAAGGATTAAGGGGAATCTTGTCCGTTTAGAAATTTGTGACCATACACGCAAATTTTCATATATAACCTCTATTATTTTATTAAAAATATATAATTAAGAAAAAATGATATAACTAGTTAAATACCACTGTATTCCGCTCACGTAAAATAAGTTTTATTTATAACAAAAAGCATTTTATTTGTCCATAAATTAAATTAATTTTTTTTAACTCTTGTGGCAGTCTGGTCACAAGAATAAGAAAAATTTTAATTCATTACATAGGGTAGCAAAACACTTTTTGTTACAAATTAGATATGTGTTAACCTGAGTACGCCACAATGGTATTTAACTCATTATATCAATTTCTATCTTAAATATATTTCTAAATAAAGTAATTGGAATTAATTATAAAAATTTACTCAAATCGTTACAAGAGTGTTAGTGGACGTTTCTTATCTGTTTTGACACTGCGTAAATTAGGATCATAAATGAAGCCTAAACATAAAATTAAACGCATATTAAGAAGTGCATACGAGAAGGAACATATGGGTGCGGTCATACTGCATACCATACTTGTTTAAATAGCAAAGCAAGAAAAGGATCCAAAGCAATAAATATTCCTTGATAATAAAAAAGTAAACACACCCTTGAGAAAATAAAGAAATTATTTTATTCTTTGCACAGGTAAATTAATGTAATATATAATTATTTGCTGTTTTTTATAGACTATTGAATCGTCATCTTCGAGCAGATACCAGTTTCTTTCTTTTTGTTTATTCCAGTTGTTTCCTCCATATTTTTTTTAAAGAAATGCAATCATAAGAGTAAATTTTAAGGATTTATCTCTTTCAAACTTTAATTGAATATTTATGTTTATAAAACAATCAACTTTTAAAGACATGATTAATGTGTTTGCTCTCGTTCCTAATTAATAAATGTGGTGAACATTTTGTTAGCGATTTTTTAAAATTTTGTACTTATAAACACTTTATTCATTTTGTTCCCGGAGCATAACTTTATTACATTCGAAGATAATGTAACAGAAGTGGAATCCATTTTCAGACGCAGAAAAAAGTTGAGCGAAATTTTGAATGTTTCAATGCGTCAAAAATAGTCTGAAAACCTTTTCATGTATGATGTTGTATTTCGGAAAAGATTATTTGCAGACATCATACACTTTAGAAAGATTCAATATTAAATGTTTAAATGGAATTAGTGTATATTTATTGCGTGATTGCGTTTATTTGCGAAAATATTTGTTAACATGTATTAAGTTATTTTTTGAAGTTATTTTTCTTATTAATGTCAGCCACTGGATTTAAAACATAACAAAGTGTTAAACTTTTCGAATTCAAATGCTAAAGTAAATTTGTTAAAAGTTAGTGATAAATCTAAATATATTGTAGTATTTTAAATGTAAAAAGATTTAAAAAATCGATGTTTCTGGAAAAAAATAGATATTGAGTGATTAAATATTTAGTTTACTTCGTGAACAGAAAATCAAAAAGAATTTTCAAAGAAAGTTATAAACGAATACGCTATAATCATGTAAAAGAATTCTCCTTGGAAAAAAAAAACATAATTTTTTATTTTGTAAGATGATTGTATACTTTTTTAAAGCTATAAAAGAATTTATGGAAGTAATTTTTCCTTATCGTAAAAAAATAAATAAGGAATATCTTTTTTTCTTATCTTTTTGAGGACCATGTTTCACTTTTTGGTGGATGATAAGTCTGATTTCTCACACGATATTACTGTCACTTTTTTTTCATTCTTTAAACCTTGGGGATATAACAGGTATTTTTATCGGGTTTTATATCCCGAAATACATCTTGTTTCGTGTTGAACTAAATGTATCTTTTTATATAGATTAGTTTTTTTTTTGGCAATGAATAATGTTTTAAAAAAACTTTTGATCATAAAATCATATATTATAAAATGATTATTTAATAAGCATAACTGTAATGAAAATATACTTTTTTTATTTTATTTTATAAGAGTCACAACTGTAGCAGTCACACTTTTATAGCTTCAATGTGCAGAAAATTTCTCTTCAAAATATTCGGAAATCTATTTGGATGATTTTAAAGAAAACTATTGTATTAATTAAACGGATTTATTACCTGATTCATTATATTATTAAATACATACACTGTTAAAAATAAATCTGTGAATTCCAGGTGAAACTACCGGCAGCAAAGTAGCCGAACTTAATTTACTTTTACTTTTTCTAATTTTTTTTTCATATGATTTTGAAGACTTGAATGTTTGTGAGATATCTTTAAACGAATTTACATTAGACAAATTGTTCTCTGTTTAATTAAATCTAAAGAAACATAAAAGCCTCTCCTTTAAGTTTTGTTACAATTTTCTACAACTGTATATTTTTTAATATATAGAATTACAACAATCAAACCATACTGTTTGTAAATGAATTTAGGCTTTATTGTTTTACTCATTAACTATTTTATTATGTTACAATTGCTTACTGACTTAAATTACTCATTAAGTATCTCCCTTCATTCTGAAAACCATCAATCTTCATTACGGTCCTTTTTTTGTCTAAAATTACGGTCTGTCTTTGGAACATTTTTCCAATTCCCATGGTATCCATAACTTGACCGTAGTGATTGCACCATTAGTTCTTAAAAGCATTTGCCGGAGTAACTTTATTTCACGAAAACTGTCAAAGTGGTTGTCATAGAAACAGTTGCTTTCTATCATCATCAAACTGTCACGACATCAACTTTTAATTTCGTGAAAGTAAGCGGTGATTGAATGGAAAGGAATACGGGTAGGTTATAACATTTCGAAATTTGTAGGGCTTACAGAGTTGTTTTGGTGATTTTCTAGGATTAAAAACCATTTCGTTTACCAAAAATGTTTTAGTGGGAATTTTTTTTTTCCGAGCATCGTTTTGTAAATTTTAGTTGTAAAATTCCCAAAAGCGGAATTGGAGGAATTTTGATTAAAATATTATGACTGCGATTCAGAAGTAATAGTGTTTTTTATGCTTGGATTTAGTTGTTCTATTACGCGCGTAGCAATTTTCGTACTGCGCGGGAAAAAAAAAAAAAAAAAAAAAAAAAAGAAAAAAAAAAAAAAAAAAAAAAAAAAAACTAGGCCAGGATTTAAAACTAGGGGGTATTAAAGCGACTAATATTCTGCCAACTGCGAATTCGTGTACAAAGCTGCCAACCACATAATTTTCTCAGAAACTTTTATTATTATGAATGACATCTGGTCTAATATCTGAAACAGCTTAACAGAATGGACTGAAATTAATGTGACTGTCCAAAACGGTTTTTCATCCAATTAGAAATGCTCGTTTCATTTATTTATCTATTAGAATGATTGTGTTAAAATTAATCAGATTAATTACGTATAGAAAGGTTCTTAGAGTTCTATTACGTGTGATTTATTCTGTTTTAATGATTGAAATGTAAGACAAGATGCTGTAATCAATAAGGTTACCGATATGAATTAAGTCATTCAGATTCGTAAGGAATATTTAAGTTAAATAGAGCATTAACATTTATTAAGTTTTAAGTATTTAGTATATGCAGTTTAACAAATATTTCCATTAATTTAAAATTAATAAAAAAATTCAGACAGAAGAATCATCTTCATTTCTTTAAAAAAATGAGCTCTACAGAAAAAAGGGCCAACTTCAGTTATTATGGTTACTTAACCGATACACTGTTGATCTCCAATATAAATCAACTGTGTATATAAAATATATTTAATAAATGAAGGCATCAATTAAAGAAATAGAATTAAAATCATTTGTTAATTCGTCAGTAAATATTACATGGTTTTGCATAATTAAGTTTGAAGTCATAAAAATGAACGTTCACAAACGAAATAGTTATTAAAACGTACTAATGAAATCACGTTATTTATTACTAGAATTATAATTATCTAATTTATCAGAACATTAATTTAACCACTTGATTGATTTGTTCGTACGTCGTCCGACGGGCATGAAGAGTCTACTTTATTTATCGCTTAAAGTTTTTGACACCACTAAGTTTTATGAATAGAGTATGATACTTTTCAATAGTAGAAATCTTTAGATTACATAATACAAATATCTTAGCTTAAATAAAGTGTTGTTACCCATATTTTCTATTCATTGTATGTCAAAAAAGGAATCAGTTCAAAACAATGTATTGTTTTTTTTCCGCAGGGAAATAAAAATAATGAAAAAAAACTGATTTATTGTAATATTTATAAAATTATCTAGTATAATTTTATTTCGTTCGTAATATTTTATAAAAATGAGTCTTTGGAGACATCCGCTATAAGAATGGAGGGTACACAGATTTTCATTGGAAATCCAGAAGGTATGAGGTTTATACCACTGTAAATCCTCCGCTATAAGTCTGATTCTCATGTCACGTGGAGGGTTTTTTTTTTTTTCAGGAAAATTATGTTCACATCTTCACAAGCAACTGTTTTACTATTTCAAATAATTAATTGTTCTTAATATTGATTTATAAAATTTATTCATTTTAGGGATGAACGTTGTTCATCGATGTTCAAACGATTTTTGTATTTTTAAGTTAATTTACATTTCAAAGTCACTATACTTTATCAATTTAGAAAAATATATAATTTTTTTAAAGTACATGGGGTTATTTTTCATAAAATAAACTATATTTTAAAATAAAATATGACTCTGTTTCAATTAATTCACTTTCCTCAAATTTTAAATATTATAAAGTGTCGTACATTATTTTTTGTTTACCAGTTTTATTTTGAGAAACATGATGTGTAATAACAACAGAGACACCTAAAAAACAAACAAACGAAAAACTTGTCACATGGAATTAAACTCCCAATGAACTTCTCTCAATTCGTATGCGACAGCCGTTTTAATTCGATACATTTAAATTATTTTTTGCTTGTTTGATTTTGCATTACATATTAGTATCTTTAAGATTCTCGCAATACATGAAGTTTTTAAAAGAGAATTGCAAGTATAGGGATACAGACTAAAACTTTTACTATAGAGAGCTTATTTATGTAACAAAGAGAAATTTCATTGTCGAATTCGTTGATTTTCTTCGTGATTCAGTAATTGCACATAAATGGAATTAAATTACTATGTTTACTTTAATATGGAAACGTACCCTTTCAGTAGTATCAATAAATTAGTTACAAAAAGTACGTAAAATACATGAGTAGCAGAAAAGTTTAATAAACTTCTGCCAATCACGAATAATCGGAAAAAGAAAACAAATCCTAATGGTCTATTTCCGTTTGACTAAACATTCTGCGGTCTCTCCAATTTATTGATGCACCCTTTCATCAATATTGATCTTCATCTTGATTGGGGGGGGGGGGGGATAATAGTCGGAAAAGTTTCCGATATTCAACACGTGACATGGTTGAACGCTGATAAGTAAATACTTTTGATAGCAAAAGATAAAAAGAAAAAAGAAAATTTCAGATTATTTAATAGGTAGTATCGATATAAAGTGTAAAAGACAATTATAAGCAAATCAGTTCTTTAGTTAGGGATATACTCTTGGTGTCAAAATTAGAAAAACAAAAATATTCTCAGTTAGATTTAATAATTGAGAAGTTAAATGAATATTATCAAATGAATTTTTTTTATGATATAGCTGTAATAGTACTGCTGGTATTTTCAAAAATGGATTTAATGGAATAAATGCAATGAAAATCAACAATTCATTTTTTATAGAATTGAATATATATAACAAAAGAAAATTAAAGCATCTAACGATACAGTTTGCTCTTTCTTAAATTTAGATATTTTTTTTATCGGACATAATTATAATAAACTATTTATACGATAAGGATTTTTTTAAAGGAACCATAACACGGTGCAATATGCTTTAAGATTCTAAATTTACGAATTATGATCCTTTCTTATGTTGCGAACTAAAATAATTATTTATCACACATTTATTATTCAACTATACGATTAAGTATTAGTTGGAAATATTTAATTTTAATAACTAATATATATATATATTTGTATTTTCTTATATTATTTCTATTTTATTTTCCCTGGCAAATGTAAAAGGCACAGAGAAACAAATACCTTGAAACAATGATGATTCATTTATGTGTATTCTTTTATAATTTAAAAAAGTAAAATACACCATTCATTTCAATCGAAATCAATGAACAATTGTAACACGCGCATTCCAAAGGGAAAAAAGAAAGAAACAAAAATAGACTGTCACGCGTCACGTGACCTGAGTTTTGCTAAATAAAAAAATGTAGTTGTAATATTTTTCGTTTAAAAAAAATCTGGCAACACTAGTTCTATTAAAAAAATGTTCTTTTCTTAGTGATGTTCGAATGTTGGTTGTGAACTGTGGTTCGTGTCTTGTGATGGTGGCGTGCGCCAGAATTATGTAAAAAGCTTTATTTGTATATAATGTGTGTGCGTTAGTGTTCTATATGTAAGTGACGTCTTTTCAAGTAATAAAAAGTATTTAAAGAAGCCTGCAGCCCCCGAGATATCGAAGTTAAGTTATGCTCTTTCTTTCTTCTCTTGTACATTTGTAAGACGACTTCTTACACAATTAATTTTTAAAAAAGCTACTCGTTTACACATTGCAGAAAACCCAGCATTTTCAGCCTAGTTTGTTTATTTAGGGCAAATGTTTGTAAATAAGAATGCATTCGTCCGTAATAAGTAATACTCCAAATTATACTATTTTTAGAATTACACGGAAAGTATCTATGCATGCATCTGTGAGATATAAACCTCATCAAATGGATTTATTAATAAATAAACTTTTCTACCAAAAATTGAACCGACTTCAAATACTACTGCAAAGTGAAAATTAATTTTTTTACTTAATAGTAATAAGAAATTAAATTAAAAGCGTAGTATTTACCATGCGTATTATTATATTTGTGTACATTAATTTGATTTTTTGGAGTCGGTGCCAGCCAAGTCAAGTTAAATGTAATTTTCCAGTAGACACACATCCAAGTATCTGTGAGTTTTTTTTTTACAATTTAATATTTAGTTTAAAAATTTATCTTTATTCACTTACGATTTGCATTGGATAATTAATTTTAATTTTAAACTTGGCTTGGCTGGAACTGACTCCAAAAAATCAAATTAATGTACATAAATATAATAATTCGCATGGTTAATACTACGCTCTTAATTTAATTTCTTATTGCTATTATGTAAAAAAAAAATATTTTTCACTTTGCAGTAGTATTTGAAGTAGGTTCAATTTTTGGTAGAAAAATTTATTTTTCTCTTTTTAGTGAAATGCTAACGATTTTTTTTTTTGGAGTCGGTTAAAAAAATTATAATACGGAAATAATTATACACGTATGTCAGGCGTGGGGTTCGAACCCACGCTCTCTTTCGAGAACTAGAGTTTAAATCTGGCGCCTTAGACCGCTCGGTCATCCTGACTGCACTTCATTCGGCGAGCTTATTCAACGTCTATGCTATTTTTAATTTGCGAGAAATCACAAATTTTATTAGATTTTTCCTAATTACTAAAAATGTACTGAATGCATTTTAATGAAATGGAAGTGGTACTAATTCGAGTGTAGCTTCTTTCATTTAATACAAAAGCCAAATTAATCGGGTTGATAGTTTGGGAGTAATCGGTAAACATACATAAAAAAATACATACGCATCAATTCGATAACCTTTTCCTCCTTTTTTCGTCGGTTAAAAGTTATAGGACGGAAATTATTATTGTACACACGTATGTCAAAGGTAGGGTTTGAACCCACGATTTCTTTCGAGAACCAGATTTTAAATTAGGCGCTTTAGTCCGTTCGGCCATACTGACTGCATTTCATTTGGCGAACTTATTCAACGTCCATGTTACTTTTAATTTGCGGGAAATCACTAATTATATTAGTTTTTGCCTAATTACTAAAAAGTACTTAACCAATTTCGATAAAACGTAAGGGGTACCAATTCGAATGTAGCATCTTTCATTTAACACAAATAATAGTTTAATCGGTTGGGTAGTTTCGGTGTAATCGGTGAACATACGTTAAAAAAAATAAATACAATCGAATTGATGATAATTTCCTCTCTCTTTTTTAAGTCAATTAAAATTTATTATACGGAAAAAATACTTTATATTATATACGTATGTCAGGAGTGGAGTTCAAACCCATGCTCTCTTTCGAGAATGAGAGCTTAAATCAAGTGCCTTAGACTGCACCGCTATCCTGACTTCAATATATTCGACGAACTTATTCAACGTCATGTTACTTTTCGCAAGTCTATTATTTTAGCTCTCTTTCGCTGATAAAGTATTGAGTTGATAAAAGATCTCTCATACTCTCTGCTAACGGTTAAATAAAAAATATTCTTAATTGCATAATTAGTATTTAATTTGTAAAATGTATACAGGATTAGTCATAAATATCGAATATCTCCTTAAATATTGCCTCTAGACCCATACTTCCAATTGAAAAAAATCATAAAAAAGGTGAAATTTCTGACAAGATAAATTGCAACTCCATGGGGGTCTATTTGAAAAAATATGAAAATTAAATTTTTATACGGCCCCCGTAGAGCAAAATTCCCAGTTAGGAAATTATTCCTTCTCTATTCCTAAATAGAACAAAGAAAATTTCATCTCAGTATCTGAAAATCCGACAGAGATATTAAAATCCAAAATTCTCCAAAATTCGTGACCTACACCACTTTACCACGTCTGTAAACAAAGCATTTTTGAATTGTTTTCAAAGCAAATGAGGGATCATCCACATATTATTTGTATTAAATGTCGATTCAAGACCGTGCCTCTTATTTGGACATAATAAAGCAGCATATTGATTTAAATCAAAACTTGTTTACAAAATATGTTGATCGTTAGCACTGGAGGTCTGGATGGATCGAAATATTTAGGTCCGGTCCCAAACCGACCCATAGGGAAAAAAATTTCTGCCCGGCATGGAAAAATGTTAAAATCATAATCCGGACCAACCTGGAAAGAAGTTTAAATCATAGCCCGGCTCAGCCGTGAATTTCTACATAGTTTTTTACTTCAGTGTAGTTAAAAATTGTTTCGCAGGGAAAATTTCTGACCAAACATACTTATTATAGCTTTTCGTTTATTATATTTATACCTTTTATTATTAAAGAAGCGCCAAAGGCTGTGATATATTTATTTTATCATTGAATCTCTGTTTATATTTAAATGTTTTACTTATATTTTAATATCGCTAGTTCAAATCCCGTGCGTTGGAGAATTTGAAAAATGTTATACAGTAAAACCTTTTAAGACGGAATCACATAGGAAAGAAAAAAATACGTAATAGACAAATGCCCTTCCTATTAGGGTTAAATGGAGTTTATTTTTTCTCGGGTATTATTGTATTCATTTTGCATGGATCAACACATTTTTTGTTTAAGACAGAATTCCGTCATAGGCAGATTTTTTTTCTCTGGTTTTATTGTGTTTAATTTTTTAGCATTTAAATATACTATTCTTAAAAATAAATAAATAAATAAAAAATAAATAAATAAAGTTTTTTTTGGTAAAATAAAAGCAATTTTAAAATCTATGTGGTTTTTGTAAAAATTTTGATTGAACCAAATTTTACTTATTTCATGCACGTATTAGGTTAGTCAGAGACAGTGATTTTAATACGGATTGTTCGAGACCGAGATTGAAAATTTCGTCCAGTGCAGACCTTTAAAAGTTAAGAATTGTTAAAGAAAAAAAGTACAAACTTGAAAAATGTCTTTTTTAATTATTTTACATTAAGTTCGTTTCGGGCAAAATTGAAAAATTATTTACTTTTGAAAATAAGATTTTTTTTTTAAAGTTATATTATTTTTTCAATAAATATTTTTAATAGTTCTAAAATTAATATTGAAAAACAGAAACCCCGAAACAAAACTAAAATCAGATTTTCATCTTTAAATAAATGGAAAGAAAATGAAATCCGATAAATAATGTTTGGAGTTATAACGATTTTTAATTATCCCATTTAAATCAGTACTAATCATGTGAAATTTCTATAAATTATATGATAAATTTTAGGATGTGATTTTCTTAGCAAATTATATGGCTTACCATAAAAAAAAGAAAAAAAAATCAAAATTGTAACACAAAAGCTAGATTTTTTACACGTTTCTCTGTTAAAGTAACAGTGTCTTTTGAATTGCGCGCATTTCAATTTGTGTCTAATCAATTAAAACCTGATGAATTATGCAAACGGCTATAAGTCTGTGAGTTTTGAAGATAGGGAGATGCAACTTTTTGTGTATTATTCAGGACTGGATAAGGAAAGTTTTCCTAATTAAAATTTTCATCCTACTGGGGCCGTATAAAATGTTAATTTTCGTACTTTTTCAAATAGACCCCAATAGAGCTGCAACTTATCTTATCAAAAAGTTTACCTTTTTTAATGAATTTTTGCAATTGGAAGTATGGGTCTTGGGGCAATATTTAAGGAGATAGCCTATTGTTTCGATATTTATGACTCACTCTGTATATGTATAGAGGTGCGAAAATTATTAGAATAATTGTGAAATTTACAATAAAATGTTGTTATATTGCAGAAATAACACATTATTTAAACGATAATGATACATTTAGTATTTAGTGTGCATTCCTTTGTCTTTAAATAAAGATCAGAAACGTGTTGGCTAACTTTGTATGAGTTTTTGGCATTAATTTATATTTCGATGTCATGGTGCCAAATTCCAATGAGTCTGTCTATTAGATCATGCCTGTTTGTGATGATGCATTTCTTTAAATTTTTTATACTGGCCCAAATATTCTTCATGAGATTCATATCGGGACTGTTTCCAAGCCATTGAAGGGTTTTATATTTTTTCATTCAAAAATTTAGTCATCTTTATGGGAAGGAGCTTCATCATGGGTGAATATGAAGTCTTCATTTCTAAACCAGTCTTCTGTTTGTAGAATTACTCTTCGTTCGAGCACTTTTTTGTACTGATACTGGTCCATTATGACTTCTACCGTGTATAAACCTCTAGTACCTTGAGAAGATTTCACGTTCCAAACTATTACTTTAGTAGGACGTTTAACCGTTTGTGCTAAGCAAATTATGAAAATTCTTCACCGGTACTTCTCGTGACATATTGACTGCATTCTTTTGATATTATAGAGATTCATCAGAAAAACATACTTAAAAGATAAAATATTCTTTAAGGTATGTAATTTGTAGAAAATATTTTTGTAAAGAATTTTTTAATCAAATTTATATATAGTTCTGTATGTTTAGTCAGTATGAGAAAAATATGATTTCAAGGAACAGAAACGAACAACTTAAGTTAAACTGATTAATTAAGGGTAAATTAGTATTTTTCTTCTTGCTGCAGCCATTTCTGAATTGTTTTGTACAATTTGTTCCCAAACAAGCACATTCTCTGCCATACTAATATGATTTTCGTCTTTTTCCGACAATGGTGAGTACCGAGTCCAGCTGAGATAAGTTTTCTGTGAAAAAAAGAATTACATACATTTATTCCAAACACTTGCAAAGAAATTTTTAGTTCATGATTAGTTGTTCTTCTGTTAGCCTTTAGCAATCTGAATTAACTTCTTTTCTGTTCTTGCAGTAAATTT
This sequence comes from Maratus speculifer, assembly GCA_964019185.1. Classification (NCBI taxonomy): domain Eukaryota; kingdom Metazoa; phylum Arthropoda; class Arachnida; order Araneae; family Salticidae; genus Maratus; species Maratus speculifer. Next base: position 274,376,944 of record OZ025300.1, read on the forward strand.
ACTTTTTCTTCGCATTTTCCTACTCTAGAATTTTTATATTCACATTTGGAGGCCAAACATCTTTTTATTCTAAAGACGCATGCTTGCAAAATTTTTGCTTTTTTTAGCGATTTCATGCTGTGTATAGTTATTTAATTGGATGACACCTATACCACATCTAGTTTTTTTAGGTGAGATATAAATTCACATACCCTTGATCACACAATAGTCAATTGACAATCAAAAATAAGCCACCAATTAATATAGACTAAACTAAACAGCAAAAAGATTTATTTTAAGAATAAAATAATACTGATTCTAACTTCAGAAAAGAATGAAAATACTAGCACTGCGAGCAGATAATTTTAAATTTTATTTTAAATTCATTTGCTAATCAAACAAATTCATTATGCAGTGCAAACAATTTGATTACTTTGGACCAAATATTTTTCTTTTTATGAAATGGCAACATTTAATAAAATTACATCCTCAAAACTATTCTAAAGGACTGAAAAATAGAACAAATCAACAAATTAAACTGCTTTTCATGAAGCATTGCAAGTATATACAAAATTAATGAAGAAAAACTGAACAAAAATCACAATTATTCTAATAATTTTCATACCTCTGTATTTAAAAAGAAGGCCAGAAGGATGGGCTAGTTTCATGGGTTTTTGCATTATAAGTCACATATAACCGATATGGTTGTTGTCCACCGTTATTCAGGGATCGAAATCTTCAAGAAATTTCATGGACTTTTTATTAGAATTCTTATAAATCAATATTTGCCTTATTTAATAATAAATATATATGTATATTTTCAGGTAAAGCGATCACTACTTTACGAAATTTCTAGTACTAAATTATCTAAAATTCTCCTAATCCGTTTATGCTTACGAACTCTGTTATTTTGGAAAAGTTTTGTTGGCCTTAGTCAGTAAAGGAAATATCTCCTATAAAATAAGTCGCCTTTTTCGTTGTAAAATACTTGAAGCCATAAAACATAGCATGTGACTTACACTACATGTACTCATAGAAATTATTGACGAATATCATCATCTCATATCATAGCTGTTTAAGATGATTGATTAAGAACATTCGGATGTTGCGTAAAAATGACATTGTTGCACATAATCTATTTCGAAATTATGTGTTGCGGAAATTTTTAAAGCTCATTTTATTTTTTTTCATAACATTTTATTATTTATTTTTTTAGTACTTATTTTTTTCTTGATTAACAATCTTTATTAAGTTGATTTTACCGAAAACAATCAAACTTTTGCTCACATTTTTGCAAATTAATTTTCTTGATATTCTAAACAGTTTGGTTTATTTTAGACCATGAAAATTCTTAATGGTTACATTTAGAAAAAATCCTAAATGTCAGAGATTCCTTTGATTAGGAAGATATTTTCATATTTTCTGCAAAAAACGGTAGTAAAAAGTCGATATTAATACAAGAATATATATATTAAAATGGCAAATAACGGAATTCCAACGTTCATGCTCATATAATACTGATTGTTAAAACTTTTTTCTTTTTATCTCTGAGCAATTGCAGGGTTTAAAAAAGACGTTTTTGTTCATGAAACTTAAAAAAAAGAAATACAAACAGAGAAACTTTGCTACAACTTTTATATATTGAATATGTTTGGTTAAGAGTAATTAATTTTAACTATACTTTTCATTATCGTAAAACTTATGAAAAGAATAGTTTCGCAAATGATAAAAATCTATTTAACATACCGGACTGTGACAGTTCTGCACAATTTTTATAAAAATATGAAATAATTTAAAAAGAAGATAAATGTGGAAATAGGGAATTGATAAAACCTAGAAAAAGTATATTGGAGTTTTATTTATTTTTGACGAATCAACAATTCTTTCTACATAATATTTAAGAAATCGAAACATTTCCAAGAACAACAGACACACAAATAAAGAAAATAATAGGGACGTACATTAAAAGTAATTAAGCAAATGTTTACTTTGAAAGATTTCAGAAAAGTAATTAAAATATACTTCCTAAATAAATATCTTAGAATACTTGTTAAACATACAAGAAGTAAATTAAAACTAATAAATATATGATTAAAATTCATTTAATTGGTTCTTTTTTTTCACATTCAGAATTTTTAAAACAGTTATCTGTTTGCTTTTGTCATAAACAGATTGGATGTTCGTTAATACTTTTTCTATATTATTTTGAATAAATAAATATAATTTCAAAAGGCTTCTGAAGAAATAAAAACTTTTGACAGTAAAAGAATAAAATAAGATTTCTTTCTTTGCTTTAATGAATAAATATTATAGTATGAATAAAAAAATTGCATATGAATAAGAAAAAATATGGATGAATAAGTTTAAGTAATGTATAAATAAGAAATGTTGTATATTTACTATTGCCTCTCTCATACATCCGAATATATCTGTCAATGTTTAAAAATCGTTTATTTCATTTCTTATAATGTGACATTCATGATTCACTAAATATTTGCTCAGGTGTAATTTGTATCAGTAGCTTTGGAGAAAAAGCGAATTCCCTGTGGGGTTATCACTTTCGGTTTGAGTTGCAATGTAAATAACGAAAGCGACAGAGATTTAATTTATAAAGATAGAGAGAAATGAAGGATTTCTCAGCGTGGAGATTTTGAATACAAAAATAGTAGTAGGCATAAATTTCAAGATTTTCTGATAGTCCTTTTTTCGTATATGTTCTTCGAAATTTTGAAATAGTGTTATAGAAAATGTGGTATGAAAAGATATAAATTGTAAATATTGTAATATTTGCTTAAACGGTGTATGTTTCTTTAAAACCTTTAAAAAATAATCAAAAACATATTATATTTGTTTCTCATTCCAACATCTTGTTTACCACTCCATTTACTCTACTTATACTATACTTTAAACTAATAATTTTCCAAATATTAAATAATAATAATAATAGTAATAATAATAATAATAATAATAATAATAATAATAATAATAATAATAATAATAATAATAATAATAATAACAATAATAATAATAATTTCAACATGATATTTTTGAACTGGTGGGAGATGTAGATAATTTAGTAGTTAAATTTTATTGATTACCAATATGGAGTTAAGCTACATACGCACTTATACCGGGGTGCAAAAGGATAGGAACGATACAAAAACAAAGAAATAATTTCGCGTTTGCTATGCAAATGCTTAAACCTTTCTATTAAAATTAAATACACAGTTTTCCAATTTATATTAAAGTAATTGTTTACAAAAACTATACATGCATATTTTAATTTAAAAAAAAATGTATTTTGCTAAATTTACGCAGCAGCAAAATGATAAGAACGCAATCTAAATTTATAAAACCACTGAACGTGTTTAGCTTATATTTTCGCATATCATTTAAATACACATTTAAAAGAGAATTTGAGCATATTTGTTTAGTTCGCAAAACATTTGGATTACAGGGTGAATCAAAATGCTTTTGGATTTCGAAAGAGGGTACATTCTACTATATTACAAGATCAGAATGTACTTTCATAGGATTGCTGATGAAACTTTCAGACTGTTATTTTTTATTTCTTGCAGAATACAACTATTTATGTTACAACAAAATATACAGAGAGGCCAAAAAGCAATTGAAAATGACTCAAAAGTTTGATTTTTTGCATAATTCCAAATAAAATAATAACAGAAAAAGAATCTAGAGTTCAGACTAAGAATCCAGCATCAGTATTGATCGTACAAAGACCAATAAAAATGCCAGGCGCTCTCAAAAATATGGAAGCAGGACATTTCGGTCCCGCCATTTCGGTCCCGCCGTTTCGGTCCCGCCGTTTCGGTCCCGAGACATTTCGGTTCCGAGACGTTTCGGTCCCAAGACATTTCGGTCCCGAGACGTTTCGGTCCCGAGACATTTCGGTCCCAAGACATTTCGGTCCATGGCCATTTCGGTCCCGAGACATTTCGGTCCCTGGACTTTTCGGTCCTCAGACATTTCGGTCCCTTCTCCAGCAAGCTGAAACTTTGTGCACGGGAAATATCTGACATAATTTTATAGGGAACATTTTAGAGTGTTGAATTCAGGGGTGGGTCATTCCCCCCGGAATCAATAAACCCCCCCCCCCCGGAAATTTTGAGATTTTGTGTTTTCAGTGGTAAAAAAGTGTAATCCCCCCCCCCCCAGAGCCACAGAAGTCCCTCCCGGAGAAAAGTGTCTGAATTCAACACTGTTTTTAACTGAAAGCCACATAAAGTTTAGTTTTAATGTAAAGGAATTAATTAGAAGTAACAAGTACCCAAAAACCGCTTACACGTATAACTCGGATCCAAACTCAAACATATTGCAGCGGATCCAAACGCTTAGTCTTTAAAAATAATTAATTAATATATGATTGCTTTTTGCGAACTGTAAACTATAAATTTGTTTCAGAAAATTTAAATCTGAATCTGGATAATAATGTTACCTAACACTGTTAAGAAATATTTTTACGCATTGTTACAGTGTTGCAATATTATGTTTAATTAATTATTACGTTACGTTACTAACTGATTTTTCAAAAATAATAATAATAATTTCCTTTTTTGAAATAAATAATAATTTTTGAATAAAAACTTATGGTGATGAATAATTGCTATAAATTAAATCTCAAAACAGTTAGTGATTTTAAAATTTAAATCAAATTAATATTTTATTAAATATATGTATTTTTAATTTAATGAATCTTTATTTAATTAAATTGATAAAATTATTAATACGCATTTCGAATTTTACTTTAAATAAACTCAATAAATAATCTGTTTTATATTCAATTTATCATTATGTTTTGTAGTAGTTATAAACTGAAACTTATTGTTTACCTGTTTATTTATTTTATATTTAAAGTTATTTAAATTTAAAACTATTAATTCAATCAATAATAAAAATAAAATAAGAATTGTCAATTTTTTTCTGTGAAAGTGGGAGCGAAAAGGTAATGCAAATAAATAAATAAATAAATAAACGATAACTTAAAAAAGCTTAGTTTTGTCAGTTAAAAATTGAAAATAAAATTATTTAAAATAATAGTTACATTATTATATAAAATAAAAAAATAATCATTTTATTACAAAGAAATAGGCCCACTTTCAATAAAATTAATTCACAAAAATTGTCTTCATAAAGTGAAAAAACTGTTAAAAAAAAAAAAAAAAATTGCAACCAATAATTATTCCATAAAAAAGTTCGTTGGAGCATTTTTATTTTTTAAACAAAAAATTTTCGTAGCACGCCTAGTTACGAAACCACTAATTTAAAGATTCCAAGAAAGTGTGCTAAAACAATCAATCAAAAATATATATTTTAGTTTTTTGTATAGATAAAATACCTAATACAAAGAATATATGATAAAACTTAAAATATTCGTTCTGTTAAATAATAATAATAAAGGCAGTGTAAAATTATATAACATTATTTAATCAAATTTTCAACTCGCTGTGATTTTATTATCACGAGTTACAATAGATTAAACTTATTAAACTATTATATTCAACTTTATATAAAATTTGAGGGAAGTGGGGCAGGAGAATAAAAATATTAAAAAAAGCCCGAACAATGTTGAGCTTACAGCGTTTAGTAGGCCTTCATCAATCAGAAACCAAGTTATAAGGTGGCCGGTAAAGAAATAGCAAGGGATCGAAATGGCAAGGGACCGAAATGACTTAGGGACCGAAATGGCCAGGGACCGAAATGGCAAGGGACCGAAATGTCTCGGGACCAAAATAACCAGGGACCGAAATGTCTCGGGACCGAAATGGTGGGACCGAAACGGTGGGACCGAAATGGCGGGACCGAAATGTCGTGTACCCCAAAAATATAAAACTATGTCCATGTTCGCGCTTAACACATGGTAGTGAAGAAGTCCGCTTTCTGTTTGCGAGAAACACTTGAAACAGCAGATGAATCGGCCTAAAATTATCTTCAATGCTGAAAAGAAGTTTAATTTCAATATTCCAGATGGTATTCATCTATAGTTTCAAGTTTTTTTTTTTTTTTTTTTTTTTTTTTTTTTTTTTTAATAAACAAGATGTATTTTCCATGCGTGAATTCAGTAGACTCCATAATGTTTGGGCTGCCGTTTCCTCGGCAGATAAGCTTATAATTGCTTTTCTAATTGAATAAACAAAATATATTCGCATGTTAGAATAGCCTCTGCTGAATGTGAGTGAAAAAATTGCTGACTTTTACAAATTTTTCAATTAGACAATGCTTAAATTCACTCAGAAAAAGTAACAAAACAGTGACTTAAAGATAAAGAAGATGCCAAAATTTGACTAGCCAGCCGATGGTCCAAATCTAAATCCTATGTACAATATTTGGGTTATTATAGGGACAATATATAATGAAAGATGGTTAAATCCTACAGCATAACTCGAAAGCAGAATTAAAAATCTGAAATTTTGAAGGTAAGACATGTTTTATCTTCTATACAGATTCAAAACTATGTAAACTCTATACTACAATGTTGCTTTAAAATTATTAACGTATAAGAAGCCTAAATAACATGTAATATTTCTATAATTTAAAGAAATCTGTTCCCTTTTTATCCTTTTGCTCTAGGTGCATATCGAGTAAAAATGCAACACATAATATTATATTTATAACAATTGTTTTAGATTGTTTACTTTATGTTTAAATTAAGTATTAAATATGATACAATAAGTTTATATGGTTCATTTGACGTTCAATATAATTATAATTTTTATTTAGTCGGTTATAGGATCGTTCCTATAATTTTGCCCCCCCCCGCAATATAAAGCGAGTTTAAGAAAAAAACATCCACAAGTACATGTGATTTTTCTTATACAGTATTTTATGCTTTTTTTAAAAAAATACATAAAAGTGCTTTTTTTTCATTACAGAAAATTATCATTTTGTGTATAAACTTTTTTTAAGTTCAGTTAAAAAAATTAAATTGAGTTAAATTCACGAATTATTTACTTATGTATTATTAAATTTATGTAAAGAAAACTTAAAAATAAGATTTTATTATTATAACTTTATTAATGCGATGATTATCATGTGTAACAAGAACAGAAAATTTGAAATATGTTTGACATTATAACAGAAAGTTGCTTAATCTGTAGTAAATAGATTTTCATTAAATTTATAACGATAATATAATTAAATTTACTTTTTATACGATGCATAACATTAAAAAATAACATTTCCTATTAAAATTACGATGATGAAATAACAATTTTTAAAAAGTAGAAACAAGAGAATATATAAAACAATACTTCCTCATAATACAGTGCTGATTCATTAATATACAAAAATGCCGATTACTTGCATTATTGTTTTAATACATAAAATAAAATGCATGATACGTACTATTATGTATTCATATAGAGTACATATGTGATAAAACAACTACTGACAAGACCTATGATTAGATACAGTTTGAAATCATACTAAATATTGGATTAAAAGCATGTTACCGAAAAAGTTATAGTTCTAATTAGGTATCAATCCCATGTGAAGTAAGATACTTTCATAGTAATATCTAGACATGCTATTTTTATCCGTTCTATCTGAAGTTCCAACCTTTCCCTTTCATTTGTCTGACGACAAGAAATTAAAAGTGAAATTTGCGCCAAAACGAGTCACACAACATGAGGGCAGTTACGCGATGGACCTAATTCACAATAATCCTGAAAAAAGAGCACAACACGCAAAAATGATAATATCCAAAAGACATGTAGTATGATGTCATCGAATCCCAAAAATTATGATCGTGCTGAAAAAAAAAAAAAAAGAAGAAGAAGAAGAAGAAGGAAATGAAAATGAAAATAAAAATTCGAAGTAGAAATAATGAAAGGTTTTTTCGAGCCATTTTAAATCGAAAATGTTCTAGAGGAAAAGCGAGGTTTAAATTTTCGCTGCATTTGACGTCACTAACCTCGGATTCTAATATTTTGATTTCCGAGCTCTGCTTCTTTCCGGAATTTTCGATTTCATCATCTGTATACTCTGTCTGTACCGCGAGATTTTCTGTGTTGTCTCTAGAAAATTCCGAATCTTGTGTGCTGTTGCAACAGGCTAACTATGCTTTTTATGAAAAATAATACAGGATTAAAAGTATTGTTAAATTTCAAGCATGTTCGCGTTGTCCAACTTCTAATGCTTGTTTATGGAAAGGATTAATTTTTTTTCCATTTCATCTACTTTCCTAAAATATTGCTGAATTTGATTATCTCTGTTATCTTACGCAGTAATAAATTGGTTAGATTTTTATCTTCAGATAAGCTCGTAAAGATACGCTTATAGAGGTGCGTATCAGTGGATTGAATTTGTATAAAAAAGATTTCAACGAAAAAGCTTGTGAGCTATGTATGTAAATATTAAAACATGCAATAAATTGTTACAATAAAATAGCACCAAATTACTTGAAAATAAAAACATATTCTGGTTTCACGTTATAAATTTCAAATTAGTGATTTTTAGGTAGCTTTCATTACAAAAAGTAAAAAGCTACCTATTGCAGCCGTCCGGAGGAAAGCAGTTCCGGAAAATTTTGTTATATTTTCACCGATCATGACCCCCAGACCCCAAAACCACCCTCCGTTCAAATGTTGACATATATATATATATATATATATATAACCATATATATATATATATATATATCTGATTTTTGTCATGCGATAACTAACGTATTTATGAACCGATTTGAATGAAACTTGGTATGTACATAGTACATACAATTGTCCCGACCGAGTTCGTTGGTCAGCATCATCCGCCATTTTGTTTCAAAATGGCGGCCATTTTAAATTTTTTAAAAAATTTAAAATTTAAAATTAAATGTGAAAAAATTAAAAGTTGAAAAATATTTTCCTTTTACGTGTTAGAACTTAAAACAAAGATTCCAGAACACTTTTTATTTTGTCTATATCTTAAAAAATGATTGAGTTATAGCACTTTGAATTTTTTTTATGGCTGACATTCTGAAACGATCTGATTTTTGTCACGTGATAACACGCGTATTTCTGAACCGATTTCAATGAAATTTGGTATGTACATAGTACATACAAATGTCTCGACCGAGTTCGTTGGCCAGCATCATCCACCATTTTGTTTCAAAATGGTGGCCGTTTTAAATTTTTTTAAAAATTTAAAATTTAAAATTAAATGTGAAAAAATTAAAAATTGAAAAATATTTTTCTTTTACGTGTTAGAACTTAAAACAACGATTCCAGAACACTTTTTATTTTGTCTTTATCTTAAAAAATGACTGAGTTATAGCAGTTTGAATTTTGCTTATGGCTGACATTTAGAAACGGTCTGATCTGAACGATCCACAATGTTGCTTTAAAATGGCATACACTTTATTATATCGTGGATATTGGTGACTCTCTAAATCGCTTAAAATAAAACCAGGTTGAATAAAAGATGACTAATTTCTAAAAATTCCTATCAATATTCAGTCTTGACAAAAACTAGTTTCAATCTTATAAAATCACTAATTTTATAAGATTATTTCCACTAATTTGAGATTAGTATTTTTGAACAATGTAACTTACCTTAAAATAAATAAATAAATATATAAGTATATGAAAGCTACCTCTTCCTCCCGGCGTTGCCGGAAGGACTTTTTTCTCTAGGTGACACATTTATGTTTCTAATTTTATTGTACATAGTATTATTTAGAATTGCAACTGGCATTCGGCATAGCCATCTTATCCAGAATTAAAGATAGAATTTAGAAATGTTTTAGGTTCATCTATTCCCCCTTTTGTTATGATAAAGATTTAACTTAAAATTAATAATCCAAATTTAAGTTATTGGCCTCACTTTCAACCTGAACCATTATTGACTCTAATCAAACTATTTTATAATTACTAGTATTTTTTTCGAAGTAACCACAATCATATTGAGCTAAAATAACATTTGACAGGTTTTCCTAAAATATTTTCATCATACTTTAAAGATTCCTATCCAAGTATATTGTCACAAGAGAGAAACGTATTTTCATAGCTTACCTGCATAGTTTAGTTATATTCAAAAATACCTTTACTGCTGTTTCAAATATACTAACAAATTTCATACTTAAAAAAGTATTATACAATTTAAATATGTGATTTCAGGTAATCATAATAATAAAAAAATATTTTTTATTTAATTGCTTTAATAACTCTAGCATCAATATCATACAATTTTCGCTACGAATTATTCAGTATCGAGTACTTATTAACAATATTTGGTACTCAGTAACACCAGAATGTACCTTAAATTCAAATTAAGATTTTGTTTAAGACACTAGAGTGAAATATGCTTATTTAGAGTAAATGCACCATGAAATAACTAAAGCTAATATATATATATGTATAATTATACGATTTATTTTTTTAATTTTAGAATGTTAATATGAAAATAAATATATTTATGGTCTCTCAAGACACTTAGTTGCAACAAATAAGATAGATAATAAAAAAACGGAGCTTTCGAGCAAATAAATTTAGCGTTAGTCTGCGAGAACGGAATTTCTTCGTGCCTTCATTTTTCAAACTAGTAAGATTAGAAAAAAATTCGGATCAATAATACAAGTGATAAGACTATTTAAATTTCCTCTTTAATTTTTACACATGGGATATTTTTTGAAAATTAATCAGATGCTACTGCGAAACTCTATTGAGCGTGTAGACATTTGAAAGTAATGGGCTGTAAAATATGTTTTATAAGAGAGCCGTAGACACTTACTTAAAGAAAGAAAAAGCCCAAATTTGTTATGATATTATTAATTTCGATGTTTTTTTTATTTTTTTCATGTCGTAATTTTTTTTTTTTTTTTTTTTTTTTTTTTTGCAAAAATATGTATTTTTAGAAATTGTAATAAGTTATATCCGCAATTTGAATGAATGAAGATTTTTTAAAGGTCCGATTATATATCGAAATTCTCTCCAGGAATGTTAAATTGAATAATTCAAATAAATAAAATTTATATATTTCGCGAATCAAATTATAAAAATAAATAAACACAACAAAAATATTTTCATATACAGTAAAGTGATTACATATTTACATTTGTTTATCATTTTTTCCTATTTATTCAATTAATTTCTGGAATCAAAAGTAAATTACTGTAAAATTATAGAAATTTTTAACATTGTAGCTTCTCTTTTGTAAAATATAAAAAACCAGTTTAAAAAAATAATCGTTACTTCTAGATTTTTAGACATTTCCTGGCTATTTGAAGAGGTGTACGATATTTTTTCCTTTTAATTTCCCGACGCGGCTATCTCGTTTAAGCAGAATCATGAACTTAGCTACGAGAAATTTTTGCTAAAACAAGAAGTTATCGGTCAGTTACGTAGTGACCTAATTAAAGGGGTTTTATTTGGAATTTCAGCTTTTTATTATTTGCTTCATTAATTGTAATATATTATATTAGTATATTTTTTGTACAATTCTTTTCCCTGTTGTATTATTTATAATGGTGGGCCGAAAAAACTTTTTTTCCATTTTCGATGTTGGCGGGTGCGGAAAAGTGGCCACTGGTGGCACTCAGTTCACACAAAAAATTTGAGATTTTTTGGACATTTGCTTAACCTGCCGCAAATGACTTGAAGTTTTTCAAAAATGCTGATTTTTGAACTTTTTTAGCAAAAACTTTTAAAGTATTAAATTAAAATTATTTTGGTTGTACTTACTTGAAAAAGCATATTTAAGATATTAAATGTTTAAATAAATTCTGATAACTGCATTATTTAATTGCTAGGTGTATTTTAAATTAGCCGATTTTTATAGTTTTTTCGCATATAACAAGGAAAAGTTGTATTTGTTTGAATCGTTCATTAGTTTCTCTCTTATTCATGTCTCTTGGTCTTCTTTGTATTTTTTTCTATGCATCAAAGGTCATATTTTTGGGCAAAGTACAGCAGTATACTTCAAAAGCAAACCTGAAAGTTGAGAAACGGGTGAAACAGGACTCTAAACGAGCGCAATGAGTCATCATAATATTGAGGGAGTGAAGAACGAAATAGAAGAGAGACGAAAATTCGAGGAGGGATTCTTATTATTTTTCCATGCTCCATTTCCCTGCCACATTTGTTCAATGTAAATGCGAAGCCTTTTCCTAGTGAGATACAGTGCTTTTCGGATCGTTTAACATGCCATTACAGTGTTTTGCGCATTTTATTAAGACAAGTTTAGAAATAACTTGTATGAAGTGCCATGACAATGTAAAGATACGCGATAGTGTGAAAATTAGCATTTTAGGACATAATGCATATTGAAAGAATTGCAATTGCCAACTTATCCTGATATCATGCGTCCTTACTAGCGGTTGCTTCAACATGCATGAGTGGTGACAGCAAACGAATTTCATCATTTGTAAAAACAAGATCAGAAGAGAGAAACAGAAACTGGGAAAGAAGATACAAGCGAAAGAAGTTCTTGTAGGAAGGAAAATTAAAAGCACATTTTTGAATGGTAGAAAGGATAAAACTATCTTTATAGGGAAAAAAGGAACAATCGGCACCGTCGAGAGAAAGGCGAAGACTACATCACCGTGCTGCCTGAATCTGGTTCGGAATATTTGGTTCGCTTCACATCTCGTTCTGGTCATGGAAAAGAAATAGCAAAATCATTATATAATCGTTTAAGACAGTACAAGTTAAACTTTTCTGAAATGACAGCACTCGGGTGTGATGGCACTACTGTTAATACAGGACAACGTAATGATGTCATTGCCTGTCTTGAAATAGAAAAAAAAATCTACGAAGAGAACTAAAACATTTGAAATGTATTTTTCATACAAACGAACTTTTACCACGACATCTATTCTCTACACTTGATAGTGGAACAACGGGACCTAAGACCTTTGCCGGTTTGATCGGTGTTAGACTAACAGGGTGCGAAAATCTAAGTGTCTCTTTGTTCGACCCTATTGCTGTTTACGGACATCAGAAATGAAAAATACTGAAGATCTAAATACCGATGAAAAGTACTTATTTGATATTTGTGCAGCAGTTTCAACCGTAATATGTTTTCGAGAACTAGAAAACAGAAAACCAGGACCAGTAGTGAAATCGAGATGGATCACAACTTTTTGCAGAATTTTACGCTTGTACGTTAGTAGTTCAAATTCTGATAAACGTTTAAGTTTATCTCGTTTACTACAGGATACGAATTTATGCGACTTTTGGTTTTCTGTACGCGAAACGCGGTCATAGTTAAACTATCAACGTTTTTACCTGATGATCTAAAGAGGACTCTGTATTCAGTCATCCAAACAAATGGATACTATGGTCATCCCGAGAATTTACTGATAGCAATGGCAACTGACGATAGACAACATAGTACAAGAATGGCATGGGAAAGAATAAAAATATGCCGCAATTTAAAAAAGATAAAAAACAACATAGTGCGAATGTTTTAAGTTCCAAAGATGAACTTTAAAGCAACGGAACACTATGAGTGTCTGATTCGCCGCCGAAATCAGCGAACCTCCTATAACAAAAATCTTTTCACTCTAAGAAATTGGAGAAAACGTAATTTCCGGATCCATGTTGGATGAATCATTAGTCTGCTTTCCAAATCACTCACGTTAAATATATCTTTTCACCTAAATACAACCAAAATAAACTTAATTAAGAATTTTTAATTTTTTTGCTAAAAAAAGTTCAAAAATCCACATTTTTGCAAAACTTCAAGCCATTTGCGGCAGGGTAAGAAATCTCAATTTTTTTGTGTGTGAACTGAGTGCCACCAGTGGCCACTTTTCCACGCCCGCCAACATCGAAAATCGAAAAAAAGTTTTTTTCGGCCCACCCTACTATTTATTTATGGAATATTGGAAATTGATATCATAGATTCAGTCAGGCTTTTTATGGAAAATACATATAAACCTCGAAAATTTAAATGACCACTGTAAAATATTTATTGTTCATTCCTCCAATTCTACAGATACTTTGAATTAATAACTTTTTAAATCTTTTTCTTTATTTTAAATCATGTATTCTATGGAGTTTTAAGCACCGCTAACAAATGTAATAAGGAAATTTTAAATATCTATATTATAAAGGCCAAACGTATCTGTGTGTAATGCATATGTCATTTTGCGCATGGCAACGCTTTCAAATTTTCGATATGGCAATTTTTGCTACTAAAAGTTTTTAAACTTCTTAATGTCGCATATTTTCAATTTTTACATCATTGTGTATGGAAAAAATGTACTTTTAAATGAAATTTCTTTGAAAGCTGTATCTTAATTTGTTTTTAAAATATTAATTTTTTGTAGCTTTTATTACCTCTTTTCTAATGGTGGCAACAGGACTACTCCACTTCTACTTAAAGCAAAGGAAAAAAGGGGGAAAAATTGAGTGCTGTATCTTTATGTTGCCATTTTCTCATTAAAAGGGAAAAAATAGAAATTTAAATATCTTCTGTTGTAAAACCCTCTGAATTTTGACTTCATTTACAAAATTTGATTTACACGTAAAAGAATATCAACAGTTTAATATCTATTTCAGCTAATAGCATTGAGACTTCAAGTTTTAAATCAAAATTATCAAATTAAAATGCCAATTTTTTTGAAACATGAATACAGATGTGAAATGTACATATGTAAATTTTAATATGGTGAAAATGATGCCGGGTTTAAATTTCACGGGAAAAAAAATTTCTATGATTGAGTCAAAGTATAATAACATATCTTTATTATTTTTTACTGCTTACATATACGATTAAAGTTTAATTTTAACAATTTCTACAACTGTATTATAGAAATAATAATTTGTTAATTCGACGATAAATATCGTTTGTTTAGTAAGAGTTAGACGTACCAAAATAAAATTTTACAATAACTAATTTTGTAGGTTTATTATAAGTTAATGAAACAGTTCCTTCTTAAACATTTTCTTTCGTCAAAATTTGACGGGTTCTACCGTGTGTTTGTAAAGTGTAAATTTTTATTTGTATGTCATAAAATTAAATAGAGACAGATTTGAAAAATAATCATTTTCATTGTTGTTGTTATATTTATATAAAGCATTATATTACTTTATATCGTAAATATCCCCCCCCCCCAAAAAAAAACTTCAATATTACACATTTTTGAATTTATATTGGAATGTCTAATTGTGTTGTCAAAAAGATTTGTAACAACATAAATTAAACATTAAATCAAAATTTAAAACTTATAAATACATATGCATTATTGTAAACATATGTATTTTAAACATATCAGTACATTGCTCGAAAAGACTTATAAAAATTGCTCCAGTGGCTACATTTAAATGTCTACATTTAAGTATCTGCAAAGAATAAACGAATGATCACTTAAAACGTGTGTCAATAAAGGTAGCAAATTAAAATTACTATTTCATTTTCAAATAAAAGGTAGGATGCTTTTCTAAACAAAAGAATGTTTATTTCTTTGTTATATATTTCGGAATGAAGGAATCGTGCAACTACTTAGTCCAAAGCTGTTGAAAAAATCTATTTATTTAATTTCTTTTTTATACTTATAGCTGCATTCACAGAAGTGAAATCTTATTTGTTTCGAACACAAAAATAGATTTAAAAATGTATTCAATGACATCTATTCTCCATACAATGATAAATTTGCCAGTATTTTTATGAATAAAACAATTTGGTGAGATGTATCTCGCAGGTACATAATTATCTTTAACGTGACTCTAAATATAGCAAACTTTGGAATGTTAAAAAGTAGTGTCGTAAGGAGTATTAAAAGTGGGTAAAAAGTAGTGTCATTCTTATTGAGAATCATTGGTGAAAAATAAATAAATAAATAAATAAACTTAAGACTGAGAGCGTTTGTTTTTTACGCACTGGGTAAACGAATAGTTTTTTCTCCTTCATTGCCTATTGACATTTGAAATGAATGGTATATTGTATTTTTCAGTTATTAAAAGCTATATATTTCCAATTTGTTACTTAATGAAAAGGTTGAACTAAAAGCAAGTGGTATGTAATTATCTTACTTCACAAATTAATAAGAGAATATGGATCCTAATTGATTATAATTTAAAGCAAATTGCATCATGCTATGCATCAGACTAGAAAAAAAATCAGTATTGTGTATAAATTTCGTAATTATTATACCAAATACTGACAAAATATGCATTTATGCATAAAAGAGCAATCTGTATCGTAAGATGTTTTGGGGGATTTTTGTTGGAAATTAAATAGAAACAGATTTGAAAAATAATCCTTTTCATTGTTGTTGTTATATTTAAATAAAGCATTATATTACTTTATATCGTAAATATCCCCCCCCCCCAAAAAAAAAAAAAAACTTCAATATTACACATTTTTGAATTTATATTGGAATGTCTAATTGTGTTGTCAAAAAGATTTGTAACAACATAAATTAAACATTAAATCAAAATTTAAAACTTATAAATACATATGCATTATTGTAAACACATGTATTTTAAACATATCAGTACATTGCTCGAAAAGACTTTAAAAAATTGCTCCAGTGGCTACATTTAAATGTCTGTGCTATGTAATGGTAAAATTGCGTTCCCCCTTTTTAGAAAAAGAATAGTTGATTTTTACTGCATGTACTTAATTACATCCGTTTTTGTAATGAATAGTATCATTTCATCAATGACTTCATAAAAAGGATCATTTGAAAACCTTTTTTTCGCAATATTTAACGGTGCATATTTTTGTTTTTCAAATTAAGGCACTAACAAACATATCTCAAAGTTATTCTAATAAATTCATCTGTTATAATTATCTTTATAAACTGTTTTGTTACTTCCTAATGAACGAAATAAAATATTCTTTTTGCTTTTTAGGTGCGTTCCTAATTATGTAAATACGTAGCACCTATTGTTGTCGCTCAGTCCGTCTGTCTATCTGTCTGTCCGTCCGCATATAACAACGCAAAAACTACACAACCGAATCGTTTGAAATTTAAAATACATAATTTTTACATAATTTTGTCGAGTCATTTCAAATTTTATGAAAATAGAATGGATAAATCAATTACAGGGACAATCAAAAGAATTCCGTTACATTACGGTCAATGGGGAAAAAAAGTTTCAAATGCATTTTAATTTTTGAAATTTAAAACGTATATTTCTTACACAATTTTGTCGAGTCATTTCAAATGTTATGAAAATCGGGTGCATAGATCAATTACAGGGACAATCAAAAGTATTCCGTTACATTACGATTAATGGGGAAAAAAGTTTCAAATGCATTTTAATCATTTGAAATGTAAAAGGTATAATTTTTACATAATTTTGTCAAGTCATTTCAAATTTTATGAAAATCGGATGGATAGATGAATTACAGGGATATCAAAAGGATTCTGTTACATTACGGTCAATGGGGAAAAAAGTTCCAAATATATTTTAATGGTGTTACACTCATTTGAACATAACAGAATTGATATGAATCTATGAAATATGTACTAAAAATATATTTTGTACAATCTGTGATGCAAAGAATATTTATTGTTAAATTACAGGGCCACACAAATGTATTCCACTAAACAATGTTATACGGGGAAACTTTGTTTGAGGGGTGTTTTAATTATATTAAACTACTTTACATTTTATGAATAAGTTATACGTTAATGAAGTAGAATAAAAATTACTCCCTGCATATATTTATAGGAACACAAAGATTTCGACCACTATATTGTATCCAAAGTACGCTCTACTACAGGGGTTCCCAAACTTTTGGGCTCACGGAGCCCTTTTTGGGAAGAATTTTTATGGCGGAGCCCCTGAACTCAACGATACTCTGTGATTTACAAATTGATGTTTTTTTATGCCTATGGAGCAGAAAAAAATCTGCTTAATAAAAATCCGACCCAGTAATTTCCAACATTGGACTAAGGTTCTCAGTTTGGCCTTTCCTGATACAGAAATTCTGAATCCACACTAGAAATTTTAAAAATCAAATTTTCTATTGCATAACCTTTTAACAGCTTTATAACTACTATTATTGGACAGAATAAAATAAATATAAGGATTAAACCCCTCTTTTTTTTTGTATTAAAATATCTAACTTGTATAGTCGAGATATTGCCTTCAAATACAGCAAAAGTTATAGTTAAAAATTTGTGATTTCTGAAAGCACTTAGTAACGAAGAGAACAAACTCTTTTTTAGCCGAGCGATGTTCAAGCAATACTGTTAAGAGGTTTATAACACCCAATTTTTTTTTAAAAAGTATTGTTTTGAGATTACCAATATGAATTCAGAATTAAGGGTGTATTCGAAACGGCGCTTTTCCACATTCAACAGCTCAAAATTTTCTGATACAATTTCAGACTCCTTTTTAAAAGTAAAAACATGAAACTTGCTGAGGTGATTTTTGAAGAGATGTATAAGGTGCCGTGTGATGTCATTTTACACTCCATTCATTAGAATTTGATTTATAAGCAATTTTCTTCTTCGTATGACCCTTTTTTTCGTTCATAGATCTCCCGCTTAGGAAAAATCGGTTCAGAATGCCATTTTTGATTGCTTTTTTACAATATTTTCTGCAATTATCAAAGAATCGACAATCATGGCACCCTGAATACTTTTTAAATAAGACAATTTGCCTGTTGGATGCATTTGAGAGCAAAAATCTATTTAAAAATAAATCGGAAAATAAGCAGTTTGAATCGAAATACACCCTTAAATATCAAAATGGTAACCGTGTTTGGATTATCGACTGCATTGGGGTTTACGTAAAACCTTTATTATTTATGGCGAAAACCACACAGACACAGAAAAAAAAGGTTAGTTGTACAGTTCTCATTTGCAGAGAGGTACTTCTGTATAATTCCGATAGGCTACTCGCGAAAATAAGAAGATGCCTAGTTCCAGTCACCCAGGTGTAATTATGTAACACGTTTCCGCTAGTCCCGCCTATCCGTTATTGAATCAAACAATTATGGAATATTTTTTCGTTCTTCTTTAAGTTTCTAATACTTCAAAACATGCAACGGAAATAAATCGCCGCTCAGCTTCTTTTTTTGAACCAATTTGAAAAAATACATTTAGCAGCAAAAGTCATTGTTTTAGTGTTTAAGTGGGCGGGTCAAAATCTATAAATTGTATTGTTTAGTGCAACATTGCTCTCTTTTTTTAATAACACTTTTTTAAAGTATTTGGCTATTAATTATAGTTTTGAAAGAAACTTTCTTTCGACATTGTTTTTGCCTCAAAACAAACATGTAATTAAAAACTACACACGTTAATCGAACTGCAACTAGTAGAAAAACTTTTATAACAAAATGGAATACATGGGTGGGATTAAATTTATACCAGGGCGGGTACTCATTGGCATATATCTAAGTAAGGGGTAGTGCTCAGCAAAATTTTAAATTCTTAATGTGATGACAAATGTAAAGAACCAATATATATATATATTTAAATTGCTACAGACTTATACCTGATTGGAAAATGTGGCAGGGACCAATTAAAAGAAAATTTTAAAGAGGGGTTGTATATATAAAAAAATGTAATATGGATTTAATAAAGGGCCTGAAATGACAGAAGATGCAATAAAAATATGTGTCCAGGAACAAACATTAATTTATTATAAAAAACAATATAAAAAATTTAAATAACTAAAACTATAAAGAAATATATAAACACATTACACAGAAATGAATCTAGTGAGATATTTTAAATGATAAAAGATCTTTTTAAAAAAGACGTTTTAAGCGACAGATATTGTTTTAAAAAATATGTACAATTTTGAAAACTAGGATAGAAGATTTAAATAAATAAAATTTAATAATATAAAAAAACATTTAAGGAAATTAAAATTTCAAAAATAAAAATAATACAATATGTAATGTATACAAACATTAAATGCCGGTAGTATTTTTTTTTATTATTATTATTCTGCATAAATTTTGACGAACAATAATATGTAAAAGTTTATATATTATTTTCGACAGTTTTTTTTTTCATATTTGGTGCAATTTTTGACAATAGCAAGCGAATGTCTGGTTTTACATTTAACCAGTTTCTGTATTTTGTTTTGATACTCGTGTAAGTGGAGAATCCACTTTCACACAGATATGTCTTTGAAAATGGGAGTAAAATTAATTTTGCTCTGTCTGACAAGATTTTGTATTCATCAGTTAAATGGCACCAAAATTCAGTGATGCACTTGTTTTGAAAAGAGATTTCTAGATCGTTTTGAGATGTTAAATCAATGAGAGTTTCATATTTCTCAGATTTTAAGCGCTGTGTGGTTTTGTTTTTACACTGAATGGATTTAATATCCATTTAAAATCGTCCAGCATCTTATTTTGAGCATCTGGAAAGTAATGCTCAAATGAATTTATTAAAGCTTCGAGAAGAATACTTTCTGAAATTTTTTATAAAACTTGATGCTATGGTCATTTAAAAACATTTTACTAAGAATTAGGTATTTAGTAAGAATTAAGTATAAACATATAAATAGGCGGAGCTCCAAAGAACTAAACTGTTTTCCCTCTTGTTCGGCAAGCAGAGTTACCAGCACTGGCGTGCCTTTTCTGTTTTGATTCATGTTGTTCATTCGATTCAGAATACTATTTCTTGTATCTTATTTTAAATCGAATTTTTAAAATACATTAAGTGTACAATTATAAAATAAAGCAGTTCAAACAAAAATATTAGTAAATACATCTACAATGCAAATGTTTAAATTATTTTGAAGTGTATTATTCTATTTTTCATCTCAGTTATAGATACATTTATTTTTGACACGCACACACACACAAATTCCTACATACTTTCGAAAATCATATATTTGCAAAATGCTAATTTCTTTCATGTTTTGTTTATTATCCTGGAACGCCGCGGAGCCCCTAAAATGTTTAGGTGGAGCCCCAAGAGCTCCGCGGAGCACACTTTGGGAACCTCTGCTCTACTATATCAGCAAGATCTGAATATTTTAAAACTTCGTTATCGTACGAACGCACCTCATTTGCTACGCTTCACGTGCAATTTCCAACTTGTTTATCTTTTGCCATGAAAATGAATTTCTGCTCAGCATGTCATGTAATGAATCTCGGAAACTTATCCGACTGTTATCCCCCCATCAAGATGAAGATCAATGTTGACGAAAGGGTGCATAAATAACTTGGAGATGCCGCAGAATGTTTAGTCAAACGGAAATAGACCATTAAGGTTTGTTTTCTTTTTCCGATTATCCGTGATTGACAGTAGGTAATTAAACGTTTTCTCTACTAATGTATTTCACATATTTTTCGAATTAATTTATTGATATTACTAAAAGCGTACTTTTCATATTAAATTAAGCATGATAACAAATACACATTATATTATTATTATTATTTCCTCACAAAGAATAAATTACAAAATTCAAAACTTTCACATTTGACTTTTAAAATTTTAAACTAGTTAGATTTCCTTAACAATTAAGGATGAATCTTTTCATTTGTACGTGTTTGTTTACCAACGTCTGCAGATAATCTTTGCAAGAGACCTATTTATTTTTCCAGACAAACTCGAAGGAGGCAGTGCAGACAATCTTCTCATCCATTCTTACAAGCTAAAATTCCAGGATTAGTTAATACTTGAATCTACATATTAAAACGCAATCGGTCAGCCAAGTCATATCTTGATGTAAAACACCTGAAAACCCGATTTTAGTGCTTGACTCGTAGGTTTTTTCATTGTGTTTTCCTGCAAATCCAAAAAGATATGAAAATATGGAGAACTGGGAGAATATAAATACAATGATAAACGGACCACATTAAGCACTAAAATCGTGTTTTGGGGTGTTTTCCACCAAGATATGACCTTCAGGCCAATTATATTTTAGTATGCGTTTGTCTGTGCTGGGGCCTTCTGGTCTATGTAACAGTTTAACCATAATAGTAGGGGAAAAATGACAGTCCGGCCCCAGGAGGAGGCGTGAGGCTCGGAGGAGGGAGGAGGACTCCTCCTCCTCAAACCTCCTCCTCAAGCCTCCTCCTCACTCCTCCTCCACAACCCTCCTCCTCCTAAACCCTCCTTCTCAATCCTCCTCATTCCTCAAGGTTGTCTTATAAGAGAAGGGGTTAAAAGGATTTTTTTTTTTTTTTTTAAGCGGGAATTTTAGGGAGTTAGAATTTTTAAACCATACTATAGTATGGGGGTGTTTTTTTAATGTGGGGACTTTAAAATGTTCGGCGTGTTACAGTACGTGGGGTATGTTTTTCGACAAGTGTAAAAGTTAATCCAATTTAACAAATGAGTCATTAAATTTAATTTCAAATAATAATTAAAAATAATGAGTAAAAAATAATGAAGACACTAATTTTTTCGGCGTGCTGTAGTATGATAGGTTATTTTAATGTGGTAATTTTTTTCGATAGAGTTTTGCTGTTGTTCATTAAAAAAGATAAATGGAAAGTAATACTACCTTTTGAATTTCAAATCTGGAAGAGTGTGCCCTCATCTTTTTTCCGGGCTTGGGACCGGCATTCTCTGTTTAAGACATTGTCTAGTCATAACCAGCGAATGGCAGATTTACACACTCACATTCACACACACAATCACACACACACTTTTTGAAGATTTTGGTATCTTCATTTTTTTTTTTTCTTTCACTGTGTTTTTAGATGAGAAGTTAAGCGGGTATTTGGGGATATAGAATGTTTTTTTCTATACTATTGTATGAGTGGTTTTTAATTTTAATGTGGCGCTTAAAAATTTTCAGTTTAGTGAAATTTAAGAGTTTAATTTTTCGATTTTAAGTGGGAATTTGGGGAGATTGATTTTTTTTTTTTTTTTTCCACTGTGCTCTTACATGATGAGTTAAGCGGGTATTTTGGAGGAAATTATTATTTTAGACTAATCATTCACGAAGGATATTTTGCGGATATAAATGTTTAATAGGGGGACTTTAACTTTTTTGCAATGGGATTGACGTGCGCTCGTCGACCTAATCGTACGGAGTTTGTAATTTTCTTCGAATCATGTGTGAATATTGGCTTGGATTATCTTAGAAAGATCTGAATAACCTTAATCCCTGTCTGCCATCATAAATAACATATGCTGGTAATGGGAATTTGGGAATAATAACTTTAAATATTTATTTAATGAAGGAACTTTAAAATTATTTCGAGTGTTATTTTTAGTCAACTAAGTTATACACTTGATATTTTAGATTAGTTAAAAAATAACTTTAAAATTTGAATGAGAAAATATGTTTCAAAATGGGATTTTACGTACTAACATTTATTTGCGCTCGTTGACTTAACCGTTCGGAATCTGTGATTTTCCTCGAATCATGTGTGAATAACTGTTAGATTTCCTTAGAAAGGCTTGAATAAGCTTCAACCATCATAAACAACGCATGTCTGTAACGGGAATTTGAACTTAATTTTTTAAATATTCATTTTAATGAGGTGACTTCGAAAACAATTTGTAGAACTTTTGAGTGGTAATAATTTTTATTGGGAAACTTAAAAGAATCTTGTGATTTTTTGGGAACTAATTTTTAATTGTTGACGTTTGCAATCTGTATTCGCATTTCTTTTGTGTGAGATTGTATAAATGTTGATGAAAACTATTTCTATTCCAATTAATGAAATTTAATAATAAAAAGAATAAAGTGTACCTCATCAGTCACCCCTTTTTCAAAATTCGTGCATATTTTTAAACATAACAATGTGTTTAATATAAGTAATTTTTGTGTGTCCTTTCTTTTCTGAAAGAGTAAGCGATTTTTAACAGAAATATCTTTTGACGTGTGTAATTTTTCGTTGGCAGAACAATTTTCAAATAAATAAATTTTAATATTAATAGAATTTTTGACTTTCCGAAGAAAAAAAGGAACTTATTTTTAATGTTTTAATACTTGTCGGTTAAAAAAATTAAACTATATTTATTATCGAAATGAATTCATCTACATTAATTTAAAAACATATAATATTTATAACCAGTAACGCGGAACTTTTTCAAACCCTGTTAATGAGATTTTATAACAAAAGTGTTATTATATAATTGAATTACTGTTTTTAAAATGTGTTGTATGTATGTGCGTGTTTTGAATGTATCTGTATGTTGTATGTATGTATGTATGTGTGTGTGTTGCATAGTGTGTGTGTGTGTCGTATGTATGTGTATGTTGTATGTATATGTATGTGTGTGTGTGTTGTATGTATGTGCATGTTGTATGTATGTGTGTGTATGTATGTATGTGTGTGTTGTATGTATGTGCATGTTGAATGTATGTGTATGTAATTTTTTTTTTGCCGATAGGTGTGATCTTTAGCTGAAAGTGACCTAGGGTCAAAACTTTCACCCAGGAATCGCCACGAGGAGGCAGATCACATGATTCCCGTATTGCACACATTCACATACATTATTTCGAGCGATATTTTTAGCGAAACATAATATGCAATTGAAGTTTTAGAATAATTAAAAAATAACTTTAAAATTTAAATGAAAGACTGTTTCAAAATGGAATTTTACGTACTAACATTTAATCGCGCTCGTCGTTTTTTACTGTTTGGAGGTCTGTTAATTTTCCTTTAACCTTGGAAAACCTTGCGTCAATAAGGATATTTCAGAAAGACCCCCACTTTGGATACTCTTTTAAACTAATATTTGTAATGAGATGTGTTCGCGCGCGTCGGCCTAACTGTTTGGAGTATCAACATAAAATCAGCAAATTAATACAAAATATTTCAAATAGTAAGAAAATGATTGATTAAAATCACCAAGTAAGAATAAAAATACTTCAAGCAATGAGAAAATAAATGTTTAAAATCAAAACTTTAACATTTAAAGGTTTTATCTTCAGATCTAAATAATTTGTGAAAAATGCTTTTAAATATTTTTAAAGCTGTATTGAAAATAATATTTTTCATACCTTAACATAAAAAAAAAGTGTTAAATCCAAATCGATGAAGAGTTTAATAATTGTTTTCTCAAAGAGAGGATACTAAATTCGTTGCAATATATGTGTGTGTGTGTGTAAACATAAATGAATCATTCTTATCTGCTTATCTGATAGCGTTTTCCGAAAAGGGTTGAATCTCTGAATCATAACTGATAGGAACTGGGGTTGATGTGTTATCTTAATTAATCTTAATGAGTACTATATCTAATTAAAATTATTTGACTTGAAATAAAATAACGTCTTTTGAGCAATATCTTTTGAAAACTTAAGATTTAATTATTTAAATCAAATTAAAGGCTTTTTTTTATCTCATCGATTTATTTTAAATAAAACTAAAATATTTTTTTTTTCTGTACTTTGTTAGCAAAATAAAGAGTGTATCACATTCATTTCGGCTTTAACTGTTTGAAAATTTAAATTAACCTATAATTAAAATGATTACATAAGGTTGAGTATGCGATCTTTTAAATGAAATCTAGTTAAAAACGGAACACGCATTCATATAAAACTTTAAATACTTATGGTGTTGTGTATAATGTAATGTATGTATTAAATATTAAATGAAAAATATGAATTAACAATAAATGAAAGACATTAACATTAATAAAATATTAATTAAACATTGCATTGATTAAAAACTTAATGAAAAATATTAATTTGGGAATACGCATCCTTATAAAACTTTAAACATTTATGCTTTTGGGTATAATATTATGGATGTATTAAATATTAAATGAAAAATATGAATTAACAATAAATAAAAAATATTAATTAACATTAATAAAATATTAATTAAACATTGTGTTAATTAAAATATAGATTAAAAATTTAATGAAAAATATTAATTTCTCATGTAATTAAAATAACACTTTATAAATTAATGAATTAATAATAAATGAAACATGTTCATTCGAAACAACTTGAGAAATACTAATTTGTAATGAAATTAGAAAATACCAATTAATTAAATATTAATTAAAAATTAAATGAAAACTATTTATGAGAGACACATTGAAAAATATTCTCACCTTAAACTTTCATTCGCCAATCCTTAAATCCAACCTTCATCGTTGCTTACCTGTTAGGAAATGTCTGATAACAACAAATTCTTATCTTTAACGGTATTTCCCGAAGGCTGACTCATTAGATAAGTAACAATGACAAGTTCAAATCTGAAATCAAGAGTTTATTCATATTGAATATAATTAATATAATGTTTAATTAAAAAGGGACTTAATTTATTTAATACGTCATAATTAAGAATTTAATTAAATCCTAATATAATTTTTTTTATCTAATTAATAGAATAAAAAAGAAATTCTTTTCAACATTTTCAAGAAACATCAAGTTATCGAATACTTAATAGATTATTTTTTTAATGAATGTGTAATTAACATTTTTAAAGGATTTTTTTTCTAATTAATTAGTGTTTAATTAAAATTTTCATAATTAAAATAAATATATAAAATAAAATTATTTAATATTATTAATTAATCTTATTAAAAATAGTAATTATTTTTTAATAACAAAGAATTAATAATATTAAATAATTTAATTGTAAATGTATATCACATGACCAGTGCTTTGTTAATTAATCTTATTAATTAATTATTAAGTATTAAATTATTAATTATTAATTAATTAATTATTAAGTATTAAATTAAATTATTTAATATTATTAATTAATCTTATTAAAAATAGTTATTATTTTTTAATAACAAAGAATTAATAATATTAAATAATTTAATTTAATACTTAATAATTAATTAATTAATAATTAATAATTTAATACTTAATAATTAATTAATAAGATTAATTAACAAAGCACTGGTCATGTGATATACATCACGTGACCAGTTGATGACATATGTTCTCTGACGTCACTTATCTTAAGATTAGACTATCTGATAACATTTTCTGATAAGGACTTTGAATCTCTCATTTCTTCCAAAACCTTGGAGTGAGTCGGACGTGTATTTGTGAAAGTGTTGGATTAGGTGAGTATACAATGTTAAATGAGTCTTTATTATTAAAGTATTTCAATTTAATTATGCATGAAAATTAAATATTTTTTTTCCAAATTTTAGTACAACTTGAAAACAATAATTTGAAATAATAAAATGTGAAAATTAGAATTAAAAGTTTTGCATACACATTTCATAACACTGGGATAAACTGGCATCAGTAATAATTTTATTTTAAAATGTCTTTTAAATAATAGAAGGGAAAATATCTATAAAAGACTAACTGAATTATTCGCATATTTTTAAACATTGATATTAAAGGTTATTTTAGATACATTTTATAAAGCCATGCTGGGACATAACCAAACAGGTTGTTTATCATATAAAACTTATGAATATTACTTAGTTGGAATAGTGAAAACTTGCTTTGCCAAGTTAATTTTTCAAGTTAGTTTAATAATGTCACTTACAAAAGAGAATTTTTATTAAAATAATTATTTAAAATTCTGTTGTTGTTTTCTAAAGATATTTGGCAAAGTGTTAGTAAAATACTAAAAGATGTGTGAAGACCTTGTCTGTTAACTTTAAATTTGTGCATTAAATGAAATTTTCAAAGTTTTACCATACACATGTGAAGGTTTCATTTAAGTAAAGAAAAAATTTATTACATAAGTCATTGTTTTTTCGAATGAAAATGAAGAGTCTTGCATCATCAAAATTTTGTTCATGTGTCGACAAAAGCTTTTTGGTTACTAGGGTAAACAAATAGCTGGTTGCTGGGGTAAATAAATAGTTGATTGGTTGATTAAAACTTATCAATGAGATGTACTTGAAGGGGGAATCTGATAACTTAACAGTTAAAACAGAAAACCTGACTCACATAAATGATTATCGACATTAAAATTTGACGATTACTAAATATTAGTGAAACATTTTTAAATAATTTGAAAAGTTTTGTAAAATAATTTTAATAATTTGTTCAAACCTTTAATAGTGACTTGTGTTTTTTTTAATTAATTATTCACATTTGATTTTTTTAAATTTTTTTAATAACATTAAAATTATTAACAAGTAATCGCACTATCACTGATAAACTAAAATATAATACATTTCATATAAGCAAGTGTTTCAAAATTTAAGCATAAGTAGTGATTCATAAGAAGTGGTTATGTCTATTTAACTGATGAAGTGACTCATAAAATCTCAAAGTAATCCAAAACATATGTGATATTTTTCTTTTCTTCGTGATTTTTAACTGATAAGTCACAATAAAAATTATTTTTGCATGTGTGAAGTAATCATTTTCGATGATCTTTCTTAATTTTTAGTTACTAAATTACGGGCTTTAATGGCCCAATGGTTAGTGTCGCGTGTTAAAAATGAGAAGTATGATCAGATGTTTGTGGTTTCGAAACCTG
Organism: Maratus speculifer; assembly: GCA_964019185.1. Classification (NCBI taxonomy): domain Eukaryota; kingdom Metazoa; phylum Arthropoda; class Arachnida; order Araneae; family Salticidae; genus Maratus; species Maratus speculifer. Next base: position 274,405,165 of record OZ025300.1, read on the forward strand.
CGAGTAAAATTACCAAGAAAATTTTGTTATGTTAATACATCTTACCTGCAAATAACGCTTATCATCGAAAGGGCATAAGCTAATCTTATTCTGTGTTAACATGTGCAGACGTTGAACATCATAATTTTTCAAACTGTCGAAAAACTTCGGTTATAATATTGTGTTAATGAAAATTCAAATTATATACAACATAAACAGCTTCTCTATGCTCTTCAGTGATGTGATCGTGATCACGTGTGCGTTTCGAATATAAAGAATGCTTTCAAATGTGACACAACTTTGTTTCTTGAAATGCCAATTCTTGCACGGGTATAAACTTTAAAGACTCTATATTTAATAACTTCTGTCCTAATATATCCTTCTCTCACACCATTTAAGTTAAAAACCGTTCAACACAAACTTTTCATCAATATACTAAGTAATGATTGTTCAGAATAAACACCTATTTGATAAACACTAGTATATATAAAACATTGAAAATGAGAAGCTTGAAATGTATTGTGATTCATTTAATGAAATCGTGTGGTATGCATTATATATTTCTCGATAAAGTTATAAACAGAAAGCTAAATATTCAACTGTGATAGTCTTTCATTGTAAAAAAAAAAATTAAGAAGACATGCTTAAAAATCATTACATTTGGTTACTAATTACATTGTAAGATGTGAGTGTAAAAAGTGCATATCCATTATTTGATATTTAATAGTCAAATGTTAGTATATTATATAAATGACTTTAAAATGTGAAATTTAAATCATTGGTAAATGAATAATTTTAACGAGATTAGTAAAGAAGGATCCAACACACAATGAAATATATCAATAAATTTAGGTACTTAAACTTGTTTTTATAACATATAAGAAGAAAAGATCATTCACAGTGATGACTCATCATGATTAAAGTTTGTAGTTATTCGAAATATTGCTTAATAATAATTTGGTGTTTCTTGAAAATTTTGAAAAGAATTCCTTTTTTATTTTATATATTTATTTTAATTATGAAAATTTTAATTAAACACTAATTAATTAGAAAAAAATCCTTTAAAAATGTTAATTACACATTCATTAAAAAAATAATCTATTAAGTATTCGATAACTTGATGTTTCTTGAAAATGTTGAAAAGAATTTCTTTTTTATTCTATTAATTAGATAAAAAAAAATTATATTAGGATTTAATTAAATTCTTAATTATGACGTATTAAATAAATTAAGTCCCTTTTTAATTAAACATTATATTAATTATATTCAATATGAATAAACTCTTGATTTCAGATTTGAACTTGTCATTGTTACTTATCTAATGAGTCAGCCTTCGGGAAATACCGTTAAAGATAAGAATTTGTTGTTATCAGACATTTCCTAACAGGTAAGTAACGATGAAGGTTGGATTTAAGGATTGGCGAATGAAAGTTTAAGGTGAGAATATTTTTCAATGTGTCTCTCATAAATAGTTTTCATTTAATTTTTAATTAATATTTAATTAATTGGTATTTTCTAATTTCATTACAAATTAGTATTTCTCAAGTTGTTTCGAATGAACATGTTTCATTTATTATTAATTCATTAATTTATAAAGTGTTATTTTAATTACATGAGAAATTAATATTTTTCATTAAATTTTTAATCTATATTTTAATTAACACAATGTTTAATTAATATTTTATTAATGTTAATTAATATTTTTTATTTATTGTTAATTCATATTTTTCATTTAATATTTAATACATCCATAATATTATACCCAAAAGCATAAATGTTTAAAGTTTTATAAGGATGCGTATTCCCAAATTAATATTTTTCATTAAGTTTTTAATCAATGCAATGTTTAATTAATATTTTATTAATGTTAATGTCTTTCATTTATTGTTAATTCATATTTTTCATTTAATATTTAATACATACATTACATTATACACAACACCATAAGTATTTAAAGTTTTATATGAATGCGTGTTCCGTTTTTAACTAGATTTCATTTAAAAGATCGCATACTCAACCTTATGTAATCATTTTAATTATAGGTTAATTTAAATTTTCAAACAGTTAAAGCCGAAATGAATGTGATACACTCTTTATTTTGCTAACAAAGTACAGAAAAAAAAATATTTTAGTTTTATTTAAAATAAATCGATGAGATAAAAAAAAGCCTTTAATTTGATTTAAATAATTAAATCTTAAGTTTTCAAAAGATATTGCTCAAAAGACGTTATTTTATTTCAAGTCAAATAATTTTAATTAGATATAGTACTCATTAACCCTTTCAGGGGCGGTGTTTGCAGTCTGCAAACACATAATATTACTGTTCCAATTTCGAACTGGCACCAGTATAATTTTAGTGCAATTTCGATTTTATAATATTCGCGAAAAACAGCTCTTGATTATTTTCAAATAAATCTGTTCTTTTATTGTGGTGTGAATCAATTATTTGAACATTTTCGGAGCAGAAATACCTTGCCCCTGAAAGGGTTAAGATTAATTAAGATAACACATCAACCCCAGTTCCTATCAGTTATGATTCAGAGATTCAACCCTTTTCGGAAAACGCTATCAGATAAGCAGATAAGAATGATTCATTTATGTTTACACACACACACACATATATTGCAACGAATTTAGTATCCTCTCTTTGAGAAAACAATTATTAAACTCTTCATCGATTTGGATTTAACACTTTTTTTTATGTTAAGGTATGAAAAATATTATTTTCAATACAGCTTTAAAAATATTTAAAAGCATTTTTCACAAATTATTTAGATCTGAAGATAAAACCTTTAAATGTTAAATTTTTGATTTTAAACATTTATTTTCTCATTGCTTGAAGTATTTTTATTCTTACTTGGTGATTTTAATCAATCATTTTCTTACTATTTGAAATATTTTGTATTAATTTGCTGATTTTATGTTGATACTCCAAACAGTTAGGCCGACGCGCGCGAACACATCTCATTACAAATATTAGTTTAAAAGAGTATCCAAAGTGGGGGTCTTTCTGAAATATCCTTATTGACGCAAGGTTTTCCAAGGTTAAAGGAAAATTAACAGACCTCCAAACAGTAAAAACCGACGAGCGCGATTAAATGTTAGTACGTAAAATTCCATTTTGAAACATTCTTTCATTTAAATTTTAAAGTTATTTTTTAATTATTCTAAAACTTCAATTGCATATTATGTTTCGCTAAAAATATCGCTCGAAATAATGTATGTGAATGTGTGCAATACGGGAATCATGTGATCTGCCTCCTCGTGGCGATTCCTGGGTGAAAGTTTTGACCCTAGGTCACTTTCAGCTAAAGATCACACCTATCGGCAAAAAAAAATTACATACACATACATTCAACATGCACATACATACAACACACACATACATACATACACACACATACATACAACATGCACATACATACAACACACACACACATACATATACATACAACATACACATACATACGACACACACACACACTATGCAACACACACACATACATACATACATACAACATACAGATACATTCAAAACACGCACATACATACAACACATTTTAAAAACAGTAATTCAATTATATAATAACACTTTTGTTATAAAATCTCATTAACAGGGTTTGAAAAAGTTCCGCGTTACTGGTTATAAATATTATATGTTTTTAAATTAATGTAGATGAATTCATTTCGATAATAAATATAGTTTAATTTTTTTAACCGACAAGTATTAAAACATTAAAAATAAGTTCCTTTTTTTCTTCGGAAAGTCAAAAATTCTATTAATATTAAAATTTATTTATTTGAAAATTGTTCTGCCAACGAAAAATTACACACGTCAAAAGATATTTCTGTTAAAAATCGCTTACTCTTTCAGAAAAGAAAGGACACACAAAAATTACTTATATTAAACACATTGTTATGTTTAAAAATATGCACGAATTTTGAAAAAGGGGTGACTGATGAGGTACACTTTATTCTTTTTATTATTAAATTTCATTAATTGGAATAGAAATAGTTTTCATCAACATTTATACAATCTCACACAAAAGAAATGCGAATACAGATTGCAAACGTCAACAATTAAAAATTAGTTCCCAAAAAATCACAAGATTCTTTTAAGTTTCCCAATAAAAATTATTACCACTCAAAAGTTCTACAAATTGTTTTCGAAGTCACCTCATTAAAATGAATATTTAAAAAATTAAGTTCAAATTCCCGTTACAGACATGCGTTGTTTATGATGGTTGAAGCTTATTCAAGCCTTTCTAAGGAAATCTAACAGTTATTCACACATGATTCGAGGAAAATCACAGATTCCGAACGGTTAAGTCAACGAGCGCAAATAAATGTTAGTACGTAAAATCCCATTTTGAAACATATTTTCTCATTCAAATTTTAAAGTTATTTTTTAACTAATCTAAAATATCAAGTGTATAACTTAGTTGACTAAAAATAACACTCGAAATAATTTTAAAGTTCCTTCATTAAATAAATATTTAAAGTTATTATTCCCAAATTCCCATTACCAGCATATGTTATTTATGATGGCAGACAGGGATTAAGGTTATTCAGATCTTTCTAAGATAATCCAAGCCAATATTCACACATGATTCGAAGAAAATTACAAACTCCGTACGATTAGGTCGACGAGCGCACGTCAATCCCATTGCAAAAAAGTTAAAGTCCCCCTATTAAACATTTATATCCGCAAAATATCCTTCGTGAATGATTAGTCTAAAATAATAATTTCCTCCAAAATACCCGCTTAACTCATCATGTAAGAGCACAGTGGAAAAAAAAAAAAAAAAAATCAATCTCCCCAAATTCCCACTTAAAATCGAAAAATTAAACTCTTAAATTTCACTAAACTGAAAATTTTTAAGCGCCACATTAAAATTAAAAACCACTCATACAATAGTATAGAAAAAAACATTCTATATCCCCAAATACCCGCTTAACTTCTCATCTAAAAACACAGTGAAAGAAAAAAAAAAAAAATGAAGATACCAAAATCTTCAAAAAGTGTGTGTGTGAATGTGTGTGTGAATGTGAGTGTGTAAATCTGCCATTCGCTGGTTATGACTAGACAATGTCTTAAACAGAGAATGCCGGTCCCAAGCCCGGAAAAAAGATGAGGGCACACTCTTCCAGATTTGAAATTCAAAAGGTAGTATTACTTTCCATTTATCTTTTTTAATGAACAACAGCAAAACTCTATCGAAAAAAATTACCACATTAAAATAACCTATCATACTACAGCACGCCGAAAAAATTAGTGTCTTCATTATTTTTTACTCATTATTTTTAATTATTATTTGAAATTAAATTTAATGACTCATTTGTTAAATTGGATTAACTTTTACACTTGTCGAAAAACATACCCCACGTACTGTAACACGCCGAAAATTTTAAAGTCCCCACATTAAAAAAACACCCCCATACTATAGTATGGTTTAAAAATTCTAACTCCCTAAAATTCCCGCTTAAAAAAAAAAAAATCCTTTTAACCCCTTCTCTTATAAGACAACCTTGAGGAATGAGGAGGATTGAGGAGGAGGGTTTAGGAGGAGGAGGGTTGTGGAGGAGGAGTGAGGAGGAGGCTTGAGGAGGAGGTTTGAGGAGGAGGAGCCCTCCTCCCTCCTCCGAGCCTCACGCCTCCTCCTGGGGCCGGACTGTCATTTTTCCCCTACTCATAATCATTGAAGTAAATTGTGAAAATGATCACAATTTCATTCAGCCAGCCATGTTCTTGTAAAATGATACATACTAATATAGTATATTAATGTAAATTTCAGTATATCTATATGTGGATTTAGATAAAATGCCACGTCATCTATGTAGTTAGACAAAAAGTATTAGGATTAGCAACGCTTTAACTCTATTGCTATGAAGACTTTGCCAATAGCTCATTTTTTTGGTAAATAATGTAACAATTTTACATAAAAATATTTACTTACTCTCACACACAAGATAAAGTTTGTAAATACGTTAATTTACCATATTATCAGGCGCCAATAATTTTATTGTATGTATGCAGTTACTGAACCATGGAAAAACATCAATGCATTCGACACCCAGTAAAAAAATTCAAAAACACAAGAATTAGCTTTACATATAGAAAGTTCTTTATTTCCGTCTGTTTATCAATACGTGCGGTTCCCTTTTAAAAGCTTCATGTATTTCGGCTATATTCACAAATCTGATACATTACACACATCCAAATAAACAAGAAAATAATTTAAATGTATCGAACTCATAACCACAGGTGAATTGAAATACATTAATTGTGTATTTAGTTCCAAAAATAAACCTTTAAAAAAAAAAAAAAATATTCCCCTGAGTTGTTAGTACTGTAAATTTTACATGATTTCTCTCAAATAAAAAATAATGCATGGCACTTAAGGACATTTTAAATTTGAGGAATAGAAAGGAATTGAAGCAGAATGATATTTTATTTCAAAATATATATTATTTTACGGAAAGCAATCTCGTATATATATATAAAACAATTTAATTATTCATAAATTAATAAAGTATAATGATACTAACTCTTAAATGATCTTAAAAACACAAAAATGTTGTAAGTATTAAAATTTCTAAATTACATAAAATTCATCAATCAGTTTTATGAACAATCAATCATTTAAATACTACTAAAAATTCTTATGAAGATGTGAACACATTTTTTTTCTACAAAATAAAAAAATAAATAAAAAAAAGACTTTCACATGAATCAAAAATCAGAAATGTAGTGGAGAATATACAGTGATTTAAAGTGCATACCATCAGGATATTTTAGGGTATTTTAGGATGTTTCAGATATACCTTCAGCTATGGCGAATGTCTGGTATGTCTCCTTCTTATCAAACGATAATTTCAACGACATAAAATCATTCTTTATGATCTAGGTAATTTAATATAAATATTGCAATTAAAATTTGTTTAACCATCTAGAAAATGGTTGTTGTTTTGGATCGAGACCAGAGAAAACCTGAGACATATCTGAATTTTTGCGATGTCCGCATTTTATTTTTTTCACAATTGGTCCATGAATATTAGTGTTTAATCCATGGCGTATTTAATGTATGACTCTGTTATTACGTATTCTGCGTTTTGATCATCATAAAAATGATACTTTTATTGATATTCATTAACTCATTGGGAAACATTTAAACATTTGACATTTGGTTGTCCGCATTTCTTTAAATTTTATTTTATTTTTATAGATTTTTTTTTCTAAACTGAATGTAAGTGAATAAGAGAACTAATTTAATTTTTTGAGTGACGATTTAAACGTTATTTAAAATTGGTTTTCTTTTGTTATATGAATTAGTATGCGATTAAAAATATAGTGAAAAATTTAGATTTTAAAGGCTATTAATTTTTGACAAATTTGAACGACACATAAACACATACGGAGCATTCTGATCGCTTAAAAAAATAGTGAGTAAATATAAACGGAGATAAAAAAAAATGTAATTTTTCAAGATATTTTTTTCTTAGCAATTCAGATTTTTTTCGTGGAAAAGTTGAAGCTCTTGGTAACTTACGATTAGTCAAAACAATCACTTTTCAAATGGTCCTTGTAATTTGTAAAATTTTTTTTTGCAATTTTAGGCTTTCCTTTTGGAAAAATACATTATTTCTCTTAACTAAAGTGCTAATTAGTGAAAATGTTACTGGCCTAGGAAGAAAGAACGTAATCTCATTAATCATTATCATTATCATAATCAACCGTTTTCGATCCACTTCTGGATGTAGGTCTCCCCCAGATTTTTCCAATGTTTCCTGTCTAGTGCGTTCGTCATCCAATTTACACCAGCCACTTTTCTAATTTCGTCATTCCATCTTACCTGGTCGTCTTCTTGGTCGTTTTACATTTCTGGGATACCGCTGTAGTACATTTGTGCTCCATCTCTTGTCTTCTTGCAATGTGCCCAGCCCCTTTCCATTTTAGCTATGTGATTCTTTCAAGGATGTCAAAAACTTTTGTCTGATTTCTTACCCAGGTTATCCACTTTCTGTATCTTCTAGTTATACCTAGCATGCATCTTTCCATACTTCTCTGTGTTGTTTGTAGTCTTTGTATCATCCATTTTGTTAATGTCAATGTTTCAGCTCCATAAGTTAGTGCAGGTAAAACACACTGATTAAACACTTTTCTTTTCAAACAAAGAGGCATATTACTCTTCAGAATAATATTGTTCTTCCCAAAAGCACTCCACACGTTTCTAATTATTTTATTGATTTTATTCATGATACTATTATCCGATGATATTTCTTGTCCTAGGTATACAGTATACATAACTTTGCACCAAGTAGATGTTTCAAGAAGAGTCTCATTAATACATTTCAATTAATATTTCATTTTTGAATGTACCATTTCTTTGTGCGTGACTTAGTTTATTTATGATAAATGATGCAATTCATTCCGAAAAATTTAACCAATATTTCAATTTTATTTCTTCAGTAAGCAGATTTATTTATGTTAATATACTTTATAGGTATAGTTAATTTTCAGTTGAAACCAAACAGTGTTTCAATTGAGTAACAATCATTAAAGTTGTTTTTCTCTGCAGGGAAATTTGGTGTTTCCTGTAAAAGAAAATGAAGATATTTCTTCTATCTTAATAATTTGTTAATTTTAAATTTATGAGCATGCTGGCTAAATTACACAAACTAAGTACTTAAATCTAGCTTATATGTAATTAATATTATAGTATGTTATTAAATCCCCTCCCCAAAAATAAAAAACTATAGCACGGCATACCTTTTGAATCTAGGAAAATACACTCTGTAATCCGTACATTTCAAAATGTTTACAGCCACTCATATATCTTTAATTTTGTTATTTCTTTCTTTCAAGAATATAAAAGTGACGTCGTGACAGTTTAATGATGACAGAATGCAACTGTTTCTATGACAACCACTTTGACAGATCTCTTGAAATAAAGTCATCTCGGCAAACGCTTTTAAGAAGTAATGGTTCAGTCACTACGGTCAAGGTATGGATATCGTGGAGACCGTGTTCTACGGAGGACACATTTTTAGAGATAAAGAAGCTTAAATGAAGATTGATGGTTTTTTGAGCGGGGAAGATACGGGAAAAATAATCTAAGCAAGTCAGTGATTGTACACAATATAATAGAAAATGAGTATAATAATAGGACCTATAAGTGCTCATTAATAGTATTATAACTTTGGTTGTTTTATTTTTATATTATAAACATAATAATAAAATAAAAAGCTGCAGAAATTTTTATAAAACTTAAGGGAGTGAATTTGTGTTTCTTCATATTTAATTAAACGGAGAACAATCTATTTAATGAAAATTTGCAAAAGAATATTTGTCAAACATTCAAGTCAAAAAATATGTGAAAGAAAATAATATAAGAAGAAATGGTGATTTTCAAGATAACCAATCTAGAGACTCAATCAGAAAATATCACCGTAGATTACATTGCTTCACGTAGAAGTAAAATAATATAACGAATCGGGTGACAAATCTATTTAATTAATGTAATAGTTTTGAAAATAGTCTTCCTAATACACTTTAGAATATTTTGAATAATCTCTGCATATTGAAGTAATAAATGTCTGCACAATCGTGACTTATACAAAATATGTTTACTTACTCGTCATACGAAGTACAGGGTAAATCTTGTAATCGTTTATAAAATCGAAAAAAAGAAATATTTGACAGATTTACACGTTTTCGGTTACTGAATATTTCGAAACACATATTTTAAGAAGGAAAAAAAAATGCCGTGCGTCTGTATCTCTGTAAACGCTTTATCTCCCGGACAAATTGATATAAGGACTTGAAATTTGGTGTGTATTGAGTATGTAATAATGAAAAGAAGTTATTGAATATCAGGAACCCCGATCCTACTGAACTCTTTTTTTTAATTCTCAAAATATTTGTCTTGATGAAAGGTATTTAAAATTTTGCGAAATTTTTGATTCGAAGAAGTGAATGAAATAGATAATAAAAACACATAAATTTTTCATAAAGAATAAAGTAGATCGAATAATTAGTTGCCGAGATATTTGCAATGGTATTTTTCACACTATTCGATTTTTATGACCGTGTATTTTATTCAATTTTCAGTTAATATGTACATTTTAATTGGTATTAAAACGCTTAATCCGATGAAGTAAAATGTTAGTTAACATGTTTATTATTTTGGGAGTTATAAGGATGTTTATTTTCGCAGTTCGGAACTACTTAATTAACCCGTCGATCAAAAAACTATATCGGAAGTATAAGATTAAATGCCAATAATGGCTTATCGTAAATTTCACATCCACTTGTCATTAAATACGCTACACGTCTTTGTTACGTCATAATTATGTGATATTTGATTAGATTTTTTGCTTGTTTTTTTATCAAAATTTTACTAATTTGCTTTTTTATTTTATTATTTTTGTTACTGAAAATAAACTTATGCCAATTTGTATAATTTAGGAGGAGTTTGGCAGTTTATATAATTAATCGAAATGGATTGACGGGACAATCAAGTAACACTCGCACTTCAGTAAAAAAGCTTTAGTATGTAAATATACTTAAATATATGTTTAAATTTTATTTTGGAATTGCGATGCATCTTATGAATAGTTTTCATATGTTTTATTTTCATATTTTATATTATGTATAAGGCTTGTCTGTAAAGTTTAAGTACAAGCATAAAAAGTCGATTTCCAAACAATAATAAAAAGTTAGAATATATAATTTTTTTTTTTTTTTTTTTGCAGATTTCGCCAAATTATTTTAATAAATAATACCAAAATTAACATTATACTATTCTTATTAAATAATCACTTGACAAAAATAAATTAAATGATCAAAGGTATTTTTAAAGCATTAAACAAAAGTCATATGTCTATACGTGAACATGAAATTTCGTTCAATACAAAACGAAATGTATTTCAGGATATAAAGTCCGATAAAGTAACCGTTATTTCCCCAAGGCTTAAAGAATGAAAACAAAAGTGACATTAATATATTGTGAGAAAACAAACTTATCATCCACTGAAAAATGAGGCATGCTCCTTCAAAAGATAAAAAAAAGGATATTCCTTATTTATTTCTTTACGATAAGGAAAATTGTATCAATAAATTCTTTTATTGCTTTTAATAATGTATGTAATCACCTTAAAAATAAAAAATAAATTATTTTCCGAGGGGAATTCTTTATATGATTATACTGCATTCGCTTACACCTTTCTTTGAGAATTCTTTACGTTTTTATTTTTACAAACTAAACTAAAAATAGTCACTCAGTAGGGTTTTTTTTTCAGAAACATATAATTATTTTTATCTTTTTGCATACAAAATCTCACAACAAAAACATTTTTTTCTATAACTGTGCTTTCAATATTACATATTTTGTTCAATTTTTGCAATAAAATAACTTATCAAAAGCTACACAGAAAGGGAAATCCAGAAATGCCTCTGAAAAATAAGTGGTAAAATTTCCAAGGACTGTTTCTTGAACTTACAGAAACATTTAAGGAAACTCCATTCGCATATTGATTATCTTAAACGATCTGCCGATCGCAGACCGAAGAGCACTAAAACAGCACAAAAAAAAAAAAAAAAATTAGCCAACGTTGGGTAATTGTTGAGAGCAAAGGTCCACAAAAAGTGATCTGTTCCGGATGAAGCCTGGAGACTCAAGACGACAGCAATTGTTTTTAGATTTTTCCCTGATGAGGACCACGTAAATGTAGGTCAAAAACGTACTGGATTTTTTAAATGGACTTTCTGTGTGTTTTTATATGTTTTTGCAACTTTTAAGCAAAGTACATGCATTGACATACATTTTTATGAATTACATTGATTAAAATTAGATTAATTTTTGTGTTAGATTTATTTTTGTGATATTAAATTGTGATAAACTATCTGTTTTTATCAGATGTTTATATGAAGATGTTCTATGAAACTCTTCTGATTTAAAAGTTCCTTTTGTGTTTAGTTAAAATAAATCATGAGAAACGGTTCTCGTCACCATTGACAGAATTTACAATCTCTGAGTGAAGTACTATGAGACAATCAAAAATTTATGAATAGAAAACATTTGTATTAAATTAAGAGTATACGTTCTTTCACACGTTTGATGCTTATGAGCAATCATAACATAGATGTATCTGAACATATCAGCTTGTTTTTTCTCGAAATAACATTATAATAAACAATTGAATCATATTTAACAGAGGTCGTATAAGTCTGCAGTAGACAATAGAAATTATTCTGATGAACTACTACTGATGAACTACTAATGATGATTAACTAACAGAAGAAAATCTCTTTAAATGAAAGGCAACAAATTACAACTAATGGCACTTACTTAATCCCATGGGGTTAGTAAATAACATTTTATCAAATGAACCGTAGACGGGAGAAAAGAAAGAAACTGGGTTTTGATTACCTTCTCATAAAACTAACTTTGGAGAATCCGAAAGAAAAAAGAGATTGTGGGAAATAAGAGAACAAATATGAATAATACTAGAAACCTCAGTTCCTTGATAGCTGAGGAATTTGGAAACCACAAATCGCATTATTGGTAGGTGTTCGATTAAATAGAGTGGAAAAAGTGATCAAGTCGTACAAGAGATTTACTGTGTTTCTAACAATTAGCGTAAGAAATGGTCATAAATAAAATTCGAAACAGAGTGACTTTTCTGAGAAAATATTACATAAAATATTTTATTAAAATATCTTATCCGTATCACAATGTTTAATGTTTAATGTTTAATGTTTAATGTTTTTTTTTTTTTTTTTTTTTTTTTTTTTACTTTATTTGTTTATTTATTTTAATTATTGATTGTATATTGGTAAACAGTCTTATCCATATATACATAATATATTGAAAAGCAGGAATGTAAAAATCTAGGTGCCAGTGGGCATTCTTTTCACCACAAAATTTTATTCACTATTTTTATTCAAATATTTTATTTAATTTTTAAAGAATTCTTTTAAAATTTAAACGTCGAAAACTATTCATAATGATGTCTCCCCCGCTTTTTTTAAATTACCAATATTCTCTAAATTTGTAAATTTATTTAATAAGATAGATTTTTAATCCCTTTAATTCTATTCAGTTGCTAATGGCCATTTTCCCTTTAAAATATGAGTTCAGTTATATCTAAAAACGTGTCTTTAAAACCACAACGTATATCCGTTTCTTTCATGTAACTGTATGTATTTTTCCCCTTAGCAACAACCTTTTAAAGAGTTGTTTCTAGACTGTTTTTATTCGTATTTAAACGCTACGTGCTTAAAAAGCAGATGTAATAGGTTTGTCTTTTATTTTGTTATTTCATTATCGTTCATTTCTCTTCTCATTCCGTGGGAGTTTAAGCAACCCACTGTAAGGAATTCGTTCTCTCGGATTTTCATGCCATATACACCCTTTTATCGTTTGGCATTATTTATCCCAAATTTTACACTTTAACCATTCTCAATGCGGTCTATGTAACGGAAATAAAATGCATGTCTCCTATCATCGAAAGTGTACATCCGGTGTTCGTTATTGGCGATAAATACCAATGTAATTCGCCAAAACCTGCGGTTAACAAAAATTGTATTTTTTATCATTCGGCTCTCATCCTTCGAGGTTTAATGCAGTACGTTTGCTTCTACACTGCTGCGGTCGGCGGACTTTACCGTCGAGCAGAGCCTGTTACTTGCCTGATGTTCTCCAATAAAGTCATTTTTTGTCAAGAATAACATCCCTTATCATGGAGTTTTTGTTTGTGTGTGCGTGTGTGTACTTGAACCCGTGCTCATAACACTGATGCGGACAATATCACCTCTACAAGACTGCCTTCTAGCGCCTAGATTTTTTTCACACCTATGTATATGTGACCATGTATGTGTTCTACAGACCATGTATGTGTTCTAATTTTCGCAGGTTTATTTTTTTGAATGTGTCAAGCATGTTTGATTTCCAGGAATGTTAATTTTACACAGGTTTCAGGAAATTTGGAATTTTTTATAACAAGTACACAACAAAATATTGTGGTGGATTGGTTTGATGTGACTCAGCAGTTATGTCATCGTTAGTGAATATGTCAAGCGGGATTTTTTATGATACTTATTTTAAGAAGTATTTGTTTGTTATTGGAAAGTAATTAGAATAATAAACGAAAGATAAACTCAGATTTTATATTACACAACAATAGAGACATAAATAATATTTTACTTTTTTTATACCTACGCAATAGCAGAAATGATAAATATTTAACTTGTAAGTAGAAAGGTGATAAGAACAAAAAGTATTAAAACCAATCATTTTTATAATGCAGTTTGGGTACATAGATTACGAACCAGACAAAGAAATAATAGATAGGTTTTATCTACTGTATTTATAATCATATATTGAAATTAAATCCAAGGAAGCAAGTCTAAACTACCAATTGAATTTTTCACTCCGCTTCTACCAATAATATATGCATAGTTTATTTTGGATTAATGGCAGTAAGTGAAGGAAAAAAAATCAATGTTTAGATACGATTGTTTGTTAAAATAGTGCAGTTTTAAAACCGTTGATAGTTAAAAAAGTATTCTTGTACAGTCGCGGGGAAAAAAATAAACATCCCCTACTAAATTATCAACAAATTATCGCAGAAGAAATTAACTGGTACTGAACGATTGGAAATAAAGTTTACTTTTAAATGTTGTGTTAAAATTTGCTTAAGGGCCCATCTACATATTAAGACGAACCCTGATATATTTCTTTCAATGCCAATACCCAATTTTAACAAGTCGTATCAAATCTTTCTTCCAAACTATGCATAGACACAAAATTTCAAGTCATTTGACTGAAAAGTTATTGAATTATAAACATTCAAAATTTAGTGATTCTAATGTTGAATTACATTTTCATATATTTATTAATTATTCCTGAAATTATACTCCAAATGTGCCAATATTTTATAAAAGAATATTAATAAAACATCCAAGCATAAATACGTTGAATTTGCAATTTTGTTTAAATTTATGAAATGAATTATGAATTAATATTGGGAAAAAATATGGTTTGAAACGTACAATTTTTTTATGGATTTATATTTAATAAGTCTTGCTTTATGACAATCCAAAATTTTACTTTTTTTCTCCAAGTAGTTTCTAAATTATGTTTAAAAACAGCAAAATTATAATTTAATTAGCCGTCTACGATAGAAGTGACAGGATATTTTTGAACTTCTTATGCTCACTTGTAATCTAGCAGTCTTCAATGACTGCTTCAGCGCCATCTAAATGCCTTGATCAGAGGGACGCTCTCTCTTTGAACAATGGAAACGGAACTTTAATTTGGGCACAACCCCTAATAATAGTCTCATTTTAAAACAATTAATTTATCGGAAACTTAAAAGAATTGCATAAAAATTAGTTTTTAAGCTAATTGAAGGGTTAAAATTCATTTCTGCTGTCAGTATTGTAGTTCAAAAAAAAAAAAAAAAGTTAGGTTTCGGTTTACTATATTGATGGTCCTCTAATCAAATTTTATGTACATCATTTAAAAGTAGATTTGTTTTCTAATAATTTTCTGCCTGTAACACTCTTCTACAATAAATTTTTGTAGCGTTACAATGGGATGCTTTCTTTTTATCCCACGAATATACAAAATCGTTCTGTACATCTCGATTTTATCACCAAACTTGAATTTCAAGGCAATTGTCATTTAACTTTTTATTATTAAAGAAGGTGACTTTTTAAAATCTTTTGATGGTTAGATTTCATTAGAGCTTACAGCTCCATCTTTCTCCTATTTTGCAAAAAAAAAAAAAAAAAACAACAAACGAAATTTCAAAGATTTAATCAGTCAGACATTAATGCGTGATTAAAGATGAATCATTCCATAAGCGTTTCTAATTTTTAAGTTTCCTAAATATGTTAAACATGAATGATTACTAGATGTAAATTTTCCATTTTTCATTTTTGGGTGAAAAATGTCCGGGCCAGGATTCGAACCAGGGATGCATTGGTTGAAACCGCCAATGTTCTACCAACTGAGCCATCCTGGACACGAACACTGGAAGACTATTTCACCCAATTAACCTCAACGATCGCTTTATCTGGTCTGATACTCTGGATCAGCTCAACAGAACAAATTGAAGGACAATATATGGAACTGCAGAAAATCGCTGCATACGAAATTACATTAGATTAATTTTTTAAACACGTTTATTCAATCGGTAAATTAACACATGTAAATTTTCCATTTTTCATTTTTGGGTGAAGGTCAATATATGGTTCTGCAGGAAAAGCAGGGGAAAAGCAAATAAAATAGGAAACAAATGTATATTAAAACAACGAAATAAAAATTGTTCTTGTAGTTTTACCGAATATAAGACAAATAGAATACATAAAGTTAGTGTAGCGAGTTTAAATTTCTGTTTCAAATTTTTTTAATGATTTTTTTAATTATTTGTATCTACATGTATTTAAATGCGATCTTCCTGTGAGGAATAAATATGTCCTAATATATTGACTTCTTATTGAGTTAGTAAATCAAAAATTACATTTTAAAAGGGACCTTCTGTTGTAATGGATATTCTGGATGGTTAATTTTGTTGTATGCATTATATAATATTTTGTTTTTAATCCAGCGCAGTGAATATGTGTTCTTTATCACTTAAAACAACATGGAAATACATAGTAGAAATAAAAGGGGAAAAATGAATTTTTGCTGGAAATTATTAAAATGATGACCTAAAATGTTATCGTTTATGTTTTCTTTTCAAATTTAACATTTTATAAGAATTAATGATCTTTGAGGCCGTTCACTTTCTTTTTCTTGAATAGATTTGAAATGATATCAAGAACGTTTTTTTTTCTTTCTAGTTGAGCAAAACAGAAATTTGAATACTTTATTACCCCAACTATTTGCTATCGCCAGTAAATCCAAACAGATTTGTTAAAAAGAAGGAGCATTTTTTTCCAATCTAAGAACATCTAAATATGTCAAAATTTAAATACGTTCATGTTTTATGGTTTAGATGATACTTCGCGATAAAATAGTCCTAATTGTGTGAAGTTGAATTAAGCGACACGATTATTTTTTATATTTTTGCATAGGATTTTTAAAATTATAAGATCCCAATATAATTTTAATTAGATAAATAATATAAAGATAATGTAATGCTTTTTATATCAGTCAAAAATCGAAAAAAAAGTCTTTTTAAATATGACGTTTTTGTTTAATGTAAAGGAGGTGGGCTAATAAGGGCCATTTTTCGCCCATCAGCACCTAGACGTGACATACACTTTTTTTATTAGTATGCTTCATAACAAGTAAGAAAATAATAATATCTTGGATGAAAGTTTAATAATTGATGGAAAAATAAAATATAGATTTAAGTAATTAAGGTACGCTGGGGTAATAAAGCCACGTTAAGGTTCTAACAATTTTCACGGCTCAGTTTTAGTTTGTATTTTTCAAACAAATATATGATTTCATACAGCAACTCATTGACTATCTATATAAAAAAAAATAATTTAACAGATATGTATTCATAAAATGTAATGGCGTGATTTCTTGATTAATGCTATTTGGCGTTATTACCCACCTATATGGGTAATAATGCCATGCAAACAAAACTATGAAATAAGATGGAATAATTGCATGTAGACTGCCCAATTCTAAAAATACAAACTCTACAAACTTAGAAATTGACAAATTGCATTCTAAGCTATTGAAAATGTTCAATTTTTTGTGAAAGTGTAAGAAAGCTAAAGGTGTGGTGTGTGTGTGGGGGGGGGGGGGGGGAGGATGAGGCAAAAGAATATCAGACCGTGAGCTTCTTTTTGCTTAAAAAGGACCGCTTAAATAGAATTATTAGAAACATTGCACAGTTTTTACTGTGTTGTTTGAATCAGTATTTAGGATGTACCTCGGCCACTCTAGGGAATCAACCGGGGTATTAATGCCAAGGATAGGCGTTATTACCCCGTTATAGTTATTGCGCTGTACATTTTAAATTACAAATTATCTCGAGAAGATATCCAAATTCTTCAACAATATTTTGAAAGTCCATAAAATGTACTACAAATTTATGTAATTAACAAAGTATTTCCGGATAAAAAAAAAGGTCTTTACATCACAAAACGTATCTCGCAAATTTTAGATAAAGCATTAATTTTAGTTGCTTGTAAAAACAATAAGACCTAAAAATGAAACAAATTAACTTGAAGCTGTTTTTTGCGATTTATATGACTCAAAACCCTTCTTCGCAGAGCACGTGGGTGTCATTTACCAAATTATTTCATAATTATGCAAAATATCAGCACTTGGCGTTATTACCCCGCCTGGCGTTATTACACCAGACCACCTTATTATTTGTATTAATGAGCATAAACACAATTATCATTATTTTTAATCCATATAATCAATAGTAAATACAACAATAAGTGTAAAAATAAGATAAATGGAGCTTACTAAGATTATTATTTCAATACATGAAATATCGGAAATAATAAATAACAAATAATAATAATAATCATACAGTTTCAGACTTTTTGGACAATTTGTTTTAGATTATTTTCGTTATCGATTGCTTCACCAAAATCACTAATGGACCAGCGGCCGCGTCTTGTACAGTATATGAACATATTCGATATTTGGTTTTTTAAATTTTGATTGAGTGATTACAGTAGTATTGTAAGTCAGAAACCATTATATGAGAACAACATGCACCCACCACTCTATGACACTTTATATTATGTTATAATGTTTCGCTGTGTTTCTATCCAAATATTATAGATTTTAGAAATTGTGCGCTGAAAAATCAAATTTGGGTTACGAGAGGTGTCCCTTAGCATCATCTGTTGAAAACTCTTGCTGATTAATTAAGAATCTTGGCATTTCATGTTCAATATCAATTTCGTGCAGAAGTTCCAAACAATCCCGATAAAATCTATCAATGCTCTCAACATCATTTGGCTTCAGCCACTCTCTGATATTGTATGAATATTTTTTTAATTTGTTTTTGCGTATGTTAGCGTAATTGTTCTTTGTTTCCGCGAAGTAAGGAATTAAGACATCCAGAATATAATTTGAATTAATGACGAATTCCACATGTTTAAGTAAACGTCTTCCTTTGTATAGACAGAAGGAACTCTCTGAAAGAAATAGTTCACACTCTTCTGAATATAAACGTACGTGCTATCGAATGCAGTCATCACAGTATCATTGTTGTCATCCGGAATAAACAATCTTCCTGCTGAAGGCCTCGTATATTTTTCAATAACTTGTGTTCTGGTGATGTGTTCCATTCTACAGTGCTTTTGAACAACGTTCTCAACCAAAGCCTGGTTTTTATATTTTAAAGAAGATATTATTATTTTTCTTACTAAATAATGCAGACAGAACACCATGATAGAGGCCAGTTCTAAGTTTTACAAGTAACATTGCAAAGTAAGTACGAGATGATCTCTTTATTGAAGAACGTATTTTGTACTTTACAAGTTTAAAGATATCGTTAAAATCAGTCATAAATATACCCATAAGAATATAATAATAGAATTCGGAAAAGTGTCCCGGTGTACCAAAATCGAGACCTTCTTTGCTACATTTCTGATATTGGTTTAAATATTTTCATGCATCGCATTCCATACATCGATGCATTCTCATTTACAGGACTTAAATCTTGCAGAGTCAATTTACCGATCAAGTAATATGAGTTTTCCAGCATCGTTTTCGCGACAAAATATAGATATTAGTTTCCATAAAGGCTTGAGTATCAATAGCTTTTGCTACAATAACGAGGCAGTTCTTACCTTTACATGTTATACAACACGTGTTAGAGTTGTGAAAAAGAGATACTAATTTAAATGTATATTAGGTTTCTTATTTGTGGTCTCATCGACAGTAATTGTTGGAGCATAATCTCTTATTGTTACATCAGAATTAGGAATAGACATATTTAGAGCCTGGAGAGCATAAATTACATATTATTTGCATTTAGAGCACTAAGAACCAGTCTGTAAATCGCAGTTTTTCGAATATCTAAGTATCTATATAACTTTTCTGTTAGAATAGATACGAAAAGTTTTCTGCGAGAATTTACATTGATGTCACTGGCATCGAAGCATTATTTATTAGTAATTTCTTTAATAAATATTTACGAAGACAATTTTAGAAAACAGCATTGACGTCTGAACAACCTTAATACTTTTTAGGTACGGCAAAAGAAGTCTGACTGCGCTCCAATAGTAATGCATTTGATTCTCTCACATGATACATTTTTTTCTTTAATAGGTAGAAGCGCACACTGAACCCAAATGAAATAATGCTCATATAAAAGCTTATAAAGAGTAGAATCATTGCATGTCAAAATTAATTAGGTTCATCGAGCGCTTCTGAATAAAAAAATAATTCAAAAACACAAAAAAAGTCAAAAATGCAGAAAAAAACCCAAAAAACTCTACTTTCGGGCTATAATTTCGACGACTTACAATTTGAATTATCACATAAAACTTATATTAAACAAAAATGCATATCTTTAACTATTCAAATCCACTGAATAATCATCTGAATTCAAAACTTTTTTTTTCCGGGTATATCATGGGCGAAAAATAGCCCTTATTAACCCACCTCCTTTCCATATGGTAATTTTCCAGTTTTCAAGATCGAAATTTTCCATGGTTCAAGAAACAAATTTTCTGTTTTTCAGATATGTATGAGTAATAATACTGTTAAGACAAAAAAAATCTATCTCAGGCGTGGGGAAATACATCATTTTACTCACTACTAGCTTGTAAATTTTCTGACAGTGCGAGTAGATCTTCTAGATTGTTTTTGAAAACTGCAAACTATAGAGATATGTAATATATATATATATATTCTGCAACTTTCCACGTGACTGCGATGTACACATGGTACTAAGCTCTATCCTATAAAAAAACTGTATCCTCTTGTACAAAAAAAAAAAAATCATAACTTAATTCGAAAAAAAAATATGAAAATGTATTACAATCATAATATAAGTATTTTTCAGTCGTGTAAAATTTGTTATAACAATTTGTAACTACAGATTACTATTACTTATGGCTTGCTAGTAAAATAAATCGTTAGTTTGAAATATTTTAAAAACATTCTCACCTCTGTGTATATGGATGCACATTTAATTAAACGGAACAGGTAATTGTACTGCGTATTATCACACCAGCTTTTATCGCCTTACCGTCCTAAAAAATCGCACATTAATACTCACCTTTAGCATTTTTCAAAACATCATTTTTCAAAAAAGGAAAAAAAAGAGGATTTTTAAAAATTAAAATGAACGCTTCTGTCTCTCCGTCTTGGAAGGAACATTTATATTTTTCACGATCAATGAATAAGATTAAGGATATTTTCTGTTTATAACAGAAAAATGTATGACATTGAAGAAGAAAATAAAATTTATATTTTTTTAGAGAGAAGTTCTGGGATAGGTATCGTTCCAGGCATGGAAACATTTTCACTAGATTGACATTTGCGCCCCTTAAGCAGCTGAAAATAAATAAATAAATAAAATAAATCGAAATTTGATTTTTATCTGAAAAATTGCATGCGAGGGGAATTTTTCTCTGAAAAAATGTCCAAAGTATTGAAAAGGTATGACTTTTACGCCCAATCCAAAGTTGCGGGTGTTACATTTACACAACTTAATTTAGTCACCAGCAAAAAAATTTTTGAGCATTGGTTTCAATTTGTATGAATTTCAATGTAGATCACTTACACATACATTTATCCAAATCTGAAAATTGTCCAATGCATCATTTATTTATTAAAAAAAATAATTTCCGCCTGTTGCGGGTGTGACATAAAAAGGACATGCATTTTCATCTTTCAGTGCAAAAATACAAAACTCTGTGAATTATGACAACTGAGTAAATTGATATTTTTATATATTAGACAGTAATACTTAAATAATTATTATATAAAAAAATTAAATTACTTACTCAATTCTTGCTTTTGTGGAAAATATTCAAAATTTTCGTTGCGGGTGTGACTTGTATAGCCAATAAAATAATGATATACACAAATATTTTCAAGGCAGATTTTTTTAATTAAAGAATTAATCAATATTACAATTATAATATCTAGAGAGGAAAATACAAAAAAAAAATTCATTTTCAATCTTGAATTTATAATTTCTGGTGGTGATAGCTGTTTTTACAAAAATGCTCTTTTTTTCCTAGGATGCATCTGACTGACTGGGCCAAATATGTACGTTTTCTTAAATTTTTTTTCAAACATTCTAATTCTATACCGTCACCATCCATTTGTCTTATTTGTCCATCAAAATTTTCACTTTTTTAATGTCGAGAATAAAACAACTTCTACAAAATCTCCAACTGCACATTCATCGTTGAATATTACACCCTTTTTTTTTTTTTTTTTTTTTAATGTGGAGAATAAAACAACTTCTACAAAATCTCCAGCTGCACTCTTATCATTGGATATTATATTTTTAACAAAATATGGTAACAAACAAATTCTCTTGTGATCACTTTCTGAAGTTATTGCTACATTAATTGTTCCTACGTCAATAAAAACAACATGATGTTTCGATTGAATGTTGAGCTCCGATTGTGCTTGGTGCCAGCATTCATGAAGCATTTTCACAATATCTTCTGAAATTTCACATTCAGCAAAGTTCTTTTATATTTGTTAGGTCTTTTTCTACACACATGGCAAAATCTGAAGCTGAATTGATAGTTGAAGAGCGTTGCTAGTGTTACCATTTTCTTGGCAACTTCACCAACCCCATCGACAACTCCATTACCATGAGATGAAATGCAAAAGGATTGCCAACCTTTACCATGATTTTTTAAAATAGTCTTCTTTTCTCTCCTTGTTTTGTCTCTTTCCTTCTCTTGTTGTAGATATGCTTCATATTTAAAAGGGTTTTCCTTAATCTTTTTTCAATGATATCGTGATCTTTCTGTACTCTTCATTCTCTGCAAAAGAGAAGAAATTAATGTGTAAACTGAATAAATATAGCACTTCCAGTCCAAAAATATAAGCTTAACAAAATTTTAATAGTTATCTCTTGAAATTTCTAATCTTACATAAAGTTAATTATGTTAAATTTTGGTTAATTTCAAACTGATTATATACATTTTATGCTAACTTAAAAAACATTTTAACAGTTTCTATTATCCTTACTTCTACTTTTTATTTAATTTGAATTAAAAGAGAAAACAAATCTTCCCCTAATATTGATTTACTTATTTTAAAAAACTAAATATATATATATTAGATAAATACTATCAAATAACAAAATTGAAAAAAAATGTATATAAAAAAAAAAAATTATCAAATATTAACAAATAAAGAAAATTGCTAAAATATTGTTTCGTAATTTTGTTTTTTTTAATTTCTATAAAAATCTTACCTTTTAAATTAATTTCTTAATCATATATCACTAATACAATTATTTTCTTGCAGTAAAGCAGCAATTTTATCAATCCAAACTGAATAAATCAACTGCACACAGTGTCACATGCTCAGATGATGCAAATTTTTATTTATTAACTGGAATTCCCTCTATTAAATCAAAGGGTATAGTGAAAGCTGCCAAGTACATGTTTTCCAGCATATTATTCTTTTATAAATTTACATATAATTTGTTCAAATATGCATTTGTAATCAATTTTAAAAGACGTTGCGGGTGTGATTTTAATTAAATGTCACACCCGCAATAGGGACATGTCACGCCCACAACGCTCAATAATTATAATTAAAATATTAATTAATTTCTTTTGTGTCTGTAATTCAAAGTATCTTAATAAACTATTTTTGAATATAAAGTTTCATAACTTTAAATCAAAAATATTTTTCTGCAGAGATATAAATGTAACATTTTGTTGCGGGTGTGACGCAATAATTAAGAGTAATTAAATATACTTACCTTTTGTAATGAAGATTAGTGAACACTTCTCTGCAGACAAAACTCTCAATAATAGCTGTCAGATCATATATATCCAAGTTTGGAGATTTTCAGAATGTTTGTTCAGCTGTACGAGAGCATGAAATGTAAAGATTTTTGCCGCAGTCTATTTTACAAAGTCATAGTGTCACTTTATTAATTAAAATAAGTATGTTAATGACAAAAATTTAATTCTTTTTTGGTAAAATATGAAATAGTACACTCTTAACAGTTAATGTGCAAAATTTCAATCATGTTTAAAGAAATTTAAAATTTCATCCTCATGTCCATTTTTTCGTGGATTGGGCGTTTAGTCAAAAGGGAAAAAAAGTATCTTTTAAGAAAAAAGTTTTAAATAAAATGACAAGTACGTTCGGAAGATTTTTTTGCATTATAGCTTAACCGTTCTCCGGTCCAGGATAATAGCGTTAAGTACACCTAAAATTAGCATTGAATAAATACATTTGTTTCCGCAATGGATTTTGTGTTGGTAGTTCCACGAATTTCGCTAACACTTTGCATGCTCCAGTCTTCTTTCGTAAACAACCCTTTCATCATACTTTTTATAAATATCATTTTAACTGAACCACGAGACACTTCTTAAATCCCCCCCTTCCCCGATGATGACAATTTTATAACAGTTGAAAGTGTTTGTATTTTAACATCACTTTAACGATGTTTATGCTATAATTTTTTTGTGTGTGTATTTCAGCACATTTTCATTAAAATAAATTAGAAGTTTCGTTCGTATATTTTTCATCCAGTACTTTCTTCTTGTAAACATAATAGAAAGTAATAATACACACTTTATAATTTAATGCAATCAGTGCATCCAATGTAAAAATTTATCATAATCTATGTATATTTTTATTATCTTTCCAGTTACATCGCAAAGGCATGTTTGCGATTCTAAGTCTCACTAAAAGTGTCGAAAACCAAAGTGGATTTGATATATGGACGTTGAATGCTGCAAGTTTAGATCCCCGTATTAATCATAACAGGAACCTGGTACGTGAAGGGAAAAAATGAATAAAGTCAACTCTGAAAACCAACATGAGGGAGTGTCGCAAGGAAAATCTAATTACGCAAGATTTTTTCCTCAGAAAGAGGTTTATCTTTACACGAATCAAGGGTTTTTTACGATATTAGATCAGAAAGGAAATCACTCAAGATTACATGAAAGACGAAAAGTACAACACGTTATAAGAAAAATCAAATGTATTTAATTTTATGTGATGGAATGATTGCAGAATATTTCATGTATAGACACATATTACATTAAAACAAGAATGAAAATATCATGCATCAGGCATAGAGTACAAAACATTTCCCACTACTTTCAGATTAATGTAACTTCACCGTTTAATAAAGGGAAATATTATTATAAAGTAACTTGATATTTGCTAAAAGTGATAAAATTTCATTACAAGTCAAATAAATTCCTTTATTTATTCACACCGACATGTTTCATCGCATTGACGGCGAGATACTTAAGACGAATATTGATACAAATATTTTCACAAAAACAAAAAATAAAATAATTGAAAACTAGTAAATAAAAATTATATAACAAACAGTGCTGGATTATATAACAAAGGAATTTTACAGTAGAACTTAAAAAAAGGAAGAATAATTTATCCACCAAGATTTTATTTTCCATTCATTAACCCAAAATCAATAGACATCTCTGTATACGCAGTGAAAAAATATACAATGATTCGTCCTCTATGGAGTTATAGCACCAAAAATTTGCCGAGAGATGCTCTGCAGGATAATGAGAAAATAACATAAAATATTTCATGTTCCCCAATAACCATTTTTAACATTTTCCAACAAAGTTGAAGAGTGTTTACGCTTTGGTTTGCCTTTCCGTAAGTCCGCATTCTAATTCTAGTAAATATACTCTAATTTCCATGAAAATTTTGGATGTTATTGACGTTTACCCTAGCACAAATCCTATTGAAAATGAAGTTCCTATCATGATTAGTTTATTTACAGAGATAATCAAAAGCTTTCCGTTACATAAGCCAATGGGGAAAACATTTCAAATGAATTTTAAAGGTGTTGCACCCAGTGAAACATATTCAGATTTATATACATTTTAGAAGTGCACTATAGTATGCATATTGTAAATTTACTTTGAAAATAATAATCTTTCATTTACTGGGAAACACAAAAGAATTCTATTATACATTAAAAAAGGGGGAATTGTTTGCGAGATATTTTAATTATGTTAAACGATTTCACGCATAATAAAATTGATATACACCGCTGAGGCTTAATATTTCACATATAATATGAAGTGCATAGCATTTAAAGAGACAATAAAAAAGATTTTAAATAGAATATTCTATCCGAAGTACTGTATATTATCGATAATGACTGATGGATGGATGAAATGCATTTTTAATTAAGATATGCGCTTTTAAGCTTCACTAAATATATGCATTTTACATGGTGTGTATAAATGCTATAGTTGATACGCATGGTTACGCAAAAGAGATCGTAAAGATTTCTGTATATGAATGTAATTTAAAGATGTTTTCTTAATTAGTTATGCATTTTTACACTGCTTTCAGTTTATTTAGCTAAGTGGTTTTCATATATAATTTTACATAAGTTCTAATTGAACCGTTTGGATAAGTGTAACACATTTGAAAACCCAATTTCCATAATTGGCACCTGCAATTAAAAAAATATCCGAATTGCTTGAGCAGACCTGCATATTACATATACATTTGCATCAAAAAACTAGATTCATGCAAAAATGTGATTCAGTTAGGAAATACATGCGACAGTTGAAAATTTTAGCAATATTAGCAATATTCCTTAATAAGAGGATTGATATCCGTGAATTATTTTATCCAGTCCTATAAATGAAGTATCGATACAAAGCGGGTAACATGCAAATAATTAGTTAAATTCAAAATCTCATACTGTTATCGAAAACGCACTTTCAGCATTTATTGCTCAAGGACAATATTGTAACCCATTTCTTTGTGTGTGTGTGTGCGTGTCCCTGTAAATGACAGATAAATGAAATGAATGCCTGAAATAATAATAAAAAAATCTTGCTAACAATAATCGTAAATTCTCATTTTTCAAATCATAATTTTGAAAACAAAAATACAAAAAGAGATTTATCTACATGAATCAAGAATTTTTTTTTCATCACATCATGCTGCGGTAAAATATGACATTTACAGTAGTTAAAGTATGGAATGGTAAAAAAAATCATTGTACATTTATTTTGCAAACTGCTAAATTTTCAGTAAAAATTTTTAAAGTTTTCAAAGAGATTTTTTTTATTTCAATAATCAAAGAGTTTTTAGCACGTGATTTCGGTCTCAAGATTTCATGTAAGGCGGGATAATTATTTATATTAATAAGAATAAATACACAAAAAATCAACAAGTAAGAACATACAACTTTTTTAATTAAATTTGCAAGGATTATAAAACGTTTAATAAGAACATTAATTAAAATTTCAATTAAGTGAAAAATTGAGTCTTTTAGTAGTCTTATTAAAATTTAGCTTTTTTTGTTATAAATAAAATCTTTTTAAAACAAGATTTTAAGCACACTAGTGGCGACATTAATCAACGTTTATTAACATCAATCCTGACACATTCGTTAGTTATTAATAATAATTTAATTTTGAGAATGAAAGTTTAGTTTCTAGTAAAAAGAAATGTGTTAAATTTTTTAATCAAATGACTATCAAATATTTCATAACTACTTTGACAGGATTTAATTAAATTAAAAGTATAGCTTTGTTAAGAATCAATGTCTGTTAATAAAACAGAAATAAAAACACATTAAATTTTACGTAAAATTAATAAAATCGCTTTTAAACAAGATTTTTAATATTCTGAAAGCAATTTATCAACATGAAATCTGTCATATTTACAGTTATTAATAAAAATTAAATTTCGTTAATGGTAGTTTAATTATGCGTAAAATGAATTATGTTTATTAATATTTTCATTTAAGTGAATATAAAATATTAACCTCCTGACTGTCGCCGGCTGATTTTTTCACACACTAAGTTGCAGGTTTCACTGCAACATAAGCAATATTTAAATTAGTATAAGTCCACAAATAAAACCCAGTTCTGAAAAATTAAGTTAGGATTGATGCTATCAAAGATTATACACCGATACTAATAACATATTTTGTATCAGGTTGGAAAAAAATTCTTTTTTTTTTTTTAAATATTTTTAATAAATTACAGAGAAAATAACATTAGAATATTACCCTTTGGCTGGGCAGTCAGGGGGTTAAATAATGGCTTTGATAAGGTTAAATTAAATAAAATACAATTTTGCTAAAAACCATTGCTTAATAAATGCATCAAAACACAACTCAAGTTTTCTTAAAAAGAAGATTTTAAGTGGAAATTAATTATCATCATAAGTTTTGACATTTTTGAAATATTTTGATGAAAATTTTAATCTTGAAAGCGGAATTCCAACTACATGTAAGAATAATTAATTGCAATTTTCACATGTTAGAATGATTATAAATTATTTAATAACGGTTTAAGACAAGATTTAGTTGAGTTTAAATGTGACTTTTCTGAAATTTATTAAGAACTTAATTTGTATTTAAACAAATAAAATGTCTTTAAAGTGAAGTTTCAATACATTATGCCCCATTTATCGTAATGAGTTTCTGCACTTTTATAATTTATTCGAGAAAATTTAATTTCAGGAATGGAAGTTCAATTGAAAGAAATATGTCTGTGCGCTGGAATCATACCAGAATATTTAATAATGGATTAACTTGGGATTTAGTTTAATTTAAATATGACTTTATAAACTATCATTACACAATTAATTTTTCACAGCAAAAGTAAATTACACTGTAAAACAGCATTTTTAACATATTATGAGCATTTTGTGTTTTGACACATATTAAATTAGTCGAAGAAAATGTATAATACGACGAACTGAACTTAAACTACACGTAAGAATGTATTTTATTTTCATACGCTAAAATATCTGTAAAAAATTTAATAATGGTTTGAGAGAGGATTTAGTTGAGTTTAAATGTTATTTTTCTGAGATTCATTTAATACTTAATTAGTCATAAAACAAATAATATGTTCTTTAAAGTAAAGTTTTAGAACATTGTGAACAATTTATCAAAAATAATTTTGATACTTTTGCAATTAACTGGAGAATATTTAATTTTAAAAGATTTTAAAACCATGTGAAAAAAGAAAATAATAATCTTTCTGGTCACGAATCACTCTAAATAATTTAATAATGGTATAACTTAAGATTTAGTTTAATTTAAATAAGATTTTATTAAAAATCATTGCTTCACTGAGGAAATAAAACACACTGTTAAACAAGACTTTAACACATTAAAAGTTATTTATCACTCTAAGTTTTGAAATTTACGAAATAGTTGAGAAAATTTGATTTCGTAAATATAAATCCGTGTAAAAAGTAATTATATTTACCCAATTTTTATGGATTAGAACTGCTTTAAAATATTTAATAATGGATCAAGTTAAAACTAGTTGATTAAAAATATGTCTTTCTTAAAAATTATTGCAAAATTATTTTTCTAGAAAACAAATTAAATATAACGTACAACAAGATTTTTAATGCACTGGAATTATTTAACATCACGACACTTTGCAATTAGTTCAATAAAAGTTGATTTGGTGAATGAAATATTATGAGAAAATATCTGCTGTTATTCGAAATGTATTATAAAAGAATTTGAAAATAAAACACAGTAAAATAGATGAAATGCATAAAGAGCCAAGTACTTGCTCATCACACATCAAATTATACATCAAATGTTTAGGAAATTCTTAAAGTAACTTAAAAAAAATGTGTGATGGATCTTTTTATACAAAATTTTACTAGAATATTTCAGCAGTGATAGTATTTTGAAACTAGTATTTGCTATTAATTTTAAATTATTATTAGATTCACATTTTTACAAAACTGCTTGATTGGCGTATGAAGTTGCATATATATACATGCATATGTACATATACATAAATTTATACTTATTTATTATATATGTATATATATGTCCGTGTATAAATTATTACTATATCTTTTATAAATATAAAAATAGTAACGTTAAAAGTACAACGTATATCTTATTCATAAAATGTGAAATCATTGAATATAATTAAAACACGTACAAAACCATGATTCCCCGTATAGCATTATATAGTGGAATACTTTTGTGTGGCCCTGTAATTTAATAATAAAAATTCTTTGCATCACAGATTGTACAGAATGCATATTTTAGTATATATTTCATAGATTCATGCCAATTCTATTATGTTCGAATGAGTGTAACATCATTAAAATGCATTTGAAACTTTTTCCCCATTGGCCGTAATGTAACGGAATTCTTTTGATTGTCCCGGTAATTGATCTATGCATCCGATTTTCATAACATTTGAAATGACTCGACAAAATTACGCAATAATTATATGTTTTAAATTTCAAACGATTAAAATGCATTTAAAACTTTTTTTCCCTATTGACCGTAATGTAATGGAATCCTTTTGAATGTCCCTGTAATTGATCTATCCATCCGATTTTCATAAAATTTGAAATGACTCTACAAAATTATGTTATAATTATGTATTTTAAATTTTAAACGATTCGGTTGTGTAGTTTTTGCGTTGTTATATGCGGACAGACGGACGGACAGACAGACGGACAGACGGACAGACAGACAGACGGACGGACTGAGCGACAACAATAGGTGCTACGTATTTACATATTTACGAATGCACCTAAAAAGGACTTGACAAGTGCTTCTGTTAACAATTGAGCATGAGGAAGGACAAGGGATCCCTACTTGGCTGCAACTCACTTCAATACCAACTTAGAAAAAATCCTATTTGCACTTTTTCCAAGAGAATAAATCAGTCAAAGTTGCTATAAAAATGTGTAGTGTAAAGTCGTAAAACGTAAAGACGCAATTTGGTTAGACATAAATGTAAGGCAAAGCTACATAGTACCAAAAACCTAGTTCTGCAGGTATCACATTCATGAACTGCTACTAAGCACGCCTGCAGTGTAAAATAGCACAGAAAAATGATTTATAGTATACTGCAGAGTGAACAATGCAGTTAACATGTAAAACCGTTGGGAAGTTCTATTAAATTACCGCAAATCTCTTTTATATGGAAAAAGTGCTAATATGATTTTTTCAAAGTTGGCATTGAAGTGAGTCGTAGCCAAGAAGAGATCCTTTGTCCTTCCTCATGCTCATTTGTTAACAGAAGCACTTGTGAAATCCTTTCTCATATTTAAAAACATATTAACCTTTTTTGGTGCTTGTCAGAGCATTTTTTAATACTAGTCATTAAATTTTTTTTGATAAAAACTGAAGATTTTCTACCTTAAAAGAAAAAAAAATTGCAGCTGTAAAAAAAATTATAAAATAATGATAGCAGAGTAAAATTTTGATGTATTGAGAACAACATACTTCTGACTCGTGTGTTCGAAATGGAAGCCTGCTTATAAGTCATCGTCAATTTGCAGGGACATGATAGCCCAAGGAAATTTTACCAAACAAGAGAAGTAAAACTGGGAGCTCCACACAAAGTGTGTGTGCATCGGAACCAGCGGGATTCGAACTCACAGCCCTCTACGCCTCCAAGCGATTAGCGGCGCGGTGGCTTGACAACAGTACCTCTTTTGATGTATTAGAATAATTAAAAAAGTCATTGCATTGCCATATAAAATGCATGATATGAAAAAAAATCACGGAGTCGAACGAAAAAAATACAGTGTGTCCCCATTATTATTCAAAGAATTAAAAACTATACCAATTAAATTCATTCAAGGTAATTTCTCGAATGGAACATTCCAAACTAGAAAAATTCTAGAAATTGAATAACAATTAACATAAGAATATTCCCAAAGGAATAAAAACTAAACACAAAAGCATTTCTAATCAAAAACGAATTTACGCAACTTACATCCAGTAGTATGTGAGTACCAGTACCGAGATTTCTAGTATCCCACCAGAGATGCTGACAATTTTGCTATAGTACATATATAAACACCTATACAAGTCATGGGACTGTCATCAACAGCTCAAGTCTGTCTGCTTCATTTTTTATATGTCAGATGGCTATTTTGCTACTTTCATTTTAGCTAGCTAAATGGTTCAATCGCCAATTAGGTTTCCTTCGCCATAATTTAATTTTAAATATAGTAAGTTAGTTTAAATATCTTTAGTTTAAATATCATTTGTTTAAGAGTTAGAGTTAGCAATGTAAGGTGCATTTTTTATTGTAACTTATTTTGTAGGTTTGTTATAAATCTATAAAACAGCTCCTCCTTAAATATTTTCTTTCGTCGAAATTCAAAGGGTTATACCTTGTTTACATAATAGGTATTTTATTTATAAATTTTGGAATTCAAATTAATTTTAATTAACAACAACATTTTAGCATGATTGTAAAATTATACTATATTTTTCTATGTAAATACATTTAATATTTATATTAGTATTAGTAAGAATTAAGACAAGAAATAATAAGCATAATGCCTTAACACAAGGAACATAATTTTAAACTGCATAAATACTGAACGAATCGTTACATTTTTGGCAAATTAAAATACCACATTATGCTTAATATGGCGATAAAAATTATTTGGTTGTTATTTATTTCATTAATAAGCAATGTGAAATGTATTTGATTCATTTTAAGAAAATATATAAAGCCTCAAAGTCATTTTTTTTTTCATTTAAATAAGTAATACTAAGAAGAAATATGATAAACAATTAATAAAAAGGATAAAAAAATAAGATATTAAATTTTAAAACAACAGATAAATAATAGGAACATAAAGAAGATAAAAGCAATGAAATAAAATTATTATACTTAATTATAATGTAATTAAATGTAACAAATACAATTACAATCTAATAAAAAATTAACTGCATAAATAATCAAATTTTACATTTAAAAAAGTTAAAGTTTAAAATTAAAAATTACAAATAATTAATAATTAATATAGAAAGAAAACTATAGAAATAACACAGCGTATTTATAACATCTAAAAATTATATTTAAGAATATAATTCCAATAATGTATTTTATAAATTTATTCCAATAATACAATTTCCAATAATGGGAATCTTCTTAAACTTGTATCCAGTTATTTGACGATGAAAAAAAAAACAGTTTTTTTATAAGATTGTTTCACATTTTGTTACATGTTTATTATACTATATGAAGATTTTCTGTGGTGGGGAAGGGGGTAAAGTGTGTAATTACTATTTCAAAGAGTAGAAAGTTTTAAATTTTTTAATGAATTTGTTCTTGAGATAATGGAATATTGTTATTGTAAATTTTGGATTCCAAATTTACTTTAATTAAGAATTACTTTTTAATAGTACGATAAAGTTTTAAGATATTTAATAATTATTCAGTATATTTTGGTGTAATTACATATGAAAATGTCATTAAATATTTCTTACGTATGCTTGTATTGGTCATATTTAACATATGAAGTGATCACCATAATGCATCAAAACAGGGAAAAGAATTTAAACTTCCATAAATATTAAAACATTGCTTGCATTCTTGTCTAATTAAAATTTCATGTTACGCTTAGTTCTGCAATTAAAAATCATTTGGCTGCTATTTGTTTCGTTTTTAAGCAATGTCAAATCTATTCGGTAGGATTTTTAACTGAGTATCAATTACCAATTTATTATAAGAAATTCTGTGAACAGTCTGGGATAAAATTTATGTTCTAATTAATAACACATAATTTAATCGGCACATGTTAGATATGCTTGGAAAATTGATACGTTTAGTTTTGAGATACGTTTAGCCGTTATGCAAATGCGCGTGGGTTGAATGTTTACAGAAAGGTCTGGTTAATGAAAGTAAATGCGTCACTTCGATTTCAATTTTGCTAATTCAAGAAATATTATTATTAAATCAATAAACACGATTTAAAAAGGGACAACCTTACTGACATATTGTATATTTATGCGCCGAAATGTTTAATAAATAAATAAATAATTGTTTGTAAAATTCTTTTCATACTGAACACTTTATTTCAATATTCCCTCTTTTTTTCATATACGCTTTTGTTTACAGATTCATATGCATAAATCGTTAATATTTACACGCATGGAACTATAAAAATTATGCATACTTTCTTTGCGATAAAAGAAGTTTTCAGCAGTAGAAATTTTTCTGTGCATTGGAGACTATTTTCGGTAGAGATGCACATATCGTTATGAGTGCACAGTGGAAATTATTACAAATTCTATTTTTGCACATCATTTGACTTGAACTCGTACATTTTCTCTTTTACTGTGCTACCTCAACACCGACAATCTTCTCATCAAGTTCACTGTTGAAATTCCAGAGTTTGTTAAAACTCGATTCACATATTAAAACACATTCGGTCTGCAAAGTCCTATCTTGGTGAAAAACATCTAAAAAACCGAGTTTAGTGGTGAACTCGGGGATTACAAAATCACATAAGTAAGTTTCAATAGTTACTATTATTTTATAAAATTACAAATATTCCACAAAGAAAAAAAAATAAATTGCTATTAGAATTTTTCCAGAAGGAATTCCAACACTGAAGTGTCATAAGTGAGAAGTCTGTCGATTAATGAGAACGATACAGTCGTGTCCTCTAGCCTTAAGTATTTCGATGATGGCAGTGGTTACATACGTTCGCGGTAGTAAAAAATGTGACATATTTTGGATTTGTTTTTATTATTATTTGGTAGGGAGTAAAATATTAATTTAAAAAGTAATTCGAAGTGCATTTTATTGCTTCTCGTATTTAAATGCATTTCCTGTTGTTAAAATTGGCCAAACAGCTGTCGGAAATCTGCAACCCTGTTGACCTGTACCAAAATATCGGGTTGTGATCTGCAGCTTTTTAACATCCTGCAGAAGTAACAAATTATTAAAATCTGAGGCACTTTTTGTAATATAAAGTGCATTTACCTAAGGCCCATAGGCTGAAATGTTTGAATTTTTGAAAAAATAAGAAAAGTAAGCTATTTTGAAAAAATAAAATTCATTTGTCATTTAAAATTTTGACCTTATATTCATACAAAAAATATATAAATTAAAATCTCCAAGTGTCTCATGGATATTAGATAATTTAGTAACACGTCGGAAAGCTCACATTTTTTCCAATAATGTTAAAAATGGTTCAAGTTACGTTGCTGTCCCATGTTGATACATGTAGCTTCCGGAAAATCACTTTTAAAATTTTACGATTTAATATATTTTTATCATGCACGCTGGCTCATTTTCATTCATATCTTTCTTAATGCTATTTTAAATTTTTTGCCTATAATTATTAACTCTATAAAAATTTCATTTCCATCAAAAAGAAAATTTTTTTTTTGTTAAATAGACTAATTATATAAACTAGTTTAATACAAAAGCTCTTTAACACGTTCAATATTGATTTTTCACTTAAATTATTAAAAACCAGGTTTAAGCATTATATTCCTAATTTTCTACCTTTTGTCATAAACATTTTCTTATATTGGCTACCGATACGAATTTCTCTTGTTTAACAACATAAAGTTATTAAATATCAAGTTATTTCGACGTCTTTTACAAGTCCTATAACCATTTCCAAGAAAGCATGTCCACGGTGTGCCACCAGTTTAACACCACTCCCTGATTTTCTTCGCGTGGTATTCCTGTTAATTCGTAACTTGTAAACAGCATTTTACCAATATAACTAACATTTTAGTGTTTTCCATAATGCGAAGCTAACTTGAACACATAAAATATACCTATGTTTATTTGTAATATTTTACAAATGCGATACAAACAGCCTAATGAACCAAGAAGAGAAAAGCAATTTTAACACCAATAAATACTGAAACAGCTTTATTATCCTCAGCTTATTAAAATTCAGAATTGCACTTCATTCGGCGCTTTTGAATTAATTGGATGCTATGTATTTTGTTAATAAATTATGACATATTTATTCGGTTGCACTTTTAATCGGACACAAATTATTCACTTACAGCCAAAAATTTTGAATATTGTTGTTGTATTTCAAGTTTCTTAATCTATAATATCTTAACACATAACTTAATTGGTGGTAATTTGTTCTCGTTTGAAGATGTAATATGTTTAGCTTTCAAATGTATTAGTTCGCCGTTTGGTGTGTAAGATCCGAGTTTTCAGAAATGTCTGATTATGTAACATATGAATGTATAGTTTAGAGTTTATCAATTTATTTTCCACAATTAAAATAAAATACGTTAAACACGCCCACTGTCTGTCATGAATCTAACATTACTTTCTGAATTTCTCCGCGTTACTAGCATCTGCTTACAAAATTTTACTAATATAACTTACATTTCAGTGTTTCTGAAAATTTGAAACTAATTTGCATGCATCAATTATTTCTATGTTTATTGATAATGTTTTGGACATGAAAAATAAACTGCGCAATGTATCAAATAAACTGCGCAATGTATCAAGACGGAGAAAGCAATTTTAACCTCAATAAATATTGAAACAACTTTCTTATTCTCAGTTTATCAAAATTCAATATTTTCTTTCATCCGGTGCTTATTAATTAGTTAGCGGCCATTTATTTCGTTATAGACCGGGCGGCGGCAACACGAATGACTACTTCATCGAGTTACGGGATAAAATCATGATGTAGGACAAGATTATTGGGGGTAGATTAAGGAATGACTGGTCTGCCTCGTCATTCCTTGGTACGATATGAGTAACAGTGGCTGCCAACTCGCCATTTCGGCGTCACTTTCACGTCATCGAGTTACGGGAAGAAATTGGTGCCAAATTAAAGCTAAAATAAAGCATTTTAAGAATATTTCGGTCTGCCTGCGCATATCCTGGTACAAACCCTCGGCAGACTGAAATTTATAAAAAAAATGACGTTATAATGTAAAATTCAATATGACTACGTCATCGAGTTACGGGATGAAATCATGATGCAGGACAAGATTTTTGTGTGTAGATTAAAGAATGACTGGTCTGCCTCGTCATTCCTTCGTATGATATGAGTAACAGCGGGCGCCAACTCGCCATTTTGGCGTCACTTTCACGTCATCGAGTTACGGGATGAAATTAGTGCCAAATTAAAGCTAAAATAAAGTGTTTTAAGAATATTTCGGTCTGCCTGCACATATATATTCGGAATGAAGGCAAGAGAAGTCGCTAGCTTCAGAGCCCCGCCCACCCACTAACCGAGTTTTAATATGTTTAATTTATCTAATTTTTCTGTCAAATTTGTCCGGTTTCAATTCCACTTATTTTTTTTTTCTTTTTTATTAAGAGTGCATGGCTATTCGGGTCATAAGTAAATGATTTTGGTGCTATCCGTGGTCGCCTGCCGGCGACAGCGCTGTCGCGCAAGAGACTAGGTCTGTTTGGGTCGTAGGTAGGGGTCGTCGACGAAAATTGGTCGCTCAACGCGACGGGTGAACCACTCACCCACCCCCAACCGCCGTCTGAGACATACATATTTGAGATGCATGCAAAAGAAATTGCTAGCTTCAGAGCCCCGCCCACCCACTATCCGAGTTTCAATATCTTTCATTTGTCTAATTTTTCTGGAATGACCAGTCATTCCTTAATCTACACCCAATAATCTTGTCCTACATCATGATTTCATATCGTAACTCGATGAACTAGTCATGTTGATTTTTACATTATAACGTCATTTTTTGTTATAAATTTCAGTCTGCCGAGGATTTGTACAAGGATATGCGCAGGCAGACCGAAATATTCTTAAAATATTCTATTTTAGCTTTAATTTGGCACCAATTTCATCCCGTAACTCGATGACGTGAAAGTGACGCCAAAAGGGCCAGTTGGCGCCCGCTGTTACTCATATCGTACCAAGAAATGACGAGGCAGACCTGTCATTCCTTAATCTACACCCAATAATCTTGTCCTACATCATGATTTCATCCCATAACTCGATGACGTAGTCATGTTGAATTTTACATTATAACGTCATTTTTTGTTATAAATTTCAGTCTGCCGAGGGTTTGTACCAGGATATGTGCAGGCAGACCGAAATATTCTTAAAATTCTTTATTTTAGCTTTAATTTGGCACCAATTTTATCCCGTAACACGATGACGTGAAAGTGACGCCAAAATGGTGAGTTGGAGCCCGCTGTTACTCATATCGTACCAAGAAATGACGAGGCAGACCAGACATTCCTTAATCTACACCCAATAATCTTGTCCTACATCATGATTTCATCCCGTAACTCGATGACGTAGTCATGTTGAATTTTACATTATAACGTCATTTTTTGTTATAAATTTCAGTCTGCCGAGGGTTTGTACCAGGATATGTGCAGGCAGACCGAAATATTCTTAAAATTCTTTATTTTAGCTTTAATTTGGCACCAATTTTATCCCGTAACACGATGACGTGAAAGTGACGCCAAAATGGTGAGTTGGAGCCCGCTGTTACTCATATCGTACCAAGAAATGACGAGGCAGACCAGACATTCCTTAATCTACACCCAATAATCTTGTCCTACATCATGATTTCATCCCGTAACTCGATGACGTAGTCATTTGTGTCGCCGCCGCCCGCTCTATTAGTAAGTTATGACAAATTTATTCGGTTGCACTTTTAATTGAATGCAAATTTTTCATTTTCAACCAGAAATTTTGGAAACTGTCGAGGTAAAACTTGTACCTCAATTGATAATGTCATAACACATAATTTAATTGGTAGTAATTTGTTCTGTTTTAAAGATTTAGTATGTTGAGCTTTCAGGTGCGTTAGTTGATCATTTAAGCGAGTTTGAGTTGCAAATCTTTAGATATATGCAAATCTTCTGATCACGTAATGTATAAATGTATCATATTTCTATTCCATCGTTAAAATATAGTCGTTGGGGGACCACCGTAATACTAACCCATCATGGATACGCATAATATAAAATATGAAAATAAAACGCGTGTAAACTATTTATAAAATGCTTCGCAATTCCAAAATAAAGTTTAAACGCATATTTTAATAGTTTTAATACACATAGTAATGCTCTATCAATGAATTGCTGATGAGCCGATTTCGACAAATTATATAAAACTCCAAAATACGCAAGCAGTACCGGATTGCGTAAAAGAAACATCCTTATAACTCCAAAAATAATAATCATATTAACTAAAAATTTACTGCGTTGAATTAGGCGTCTCATTTCCAATTGAAATATATCTTTGAATTGAAATTCAAATGAAATACAGGGTCATGAAAAATCGAAGAATGTGGAAAACAGGGTTACACATATCTCGGCAATTAATAATCTGATCAAATTCGTTCTTTATGCAAAATTTGTGTTATGTTATTGCCTTTTACGTCCCCCCCTTAAAATAAAACATTTCGAAAATTTCTGCATACCTTTCATCAGAACAAACTTTTCGAGAGTCCTGAAAAAATAGCTCCGGATAATCGAGGTTATTGATATTACATAGGCTTCGTCTCATTCTTACATATTAAGCACCTACAAAGTTTCAAGTCTCAATCTCAATTTGTTCGGGATATAGAGCGGTTACAGACAGACAGACACACAGACGGACGGACGGCAATTTTTTTTTCTAAAAGTATGTTTTTCGGAATCTCCAGTATCTGAAACGTGTAAATCCGTCATAAAAAATTTTTTGATTTTCAAAACAATTGCAATATTTACCCTATACTACGTATGATGGGTAAGTAAAATCATGTGTCTAGAAAAAACTTATGAAAAACGTCCCAGGACATTCACAATGTTGCAAAATCATTTCATCGTAAAACAGCCAACGCTAATCACACGAAAAAAAAGTAGAACGCTAATGTTAGGTCTACAAGAGAAATCTTTCCAGATTTCTCGATCGCATGTTCATATTTTTTTAATTTTTCTTTTTATTTATTTGTTTATTCATTTTTATATTTTTGGTATAGTATAACTGAGGTCGGTATTCATTCTTGTATATTTGTAGTTTTTCGATATTTTTCACCGTTTGTCTGTGTGAGGATAATTTAACTTTCAGAATTCCTCCAAACTTTCTTCGAAAGTGTCCGAATATGAAACAAGAAAATAAGTGTTATCGCAGATCGCACAGAGGGTTTCGTTTAATATGTCTTTTAAAGCACAATATCTTTAAAATAATTAATAAATATTGTTGATTATTAAATTTTTATATATATTGCAGCGCCATTACATTCAATTTTAGAATAATTGAACAAATATATTTTAATGAAATTATAAATATCCAATTGAGATTATTTTTAAAAATTGAAAAAAAATCTAAATATTTTTAAATTGACCAGTTTTAAAAATTTGCCGGTGATATAAATAAAAGTCCTTCCGGCAATGCCGGGAGGAAGAGGTAGCTTTCATATACTTATACATTTATTTATTTATTCTAAAGTAAATTACATTGTTCAAAAATACTAAGCTCAAATTAGTGGAAATAATCTTATAAAATTAGTGATTTTATAAGATTGAATACTAGTTTTTGTCAAGACTGAATATTAATAGGAATTTTTAGAAATTAGTCATCTTTTATTCAACCTGGTTATATTTTAAGCGATTTAGAGAGTCACCAAATTCCGCAATATCATAAAGTGTATGCCATTTTAAAGCAACATGATGGATCGTTCAGATCAGACCGTTTCAATATGTCAGCCATAAGCAAAATTCAAAGTGCTATAACTCAATCATTTTTTAAGATATAGACAAAACAAATAGTGTTCTGGAATCATTGTTTTAAGTTTTAACACGTAAAAGAAAAATATTTTTCAACTTTTAATTTTTTCGCATTTAATTTTAAATTTTAAATTTTTTAAAAAATTTAAAATGGCCGCCATTTTAAAACAAAATGGCGGATGATGCTGGCCAACGAACTCGGTTGAGACATTTGTATGTACTATGTCCATACCAAGTTTCATTGAAATCGGTTCATAAATGCGCGTGTTATTACATGACAAAAATCAGATCGTTTCAAAATGTCCGCCATAAGAAAAATTCAAAGTGCTATAACTCAATCATTTTTAAGATGTTGAAAAAATAAAAAGTGTTCTGGAATCTTTGTTTTAAGTTCTAACACGTAAAAGAAAAATATTTTTCAAATTTTGATTTTTTCGCATTTAATTTAAAATTTTAAATTTTTTAAAAAATTTAAAATGGCCGCCATTTTGAAACAAAATGGCGGATGATGCTGGCCAACGAACTCGGTCGAGACATTTGTATGTACTATGTACATACCAAGTTTCATTCAAATCGGTTCATAAATACGTTAGTTATCGCATGACAAAAATCAGATATATATATATATATATATATATATGTCAACATTTGAACGGAGGGTGGTTTTGGGGTCTGGGGGTCATGATCGGTGAAAATATACCAAAATTTTTCGGAAGTGCTTTCCTCCGGACGGCTGCAATAGGTAGCTTTTTACTTTTTGTAATGAAAGCTACCTAAAAGAAACTTTATAATTTAAAATGGTTTGAAACATACTTAAATTACTGAAATGTGTCAGAAAAAATATATATCAATTCTTTTATTTTTTCAAAAACTTACTAGATGGCACTAAAAGAGGATGTTAATCTATACTAATAAAATCCGTGCGCCTCTGTCTGTATGTCTGCTTGAAGCCGATTACAGTTCGTAACGCGGGCGAGTTGGAAGTCGCGAGAGGTGTCTTTCGATTCAAAAAATTCCGGGAAAGTCATTTCGGGCATTTTCGAGACCGTGGGACCAAAATTAAAAAAGTTATTAATTAAAAACCGGTCGGGAATCGGAACGGAAAACGTCACATTTCCCATACGGGTCTCAAACGGACCTCTCAGGCAGAACACTGCGCCACCTTGCGGTGATCGACCAGAACTAAAAGACCCTTTGGCTAAAAGAAGAAGCAGCCGAAAACCCCTTTTTCTCCCGTGTCATTTTGTCAAAGAATGTATAAGAGAAAAATAACTGATTGGTAAAAAATGTTAAAAACGGTTTAATTAATATAATAAGTACAACTATTTAAGCACAGCAAGATATGTTCACTAAGAGGTAATAGTGTTGCTTATTAATATTTTGAAGATCTCAGATGTAACTGGCTATTCATATATTTATTCTGTATGTGAGTATTAATCGTTGTAGCTCATTTTCATACTTTTTCTTTTTGGTAGCATACACGAATATTGTGTAACCTAAGATTTACGCGATTAATACTAATTTCTGTTAGTACAAACGGAAAACGAGCTGCCAAAATTATTTATTAGTTATGTTGTTTGTGATATTAATGAAATTACTTATTTTCTTTTTATAGCAGTCTTTTGCAGTTTTTAATACCCAAACTTTTTTTGCGCGTTTTTTCTTAAACCATCATGCAGACAGTTTTTAAAGTAGAAAAAAACTGATTACATATTCAGAATCTGCGTAAAAGTTTGCTTCTGATGAACCAAAAAATACGAGAAAATGTATTATGGGCTCGCAGCGCCAACCGTGCAAAACCAAATATTTTTAACGGGATAATGAGCGCATAACAACCATAGCTCTTTAATTTACTTTTTTTTGTGCTTGAGGATTCGAACACCAAGACTTGCTTATTAAATGAATTTTTTTGCTTATATACTGCTTAATATAGAGGTTCGTTTTGAAAAAGTGGCCTAGCTAGCGGGCGTAGCTCGCTAGTCTATATTAATAAAATCCGTGCGCCTCTGTCCGTCTGTCTGCTTGAAGCCGATTACAGTTCGCAACGCGGGCGAGTTGGAAGTCGCGAGAGGTGTCTTTCGATTCGAAAAATTCCGAGAAAGTCATTTCGGGCATTTTCGAGACCGTGGGACCAAAATTAAAAAAGTTATGAATTAAAAACCAGTCGAGAATCGGAACGGAAAACGTCTAATTTCCCAAGCAGAGCTCAAACGGAGCTCTGAGGCAGAACACTGCGCCACATTGCGGTGAAGAACCTGAACTTTTCCCCTTTGGCTAAAAGAAGAAGCAGCCGAAAATCTTTTTTTCTCCCGGGAAAACGACTTTTTCTTTCGTTTCGGTTCTTTGAAAAAGAACTAATTAATTGGTAAAAAATTTTAAAAACGGTTTATTTTCATACTTTTTCTTTTTGGTAGCATACACGAATATTGTGTAACCTAAGATTTACGCGATTAATACTAATTTCTGTTAGTACAAACGGAAAACGAGCTGCCAAAATTATTTGTTAGTTATGTTGTTTGTGATATTAATGAAATTACTTATTTCTTTTTAATAGTAGTCTTTTGCAGTTTTTAATACCGAAAACTTTTTTTTGCGCGTTTTTTCTTAAATCATCATGCAGACAGTTTTTAAAGTAGAAAAAAACTGATTACATATTCAAAATGCTGCGTAAAAGTCTGTTTATGATGAACCAAAAAACACGAGAAAATGTCTTATGGGCGTGCAGCGCCAACCGTGCAAAACCAAATATTTTTAACGGGACTATGGCGACCATGGCGCATAGCGCCGGTGGACGCGTAGCGCCCACTGTGCGAAGTCACA
This sequence comes from Maratus speculifer, assembly GCA_964019185.1. Classification (NCBI taxonomy): domain Eukaryota; kingdom Metazoa; phylum Arthropoda; class Arachnida; order Araneae; family Salticidae; genus Maratus; species Maratus speculifer. The sequence goes on from OZ025300.1 coordinate 274,448,582, forward strand.
TATTTTTAACGTGATAACGGGCGCATAACAACCATAGCTCTTTAATTTACTTTTTTTGTGCTTGAGGATTCGAACACCAAGACTTGCTTATTAAATGAATTTTTTTGCTTTTTATATACTGCTTAATATCGAGGTTCGTTTGGAAAAAGTGGCCCAGTTAGCGGGCGTAGCTCGCTAGTAAACATTAAAATTCGTAATAAGAAAAACACTTTTTAATTCCTCAATAATTCTTCTGGATAACTTGAAAAAAATGTCCATGAGAAGTACATTATTTCACGAAATTGCCTGTAGATGGCAGCAGCGAGCAAAAAATTATTTTAGAAGAATCCAATATGTATGCCACTGTATCGAATTAATTGTTAAAAATGAGGAATTTTTTTAGATTAACTATAACTTTTTAAAACTAACTCTTTTAGAGTATCTTAATCCTGTAGGACTGAATGACTTAAGTCACAAAATTCAACTAATTCAAACTTATACGATCTAAATGTCAACGTCTTCAAAACTTTTAATATAAAACAAATATTTTAAAGAGTTCAATTGCAATTATTTTAGAAAACCATTTTACACATAATTTAATTTTAAAGAATTTGTTTTGATTTGGAGATGTAATATGTTCAGATTACGGATGCATTAGTTCCTCTATTTTAAGCATTGCAAAATGCAAATTTTAGTTTCCAATCTTAATTTTTATCAATGAAATTCTTTCTCAAATTTATTTATTGCTTCCATAATTTTGAACAAATGTACAAAAAATATAACAAATAAAATAAATCTAGTTGTTGAAGAGAATGATTCTCTCTTTCCTGTATGAGATAATTTTCATTGTAAACCAAAGCAAACTTTACTGAGATAATTGCCGTTTAAATAAAATAATCTTTAATAAATAACGCCGTAAACAAAGCATTTTGGATAATTAATCACTCATGCAAATTCCTCTAATTTTAGAAAATAGTTGTTTTATTATTACAGAATTCTATTTTTAAAATATACAAAAGATTTACAAAGTGAGTTAATCTGTTAAACAACAAAATAATGGGAAACGAAACTTTATGTGCATAAAATCTTAAAGAAAAATATCCAATTTAGTTAAAAAAAAGGGAAATTCCAGAGAACTCCTATAAAAGTGATTTGTTTTAACTTAAGTAAAGGGTATATTATAGTTGATAATAAGTTATAGTAAAATATTTAATGCACTTTTAGCTATAAGTATGGTAAAGTAGTTTACTATATTTTTCAAGTAGCTAGGATTAAATTTAGGTTGATTTATATCAAAAACTCAGCTTCTAAGGAAGGATACAGATGTTCTTGAATTTTTAAAGGAGTCACGTTTCTGCTTAACTACACGTTTTTCCTAGAAGGAATATCTTAAATTATCGAAGGCAAACATGTGAGTATTTTTCTTAACGTAGAAAATTATACTTATTTATATTTAATATGCTTTTATATACAGTAGACATTTTTATTTTAAATATATTTTTCTTAAGTTCTTTATAAATAATTTTTACTTTCCGATGATGATGTGAAAGGAAAACATTGGATCTATGATGCATAGTTTGTTTGTGGTAATGAAGATAATTTAGGGCTGAAGAATCTACTTTAGTTCCACAAATATTTCCATTTTTGCCGAGTTTACTTAAATTTTAATTTTTTGTTTCGCTTGATGTAATGATACGTTGTTAAAAAACATAAAGGATAAAACATCGTTTTCAATTTCTAAAAACTTCATTTAAAATTTGCCTATCCTCAATTGTAGATGATGAATTGTATTGGTTTACAATGGTTTTACAAGTAGAAACATATGTGAATGCCTGTGAAAACAATAGCTTTTAAACGGTACATATAATTGAAGTCCCATTTACTGAATATATAAACAATTTTAACGATTTTTGTTCAAATACGATGATGGATTAGGCATTTAAATGTTTTTCAAAACATTACTCCCCTGATCGTATAATATAAATCGCCAATGTAATGTGATAGAATGCAGTTTGTAAATATTGCAGCAATGTAATCAAACAATAATGGTTCACTGGTAATATCTCTAGTTTCGACATGAACGATCCAGTGTTTGAATGTGCTCCGGAAGAAATACATTCTACTTACTGGTATTCTAAAGAGACCGAGAATTCATTATTTTAAACTGCTATTAAACATTTATCGAACCAATTTGTGACCGATTATATGAGACTGATTCAAAAAGTAACTATTGTTGTTTGGTGGTCAAAAACTTAAAAACCTTAACATTTTTTTCAGAAAATTAATTTCAGAAGTTAATTGTTCCACTTTTCTTCATATACGTTTTCACTTTTAAAACATATTTGTTTGCCTAGTGTCAAAATAGCGAAATGTTGACGTCAATAACACCAATAATATGGCATTGATAATTCTTTTTCTGAAAATATATATTCTCAATAATTCAAATTACGTAACGAATATTCATAACTTGTTAAATACAAAAGTAGTTTGTAATAGAAATGTTAGTAATTTTTTAGCAAATTTTTAAAATGAAGTTTACCCGATTCGACTAACATTATTTGGTTCATACATTGATTTCCACATTTTGGTATTCTTCCGGAATCAGATCCAAGCTTAACATATTTTAAAGGAGAAACTTAATAAAGAGAAATTTTAAAATAAAATTTACTATGTATCACATAAAAACAAGACTCTTTTTTTCAAATAAATTTTAAAGTTCAAACATGTTTGGAAGGAGGTGGACTCCGGAAGAATATCGATAGTTTGACAATGTTGACAACTATTGTTAATAATTCTTTTTCGTATGAACAATTTTTCTTGATAACTTAAATTATATAACTCACAACTAGTTAAATAAAAAAAAAAAAGATTTTTATGAAATATTTCTTACTTGTTAAGCAAAAATTTTAAATGAGGTATATAAACCATTAGTTAATAATTCATTTTTCTTAAATTCTTCTTCCTCTTTTTTAATTCAAATTCAGTGACAAATATTCTCAAATAATTAAATAAAAAAATAATTTACAATGGAACATTTCATACGTAGTTTGAAATTTTTTAAATTGAAGTTTATAGGATTCAAAAAACGTCAATAGTTTAATAATGCAGTTATGTGCAAAACCCTATAAAAATAAATTTTCTTTCCTGGAAACAAAAAGCATGCTTCATATGATAAAAAATCATAAGAAAGCATTTTCTTGCTTTTAACCATGAGTATAAAGGAACGAGCAAACATATATTACATGTAGAAAGGATTGCATCTTGCCTCAAGATGGCTTCGTATTGTAGATTAATGCATTCTGCTTCACTGATTTATACAAAGTTTTATAATTCTGAGGAAAACTACTAGAGTTCTTGAATTTTTAAGAGGGTCGGTGTACGATCAACCGCACGTTTCTTGCAGAAGAAACCTCTTAAATCATCTAAGAGGAACATGTTTAGATCGTTGTAACGCTTGAGTTTCTACTATTTCCTCTTACATAAATATTTACGTATAGTTATAATGAATATCTTTACTTTCATAGTTTCTCTTTGAAAAATCAAGAACTGAGTATTTTTGTGATAGCTGGGTGCCCAACATTGTTCCGGTGGCATTTTTTTTTTTTTTTTTTTTTTTTTTTTTTTTGCATTTCATTAATTTTATCTAATACATAATCCTCTCATTCATTCGTTTCATTTAGAATACATAATTTTTAAACGAAGCATTAAATACATGAATTTTATTTATTTCATTTTAAATAAAATGAAGAGAAGAACAAAAATAATGATATTTTGAAACGTCCTAATTGCAGCGAAAGAGCGAAACATATATAGACCGATTTAATTCGGCCCAAATCCTGCCAAAGAATTTTTACGGAATAACCAGTGAGATGTGTTTTGTTTGGGCGTTGCCATTAAATAATAAGAAACAATAGCGATTTTTGTGTCACATCATGTGTTCGCGCAATATATGTACAGATTGGATTTTCTTTTATTTTTCCATGTATTTAAAATAAAAATTCTTAATTTTTTAATTAATACCAATTTATTATATCGGCAGAAATAGAGTTCTTGTTCAATCGCGTAGACTGTAATAAGACCTAATGCATTTTTTGTGATAAAGAAATATTTTTGCCAACTGATGCGTGTCATATTGTTTTTCATTTTCCATCAGGATTTTCTTCGTTCAATTTCTGTTCTCCGAATCTATGATTAAATCCTTGTTCTAACATTTTTTTTCTTGCCATTACCAGATGTCTATGATTCTTAATATATTGCATCTTTAATGGTTGGTTTAGTTTATTAAGGTATTATTATAAAGACCTTATATATCAATATAAAATATATTTAATGGCGTTTGTAATAAGCATGCCAGCTTAAAATATTACATATCAAAGGAAATAATTATGGAAGGAAAATAAATCTAAAAATAGAAGATTCTAATAAAGCCGTTCTTCAATTTGAGACCCGAACTCCTATTTAGAAGTGAATTGTAAACGTAGATGCACAATTCAAAAAATTCTATGAAGATATTTAACATCATTTTTTTGCTTGCTTTTGACATTTCAATTTTTTAATACATAGAAAAAAATAACAGCAATATATTATATATATGGACATTACGAAAAATTATATATGTTAATCAAGCTATTAAAAGGTTTTTCTAAAAAAAAATTATTAAATTTTTATATGGCCCCCGTAGGGCGAAATTCTCAATTAGGAAATTATTCCTTATCCATTCCTAAATTGAACAAAACATCATCACCGTATCTAAAAACCGCACAGAGATATTAAATCTCAAAATCCTGAACAATTCCTGACTTACATCACTTTTCCCTGTATCTAAATGGTGATTTCTTCACTCAATTTCAACGCTAGTTAGGGAACATTCACAAATTGCAATTTAATAAAAATCGGTTTAAGATAGCGCTTTTTCTTTGGTCATAAAATAGCAGAGTATAGTTTTTAAGCTAAATTTATATATCAGACGTCTGCCCGGGTCAAAATATCTAGGTCAGGTCTCCAACCGACCCATAGGGGAAAAGGTTTGGCGTGGCTTGAAAAAATGTCAACGTCATAACCGGGACCGGTCGGAAAAGTAGTTTAAATCATAGCCCGGTTCAGTCGCAAATTTAACATAGTTTTTCACTTCGGCGTGGGAAAAAATTGATTTATATGGAGCAGTTCTGACCAAAAAAAAATTTTATAGCTTTTCGTTTTTTATATTTATACTATTTACTATTAAATAAGCGCCAAAGGCTGTAATATATTTATTTTATAAAAGAATCTCTATTTAAATATAAATGTTTCACTTATATTTTAATATCGTTAATACATATCCCATGCGTTGGAGACTTTGAAAAATGTTATACAGTAAAACTTTTAAGGCGGAATCACATAGGTAAGAAAAAATACGTTATAGACAGATGCCCTCCCTAGAAAATGTACTTGAAGCTTATTTTTTTCTCAGGTACTATTGTATTTATTTTGCATGGATCAACATATTTTCCGTTTAAGACAGAATTCCGTCATAGGCAGACCTTTTTTTCACTGGTTTTATTGTATTTAAATTTTTATTCTTTAAATAATCTATTTAAAAAAATGAATTTAATTTTTTTTATGTAAAATAAAGATTTTAAAATCTATATGTTTTTCGTAAAAAATTCGATTAAGCCGAATTTTATTTATTTTATGCACGTATTACATCAGTCAGAGACAGTGATTTTAATACGGGTTTTGTTGAGACCGGGTTTGGAAATTACATCCAGTGTGCACCTAAGTTGAAGGAAGCAGTCCCCTCCCTTATGAAAAGTACGCTAGGCCCGGCCTGGCGAGTCTAATAATAATAATAATAATATCTCGGTCCTGACCCTACCTAGGCCCAGAATACAGATTTCTTAATATCTTCTGGAGGACGATAAAAAGCATGAACTTGTGAGAGCTAAATTTAAAAAGAAAAAAAAAAACGACTTAATCTGCATCTTAGAAAAAGCATTTTTTAAAATAAGTGACGGACATTTAAACAATACACTTCGTTTTTCTGCATAATGAATTTTTCTCCTCTATTTCTTGTGTTTAAGTTATTAAATGTTAAGAGTTTTTAAAGAGAAAAAGAACTTGAAACACTTCATTTTTGATTTTTACTTTCTTCTATCTTCAATAGAAGAAAGTATTTTAATCGACATTTTTTTCGACGGATTTACACGTTTTAGGGGTCAGAGATTCAAAAAAAAAAAAAAACATGTTTTTACAAAATGTCTGTCTGTCCGTCTGTCTGTGTGTATGTCGCCATTCTACCATCAAAAAGTGTATGAAGTTCTGCATAGAATTGAACCAAATTTTTTGTGAATGTTTGTGAGTGTGGCTGTGGCAAGCAGGTCCTTCTTCAGTTTTGAAATATTCCGTCGGAAGGGGGCGCTGCATTCGCGATTTTTGTGCCATTTTCAATATTTTACCGACCAAAAGTATATGAAGTTATGCGTCGAATTTAACCACATTTTTTGTGTAAGTGTATGACTATGGCTAGTTGGTCCTCCCTGAATTTAAAAAAAAATCCGTCAGAAGGGGGCGCTGCAATCGCAATTTTTGTGCCATTTTCAATATTGTACCGACCAAAAGTACATGAAGTTATGCATCGAATTGAACGAATTTTTTTGTGTAAGTGTATGGCTATGGCTAGTTGGATCGCCCTGAATCTGAAAAAAATCCGCCGGAAGGGGGCGCTGCAATATCGAATTTTATGCCATTTTCAATATTGCACCACCTAAAAGTGTATGAAGTTAGTTCTAGAGCTGAACTAAATTTTTTGTATATGATTATTTTTTGGTAAGGCAAGTAGGTCCTCCCTGAATTTGAAAAACAATTCTGCCTATCATTCTATTGTCCATCGGCTCGTGCAGAGACGGAAATTCGTTTTTACTTCGATTAATTGATTGAAACAGAAATTTAAGTTGAAAATCAAAGTTGGTATGGTATTGAATTAAAATTATTAAAGCATTAAAATGAGTAACTATTTTTTTTAAATATTAAAATATACGTATGAGATAGAAGAAAGTTTTGGGATTGGCACATCCAACTAGTTTTACATTACTAATTATTTTAACGCAATCAAACTGATTGGTAAAATTATCATACGAATTGAATATTTCCAGCTGAGCGAAAATGCTCAGCTGGAAATATTCAATTCATATGATAACTTTACCAATCAGTTTGATTGCGTTAAAATAATTAGCATATCTACGTATCCATCGTTATGTGGAGTTCCATTACCTGCGGTTTATTCTGCTATGCTGTTTCAAATGATAGACCAGATGTTATGACCAATAAGGTTATTTGAGCGAAAAATCCCAGCTGGCTATCGCCCAGATAGCTTAACAGGTAAAGCATTGGCCTTGTAAGCCAAGTATCCGGGTTCGATTCCCGGCCTGGACAATTTTTCGCTCAGCTGGAAATATTCAATTCGTGGTTTCACATTAGTTTTGTTTCGGCAAATTTGAAAAAAATATTACTTTTGAAAAAATATTTGCTTTTTAAAATATGATTTTTTTAAAAGTTATATTATTTTTTTCAATAAACATTTTAAATAGTTTTAAAATTAATATAAAAAAACCTTGGACGAAAACTAAAATCAGATTATCATCTTTTATTATATGGAAAGAAATTGAAATCCGATAAATAATGTTACGAGTTATAACGATTTTTGATTGTCCCATTTAAACCGGTACTAACCACATGAAACTTTTATAAATTGTATGAGAAATTTCCGGATGTGATTTTCTTAGTTAATTATAAGGCTAAACATCACAAAAAAAAGAAAAAAAAATCAAAATTCTTACTCAAAAATAGATTTTTACGCGTTTCCCAGAACTGTTAAAGTAAGATTGTTTTTTGAATTGCACGCATTTCAATTCCTGTCTAATCCATTAAAACCTGATGAATTTTTTAAACGGCTACAACTTTGCGAATTTTGGAGATATGAAGATGCAACTTTTTGTGTCTTATTCTAGACTGATTGAGGAAAATTTTCCTATTGGAATTTTTTGTCCTACGGGGCCGTATAAAAATTTATTTTTCGTAACTTTTCAACAAGACCCCCCATGGAGTCGCAATTTATCTTATCAAAAATTCCACATTTTTTTATGATTTTCTGCAGTTGGAAGTATGGGTCTAAAAGCAATATTTAAGGAGATAGCCTATTGTTTCGATATTTATGAATCCCCCTGTATAAGTGTATCGAATAACTCATCTTTTCTTCCAAAGTTTCTCAAGGCCATTTTACTTGTTATTTTGTCTGAAAAAAAGTAACTTTAATTTTATTTTTTATTTATGTTACTTAACTTTATTTTTATTATTTTTTTTCTTTTGGGAAAAACGAAGTTTATGAATATTCGTTCTTCTTACACAAATGCTTAATAATCTCTTAAGAACTTAATCTTAAGATTTTATTTACCCCCCCCCCCTCCTCCCAAAAGAAATAAAAAAGCGTTTAATGTGGTGATTTCAAGAATATCGGGTTTGAAAAAAAAGGCCTATCTCAGTACAATTTTAAAAAATTCTTTAAAAACAGAGAAAATATTTTTTTAAAATGACATCTATATACATTAAAACTAGCTAACAGTTAAATGCATTCGATTGAATATCTAATATTTAAAAAAATGTCAATATAATCGAAATGCTGCAGCAATGTACATAATGAATGGATTCAATAAAAAGAATACTGCCCAGTTAAACTGATGGCATTGAGCTCACAGGCTACAAATACTAATTGTACATTAAAGCCTTATATTTTCAAGGGTTAATTCCGTTCGAAAAAAAAATTAAGAAGGGGAAACAGCTCTCCCCTTTCCTCTTTTTTTTATACTTAATCATTGAACCTCCTATATTATCAAAGACATGTTTTATCATATAAAAAATCTATATCCAAAATTCAGAGCAAATGAGATAATTCTTAATAAAAACCCATTTAGCATTTATATAATTTAAAAGGAGCTATCCCCCTCTTTTATACTTAACCATTAAACTTCCAAAACTATTCAGAGATTTGAACGAAATCTGAAAATTCTGCTTAAAAAAACCCTTTATATAAATTAAGGAGGGGGGGGGGGCATTAGAACCCCCGTTCCCCCTATTTATACTTATTCAATGAACACCTAATAACAGTCACGGAATCGCCTCATCAGAATGATCCTAATCTAAATTTTGAACGAAAACTTAATTCTGCATGAAAATCCCATTTATATCAACTAAGGGGAGGGGCATGAGCCCCCTCTTATACATATCGAATGAACTTCAAAAACTAATCAGGGAAGCGCCTTGTCAGGATATACCTACATACAAAATTTCGAGAGGATCGGATATTTTTATCATGAGTTATCGCGTTACGCACGAACGCACGTACATACAGAACGGACGGGCACATAAGCTCTTAGGCTATGATAGCCTGTGAGCTAAAAACCCTTTAGTTTCACATTGTAGATACTTATTCTTTTCAAAAAAATCAAAAAGTGAAAAAAGGTAACCGATTCCCGTAATTTAAGTTATAAAGGAAGTAAGCTAAAAGTCGTAAATTTTTTTGTCTGAAAACAGGAAAGTATGTTTCAGTCAGTCAAAAGTTATATGAAAAATGGCAAACTTTCACGAATGGTAAGGAAAAGCACCGTATGTTTTCCGCCAGAAGAATTAAACAATAGACATTTACACATAGAAACTCAAATGAGAAAACTACGTTTTTATATTTGTTTATTTAAATATATTTTTAAACAGTTAATGCTCAGCATACTAAAATTTGGACTTTGTAATTCTTTTTAAATAAAATTGTGTTATTTAAATAGAATTATTTGCCCTCTTTTACGATTATTTTATATAATTTTTCATTTGAGTATTCAGATTAGTATAATGTAATGTTAGTTTACAGCTATAATGGTCAGCCCGACTGTCTTCCGCACAACAGGTCCACCGTTCGACTCCGGGTTCGGTAAAATGATGCTTCGCAGTCGGTAAAATGTGTACCAAGTTTTGTTGTAACTAAATAGTAAAGGATTTATGTTAGAACTAATTTGTGACTAAAATAGCATCATAAATTGCATTAGACAAACATGTTTCATCTGTTAAACTCGCCTAGTCTTACTTATTTCATTTATATAAATATTTATATCATATTCTATTACTTATTTTAATTCCATTTTATATTATTTTTTATAATTTTCTTCTGTTTTTACAAAAATCTATCTAAGCAAGATTATATTTCTTACATTATGTAACCATTTTAAAACTATTTTAAAATATTGCGAAGTCACATTTTTCGTATTTCATTCATAAAATCCCAAAAGAAAATTTTACCTCTTCCCTGCAACCTGTAATTTTGATAATGCAAACAAATAATAATCTTATGATAAGAAATTCTTATTGCTGAAATATGAAAATTTGTTGCCAAAAGTAAAATATTATTACGCTTTTAACGATTTAAGTAAAAAATGTTCACTATAAAAAAGTAAGGAATCAGGTGTTTCACGTAGAAATAATTAAATTTACACCTAAAGGGTATTCAAGATTAATGTATTACGCTACTTTTATTTACACAAGATGTGTTATTTCTAGGAAAACTACAAGTGCTCTTAAATTTTTAAACGGATCACGTTTATCTGAAACTACAAATTTTTTCCACAAAATATCATCTAAAATTACCTTAGAGAAACATGTTTGTATCTTTTAAACCTTTGAGATTATAGTTATTTCCAATAGGTAAGCATTTATATAATATGATGCTTAAAACTAAGTATTTTTAGGTATTTAAAAGGAATGATTTTTGAAAAGAATAATCTATAATTTAGAGAAATGATTTAGGTTTCGTTCAATTATATCGCAGGGTTTTATTCTGAACTAAACAGAAGGTGCACTTGAATTTTTTAGGCTGTCACGTTCTGGGCTAACTACACGTATATAGCAAATGTCAGATCTGAAAATAGCCTAGCAAAACATATTAAACTCGCTTATACGCATGAGGATATAGTTTCTTCTTCTTTATGAAACTTTATGGCAGAATTATATCGCTAAATTATTTTTTTTCTTTACTTTACAAATAAAGACCTTCTTTCTCTTAAAAAATTTAAGTGAAAAAAATAAAATTTTTATACTTTAAACTATAATGTTAAAGTGATCACTTTTTTGATTAACCACGCATATAGGTATGCGTATGAGTAAAATCTTTAAAGTGGAATATATCCAGTCTTTTATACTTGTGATGCATATAAAATATTTCATATGTAAACTTATTATGTTATCCCTTTATAAAACGGTGGGTAGTATATTTCGCACTTAATTTTAATTACCAAATGCCACAATGGTACCAGAATTTCCAAAGAAAATTTTTAATGCATGCGAAGAAAATTCTTTTACATATTTTGAAACAAATTTGTTCTTAAATGCTGGCGCCCTTTAACCATTTCAAAAATCTAGCAACTGAAGTAATTTGCCCTAGAAAAAGATTAAAGTGCTTATGTTCTTTACTAACTTGTTGTATATTGTCTAACACTTGTCTTGTCGTATTGTCTTGTTGTATATTGTCTTGGCTAAATTGTTGAATAATTTACGATCTTGCTTATGAAAGTAAGATCGTAGTGTTAGATTGATTCTATGAACATTTATGGCTGATGGACGTTATTAGATTCATTTCTTTCTTTCCTTTTTCTTACTAATACTTAACTATTTTACTTTTCTTAAAATTTTTATGTGAAGAAAATTGCAAAATTATTGTGTTAAGGTGCTGATGCTTTTGGTTAATCCTATGTACACGGAAAATGTAAATTCTTAAATTAGCTTGAATATGTATATTCAATCTCTTATACTAGTGAATAATCGATGCGAATTAAGCATAAATAAGATCTTGAATTAGTCTAGAAGAACCTATTCAATATCTTAGATCTAAGAAAGTGTGATGGACATAAAAAGTTAGTAAGACCTTAAATTTGCGTAGAGGAGCATATTCTGTCTCTTATACCCGTGAAAGATTGATGTGCATAAAAGACGAATTAAATCTTAAATTAGCTTAGAGAGACATGTACAATCTCTTATGTCATAAAAAATAAGTAAGATCTTAAATTACCTTGGAGCAGCATACTCAAATCCTTATATTAGTGAATGATTGATGGGCATAAAAGATAAGTAAGATCTTAAGCTAATTAATAGGAAAATATTCAATCTTTTGTATTCGTGAGACAAAAACGGGTAAAAAATGGTTCAAAATTATTATGTAAGGGTTTTTACGCTTTTAGCTAATATTCCGTATATGGAAGAAGTAAATTTTTTAATTGACCCAAATAAACATATCCAATCTCGTATACCCGTTGCATCATAAGATATTACATAACCTAGATGAACATATTTAACGTCTTATATTCGTTATAGATTGGAGGTTTAAAAGAAATTATGCGTGACCTTATTATGTTAGGGGGCTCATGCTTTTTGATTAAAAAAGTACGATCTTAAATTAGCCCAGAGAAACATATTAAAACTGTTATTCTAGCGTTACAGAGATCGAAGCATACAAAAATTGTTGTTTCTACAAATATCAATTGCTCCTAATCTTCAGAATAAATTTTTTTGACATATGCAATAGAAATATTTCACAAAGATAATTATCTCAAAATAACAGTAGGTGGAGTGACAATTTTACTATGCGCTGCGAACCCTGCCATGAGCTGTTTCTTCAAGATGAACGTTTATAGGTTGATGAATATTAATAGATCCATTACTTACATATTATCATACCTAAACTGAAATATATCCTCACATGGAAGTCCTATAGCACCAATTGACTTGGAGAATATCACGGACAATTTACTGTGACGTAAATTCGGTTAAGAGTCAGAGATGACGCGGCAGGATCAATCCTATTGTTGCATTGTTTGTTTGGCTTCCGGTAATAACCAGGTAAGGCACATTTTCGGAAAAAAAATGAGATAATTTGGGAAAGTGTAGCTTTAACGGAGTACTTTCATCTGCCTAGTAGTCAGTCCCAGTAGTCTGCCATCTAGTCTGAAAAATGAAAATGAATTACTTCCCGTTACATGGCAACTATAAATTTTCATTTAAAAATTGAAAAAACAGTAATAACCGGGTGAGTGCATAAAGTAACGGTAATAACCAGATAAGTAAGTGCATAAAGTAACGATAATAACCAGATAAGATTTCTATTCATTTTTTTAAATCGTCTATAATTATAAAAATAACATAAAAATTGTTTGTATAATTTGTAAATTTCTCTAAATAATTAAATTAACGTCAATAAATATAAAAATTACCTATCTGTGACGGGAAACTACACCCAGCTAGTGGATAAATTTGCAAAATATCCACCACAGATAACAGACAACACCACAGATGTATTAATTTTAATTTAAAAAAAAAAAGAAATAATTTAATTCAATTTAATAAAAAAATTGACAATGTATTTAATTTTTGTAAAATTATTGTTTAAAATGTAAATAAATATTTCATTTTGTTTACATATATTAAAAATATCTGTAACTATATCTGGTTATTACCGTTTTACACTTATTAACAATAAATGTAAAACGGTAATAACCAGATGAAGTTACATTTTTAATTGGTTCTAATACAAGAAAAACCATTTTTATATAACTATTTTGACAAAAAACGAGGTTCTTATATCCTAATTGAAAGTAGTGAAAATTATTAAGTTCTAATCTGTTTTATAAAAGTAATGAAAACTTTTTGAAAGCTTCAAACGCTAATTACTCAAAATATTAAAAATGTGCCTTACCTGGTTGTTACCGGAAGCCACACATTTAACCCTTTCCGGCGCAGGGCAAATTCATTGCTTAACAGCTAAAATTAAGGACTGACACCGGAATTCGGAAAAAACTTTATTTGTAAATAAGAAAAAGCTATATTTCATGTATTCAATAAACTGTAAATTTTTTTACCAAAATTCCGGTGCCAATGTGACATTTGGGAATTAAAATTAGATGTACTACCGTGCCGCAAGGGATTAATTAGCATTTGTAACATATCCTTACCTATAATTGCCAAAACTGTGGTTTTAATGTTCCTTACTCATTTCTTTCCCAGAGAAACAATTGTCGAGACAACTTGATAATTGAGTCTCTAAATCCCTGCCACTTAACCCTATGAGGGGTAAGTAAATGCGTTTGTGTAATATTGAATTTCCAACGAAAATTTAGAAATATTTCATTTCAAAATAAGGAAAAGCAGTATTTCAATTCTTTTCACAAGATTTCACAAGATTTCAATTCTTTTCATTCTAAGATTATATAAGTCAAATTATTAAAAGTTTCCGGTGCAAATCTTAGTTCAATTTAAGTGGGATATAAAATAATGCACTATCGTTTAAAAAATGTTAAGAATCACAGTGAACAATTAACATCATGTTATGACCGTGACACTTGTTTTTAGGTGCGTTCGAAAATATGTAAATACGTAGCACCTATAGTTGTCGTTCAGTACGTTCGTCTGTCCGTCCGCATATAACAACACAAAAACTACCCAACCGAGTCGTTTGAAATTTAAAATATATGTTTATTACCTAATTTTGTCGAGTCATTTAAAATTTTATGAAAATCGGATGCATAGATCAATTACAGGGATAATCAAAAGTATTCCGTTACATTACTGTCAATGAGAAAAAAGTTTCAAATGCATTTTAATCATTTGAAATTTAAAATATATAATTATTAGATAATTTTGTCAAATCTTTTCAAATTTTTTGAAAATCGTATGCATCGATCAATTACAGGGACAATCAAAAGTATTCCGTTACATTACGGTCAATAGGAAAAAATAGTTTCAAGTACATTTTAATGATGTTAAACTCTGTCGAATATAATAGAATTGACATGAACCTATGAAGTGTATATATATATATATATATATATATATATATTACAAATTTAAAATTTTTTCGCCAAAACTAACCTTTATACTATATTAATTTTCTTATAATAATATTCCGTACTTACTTCAAATTATTAAATTAAAATCTTGTTTCTAAATCTAATCTGTTAATCCTTATGCAGACGATATAAATTCTTAATTTGCCTTAAAAAACATTATTCCAGTATGCGTAAATTTAAATAGATGGCTCTAAATTAAAAATATTCTTAATTAATTCTTTATTTCTTAATATTCCAAATAAAACTGATTTCTTCTATGTTTTTATCAACCCTTTTTAAGAAAGTCTTATTAAATTTATTCCAAAACCATACCTTTCAAAAAATATCATTATTTTATTTTATCTATTTATTTATTTTTCCTACGTCAACCTTTGATGTGTGCATATTAATAAATTCATTTCTTTTCTTTTTCTCTTAAAATTAATCATTTATAAAAATCGTCTGCCTAAAATATTTAAAATTCTGAGTCAATTATAAATTGGTTAAATAATATATTTTTTTTAAATAAATTTATCGTTTGTGGGAAATAATCTCGTAGCTGGACAAGAATTCTGTTTACATAAAAGAATGATGGTTTGAGGTTACAGAATGTTCCAGAACTTTCTTTTTAGTTTAAAAAGGTGGAAGACTCGAGATGAAAAAGAAGATTTCTTGGGTTGCTTCTTGGATGAGGACAGCTCGCTGAAATAATGAAGGAATTTTTGCAAAAGGAGCTTTTCCTTCCTCATTATTACGAATTTAATAAATGAATTTACAGCAGCCCATGACTAATTATTGGATCTTCTACATTTATTTATTTATTTTGTTTTTTCCCTCGCTTGCCATGACTGTGTGTTTCTTTTTAACCAGTGGAAATATTTCGAGTTCTCCTTAAATCGTCACACACATATATATATATATATATATATATATATATATATATACTAAAATATACATTCTGTACAATCTGTGATGAAAAGAACATTTATTATTAAATTACAGGGCCACACAAAAGTATTCCACTACATAATGCTATACGAGGAAACATTGTTTGGGGCGTGTTTTAATTATATTAAACTATATTAAACTAATTCACATTTTATGAATATGATATGCGTTTCTAAGGTGTAATAAAAGTTACTTCCTGTATATTCTTAGGAACACAAAAAAGATTTCGCCACTATACTATATCGGAAGTACTGTCTACTATAACAGCAAGATCTGAACATTTTAAAAACTTCCTTATCGTACGAACGCATCTCATTTGCTATGCTTCACGTGCAATTTCCAACTTGCTTTACTAGTTAAGATTAACATTTGAAGAACGGGTTGCAAATATAGATTTTATAATATATTTATTTATCAAAGTGTCTTGATTGTGAAAAGTTTTTGTAACGAAGTGGTATGATGAGTTGAATTTTATTTATATATTTTTTTATTTTACTGTTTTAGGACAGGACCTGTATAATGAGAAGACTGTTCCAATGTTAGAGAAAATGGTGGATACTGGAGAAGTGACTCGTAAATCTGTCCCATACGATGAGTGAGTACATGTTTAAATTCTTTTGTTTCATTTAAGCTCTTAATACAACTTTATATAGGAACCATGGCATAACGGAGTCTTAACGAATGGTGATTTCATGTTAAATATTGTAAACCTTCACTAAATCTGAAATATCTGCCCCATGTGAAAAATTCTTATAATATTGATTTATTTTTAGGGCCATTTATCACATATTTTACAGTATTTTTTACATTTTTACGTTGTTTATTTTTATGTATCTTTATTTTAACTAATACTAACTTACACTGTCACAACCGTCATAAATCATATTTTTGTGACCGGATCTCTTTCTACTCTAATGTGAGGAAAACTACTTCATACAAAAAATATGATAATGGGTAGTATTATAGATAAATGTTTAACCAATGCGCTGAAGTATACAGTTTTTTAACTGAATGATTAGTTTAAGAGTTATTTAATATTAAAGTTGGTTGAAACCACACCATTAAAAAGTTTTATAGAAGTAAAAACTATACAAACGAATTTAATATAGGTATATTTGAAAAATATATAATACTTTAGAAGGTCACGGTGTGCATATTGCAATTATCTTTTTTTAATTTGACTATTTCTTTTAGGATTTTATTCAATTGCTTACTCGAATGTTCAGCTTTCAAGAGAAATTTCTTTCATACTTCCTAAAATGTTATAAATTTAAACTGTTGGCAACTGGAAAGATAGCTTAAAGAAAAATATTTCCTTTCAATTAAAATTTATTTACATTTGACAATTACAAATAAAAAAATTCTTATTAGAGATTAATAAGAGAAATAAAAAGATGTGATAAAAGAGAGAAAATATTGAAAACTAAGCCATAAGAATTGTATTCATTCATGACAATTAAAAAAGAAAAATTAATATTAAATAATGAGTTCTTTACTATGTGTTAAGAGCAGAAAATGAGGGAAATTACATCCTATTTAAATTGGCCAAGTAATAACATTATAACAATTTATATAAAAACAATTACACATGATATTTATTTCATATTTCTAAATGAAATTTTTAATTACTGCTGCCGATTCATAAACAGCGTAAATAATAGTACTCCCTTTCAAATGAAAAAAAGTATTTTTACGAGAATTTATTACATAAAAAGAAAATTTGATGAAAAATATGTCAGACTTGAAGCGATACATACGAAAACTTTAGCGAAAAATATAGCAGATTAGAAACGATACATTTAAAAATATATATTTTTAAAACGATTTTTAAAACATTGTTAAAATATAGCGAAAGGCAGAGACTGTGTTGATTGAGTTCATTTTATATTAGTCGATTTTCAGATGTTTATCTTATTTAGTAAAAAACGGAAACAGTCATTAGATGTCTTAGCAGCAGCTGATTCTACATTAAAATTCATCAATAAAAGGGAAATGAAAATAGAAACTCTTTTACTGGGACATCGCAATAGGACTTGTAATTATAATCGAATCTTCCGTAATCATTTTAAATCTGAAAAAGAGTGTGTTTTATGCTTTGCGGTTCTGAACGGGGATTGACAAACGTTCAATAAATAAATATGAATGGAATAAAGTTAGAAATAATTCCTTGTTGTCAGTTTAATTTTTTATTTTTTTTTTTACTTAAAAATGTTTGTTTTAATATTTTTATATTGTGTACTTTTTAAACTTACTTACATGCTAGTATTGCTATTATTATTTACAATTTTAGCCATTATTTATTTTAAATAAAGAGAAGGAATAATAAGAAATAAAATCTAAATAAAATTGTCAATTTTTTTTAATCATATTGCGATATAAGTCGTAAAATATTTTAATTTCAGCCAAAATGAAATTATACAGAATTTTTATAGTTTATAATATTATATTTTTTAAAGTGGTTACATTTTAATGTTCGTATATTTTCGGAAAATGAACGCTATGACTAACTTTTTCAAACTTTTATTACAGAGATTTATTACCGAAAGTATCTTCCACGCAAAATAAGTTTTTCTTTCTTAAAACTTTTGCAATTAAGGAGATGTAACTAGGAGCTATCTATACTTCGCCGAACAAGAAAGTTTGAACTTGCTGAAACAAATTTCAGCATATCCACTTTTCCTGTATTTGGTACAGATTTTCTTATTTTAATAAATGAAAAATATTCCCATGAAGTAAACTTAATATTATAATCAAATACGCGGTATACCTTTTTATCGCTCATCTGTAACTAACATAAATAATATAAATAATATAATTCATAAATCAATTATATTAGAGGTATCGTTTTAATTGTAAAAATATTTCATATGGAGACCTTTGTAATGTGAAAATCACTTTATATCTAAAAAAGTTAGTTTTAAAAAATAAAGCAATTTTTTATATATTCTTTGAATCCTACATGCTATAAATAGAAAAAATCTCTCTTACTTAAGTAATTTTCCAAGTTCATTCTTAAATGATTGAAATTAATCGAATCAAATATTTACACTGTATTAAAAAAAAACTGTTAAATTTGCCGCAAAAACTGCTGGCAGTAATGTTATGAAACTTTTATTTAAATTACCTTATGCGTACATTTTGCTTAAATATTGCAATCGGAATTCAACACACTTACTGCACTACAATTGAACTAAGTTTTGCTAATATTGCGAATTTCTTGTGATAATACAATATTTTGCAAAAAAAAAAGTTGAAATTTGTCTTTATATAAAATATAATGAAATTTAGTATAACAAAGCATAGTTTTAAATCGAATACGCGAAATACCACTCCTTCGGCCAATCGATGATATTTATTCTTCTGATCATTTTAATATTAACTTTTAATCATGTATATTTAAAGCAATGTTAATTTGAAATAAAAATCATTTCCTTTAGGAAAACAACGCTGATTTATTTTGTAGATACAATTTGTATACAAAACATATCTTATTTTAACGAAGTGTTAGTGTACGATTTCAGAAGCTGGTTGAAAATGTTGAAAAACGTTTCGACTAATACCTCATTCATCAAAATAGCAAATAAAGCCTTTGTGCAAAAATGTTTAAAGATAAAAAACCAACGATTATAAATGCACAAATAAAGTAAGAAAAGGTAGCAAACAGCCGTTTCGAATCTACTATGGAGATTCTTCATCAGTGCAAAACTCAGCGAGCTAGAAAGAGCATGGGCTCAGTTTTGCTTTTTCTAGCTCGCTGAGTTTTGCACTGATGAAGAATCTCCATAGTAGATTCGAAACGGCTGTTTGCTACCTTTTCTTACTTTATTTGTGCATTTATAATCGTTGGTTTTTTATCTTTAAACCTCATTCATCGTTTTGAATTTTGTTTATGCATAAGAAAAGAGATGATGATAACAGATTTTTTAAAACCTTAATAAAGTTGACCGGTAAAGATACCATCCTCAATAGACTAAGTGCTGGTCTGAGAAGTCCATTCATATCTATGAGATGAAATTGAACGTAAATGACGGGTGAAAGCTGTAACATACGTTTACTATATAAACGTGGTAATAATCAATGAATTGAGAACAGCAATTAAGAGAATGTGCGCAGTGTCCTGCGCAGTGTCCTGTCCCCAATGATTTGACCCGATGAAGGGCAATGAAGTAGTAAGGGCATCACCTAATTTTAATCTCCAGTTGCCATACTGGCTCCAGAATTTTACCATTAAAATTTCTCTTTTATTAAGTACGCGAAAATGTACTTGTTTACAAATAAATTATCGTGTAAATACCAGTGCCATTGAATTATTTTAAAATTTTACGTACGACGAATTTTACTCCTTGTACTTTGCTCCTGAAATGGTTAGTTGTGAAAATGGAAATTTTTCTCCCCATATCTAGCACCTCAGCAAACTAAATTATTGTCCAAAAAAGCATGCGTAAATTTCATGCGCATGTGATCACTGAAATATCATTTTTTGCTTCATAAAAAAGCTGATGCTTTTCAAAAGAATCGTAGCACGATTGGTAAACGATCCACTTGCATTTCCGCGAGGGATATGAAAGGATGTAGGTTCCCCCACAAACACATGACTTACGGCCGACAGGCGATTTCATTGCGGCTAGAAGGAGTTAAGGCCATTTGTAACAAAACAATGCGGTACCGCAAATGACCCGCCGCTAGTTGCGGCAGCTACCGCCGAGCCAGTAACGGATCGGCGATGAGAGAACAGTTACATTTACTTTGCCGGCCAACTCCTAAGGGTCAATTTCTGGCAGTAGTGTAATGGCGTTTCATACTTCAGAAAGCAGAGGGCCATTATAATCTAACCAGCATTTTTATTTAAAAGAGAAAGGGTATTTTTGGTCTTCATTTCTTTCAAAAACTACTTCAAATCTGAATTTTGCTAAACATATAAATATGTTGTAAGGTTTATATTTAAGACAGTTAAACACATGACATAATTTTATTTAATTTAAAAATATTTTTTATAAATAATAAATATTGTTCCCAAAATGTATACATATTCCAAATAATATCTTCAGGTGCCCTTTTGCATTCATTATTTATAAAAGATTTTATATTCATTATTTATACTAAAAGAATATAAATCAATATTTAAAATACATTAAAATAATTTAAAATAAATATTAAAATAGAAAAAGCCTTTAGATTGTGCGTAAATCGTCTCTGTCTCTTCCAAACCCCAAATATCTGTAAAGCAAAAGAAAAGCTTTATTCTATTTTATTTTTTTGAAACTCAAAAATGGAAAAAATGTTTAAAAAAAAAAATTGATTTTTTTTGCCTTTGCAAGCGGGTTGGAAGGCAGAGGTTATGGGGCTCATAATTTTCCCTTAAAATGAATAATGTTTCAGTAGAACAATACATTTTTTTAATTCTTTTGTTCATTTTGTATCAAAAGTGTTTTACTTTTTTCCTGCGCAAAAACATGCTTTTGATGCATTTTGTTACATAAATTACTTTCTTATGCATTTAAATATTTTTGTACAGAAATGAATGAAAATTGTTTTTGCAATCAAACAACTTTTTTCATTTCTTTATAAATGTGTATATCTGAAATGATATCCACACTTCCATACATTTTTGTTCACCGGCGCCTTTTGACACTCATCATTAAAAAATAACAGAAAGAAAAGGGAAAAATATTTAAAATAGATTAAAATAATTTAAAATAAATATTAAAATAGAAAAACGTCCTTCAATAAAAGTAAATTTCAGAAAAGGTAGCAGATCTTTTACAATATGCTGTCAAGTTTGAGGCTTTGTACCAAATATCCGGACGCCACAGCGCAGGAAATGGTGAAAAATGGAAATCATAAAAATTCAACAATATCTAATTCATGCATATATTTAAAAAAAAAATTAAAGGAAAACTGCTCGATGAAAAATCGCTTTAACGAACATTCAACTTTTCACACACAAACAACACAAACAACACAATACAAAATGTGTCATAAAGTTTCGGGCTATTGAGTGGTGCAAAAAAAAAAAAAAAAAAAAAAAAAAAAAAAAAAACATTTTTTTTAAACATTTTTTTTTTATTTAAAACTTTAGCCCACTAGAATCTCAGTTTAAGGAAGGATTTTTCAATGATTTCTTTAAATTCACTAAAGGTCGTATTATCATTTCTTGAAATTGTTTTCTTAGAGAAATAAATGTATGCCTAAAACTGTGATAAAAATATTTTATAGATATGCATATTTTTTAACTTTTACTTCTATAATATGATTTTTTTGTTTTGTTTCAAAACATCATATAATCTTTTATTTATAAAAAAGTGATTCAACTGCAGTAATACCTCTGTGAGGCGGACACTGTGTAAGACGGAAATCTATCTAACTCGCAAAAATTTTCAAGTCTCTGCGAATCTACAGACATAGAGTAAAATTTGTTTAAGGCGGAATATTGCCTACAACGGGAAATTTTCTCGATTCCAATCTATTTCTCCTTAGACACAGTTACTGTACTTGAAATTCTGAAGAGTTGTTTGTAAATTTGAGAAACGTCTCGTTAAAAAAGGGCTGTAAAAAGATTTCCCATCTGCATCCCTCTCTCACGGTTTTCAAGGGCACGCCAGAGACTTCTTATTTTTCGCTGACTCATCCCCCCACCCCTCTGCCCACCCAGATGTTGTCAAGTATCTATCATTTGTATATTTGGACTTCATTCCTGCCGGTGGCTATCGCTAGCACGCAGGTGCAATTTATCTCTGAAAGTAAGAGGTATTTACACCGAAAATATTGTAAGTCTTAATTTTTTGTTTATTCATTAAAGATTTTTAACTCTGAAATATTTTTTGTATCATTTTATTGTATTTGTTTTTGTATTAGAACGACATAAAAAAAGGTAAATGTTAGCATTATTAGCTTTTATGATTTTAGAGGACGCAAAGTAGCTTTTGTCTGCTATTTTTTGATTTTTAAACATATTTTGGTGTACGAAAAGGTAGAATAACATTTATTTAATATTTATTAATTGTAGTTTTCTCCAAAATAATGAAAAATTTTATTTAGTTCGCAGCAGTAAATTTATTTTTTTTTTTTGTTTCAATAAATGTTTTGTAGTGGGGATTATATAAATCGATTTTAAACATTGTGGATTTTTGATACTACTTTCTTAATATTTTAGTTTAATTAAAATTAATTGTTTCCATATAATTCTTCTTTCTTTTTTATTCAACTTTCAAAGAAAAGGGTTTTTTTACCCTCTAAGTCCGGATAATAATTTATCCGTGGTGAAAATGCCATTAAAAGCAACAACTAAATAATTTTAATGGAAAAAATAAATTGAGTAAAGGAAAAAGTCAATATTAATTGCTCGAAATATTTTCGAAATACGAAACATGATTTTATCTATATATATATGTATACAAAAAAAAATTTTCGTGACTTATGTAAACATCAAACTGTATATTTTATTTATTTTTAAATAGCTGTGTTATTTTATTTTATTTTATTTATTTATTTATTTATTTTTTTGAAAATGATGCAAAAATTATTGTGATTTCATGTACTTTAATGAATGGACATCAAATATTATCAGACTTAACAATAAGCTAAACAAAACACCGCATACATACATAAAATAGATCTATTTTAATATAAAGTACATAATAAATCATATTAAGAATATATGTTATTTAGGCGTAAGTTCAAAATGTGTTGAATAAAAAATAATTGTTGAATAATTGTTTGAATAACAAATGTTTTTTCATGAAAAATAAATATAGTAATAATGATTTCGGTTCATTTTTCAAAAATATATAAATTTATTTATCTTGAGCTTATTGAAAATACAATGTTTGGCATACTAATTTTATTTTTCAAATTGTATATGAAATGCAACTGTTTATAAATTGCATTATTTATATATATATATTTAATGCATAATAGAATAAATAAACAAATTATTAAATTCAATATGCAAAGTATTGTATTTTGGAAAATTTTCGAAAAATTCAAGAAAAGTAAATTTATATATACATATATTTTATTGTACCTAAATTATTCTTAATATATTTATTTTTCATGCAAAAACATTTAATCATTCAAGCAGTTCTTTAATAGATATTTTTTATTAAACTGATTTTGAATTTATGCTTAAATAATTTTTATGGCATGGTAGTGGCAGGCTTTTGGATAGAATAAATCATAAAGGGCTCTTTTGTGGGCAGCTTTTGGCTAAACTTAATTCTTACAAAACACAAATGGCATGGCTAAGGCACACTTATGGCTAGCTCTGATTGTTAATGGCCTTTAAAAGAATAACTGTGGCAAGTTTGAGGCTGTCTGATATTTTGATAAAAAGTTTATGGCAGATTTGTGGGCCTCATCTCGTGGCCGCGTTCTGGCCGGCGTGACAGTTTTTTGACGGAGCCGTTACGGCAAAGGATGGCGGGCCGTCACCAAACACTTTGGGCCAACGTTAACGACACTTTTAATGGACCACAAGTTATGTGTTTGATGGGTCGATTCTCAGGAGGAAATTGATCGATTATTTTCTTCCCAGGCAACTGGTTTTTAAATTATGTGTTCCTTTTTTAAAGAACGCATTAAAAGATTTAATTAGAATTTAACAGATTTTTTCTACTTATAGCATGTAGGATTCAAAGAATATATAAAAAAATGCTTTATTTTTTAAAACTAACCTTTTTAGATATAAAGTAATTTTCACATTACAAAGGTCTCCATATGAAATATTTTTTACAATTAAAATGATACCTCTAATATAATTGATTTATGAATTATATTATTTATATTATTTATTTTAGTTACAGATGAGCAATAAAAAGGTATACCGCGTATTTGACTATAATATTAAGTTTACCTCATGTGAATATTTTTCATTTATTAAAGTAAGAAAATCATTTCCAAATACAGGAAAAGTGGATGTGCTGAAATTTGTATCAGCAAGTTCAAACTTTCTTGTTCAGCGAAGTATAGATAGCTCCTAGTTTACATCTCCTTAATTGCAAAAGTTTTAAGAAAGAAAAACTTATTTTGCGTGGAAGATACTTTCGGTAATAAATTTCTGCGATAAAAGTTTGAAAAAGTTAATCATAGCGTTCATTTTTCGAAAATGTACGATCATTAAAATGTAACCACTTTAAAAAAGATAATATTATAAACTATAAAAATTCAGTATATTTTCATTTTGGCTGAAATTAAAATATTTTACGACTTATATCGCAATATGATAAAAAAAAAAAAAGAAAAACGAAATTTTTGAAAATTTTATTTAGATTTTATTTCTTATTATACATTCTCTTTATTTAAAATAAATATTTGCTAAAATTATAAATAATAATAACAATACCAGCATGTAAGTAAGTTTAAAAAGTGCACAATATAGAAATATTAAAACAAGTATTTTTTAAGTAAAAAAAAAAAAAAATAAATAAATAAATAAATAAACTGACACAAGGAGTTATTTCTTATTTTATTCCATTCATATTTATTTATCGAACGCTCGTCAATCCTCGTTCAGATACGCAAAACATAAAACACACTTTTTTTCAGATTTAAAATGATTACGGAAGATTCGATTATAATTACAAGTCCTATTGCGATGTTCTAGTAAAAGCGTTTCTATTCATTTCTTTTATTGATAAATTTTATTGTAGAATCAGCTGCTGTTAAGACATGTAATGACTGTTTCCGTTTTTTACTAAATAAGATCAGTTAAACATCTGAAAATCGACTAATAAGGTACCTGTGCCTAATATGGACACCCTAAGGAAAAAATTTTTTTTCACCCCCATGTACACGTGATAGGACTCCAAAAATATGTGACCATGATCCCTGGACTGTTGACAATCATTATTAAAATTAGCTACCTTGTAACTATTCCGGTTTTATTTAAATGATAAAAACAAAAAATGTTAACAAATGTCCATATAAGGAACCACCAGTCCCTATTATGGACAGCTGCCTCCTTATTAACCTACTACACAGAGTGCAGGGAAGAGCCACTCTTCTATGGAATTTTAGAGGAGGGAGGGGGATAAAAAAATATATCTTAAAGTATTGTAAAGGAGGGGAGGGCACAGTAAATATCTTCAGAACATGCACTTAGGAACGGACGGCCATTTTCGGTTGTGGCTCTTCGAAGACCGATGCAAAGCACCTCAGTTACTACAAAATATTAGGAAATGGTAGTTGGTTTTGCTTAGCTTTCTATTTTTGTGAATCTGAATATTGACCTGTTGTACTTGCAATGTGGACATAAGGTGTCCATATTGGGAATCGCGAGTAGTTTTACTAATTCTTGTAATAAATAAATAACGAAAACTTTTAAAGCAATATATGCAATAGCAATTGAAAATATGTTTTAAAAGCTTTCTAAAACACTCAACTTTTAAATATAAAAAAACAATTTTACAATGTCTAATAAGAATTTAAACTTACCTGTATTTACGATCAGCGCACCACGAAACAACAAGTTTCCTTCTAAATGGCGAACAGCGCGCTTTTTTGTACTTTTCTGCCTTAATTATCTTTTGAATTGCTTTTCTTTACGACCATGTAGCGCGATTTCTCTATCAAAATTGTTACTTTTAAAAATATTAGGGGTGTCCATATTGAGAGCACTGGCCATATAGGGTACAAGTACCTTATAAAATGAACTCAATCAACACAGTCTCTGCCTTCCGCTATATTTTAACAATGTTTTAAAAAAATCGTTTTAAAAATATATTTTTAAATGTATCGTTTCTAATCTGCTATATTTTTCGCTAAAGTTTCCGTATGTATCGCTTTAAGTCTGACATAATTTTCATCAAATTTTCTTTTTATGTAATAAATTCTAGTAAAAATACTTTTTTTCATTTGAAAGGGATTACTATTATTTGCGCTGTTTATGAATTGGCAGTAGTAATTAAAAATTTCATTTAGAAATAAGAAATAAATATCATGTGTAATTGTTTTTATATAAATTGTTATAATGTTATTACTTGGCCAATCTAAATAGGATGTAATTTCCCTCATTTTCTGCTCTTAACACATATTAAGGAACCCATTATTTAATATTCATTTTTCTTTTTTAATATTCATGAGTGAATACAATTCTTATGGCGTAGTTTTCAATATTTTCTCTCTTTTATCACGTGATTATTAACCCTCTGACAGTCTTGCAAAAGGGCAAAATTGTAATGTTGTTTTCTCAGCCTTTTGTTTTAATTGCTAAAAAAATATGATTCTTTCAAAATTATAGAAAAATCTTACTTACGAATATGAATGTTATACTTGAGTGTGTTAATCATTGCACAATGTATTAAAAATCCATTAAATCAACTGATTTATATCATTTTAATTATTGCTTGCATTGCAGTGAAATCTGGAGCTTAGGGAATGTCTATAGACGGGCTTGTCAGTGAGAGGATTAATCTCTAATAACGATTTTTTTATTTGTAATTGTCAAATGTAAATAAATTTTAATTGAAAGGAAATATTTTTCTTTAAGTTATATTTCCAGTTGCCAACAGTTTAAATTTATAACATTTTAGGAAATATGAAAGAAAATTTTCTTGAAAGCTGAACATTCGAGTAAGCAATTGAAGAAAATCATAAAAGAAATAGTCAAATTAAAAAAAGATAATTGCAATATGCACACCATGACCTACTAAAGTATTATATATTTTTAAAATATACCTATTGTATGGACAATATACTAATCGTAACACGATAGTAATTTTTACCTCTACAACTCTAAATTTTTACTATTAAATATCTTTTGATAAAACTTTAAATTTTAATAGAGAATGTTACTCACATTTAGTATTTTAGTACTCGTATTGCTGCGACAAAATCGCAACACCTACGGTGAGAAAAAACACTTAATTTAAAGCTGTAAAACGTATATGAAAAAAACCAACAACATTTTAAATTTTCTTTCTTCGAATAAGAAAAAAGGCTGTTGCCACAAAATACGTCAAAATTTGGTTTTTCTCAATTTCTTTTTACATGAGACAATCACATACTAGCGTGCAAATAAAACAAAGCATTAAAATGCCAATTCAACTCAATGTTTCGTTTCTCTTTTTCTCTTTTTTCTAAACCGTTCATTGCTGATCGCGTGATTCCCTAACATTCTCCAACTTTCTGATTACCTTGTATAATCAGAATCATTTCTAAACTTAGAGGAATTGATCAAAGCCACTTGTTATAAAATCAGTCTTTCAGGAATTTTCAGGAGCCTTCCAGCTCTGCTGTGTATAGGCGATTTCTTGCTTGAGGATGCATCCAAAATTGTAGCTTTGTTTAGTATTTTCACTGGGTTGTGGACAGTCTTTGGTTTCGGACAGTCAGTAGGCAAAGCTATTTCTAGTGGATATATTCTTTGTACAGACCGTAAAAGCTCATGTTGTGATGTTTGAACTCTTACGAGTCGAACTTTCTTGTCTCTACCAGGTATAAGTTCTGTGATTCGACCTAAAGGCCAATCAATTCGCTTTTTTTGTCTGATCCGATCAATACAACATCATCGACAGCTATAATTTGCTCTTGGTGTTTCTTCTTGGCTCGTTCAATTAATGCACCTAAATATTCGGACCTGAAGCGATCTTTTAATTCTTTTTGCAATGACTGCCGATATTTCAATCTCTTACTCAATGTTTTTTGTTCCACAATATCCAGGTCTGGGAGATTGCATTCTTTTATACTTTGTAGAAACATAGATGGGGAGATAGGTTTGATAGTTGCGTCATTCGAAAGGTATGTTAACGGTCTTGCATTTATTACACTTTCCACATCTGTCAAAATTGTGTTCATTTCTTCATAGGTGAGGTAAGCATGACCTAATACTCTTTTCAGGCGGTCTTTCATTATTCTGATAAGTCTTTCCCAAAAGCCGCCCCACCACGCTGCGGTTGGTGGATTAAATTTCCAATCAATAGCATTGACAGAACTGTATTTTTGTATTCGTGACCAGTCTAGGCTTCTCAATAAATTAGCTGATCCAGTGAAGTTTAAGCCGTTATCGGAATAAATGACAGCACATCGTCCTCTCCGTGCTATGAATCGCCTTAGTCCCATTAAAAATGCCTCTGTTGAAGCAGCGGTCACTAACTCTAAATGCACGGCTCTGTATATTGCATAGGAAAATATCAGTATCCAACTTTTTTGCATTTTCTTCAAGTATAACGGACCTGCCATGTCTTCGCCCGTAATCTGAAACACGATAGCATCCTTTATTCTATTTTCAGGTAGTGGCGCACTATCGCTCCATAAACTTTTCCCACTGAATCGTTTGCACACAACACACTGTGCCAACACTTGTTTTACATTTCTACGACCATTAAGTATCCAGTATTTCTCTCTCAATAAATTAAGTAGGATCTGTAGTCCAGCGTGAGAATGTTTTACATGAACACGATAAATGAGCCGTTTTACAACTTCATGCTTTGCTGGCAGGACTATAGGTTTCAGGAAATCTTCACTGTATTTTCTGTTAGTTATTTTGGTGCGTAGTCTAATTATATCTTGTTCATCTTTCAATGTCTGTAAAGTACGCAATCTTTTATCATTCTCGGGAAAAAATGCTTCTTTCTGAATCATGCGTAGAGTCTTCAATTCAGCTTCCTTAAATTCAGATGACGTCAGTTCTCCTTCTCTTTTCACTTTGGCATTTTTGCAGTTATGCATGAGACGTAATATCCATGCAACCATCCGTATGATTTTTACATAACTGGAGAAATATCTGTAATACCAACTATCTTGTTTAACACCAGAATTCGTTATCATGGAAACTGATTTTATTTGTTCCTTCCGAATTTCGTATTCATTATAATCTTGGTCAGTAGAGATCGGATGTTTTTCAAACTCTGTTGAATCTTTCAACCAATCTGGATCCTCCCACCATCTTCTGGCAGCTAGCTGTCCTGCCTTACATCCGCGAGTTGGCAGGTCTGCAGGATTTTTATCACTTGGCACATACATCCATGATGAAGGATTACTTAGTCTTCTGATCTCTAGAACTCGATTTCGTACAAATACTGACCAATTGTCATCTCTGGATATCCAAGCCAGTACTGTAGATGAATCGCTCCAATAATACTTCTTCATCTTTTCCCAACCGAGAGCATCTACAATAGTTTGCATCAAACGAGCTCCCATAGTTGCCGCGAATAATTCCATTCTTGGTATCGAGACATTCTTCATAGGTGCGACTCGTGATTTGGGTGCTATGAAAACTAACTCGACTTGGCTTTCAATTTCTATTCTCAGGAATATAACTGTTGCGTAAGCATCTTTACTTCCATCTACAAATTTGTGAAGTAAACGCGCTTCTATGTTTCCTGGAGTCATTTTCATGTATCTTGGAACCTCCATATAATTCAAAACTGATAATTCTTTGAACCATAGTAAAAATTCTTTACGTAACTCACCAGTTATCTCTTCAACCCATTTGAAACCTAATTTCCAGGCTCTTTGCAACATTATTTTCGGACAAATCGTGACTGGCGACGTAAAACCAAATGGATCAAATATTTAATGCACAGCTGATAACATACTGCGTTTAGTGATCTTTTCTGTGTTGAATTCTTGTAACCAACTTAAATTGATCTTTAACATGTCGGAATCCTTCTTCCAAATGAGACCTAAAACGTTGGTTTCATTCGTGTTTGGCGCTTCTTGGCGATCACCTGTGTACTCCCACTGTCTTAGATCAAAACCTCCTTTCGCCATAAGCGTCTTAGCATCTTCGATAAAAATTTTCAATTCTTATTCGCTGTTTATACTGGTTACGACATTATCCACATAAAAACTATGCAACAATCTATCTTTAAAACTTTCAGCAAAATCTGGAGTCCTTCGGATAGGATATTCGATGACTGATGAAAGAAGAAATGGACTGCATTTCACACCAAATACAACTCGGGTATGCCTGAAGATAATTAATTTCTTTTCTTTTAAGTCTTTCCACCATAAAAAACGTAGAAAATTTCGATCTTTTTCACAAATACAAATTTGTAAAAAAGCTTATGATTTTGTGACTTTCACAAAAGTTGCTCTATACATTTAGCTAACATAATATGCAAATGAAATTTTGATATCGTTGACGCATGCGCAGTAAAAAATTACTTAGTAAACCTACTCATTTTGCATACAATTTTTATTATTTTTTAATTCTGATTACAGGGTACTGTGTGCAATGTTGTTTATCATATTTTCTGAAAAAAAATATTATTCTATATTAAGAACTATGAAAATTATAAGGAAAAAACTTGGAAAAATTGGGGACCATTTTTATAAAAACCTTAATTACTCTGCGAGTATGCATGCTATTTGCATAAAAATGAACACAGTGTATTACAATAAGGCATTCAATCATAATCTAGAGTTTGATCGCTTTTGCTACATTAGTTTTGACAGGGTTTTTCAAAAGATATTCATTCTTTTTTAATTTGTTGACGGTCCCCTATGGAGTTTCGGGAAAAAAATCTTCACGGAGATGTATGACTTATACTATTATCTTTATACACTATGAGTTTCGAGGTGATTCCTCACGTATTTTTCTAGATATTTAACAAAATGTCTAAAATCGCAAATGAACGATAATCAATTGCCAGATTGTGTGTATATATGTATATATATATATATGTATATATATACAGGGTGTCCCTAAACAAATGGTATATAAGCTAGGGGGTGATAGAACACATCAAGACGAGTAATAGTAAATAGGAAACCAAGGGTCCCAAGCGTTTACCAAAGGAGTTAGCCGCCATTAAAGTTTGGGATTCAAAATTTCAAATACACATAAAAAACGGAAAAAATTGGTCGATTGATTTGCGGTTTTCACTAAAATTATTCTTTATGTCGGTATTTTATTGAAAATGAATTATAAAGATAAATTTCAAAAAATGCCGAAAGAGGGCGCTTTAGACTTTGGATTAACGAAATAATCCATCCTAATACTATTTTTTGCATCTCATTAAATGTTTTCGTAGGCTTAGATTTAAACTTAAATTTTGAGCTCAAAATCTGAATAGTTGGTAGTGGTTAAGTAGCACAAACGGAACTGTGTTCAGAGGGTTTAAATTTCAAACGTAACGGAAAACTATAAAAAACGGAAAAAATAGTCGATTCGTTAGCGGTTTTTGCTAAAACTACTCTTTAAATCAGTGTTTTCTTGAAAATAAATTTTAAAGATAAACTTCACAAAATGCCGATAGAAGGCCCCTAAGACATTGGAGTAGAATACAACTTTTTTTAACTGTTATTTTTTAAAATCTCATTAAATGCTTTCAAATGCTTAGATTTAAATTTTGAGATCAAATTCTGAGTCGTTGCGAGTGTTTAATTAGCGCAAAAGGGAACTGTGTTCGAGGGGGGGGGGGTTAAATTTCAACTCCTGAACACACTTCAGTTTGCGCTTCTTAACCTCTCCCAACGATTCAGAATTTGAGTTCAAAATTTAAGTTTAAATCTAAGATTTCAAAAACATTTAACAAGTTTTGGAAAGCATTTAATTAGATACAAAAAATAACAGTTAAAATTTGTTGTTGGTTACTCTGAAGTTTAAGGTGCCCTCTAACGGAATTTTTTTTAATTTATCTTTAAAATCATTTTCAAGAAGATACTGACTTAAAGAATAGTTAGTGTTAATTTTAAACCGCAAACGAATGGACCAAATTTTCCGTTTTTTGATATCATTTGAAATTTGAACCCTCTGAACACAGTTCAGTTTGTGCTACCTAACCACTCCCAACTATTCAGATTTCGAGGTCAAAATTTAAGTTTAAATCTAAGCCTACGAAACCATTTAATGAGATGCAAAAATTAACGACAAAAAATAGCATTAGGATGAATTATTTCGTTAATCCAAAGTCTAAAGCGCCCTCTATCGGCATTTTTTGAAATTTATCTTTATAATTCATTTTCAATAAAATACCGACATAAAGAATAGTTTTAGTGAAAACCGCAAATCAATCGACCAATTTTTCCGTTTTTTATAATCATTTGAAATTTAAACCCTCTGAACACTTTTAAGTTTGTTCTACTTAACCGCTTCCAACTATTCAGATTTTGAGCTCAAAATTTATGTTTAAGTCTAAGCTTACGAAACTATTTAATGAGATGCAAAAAATCACGGCAAAAAATAGATTTTCATTACTTCAAAGTCTAAAGCGCCCTCTATCGGCATTTTTCGAAATTTATCTTTATAATTTATCTTCAAGAAAATACCAACATAAAGAATAATTTTAGTGAAAACCGCAAATCAATCGACTAATTTTTCCGTTTTTCATGTGTATTTGAAATTTTGGACCCCAAACTTTAATGGCGGCTATTTCCTTTGGAAAACGTTTGGGACCCTTGGTTTCCTATTTACTATTACTCATCTTGATGTGTTCTATCACCCCCTAGCGTATATACCATTTGTTTAGGGACACCCTGTATAATGTATTCAATTGCACTAAGATATTACAGACATTTTCTCTGGTATAACAGAACATTTTACAAAAAATCTAAACAAACTTTCTTATTACACATAATTTTTCATTCATTTTCCATTAATAAAAATAATAATCATGAAAAAATGTAATTAAGAAAGTATTGTACAGATTTTAGATGCACAAAAAAATTAAAAACATAGTCGAGTATACATATAATAATTACTAAAATCAAGAATTTTTTTTTAAAGAAACAAGATTTGGTGGACATGAACAAATGTAATAATAAATAAAATAGCAGTAATAATAGTTAAATAAAGATTAAATAAAATAAAATAATTATAAAAAATAAATAAAACAATAATAAAATAAAATAAAAAATGGAACAATTAAAATAAAATAAAAATTTTATCTAGGATTCAGTGTTAAAATAGCATTCAGTTAAATATAATAAAAAATAAAATAGCAATAATAATAATTAAATATTGATTAAATAAAATAAATAAAATAATTATAAAAAATAAAACAATAATAAAGTAAAATAAAAAAGGGAACAATTAAAATAAAATAAAAACATATAACTAGGAATCAGTGCTAAAATAGCATTCAGTTAAATATAATAAAAACTTTGGAACTGTAAGTTTTAATTACCATAAAATGTATTAAAAAACAAAAGATTGGATCTCACTGGAGCGTTTTCGATAGTTGAAAGTTAGAGTCTCAAAGTTTGTAATGAAAGCAAAAAATATAAATTTAAAAAATGATATTCGAAAACTTATTTTGATTACTAAAGCATATAAAAAAAGATAAATAAAAAAAAATAAACAAAAAATAAAATAAAATAAATAAATAAATAAATAAATAAATAAATAATAAAATGAACTTAGACTTAGGAGAAAATCGTCTTTTGAAACTTTTTTTTTCTAAAAAGGAAATACAAAATATTTTTCTGCGAAATATAATTTACAGCTTTTTTCTTGCAACTACTGACAAATAAAAACAGAAGAACAAGTCTGAAAATGTTCAGTATCTTGTTTTATTTTAAGTTTATTGTTTTTGTGGCAACGCCTTAGTGACATTTGATGATCTCTTCTAATGCTCTTTAAGCCTGAGCCGAAATTAAAAGAAAGCTTCGGTGAATAGTTGAACAAATGACAGCTGACGTACAGAATTAAAGTATTAAAAAAAAATCTGTCTTTAGTGCTGAAACTATGATGGTGATGTTTTTATTTTTTATTTTTTATCTAGTCACGATTTTTATTTAACTAGTTTTTTCTTTATAATGAAAAACAGAAACTAGATACATTCATACTTATTTTTTCATTTTTTTGATGAATGACACATAAGAAAAACTTGTTATTATTTCTTAGCACATTTGAACATTTATTTCACGAGTTGATTTTCCATAATGTTCGCTGCTATTTTTAATTTAAAAAAAAGCTTTATAATAAAATAGTAAAACAAAGTTAGGGAAAAGCAGCTTTAAAGGTGTTTTCAAACATATAATCAATTACTTTTAATTAATAAGCATGCTATAAAAAAGAAGATCTTTTTTAATTTACGAAAACATAATATTATCGTTTGCGAAAGTGTGCTAACTATTTCTGGGCTGCGCAAGATTCCAAAAAGTATTTTTATCGTTAGATAGTACAGATATTTTGGTTATTTAAAGATGCATTAATGAAAACAGAGTAGGGGAGACAGGGGCACGTTGGCCCAGTTTTTTATGTTATTATTTTCAATACCTAAATTTTGTTTATTTCAGATATAGTATTTTTTACAATACCTAGTACATTTAACTAGTTAGGAAAACGCTTACTTTTAGTTCATACGAAATTTTAAGAACATTATGAATTTAATCATGGTGTGATGTCATGTGGGCCAACCTACCCCGTGCAGGGGCAGGTTGGCCCATTGAGTGGGGCACGTTGATCTGCAATGCTCTTTTTTATGTTTATTAAGAAGTTAAATGAATTTCATAATAGTGAATAGGAACTTTAATGTTTGAATCTAAAAAAATATTTACAAATTAAGGTTACAAATCAGAGCGATCATTACAGTGAATGCATTCAAAATATAATCCATTAACCTCTTTTCGAACACATTTCACATGAGCCCAACGTTTGCAATTCACGCACTGGATCCATTCGTTCCCCAGGCATACTTTGATTAAACTCCTTCAGGCAACGTAGGCAGATATTGTCTTCGTCTTCCTCATCGACACTTTCTTTGATAGATTTATTCTTCCTTTTTTTGACGGTTCAGACCACTACATCCATGCTGTGAGGGATCAAAAGGAAACAAGATCTTGTCCTCAGATTCTTTCATTTGCTTTTTTTGGTCGGACATTTGACAGGGATGTCTCTTCATTCTATTCGAAGCATTTTTCTTCCTTGGCTCTGCCTTTTCGAATGGCCTAATGTCCTCAGGTGTTGGAGTTATCTTGCATAGAGCTGGAGAAGATGCGGAAGGCACATCTATAGAAATAGGCTTACACATAATTATCTGGATTTCATTAGAAGCTACACGAATTGCTTTGTCGTGCGTGCTTGAAGGCTCTGGTCTATCACTGACATACGAAGGCATGAAATCAGAGTGAGTAAAAACATTCCTATTGAAAGGGTATATTCCAGTTATCTGAAAACCTGATCTTATGTTAACTGGATTTATTGCATTGGGTAGGGCAGTTTTCACAATTCCCGGAGTATCGCAGATGGTCGTAGGGCGTCTATTAGTTGTCACCTAACCATCACAGGCCGAATTAACATATTTTTTGAATGGGCCATAAACTGTGCGGTCCAATGGCTGTAGCTTATGGGTACAAAGGGCTGGGAAAAACCGGGCCAACGTGCCCCAACGTAAGTGGGCCAACTTGCCCCTAGTCATGTTTGAAATACTTTTGCTATTCTGTACATATCATAACAACATTTAATATTTATTGTTACATCAAAAGAATCGTTATAAATTGAACTTTCAAAATGTTACTCACTTTTGTTTTTGTGAAGTATCTCTTGAGAGCATTAACACTTTCTGCACACTAACGAAAATTTGCTTCGAGATAGATAAATGAAAGTTGTTCTTAGTTTGCTTTTGCTAAAAGAACTGAAACTCATGGAAGGGTAGGATAACAGGTTTTCTAAGTTGTTTCTGGGCTTGTAACAACATCTGGTGACTAGTTTGAAAATTAAAGCAAATTGTCCAACCAACCCCTATGGCCAAAGTGCCCCGGTCTCCCCTATCTTTTACTTCCTCGAACTTCCAGAATCATTATGGTAGTCGTTGATATAGTACTTTGCGTCGTTGATATAGTAGTATGCTTTCTCAAAGCGGTTTATAAATTTTTAAGATACCGTCAATTCTGAATTAAGTATTTTGAGAAGCGTAATTGAATTTATACTTGTAAAAAGGAACAAAATTGTATAACCAGTCAGTATGTTATTTTTTTATATTTATCTGTAAAACGCATTTGTTGAACATGAAAAAAATTTACTTCAGAATTAATAGAATTAATTAAAACTTTATTCCACGTTTAAAAATACTTAATTATATGCTAGTGTACACATGCTAATTAATACATTTCCTTTTATTAAAACTCTTAAAAAAGAAAGAAGTTTACTTCTTAAATATTCAATTAATATGCTATAAAATATACTTATACTCGGAGGACGTTTCCGAAAATTAGTCGCAGCAACATAAACTTTGTTTTTATAAGTTAATCTTTAAATATAGAAAGTACATTAGTTTCTTGGATTTCTAAAGGTAAACATAGAAAATAATCGTTAAACAATTTTTTCAATGTTGAAAATGCAATCTACAAAATTGCTTGTCAACGGGTCATGGGGCGTCGGTCACTGGCATCCATTTTATATTCCATTCACACCAATGTTTTTAAAATCACTGGTGGTATTTTTCTTTTGAAAATGCTGTCAAAGTGGGAGTAAAAGATTTTTATCTTCAGAAAGTGGTGCTGGTTAAATTAGAAAATAGCACAAATATAGCAAAAGATGCGGTTGAGACAATTTTTGTCTGGGAAAAACAAATTCCTTGCGTTCCACCTCCTTACTATTCGGATATTACTGTATCCGATTACTGTTTGTTGTTTTCTGTATAAATTTTCTTCACCAAACAAAATTAAGTGTTTGAATGACATAAAAAATCTCCTCGATAAGTATTTTGGAACCAAATATAAATATTTTTCGAAAGAAGGCATTTTAAGACTCCTGGAAATGTAAAGAAGGTTCACAAAACAGAATAGCACAGATATTCTTAAATGAAACCTCGCCGTTTTCAATATTTACTTAAATTTAATTTTGGTCAAAAAACGGAAAAAAATTTCGGGACAACCGTTATTAATTGTAAACAAAGATCCATAAAAAATTGCTTTAAACGTGGCCTCAACTCTTGAATTTGCCTCAAGAGTTCGCCACAAGAGTAGGATATTTCTGAAACTGCATATTTGGAAATGATTCTGAGATATTTTCAACATTATTTTAAGTTGTTTTTAAAATTCACGGTGTCACTGCAAATAAATGATGCACTGATGAATGTTTAAATTATTCGCTTTCAGGATAGATTATACAATGTTTATCTACCGAATGAGTAGAAACCCAATGAAGTGCTGAAAGCATAAAGCCAGGAACATTTAGATTTTGAAATGTGCTATCTATTGTAATACGAAAGCACCTGTAGTTTCTCTGAAGGTTTTTACCGCACGAGAAATATTGCGAAAGTATGTAAAGAAAGGGAGGGAGAGAAATAAGTTTTGAACATTATAGCTAAGAAATAAAAATACCAATGTATTTTTCCGAAAAGATTAAATAATAAGCCATACATTTTTTTATCTGTTATTATTATTATTATTATTTTAAGTTTTTGAACCTGACTATAGAAAAGTTTGGATCACTATGACAAAATATAAAAAACACACTGCTATTTTTCCGGAACATTTAATAATAATTTATGCGTTATTTATATGTCCATCTATCTATGTACAATAACACTAACATTATTACTACTACTACTACCATAATTAATGCTAATAATAATAATATTTATTATTAATATTATTATTATTACTGTCGTAATCATCATCATTAGTTTAGATTTCTTATAAAGTCCATGAAAATAAGTAAAGAAAGAGAGAGAGAGAAATTCTGAACAATGAAATAAATAATAAAAACTACAAAAGAGTTTTTCCGAAACATTTGATAACAAGTTATACATTACTTATTTGTTTCTTTATTATTATTAGTGTTTTTATTATTTTAAAGTTCTGAAACAGTTTGCTAAAATGTGTATTTTGTGCAAAAAAAAACTTAAAAACTGAAATTAATACCAGAATGTGAGTTACAAATATTCCGTTACACGAAAAAGAAACAAAAAACAATGTTTTAAAATTTTCTTTATTATATAGTATATTTATATTATTAATTGCGACACACACACAATTATACACAAACACGCACAAAAAATACTTTGGATTTTAAAAAGTGTCTTAAAAATCAAACAGCTATGAAAAAGTTGAACGTAAATATTTAAATATATATATTTTTCAATGTTTTTATATTGAAACTTTAAAATCTGTAGAAAATAGCATTTTTAATTGAAACTTTTTAAATTTAAAATTAACATTTTACAGTATTCCCCTTCTTATCACAATTGAGAAAAATTCACTAGCCATTTTTAAAAATTTTGGTCAAAAAGTCGGTTAGATAAAATTTGTTTAGATAAAATGTCGATATCATGAAAAATTTCAAAGTGAACTTGTCTTTTTTAAACCCAGTTCTATCAAATGAGAAAGTAAAAAGTATTTCATCCTCCAAAGAAATAATACGAAAGAGACAGAGAGGAAACTTTAAATATTTTTGAGGAATTTTTGTCCGAAATATGGGAAGTTATATGATTTCTTTTTTCTGAAATATTCTACTATATATCTCAAACAATATGTGATGCAAGTGCATTTTTTTTATAATAACATTATTAAGCAAGCAAGTAAATTTATTAAAATATACATTATTTGCCCATGTTTTTATATATTAAGCTAGGACAACATGAAAGGAAAAATGAAGAATAAATTAAGTTTTATAAACTGATAACTCAACATCTAATCATTTATTAATTATTATTGGATTATTTATTCATAATGGCGTAATTGTTTTTAATTTAACACTCTTCCTTTTCATTCACAATCTAGTTTTTAACTGTTTCCTTGTTTAAAATATTACATTTTGAAAGTGTTGGGAGCGTTTATTGAAATATAATTAAACCGACTCATAGGAGTTACAGAGAATATTATGGAGTCACTTATGGAGGGCTTATGAAATAATGCATTAAAATTAATGTATTAAATTATAATTAATTGAAATAAAATTTTTTGTTGTTTTGCGTATCACCAAGAGATTAAAAATTGATAACAAAATTTCCTTTGTGTATACAATACCAGGTGAAATTAAATAAAACTGTTTAAAAATTAACATAATCCCTTAAAAATATTTAAAAATTACTTACAATTTCGGAAAACATTCATTTTTAACCGACTTCAAAGAGGAGGTTATGATTTCGACCTGTATGTATTTGTTGTTCACGCATAACTTTTGCAAATATGAACCGATTTTGATAATTCTTTTTTTGTTTGAAAGCGTATGAGGCCCATGTGGTCCCATTCGAATTTCATAAAAATCTGATAATTAGAACTTTTTTAAAAATAAAAACTTTAAATTTCAAATTCATTTTGAAGCAATCAACCAATTAGAAGTGTTCCTTTTGCATGCTTTTATGTTAGACTTACATAGACACACGATCTTTTCACTGTTAAAAGTTTGACGATTTTTCTGGATCGTCACTCCACCGCTTTTATGGAAAATCTCTATTTTGACCAATGAGAATTCACCATAATACAATGAAGTAATCATTTTCTCTAAAAGCGATGGATAGACGATAAAGTAAAAGTTTCAAATTTTTAAAAGTGTTCAAAGTGCAAAATCCTAACTGGACGAGGGCCAGGATTCACATAAATTTTGCGCTATTTGCGAAACGAGATTTATTAACAAGAAAATTTATTTAAAACATTGAAAAATTTGCTAAAATTCAGGCTTCTGGTTCGTTAATCTGGTTTCGCTAATAGGGCAAATTCTACCTGGATTCCGGACAAGTTTTCTTTTGCAAGAAACCGGAAATATAGCATCTAGGGGATATAACGTGGAAATAGGCTATCTCAGGGCGTATTCAGAGCAACTTACAAAAGTAACCAATGTTACCGACCGATTGTAGGGCAGTACGAAAGCAAACTGTGGCATCAATGTAAACTATTCTGTTGAATTGTTTAATTCAACAGAATAGTTTACATTGATTATGTTTGAAAAACCGCGTTTATCAAAGAACATTCTTAACTTCAAATATTACTACTTTCATATAGACGCATGTTGAATCATGGTGTGATTTTGATAATATCTTCCTTTTTAGTTTTTATGACTGAAAAGGGTATTTTAATACATACGAACATTTAGAATTACTTTGCTATGCATTGAATCATAGAAGCAACTTGACGCGCTCTGATTGTGTACGCGTACTTTAAACTGTAAAAAATCTGACCCTTTTGCTGCATCGTCACTACCACACTTTTATAGAATATCTCATTTTGATCTATGAGAATGCTCCATAATAGGCTGAAGTAATCATTTTCTATATTAGCGGTGGAGGGAAGATGCAGCAAAAGGGTTCAATTTTTTTAACAGTGTACCCTGTTTAAAATATCTTGAAAAATTACCTCTATTTTTAAAGACTATTTTTTGACCAATGAAAACGCTCCATAGACGTTTTTAGAAAGCTCTCATTAGTCAGAATATAGATAGTCTTTAAAAACAAAGGTAATTTTTCACAATAATTTTAACGTGTACTGATGGATTGTCAGCTTTTCAATGCCCATTTACGAAGTCTGTAGATTTCAATGTGGACCTTAAGGCACTACACTAGTCTCAGAAAAAGACCCGGATGTTAGTGTAAAGACTATGAGTGTGTTCTTTTCAAATATCTCGCTCAAATTTTAATATATTTACATGATTTTTTTTACATAGGACAGCCGAGGATGATCTACAACCGGCCTAGATTTTACTTCTTCGATTTTTCTTACATATGTTTTACATAATGATAGTTTTAATTTCAGAACCGTTTAAACCGGTTTTAAAATTTAAAATAATTTTTTTTTTAAAAATCTGAAACCAAAATTGAAAAAGTAAAAACTAGGTCGGTTGTGGAATATCCTATGCAAAAAAAAATCAATTAAAAATTTAAAAATTTAAGCGAGATATTTGAAAAGAACGCCCCCATAGACTTCACATTATCATCCGGGTCTTTTTCTGTGCCTAGTGTGCGGCCTTAAAGTTTGCTAGATGCGATAAATTTCCGAAATGTTAAAGCTTAAATGGACAAGTTCTCGCATCCACTAAAGCGGAAATAGACATCGATACCAATCGACATCCTTAAATTGTTGAAAAGATGAAAATCCTTTAGTATATATTTTGCTCCGGAGGAAAATATTATCTCTACATATCAATGCAAAATAAAGTGCATAGATATGTGTAGCAAAATTATCTTTAGATTCAGATTTGGTTACCGGATTAGACACCAGAATGATTTCAGATTTTGTTCATGTAGGATTCCTCGATGTGAATATGACGACACATGGACCACAGTATACGATTGATTGAGAAGATTCTGGACAAAAATGAGTCATCAAGGGGGTCCTTGTGGCCGAGCGGTTAAGACACTGCGCTGCTAATCTCTTGAGAGCGTAGGAGATTGTGGATTCGAATCCCACTGGCTCCGTTGCACACACTCTTTATGTGTAGCTCCCGGTTGTACTTTTCTTGTGTCGTAATATTTCCTTGTGCTATCTTGTCCTTGTATGTCCACGAATTTGTAAAATAATATGGATTATGTATTTGTGTCTGTGTAGAAATAAAGGATCATTCGGCGTACAATCGAATTCTACCAGGAAATCATCATCAAATTTTATAATAGAAAATGCCTAGCATTGCGATACATTGTTAAAAATTTAACTTTTGCTGCATCGTCACTCCATCCCTTTTATGGAATATCTCATACATACACTGTAAAAAATGTTACCCTTTTGCTGCATCGTCACTCCCCCGCTTTTATAAAATATTTGTCTTTTGACCCATGAGAATGCTCCATGATAGGGTGAAATAATCGTTTTCCATAAAAGCGGTAGAGTGAGTTTAAAATTTTTAACAATTTAGTTGGGACACAAGCGTCCGTGAAAAAAGTATTTGGGCATCGAATGCTGTCACTCTCTTATAGATGCAGCCAAATACAGGTTATGATTTTCGGATTCCTCGTCGAATCATTTCCAATGCGTTTACTGCATTTATAGGAATTAGATTGTTGCTGTTTATCTATTGAATCATAGAGCGATTTTTGTTAAAATCTTTCTTTTTGCTTTTTCTGACTGAAGGGGGAGTACTTTTGACTATACTAGAAAAGCATTTTACTATTCATTGATACATGGAGTCATTTTGCTGTTTACTCATACTGGAAGCGCTTTGCCGCGCTTATGTGTAAGGATGGACACTTTACTTGGAGCATTGTCACCTTTCGATAACCACTTCCGATATCCGTACGATTATATGTTGACTTTAAGACTTCATGAATGTAGTAGTTTTTCATCTTGCCAGATCTGAAGAAGTTACCACATCCAGAAAACCTAAAGATTCACAACGATACTAATCGATATTGTAAGTGTTTTTTGAAAAGTTGACAATCATACAGTGACAAGTAAAGCAAATACATCAGAACTCAGCAAAGTGCGTTCATTAGTAATGAGTTGTAAAGAGCCATCATATGTCAGTACACATAATTATGTATTACGGTATAAATAACTAAAAAGTAGGAAATAAATTTAACTTTTTCAAAAAAATGTATAACCGACTCCAAAAAAAGCGCTAAAAAGAATTAAATAATTCTATAAAATTCTCTAATGACAAATCGTTATCCAATAACCACACATTGACTATCATGTACCGGTATAAAACGGTTAAATTTACTATATAGAATTTAATATCCACCAAACATAGGTTTTCCAGAGAATATTTTTTACAAGAGATTAATTTACATATTTTTGATTTAATTTTTGAATATATACATATAAAAAGTAAGGAATTACTTTTTGAAGTTGGTGCCGAACTATCTTAAGTATAGTAAGAATTATGGATATATTATGTCTAGTACCATAAATAAAATGGGAAAATCATTATCAATTATGATTGTTTGGCACCAACTTCAAAAAGTAATTCCTTACTTTTTATATGTATATATTCAAAAATTAAATCAAAAATATGTAAATTAATCTCTTGTAAAAAATATTCTCTGGAAAACCTATGTTTGGTGGATATTAAATTCTATATAGTAAATTTAACCGTTTTATACCGGTACATGATAGTCAATGTGTGGTTATTGGATAACGATTTGTCATTAGAGAATTTTATAGAATTATTTAATTCTTTTTAGCGCTTTTTTTGGAGTCGGTTATACATTTTTTTGAAAAAGTTAAATTTATTGCTAAAATTACTGCAAATAAAGAAACAGAATCTTTACAAATAAGGATAATTTCAAGATTTACAGAAACGTTTACGAAATGTAGCTTTGATGTCTGCAAAGTTTGAAAACATTGCAAGAATTTTTTTTAAGTGCAAATGCCAAAAAAAAAAATCAGTTCTGTTTTTACGGCTACATTAAATGGTATTTGAAAATAACAACACGCGTTTCAAAACATTTCAAACTCGTAATATATATTTTGTATTTCTCGTAATATATATTTTCGTAATATGTATTTCTTTGTACTCTGAAAAAATTAATAGGCCATTTTTAACAATTTTCGCTTAAAAACCCAGAGAGATTTAAAGATTTTTTTTCCAAGGTTGAAAATAATTCGCAGTGTCGATATTATGCAGGGCAAGAGAGAAAAAAAATTAAAGCGGATAT
Source organism: Maratus speculifer (assembly GCA_964019185.1). NCBI lineage: Eukaryota > Metazoa > Arthropoda > Arachnida > Araneae > Salticidae > Maratus > Maratus speculifer. Next base: position 274,492,812 of record OZ025300.1, read on the forward strand.
ATCTTTTTTAGGAGCGAAGTTGCATGAAAAGCAAGCGGCAAAAATTTCATCTTTCAAAAAAGAGAACTTCTATAAATACTTTTTTGAAGGTTTTAATCTTTTTTCCGTCTCTGTTACTGAATATGTAAAGTTCAAGCATTTTCATAACTCAAAAATCTTTTTTCAGACCTATAGAAGTTGAGAGAATTTAGATGGTATTTTTTTTTAAAGTATTTCAAATGAATATTGTTTATTTCGATATGTTATTTAATATCACAGTTTATATTTTCATGTTTATAACAATGTAAATGTTTTTAGATATTTATTTCGACAGATTATTTGATACCAGGTTTTATACATATGATTTCATAGTTTCAATGTTTATTATTCAGAGTTCTTGTTTCAATGTTTATAATTTGTTAAATTAAATCTCATATATTTATAATTTAGAGATGAGCACTGCTCGATTAATTTTTTTTAATAAATTAAGAATTACATTACTAATTTTAGATTTGAATCATTTAAAGCAGAGAATTTTAGAGTGTTTTTTTCAGAAAGCTTCAGGTCACATTTTGCCGTCGATTTTTCTTGGAGCAAAAAAGCATACAGTTTTAATCAATTATTCAATAATTCTTTTCAATGGAATTATAAAGCGGGGAACTAACAAAACTGAGAAAGTTTTGGGAAACCAGTCCATTTCAGTTAAGTACATCTTTATAACTTGCACTTTACTGAACTTAGTCAGATTTCTTACGAAGTATGAAATATTTGGTAAGGCTGAAAATTAACTGTCAGTAGTGACTATGTAATGATCTTGATAACGCATTTTTTTTACACTACGTCCTTTAAAAAAAACTTAGAATGTTAATTTATTTTGCGACGACAGTAGAAAAACATTTAAGAAATCTCACTATTGTGTTTGTAGAAGGAGATATCATAGCTTACAGGACGATAAGTGTATGGGTGGAAAGATAGGCACGCGACAACAGCCGTGTTAAGTATGAGAGATATTTGAATATTTTCATCCAAACTTTGTGATATTTTTAAATAATCTATATGGGTTTTTTTTGTGGGAGACCTGAAAAAAAAGCTCTCCCCTGTAATAACTAGAAGATTCTTGACTTACACACCATGCGAAAAAAACATTTTTAATGTACATTCGTATTTTATAATTAAGTAGCGCATATTGATGTCGTCCGGTACGTTCGCCTGCATGTCCGCCTGTCTTGATATAGCAGTGCAAAAACTACCCAACTGAATAATTTGAAAGTTAATCTATAGAAAACTTGCTGAATTTCGTCGAGTCATTTCAAATTTTATGAAAATCGAGTCAAAACTTTAAAACTATATTAATGCAACTTAAAAAAAGATATTAATAAAACTTTTCTTCAGTCTATTAAATTCTATCATAAGCAATTAATTCAAAGATACTACATGACAGGGAATGATTCTAGGTTGCCATGGTGGTTCTTCTATTAAAACCTTATAATCCTCATAATTACATATAAATTAATCATATGTAAATATTTTAAGGATATTTTATGATAAGTAGTTGCCATGGTAATGAACTCCTACTTAAGATGAAGTCCTATTATTTACATTTTACTAAATTTAATACATAGAACTGTAATAAATTTTATATTCATCCATTTTTGGATAAAAATGGGTAAGCTATCGCAACAATTTTCGAGTACTTACAAATCTAGTTCTCTACGCAACTCTACTACCAAATTTGATGTACAGTGTTAAAACTGTTGTTAGCTTTCGTTTTTTCAAAAACTAAAACAAAATCACTTCACCTTTTTCATTCACGTATAAAAACATTTCATATTTATTTACTTAGAAGGTGTCACAAATAAAAATTAAATTAAAAAGTTGACATGTTTCGGTTCATTCATAAGAATTTCATTCATTAATTCATTCGGTTTATTCATAACATATAAAATCAGTCATCTGATTTTATATGTTATGAATACGGTTCTTATGAATGAACCGAAACATGTCAACTTTTTAATTTAATTTTTATATGTGACACCTTCTAAGTAAATAAATATGATATGTTTTTATACGTTGATGTACAGTTTCCAACTTGTTTTAATTATCAGATTTTTTTACATTTGATGTACATAAATAATATTGCTCACTAACGCATCAAAAAGAATTTTACACGTAAAATATCAATTATGCATTACAATAGTTTTGAAATTCATTAAAATGATTTTTAGTAGATACACACACATTTCGTATTAAACACATGCTATAAGTTAGTTGCCTTTTAAATCACCAATGATTTCACTTATTACAGCCGACATTTTAATTTGGATTATTTCTCTTTTGTATGCTTATGATTTATGTTTTTTATTTACTGTTTGAAGAAGTATTAATTTATCTATGGAATATTAGCCGGAAGTGAATGCTGAACTATTCGTGATGTTTTTTAAGTGCAAACAGATTAATATTTTAGAATGAAATTCTCCACGATAGAAATGAGTAAAACAAAGTGATAACGACTTCTATGACTAAAAAATTAAGTTTAAATTTTCTAATTTGAAATAGTGGTGCTTGATTGGAAATTTCAAGAAGAATGTGAACCCGAAATTTAATCAATGTTATTATGAATGTCCTTTTCTCTCTTTACCTTTTTCAGAAGGCTAATAAATAAGAATTGACTGAAACCGAATTTTGGTAATCTTCTTACATTCACCGAAAAACAAAAACGAAAGCGTCCTAAAAAATGTAGAGAAATTAATACATACATAAATATGCATAATTATTAATTAATTATACGCGTATTCCTTGCTTGCCTTTTGTGTTTTTCATCAAAATTTTAGGTTTAATTTTAAATGAAGTTAATTAATTTATCCATGAAATAAAATATTTTCCTAATTTTGTAAATTTCACTTAATTAAAAAATGTTTTAAATTTACATACCTCGATTTATCTTTTGTAATGATTTTTGTAAATGATCATCTTTTATGCTTAAACTTTTTCAAAGAGTATTCGAAAGACTTCTATGATTTCAAAATAAAAATTTCTGTTACTGTTAAGCCTGTAGCTTTGAATGAAAACGTAAATAGCGTCTTCAAAATTTAGCTATATATGTATATTTTTTAATAATTTGCACCCACGTCTTGAGCCAATCATGACTGTTAATTATAAAGAGCGAAATTCGTAGCAATACATATAGACTGTCATAAATGAAGTGATACAGCTCATATTAATAAATGATTCTGAAAATTTCCAAATGAAGAAATGAGAAATTTCGAATAGAGACGGATTCGATCACCCGGCCCGGTAACTCAGTTCGGTCAACCAGTTTCCGGCAGTGTTTTCTTTAAAAACAAAGTTGCCGAAATTCAGATTTTAAGAAAAAACCAAATCGAAACCGAATATTCAGTTAATCTCCACTGAAAAACGTACGCGTAAATACGAGAACATATACAATTTCATACATCATTTTTTTCTTTTCTTTTTAACGCGGTTCACCCGTTTCACTATTTATTTTAGTGAAAGACTGTATCATTCTGCACAACATACTTTATGACCATTTTTTTCTGAGAGGATTTTCTGTGGTTGGGGTAAATTGGGGATTTTTCTGTTTCCTTTGGATGAAAAATGACGTTTATGATGAATGATAGTTTTTTGCGCAACGTGTTCTCACAAAATGCATTAAGAGTTTTCTCGACACACTTCTTTATTTTTTTCTTATTTATTTAGAGGTTGATGGAAAGGTTCTGAAAACGCTTAAAGAAAACATGTGTTTGAGGGACATACAACTACATTTTAAAAAAGTAGTTCGAAGCTGAAGTTAATGAATGCTAAATGGATGTGGTGAAGGCAGTGTTTATAGAGAATTATACTAAAAAACTAACTTAACTTTTGCTACACTTGATAAAAACAGATTTTCAAGACAAATGAATACATTTTAATTATGATCTCATTTTTCCTAACTCTAATTGTGACATTCTCAAGATATATACCAATACAAATATTTTGAAAAAAAAATTGAATTCAAAAACTAACAATCAAAAATCACGTGACCTCGTACATCCTGAAATTAATTGCAATATTAAACTAGTCGTTGGGGCCACCGTAATACTTACCCATCATGGATATGCATACTATAAAATATGAAAATAAAAAACGCGTAAATTATTTATGAAATGCATTGCAATTCCAAAATAAAATTTAAACGTATTTTGAAATATTTTTAATACGCTCTGTTATGGAATTGCGGGTACAACTTGATTATCCCGTTGAACTATTTTGACAAATTACATAAATTGCCAAACTATTTGTAAATTACACAAATTGGCATATTTTTATTTAAAAAAAAGAAAGAACAAATAAACTAATTAGTAAAATTTAATAAAAGTACAAAATAAACACCAATTTTTAAATCAGTAGTAATAATACGCATGTAACGTATTTAATGTCAAGTGCATTTGACATTAAGGATAGGCCATTATTGGCGTTTAACCTTATAGTTTAGCGATAGATTTTTAGTCGACGTAGTAATAAAGTAGTAAAAGAAGGAATCATCGTTATAACTATAAAAATGATAAACTAATTAGCTAACAGTTTACTGATCCGGATGAACTATCTCATTTCCAATAAAAATATATACTTAAAAATAAATTTGAATGAAATACAGGGTCATTCAGAATCGAAGAATGTGGAACGTAGGATTATAAATATCTCGACAAGTAATTATGCGATCGATTTCGATCTTTATGCAAAATTTATATTTTTTATTGTCTTTTACATCCACTACTTAAATTTAAAAAAATACAATTCTTTTTTTTATGTACCATCAGAACGAATATTTTGAGAATCCGCAAAAATCAGTTCCAGCTAATATTTCTGATATTCAATAGGCTTCTTCCCATTATTACATACTAAATACACACCAAATTTTAAATCTCTATCTCAAGTTGTTCGGCAGATAGAGCGTTTACAGACAGACAGACAGACACGCACACACATACGGACTGTAATTTTTCTTCCCTAAAAATATGTTTTTTGTAATCTCCAGAGTCTGAAACGTGTAAAACTGTCAATTTTTTCGATTTGTTTTAATGATTTCAAGACTTACACTATACTACGTATGATGAGAAAGTAAAATAGATATTTGTGAACGTGAATTATTTCATATTATTTTTTTCATTACTCTGCAGAGCATATCTTTCGAAATTTTAAATGTTCCATGGAAAGTGATTTTCCAAACTCTCACAGCGTACAAAATATCTTTTTTGGTTCTCAGATAATGGATGTTAAATAAAATATTAATGGATAAATTATTCTATTACTTTAAAAATTAATCTCCCAAGTTTCTTAGTTATGTAATCTTGCAAATGATGTAGTGTTTATTTATATGGGATGTACGCAGAACTCCTGCACTGTTATAAAAATCCGTGAAATAAGAATAACTGAATTGGCATGAAAAATACTGTTTATAGTCCGTTTCCACACAAAACTTCCATATGATAATTTTCTGCTTAAAAAAAATGTATGAGCAATAATGCTGAAAAAAAAAATCTATACGACAAGTGCAATTATTCAGGCGTGGGAAAATGCATCATTTTGCTCCCCACTAGCCGGTATATTTTCTGTCAGGGCGAATAAATCTTTTAGATAGTTTTTGGAAACTGCAAACTGCATCGATATATAAAAAACGGTTTTTTTTTCGAAATTTTTTCATTTTGAAAGATTTTTAAAAATTCCTCGCCTCTGTGTACATGAATGCATATTTCTCTTTTAAACAGAAGTTTCACATAAAATGATAAGTACCAGTGTTTGATTTTTATACAGTGTAGCTGACCCGTTCGCCGGACTAAAATAATAGCCTTAAATAAACCTAAAATTTGCGTTGGATAAAGACATTAAGTTTCGTTATGGATTTTGTGTAGGGAGCTCTATCACCTTCGCTAGTTCTGTGCCACCATACTCAAATCTCTTTGTGTAACAAATCTACAGCTTACACCATATTTTTTACAAATATCGTTTTAAATAAATCACGAGGTTCCAGTATATTGATACTTTACTGTAGGGCTAAAATATTGACGCAAGAAAAATTATAAATGTAAGATTCTTGCAGATGTGTGGCACTTCTGAAAATTTTATCCGATGATGGCAGTTTTATAATAACTAAAAGAGCTTCTGTTTTAACATCATTTTACGATTTTTATGTTACAAAAATATCTGTGTTTATTTTAACAGAATTTTAATAAAATAAATCAGAATTTTCTTTCGTATATTTTTCATCCATTACTTTCTCCTTTCAAAGATAGAAAAAAGTAACAACACAACCATTATAATTTAATGTAATCAGTTCTTTGAACGTGAAAAAATGTACCATAATCTACGCATATTTTTTATTATCTTACCTGTTGCATCGCAAATGTCTGTTTGAGTTTCTGAGTCTCACGAAAGGTGTCGAAAACCAAAGTGGAGTTGATATATGGATTTTGAATGCTCCAAGTTCAAATCCCCGCATTAATCATAAGAGCAACCTGGTACGTGAGGGGAAAGAATGAATAATGTCAATTCTGAAAACCAACATGAGGGAGTGTCACAGGCAAAATCTAATTGCACAAGATTTTTTGCCTTAGAAAGAAATTTATCTTTACACGAATCAAAGGTTTTTTTACGATATTTCATGAGAAAGGAAATTACTCAAGATTACACGAAAGGCGAAAAGTCCGACACGTTGTAACAAAATTGAATGTATTTAATTTTATATGCAAAATATTTAATGCATAGAAATACATTATAGTAAAAGAAAAAAGAAAATATCATTTGTGAGGCACGGATTATGAAAACTTTCAATATTCTCAAAATAATGCAACAAAGCATCACAATTTAATAAGATGAAATATTATTATAAACTAACTTGATATTTGCTAACAGAGATAAAACTCCATTTATCAAGTCTAATAAATACCTGTATTTATTCAGATCGGCATGTTATCGCACTCAAGGCGGGATTTTCAAGACGAATAATGATACAAATAGTTTAAAATAAATAAATAAATAAATAAAAATAAAAAAACAATTGAAAACTGGTAAATAAAAATTATACAACAAGCAGTGCTGGACTATATAACAAAGGACTTTCATATTTATTGTTTGAGTAGACCTGCATATTACAAATACATTTGCATCTGTAAACTAGATTCATACAAAAATGTAATTCAGTTAAGAAATACGTACTTCAGTTGAAAATTCCCATTTTAGCAATATTCGCTAATAAGGGGATTGCTTTCGTGAATTCTTTTGTGGAACCTTGTAAATGGAGTATAGAATCGATATAAAACGAGTAACATGTAAATAATTATTTAAATTCAAAAGCTCCTACTGTTATTTTTTAATACCCACTTACAACATTCATTGCTCAAAGACAATACTGTAAGCGATTTCTTTTTTGTGTCCCGGTAAAGGATAGATAAATAAAATGAATGCCTGAAGTTTAAAAAAAAACTTGATGACAATAATATTAACTTATTATTATACAAATCATAATTTTATTATATGTATCATCATTATTATACAAATCAAAAATGCAAAAAGATATTTGTCTACATGAATCAAGAATTTTTTTTTCATCACATCATGCTACAGCAAACGACATTTACAGTATATATATTTATCTATAGATATGCTCTGTTAAACAGTAAAATTCTAATTAGTTTACAAAAAAAGAGTTTAATTTAGTTAAAGTACGGAATGGTTAAAAATCATTGCATATTTATTTTGCAAACTGCTAAATTTCCAGTAAAATGTTTAAAGTTTACAAAGATAAACTTTTTGTTACATGAATCAAAGAATTTTTAGCACATGATTTTTGGACTCAGAAATTCATGTAAGGGGGAATTTGTATTTACATTAATAAAAATAAATACACAAAAATGCCCAAGTAAGAATATGCAACTTTTTAAATTAAAAATTGCAATGGCTATAAAACGTTTTATGAGGACTATCAATACAAGTCCAATTGAGTTAAAAATTGAATTACAGAGGTGTGAAAATTATTAGAATAATTGTGATATTTACAATAAAATCTTGTTATTTCACAGATAAACACATTAATTAAAAAAATGATACATTTAATATTTAGTTTGTATTCCCTTATTTTTTATAAAAGAATTGATAGGTTTTGGTTAACTTTGTATGCTGTTTTGGCAATTTATTTGTTATTTCGTTATCACGGTGTCAAATTCCGATGAGTCCTTCTATGAGATCATTCTTGCATGTGATGATGTATTTCTTTATTTTTTCTTTATAATGGCCAAAGATTCTTTATGGAATTCATATCTAGACTGTTTGCAGGCTAGGAAATTGTTTTTATATTTTTTTAAATCTAAAAATATAGTCACAAATGAAACTTTATGTGACGGAGCTCCATCATGCATGAATATGAAGCCTTCATTTGGAAACCAGTCTTCTAATTGCGGAATTAGTCTTTGTTCAAGTACTTTTTTATACTTACTAATCCATTATGCATTCTACAATGTATAAACACTAATACTTTGAAAGCCATCATGTTCCAAACCATTACTTCAGTAGGATGTTTAAACGTTTGTGCAATACAATTTGGGTAAAATTCTCCACTGGTACTTCTCCTGACATTTTGGCTGCTTTCTTTTGATATTATAAACATTGATTCATGAGAAAAATGCACCTAAAAGATAAAACATTTCTAAAGTTATGGAATTTATAGTGAAACATTCTTATAAAGATATTTTTAATCAAATTTATAAACAGTTCTGTATTTTTATTCAGTACGCAAAAAACATGATTTCAAGAAAAGAAATGAACAACTTAAGTTCAGCTGGTTAATTAAGGTAAAATTAGTATTTAACTAACCTTGTTCCAGCCATTTTTGTATTTTTCTTGCACATTTTTGTCAAACAAGTCCCTTCTTTGCCATAGCAGATGTGATTTTAGTCATTTTTCGAGAACGATGAGCACTGAGTCCAGCTAAAAAAAGTTTTCTACTAATAGAAGAATCACATATATTTACTCCATATGCTTGCAGACAGATTTTCAGTTTATGATTAGTTGCTCTTCTGTTAGTTTTGGCAATTTGAATTATTTTTTCTTTCTGTTCTTGTAGTAAATTTACTTTTTCTTCTGCATTTTCCTACTCTAGCATTTTCATATTCTTATTTGAAGTTCAAAGACCTTTTTATTCCACACCTACTTGCGAAAATTTTGCCTTTTTAACAATTTTGTGCAGTGTACAGTTATTTTCTTGGTTGAGATACTTTACCACAGCTAGTTCTCTAGTTGAAACACCACCTGCTATACCCATAATCACACAATAATCTTTTGACAATCGAAAAACAGCTACCATTAAGTATAAACTATGCAAAACAACCAAAAGAATTATCTTAAGGATAAAACAATACTGATACCAACTCAAGAAAAGAATGAAAATACTTGCCCAGCAAGCAGACTGTTTTAAAATTTTATTTTAAATTTGTTTGTTAATCAAACAAATTCTTTATACACAGCAAACAATTTGATAACTTTGGATCAAATATTTTTCTTTTTAAGAAAGGGCAACATTTAACAAAATTATATCCCAAAAACTATTCTAATGGAAAGAAGAATTGACTAGAGAAACAAATAAAATGAACTTTCATTAAACATTGCAAATATATAAAATATTAATCAAGAAAAACTGAAAAAATCACAATTATTCTAATAATTTTCACACCTGTGTATTTAGTTATCTTATTAAAAATTTAGCTTTTGTTACAAGTAATTTTTTAAACAAGATTTTAAACACACCAAAAGCAACATTAATCAGTTTTTATCAACATTAATCCTGACAATAAGAAATGTGTTACATTCTTTGATTGAATGACTATCAAATATTTTTAATGCCTTTGACATGATTTAATTAATTAAAAATGTAGCTTTGCTAAAAATCACTGTTTGTTAAATTTACCGTAAAACTAATGAAATCTCCTATAAACAAGATCTTTAAATACTCTGAAAGCAATTTATCAACATGAAATCTGTCAAATTTACAGTTATTAATGAAAATTAAATTTGATTAACGGTAGTTTAATTACATGTAAAAAGAATTTTGTTTATTAACATTTTATATTTGAGTGAATATGAAATATTTCATAATGGCTTTGATAAGGAGTGAATAAATAAAAATATGACTGCTAAAAACTATTGTTTAATAAATTTTACTTAACACAACTTAAGTTTTCTTTAAAACAAGATTTTACTCATTGAGAATTAATTACCATCATAAGTTTTGACATTTTTGAAGTATTTTGATGAAAATTTTAATCTTGAAAGCGGAATTCCAAATACATGTAAGAATAATTAAACGCAATTTTTACACGTTGGAAAGATTATAAATTATTTAATAAGGATTTAAAAGAAGATTTAGCTGATTTTAAAAATGACTTTTCTGAAATTAATGAAATAATTAATTTGCATTAAAACACATAAAACATCCTTTAAAACGTCGGCGCTTTTACAATTAATTAAAGAAAAAATTAATTTCGAAAATGTATGTTCAATTGAAAAATAATGTGCGCTGGAATCACACCGAAATATTTATTACTGGATTAACTTTGGATTTAGTTTAATTGAAATATGGTTCGATAAAAAATCATTACATGATTAATTTTTCATAACAAAATTAAAGTATAGTGTAAAACAACGTTTTAAACTTATTAAGAGTATTCTGTGTTTTAACACTTTGGAAATTTGTTTAAGAAAACGTAAAATTCAAAGAACGTAAATTCAACTACAAGTAAGAATATATTTTACTTTCATACGCTAGAATGTCCGTTAAATATTTAATAATGGTTTCAGACAGGATTAAGTTGGGCTTAAATGTGACTTTGATGAAGTTCATTGGATATATAATTAATCTTAAAAGAAATAAAATGTTCGTTCAAGTAAAGTTTTTGTTTATTGTGGACAATTTATCATTTTGAATCATGACACTTTTACATTTAATTGGAGAATATTTAATTTTAAGAATGTAAGTCCAGGTAAAAAAAGAAAATAATAATCTTTATGGTCACAAATCACTCTCAATAATTTAATAATGACTTAACTTAAGATTAAGTTTGATTTAAATAAGTTTTTATTAAAAATCATTGCTACAAAGAAGAAAGAAAACATATACTGATAATCAAGACATTAACACATTTAAAGTTATTTATCATTTTGAGTTTGGAATTTTGGAAATTAGTTGAGAAAATATTTTTTCGTGAACTTAAATCCGTGTAAAAAAGAATTATACTTATTCAACTTTTATAGATTTGAACTACTCTAAAATATTTAATAATGGGTCAAGTTAGAAATAGTTGATTAAAAATATATCTTAAAAATCATTGCAAAATTACTTTTCTAGCAAATAAATGTAATATAACGTACAGCAAGATTTTTCATACACTAAGAGCCATTTAACATCACGGCACTTTGCAATTAGCTAAATAAAAGTTGATTTGGTATATTAAATATTATGAGAAGATGACTGGTGTTATATGAAATGTATTATAAAATAAATTAAAAATAAAACACATTAATATAAATGAAATCTATGAAGAGCCAAGTATTTTTTAAATGTCAAATGTTTAAGAAAGTCCGAAAGTAACTTTAAAAAAAATTTGATCTTTTTATACAAAATTTTACAAGAATATTTCAGCAATGCTAGTATTTTGAATTTTGATTTTGTAAAGAAATTAAATTCGCGTGTTTGCTATTAATTTTAAATTATTATTAGATACATATTTTCATAATATTGCTTGACTGGCGTATGAAATTATACATGTATATATATATCTTATATTAGTGTAAAAAGTTACCATCTTCATACAACTGGCGCATAGCAGCTCTATTTTGCAGAAAGTCCATATATTTTTATGAGAAAAATATGACAATGATGAGAAGATGAAAAAATGGGTGCAACGACAATGAATTATAAAAGAACAACACCAAAAAACAAAACAATGCTTACAACTTATATAAAGAATATAAGTGAAGTATGCAGGTTTGTGATGCCTTGCGAAATCTGTGAGGATACATTTTTTAAAAATCTTTTTGATACCTGTTACTCTCCCCACCTTCCGAGGAGCAGGAGGTTTGTTTTGTTTTGTCTTTTATAATTCATTGTCGTTGCACCCATTTTTTCTTCTTATTATCATTGTCATATTTTTCTCATAATATATATATATATATATATATACAGATAAATTTGTACATATAATATTATATATTATGTGATTACATCCATATATATATATCTATATGTATGTGTATGAATTATTATTATATTTTAAGTTCGTAAAAAAAAATATTCCGTTTCACTTTAAATTAATTAAATTACACGTGTATTAAGTCATCATATCTTTTCAGTGTAACATTTTGAGCAATTCTTTTACTATGTATGGATATCATTTCATCAAAATCTGCCAAGTCACCTTCGCTAAATTGTAAAAACAAGCAGTTTTGAAAATAAAACCTGTAGGATACTTCCCGTTGACCTAGAACTTTGGAATTTGGCATGAAGAAAAGTCTTATAATATACATGAAAAAAGAAAGATCCAAAAATAATTAATGTATAAATTTAGTCGATTTGTAGCGTGAGAAATTAATGAATTCCCATTATCGGGAAAGTTAAAAATAGATAAAAAGTCAGGATAAGAGATAGTGACTCTGAGATTTCCGTATCTTTTGTTTTGTAAGCGTTAAGAAAAATTGCGTTAGCTTGCGTTAATTTGGCGTTTGTACTGATTATGGAAATACATGGATTTGCCACGTTGATTGAAATAGCTTTATAAATTAAGGATTTTCATATTTTTCTCCTTTACATGTACTATAAAACCTGCCTTCGTGCAGATTTTCAAGGATCTGGGTCAACCGGAGCTAAGGTATATTATTTAAAAAAAAAAAAAAAAAAAAAAAAAAAAAAAAAACTAGAGTATACTTCCAGATGACCTAGAACTTGAAAATTTGGCACGAAGTAAAAACTAATGCATGTTTAGGAAATAAATCCAAAACGAAATAATATATAGTTCTGTATGAATTTATTGGATGATATTATACAAGCTTTATGAATGAATGGTATTATATCTAGCTTTCCTGAGTAGCCCCAAAGCTGTATGTTTTTCCTTTTGAAGTACGGAACTATCACAGAATTATAAATTAATAAATTTTGCGTTTATAAATCAATACAGTACTTCCTGTTGAGCTAGAATGTTAAAAGTTTACATACAGGATAGTCTTATAACTCTCACTGTAAAACATTTGTGTAACTTTATTCTATAAATTTGGTGGCAGCCAAGCTTCCACCAAGTTTATGGTGGATACCGGTTTAACCAAGATAACCAGTGTGACATTACACTAATATGTAATGTTACACCAGAAACATATGTTTAAATTACTCCATTATATAAGTGGAAAAAAATCACACCGTTACACTGGTGGCGGCGAAGCTGCCATGGAATAATGTTACACAAATATTTTACAGTGCATGTGAATGAAAAAAAAATCCGAAAATCATTCATTTATAAATTTTTGCCGATTTATAATGTGACAAACTCACGAGTTCCACAAGCGCTACTAATGCCAGGTTAAAGCACTGTAACGGAATGTTTTACAACAGTAATGTAACATAACAATACGGAATAATCTGGCGTAAGTTCCACGCTTATATGTCCGATTTTTAAAGAAATATATATATATATATAATTGAATTTTTTTATAAACCAACAAAAACAAATTAATGTGCAGAAGGTTTATAATTACTTTTATTGAGGAAATTTTTTCGGGATTTCGTACGTTACTGAATCATTCAATATTCAATGACATGCAACAAATCAACATCTGCCTCGTTATGAAAACTTTCATGTCAAAACCAGAACCAAATTCAACAATGAAGAAAAAAGTGTACGCGAGGGAATAGAATTTCCCGAAAGTATTAGATGTAATTAGAAATATTAAATGAATATATTTTTGAGTGAATTCTGATATAACGGCCTTCGAGCATTAAACGCCAAGCGACTGAAGTGTATCGTTATGTAGGCATGAAATGTATGACGTTACAGTCATATAGTGACATTTTATAATTTATGGAATCATACGTATACGGCATGCACATGATATGTTTTTAAGAAGTAAAATATTTATGACACATGTATGATGTATATGACGTATAGAGCGTTTGAGGAATGTATGGCATATATAACATCTATAAATTAGACGAAATGGTAAAGACCGCTACTTTTGTCCGTAATTGCGGAGGACACTATAACAAGGAAGCAATATTTTAAAATTTGTAATTTTATTAACTTTTTTTAATTTTATTTTTATATGCTTCAATTTTTCTACACACAAAAATCAATGCAGTTTGAAACATATCTCTAGTGTGCAATAAAAATGGGAAAATCCTGTAGTGTTATGCAAAATTCTCACCACAGCTGGAAGTTAGGACAGATAACATCAGCATTCAGGGGGAGAGAAAATGGAGAACCAATATCCATTTCTCTTCGTCATTGGTTTAAAACACGCCACATGATATGTCATGTAAAAAATCAACATCCGCCTCGCTATGAAAACTTTCATATCGAAACCGCAACCAAATTCTACAATGAAGAGAAAAAAAAGTGTCGTGCGAGGGATTAGAATTTTCAAAACAGCAGGCGGAGATCAAATTTGTTGAATAATGCAGATAAGGGGGAGGGACCAGCAATTTCATTAAGCACAGGGGGAGGAGGGGAGATAAACCATTTGAATGACAGGTTTTATAAAGAGAACTTTTTGATTTCTATTGAACTACGTGCAGATGAAGTCCCTTTGAACTATGAGTTAAAAGCAGGAAAAAAATCTAAAAGAAAAAAACAAAAATGGAGTGTTAAATGTGAAAAAAATTTTCTTTCTGCAAAGTGTGTGGATGTTCATAAAGTGTCTATCTGGTGTTTTTAAAATGGCATTTAATTTTAATTACGATTTTACCCCTATTCAATTTTAGAAGTGGTTCAAGGGGATGAACAATTGTTTGTCGTGCGTCGGCCGGTAGGATATTCCATGATCAGAACCTTTCCCTATTTGAAGACCTGATAGCAGATGCCCCCTTTCCCCTCTCTTTCTTGAATGATTTTCATGACATGAAATTTCACGTCAACAATTTGTGTAACATAATATACAATTTATGTAACATTAAATGGTATATAAGAATAGGTTATTGATTACAATTTAATTGCACTCAAAATATTATTATTATTATTGTTATTATTAACCAGGATAATTTTTTTAAACTAAATGTATTTTAATATCCAAAATTGAAGATATTTCTGTGAAAATTAATTTTTTAGAAAGTAATAAAGTATAACGTAGATAGGGTTCATATGCTTCAAGGATTTTGCTCCTCTTATCAGATTTTTTGTAAAGAAATATTTCCCTTCTTTAACAAAATATATATATATATATTTATCTTTATATATAACGACAAGCACTTAACGAAATTTCTGGATATTTTGGGATTTCATTTCTATACTTTGCTTCTTATTATCGCTGAACGACGTGCTGAACGAAAGTATTTTTAAAAACCTAGATGTTTGAAATTTAATTTAAAATAATAAAAAATGAATCGACAATTTTTGCAAAAACAGGAATTTGAGGTAGGCACATGCGTTAATTATGAAATCGATTGATAATGTTAGTATGGATCGATAAAAGAGAGATATTGAAAACAAAGGTTTTAAAGTAAATGTGTTTGACAATAAATACAAAATATTGTTAGTAAAATATGCTAACTTTTGTGCAATTATAAAATATCAGTGAAGTAAATCTTTAAGAAATAATTCGTTTCACTTTTCATAAAAATTACTTCTTAAAAATACTATATTCAAAAATAAAAAGTGTATTTATTTAAATGGTGAATGTCGTTTAATTTTAATAAAATCTCTGCCTCAAAATAACCTCCGAAAATAAAACTCGGTACTAAAAATCTCATTAATGCAAACTAAAAATATTAAAAAAAAACATTAAAAGTCAATAACATTACTGAGAGTTTTTTGTCGAACTAAAAGGTAACTCTGTTCCTTATTTTTGCACTCCAAAGCAAATTTCTTTTCCCACGAACTGTTCGTGAGCGTAGCAATATAACTGAGAATGAGGTTGATTTTTTTGCTGTCAGAACGATTTATTGACTCAAGCTGGTGTGATGAAAGTGGCTTTTTGCCTCGTAAATGTCTTTATTAATAATGTACAGTTATTGATTGACAAAAGAAGCTGTTGTTATGTTTCATCATTTCTTAAACATTGCATCTAATTTTAGATTTTAGAATACGTTTATCGAAATTAAAATATATATTTATGAAATTAACGATTTTATTCAGTATCAATACTTTGTTTACTATAAAATTCTGATGATACAAATTAGAATGCAAACCAATTTTAAGACAACGATTTTAAAACATTAAAAGCATGATTATACGCATATACGTATACAATACAATACGTCTCTATACGGAGCAATATGTGATGACTAACACTTAATTTATCTTTTTTGACCAGAAACTCCGAGATATGAGTGCAAACGATGATAAGGCGTATAATGAATTTCTTGGAAATTTCCCTATTAAATCAAGTAGAGACGACATTTGTAGGAAAATTTTACCAGTTTTCATAATATTTCAGTATGTTGCTAAGGTACAATTTATTGAATTACGATTTTAAAATAGCTGCCATATCACGTATTTTTTAAAGCGACAGAACAAAACTTAACAACCGAATCTAACGATATAAAATGTGCACAAATGAGCGAAATTTATAAAAAGGATATTTGAAAAGAATGTGGATAATATTAAAGAGCTGTTTCAAAATTTTTTCACAAAATACGCCAAATGGCGTATATATTAAATAATTATCAGCTTTTATTTAAGAAACGAACCCCTAAAATCTCTTTTATTTTTCCTAAAAATAATAAAAATAATTAATAATATTATAATCAGCTCTAAAAAAGTACTCATTTGTAATATGAAAGTCAATGAAGTACGTCTTTCAGGAAATACTGATTATTGCAAACATTTGAAAATAAACCTCGTTAACGGAAATCCCATTAATGTAAGCTAAAAATCTTCAAGAGGATTAAAAGTTAATAACTGCATCTAAAATCCTTTGTTGGACAAAAAGGTAGCTGCATTCTGGACCAAAATTTCGATTCCCTAACGGAAAAAAAACTTTTCGCATGAATTGTTTGTGAGCGTTAAAAATTAAATTGATTTTTTATTGTTGGTATTAAAACGATTTATTGTCTATGTTCTCAAAAAGAACGTGATCAAAATGATTTTTTGCCACATAAATGTCTTTATTATTAATGTAGAGATATTGATTGACAAAAGAAGATTTTTTGACGTACATCATTTTTTATTTAAAGTTTAAAACCATTAAAAAAAAAAGAACTTTATAAATTTGAAAGAAAATAGAAATTAATGATTTTATTAAGTACCAACTATTTATTCGTTCTGTAAAATTTAGATGTGCAAAGAGCATATATCATTTCTACACGGTCTTTTTAAAATTGTGATAACACGATTATAGATATATAAAATTATTTGAAAGGCTATACAGAAATCAACACATTTAAATGAGAAAAAATAGGAATCATAAAAATGAAAGACTAAACTTAAAATTGTTAGGAATGAATTACTGTTGAATAAAACCAATTGAAATAAGGAAATATCTCTGGCAGCACATCCATATAGGCCCATAAGGGCAAAAGTGGGTCAGGGATATAGATTTATAAGGGCTACCCATATGGGCCCGAATAGAATGTCCAATTTTTTTCTCTATGGGCCCATATGGGCTATTTATATATATCTATATGGATGCCTATGTCGATCTTTAAAAATATCTATAAGGATCTATGTGGATACGTATGTAGATCTATAATGATATCCATACGGGCACGCATAGAATGTCCACTTTTTTTCCATATGGACCCATAAGGGTTATCTTTATATATCTATATGGATGTCTATGACCATCTGTAAAAATATATCTATATAGATCTATGTGGATGCACATGTATATCTATAATGACATCTGTATGGGCCCGCATAGAATGTCCACTTTTTTTCCATATGGGCCCATATGGGTTATTTTTATGTATCTACATGGGTGCATATGTCGATCTATAAAGGTATCTATATGGGTCTATTTGGATGCACATGTAGATCTATAATGATATCTATATGGGCCCGCATAGAATGTCCACTTTTTTTCCATATAGGCCCATTTAAGCTGTTTACATAGATCAATAAGTATTTATAATGTGATCTTTATAAATTTATAGGTCACTGATTTTAGAAGACACGTTACTTATTTGAAAACAACCGTTTCGTAATGTTAAACCTAAGTTTTTGAATTTCTCATTTAAATTTAAATATTTTTAAATGTTTTCTTCCTGCATTGTATAGCTGAATTCAATGTTAAACCTAGTTTTTGAATTTCTCATTCAAATTTGAATATTTTTAAATGTTTTCTTTCGGCATTGTATTGCTGAACTCTATCTCTAATGGATTTATTTTGGTATTTTTTCAATTTTGTTTGTAATTTTTTAAAAGTACTTTCATCTTCGAAACCGGTTCCGAAAGTGTAAATACATTTACTTAAAAAAATTGGTACCAAAATCCAAAAAGTAAAACTAGTGATTTGATATTAGAGATTGACGTCAGTTTCCTATGCAGAAAAAGTCATTTTAAAAATATTTAAATTTAAACGAGAATTTCAAAAATAACCTATCCATAACATTACAAAGCCGATGTTTTCAAGTAAATGAAAGGGACTCGTCACTCATTTGAAAACACCCGTTCCATAATGTTAAATTTATGGGTAAGCTATTTTTGAATTTCACTTAAATGTAAATATTTTTAGAGATTTTTTTTCTACATATAGGATAGCTGAACTTGTTTTCTAATAGGACTATTTTGTAATTTTTTTTTTAATTTTGGTTACAGATTTCTTAATAAAGGTTTTTTTTTTTAATTTGCAATTTAATCACACAATTATTGCAGGTTTATGTATGCTCTATCATTCGAAATTGGAATAAAAAGTTTCAAAAATTCTAACTTTGTAGCAATAGTATCTCTCAGGAACATTATAAATCAAATTAATTTATAAATTGTTATTCAGACTTTCTGCATTTAATAAATTACTTTATTTCCACACTGAATTTATATTTCTTTGTTCATCAAAAATTTTAACAAGTTGACTGGCAGTAAACTAAGTAAAATTTAAACACTAAGCTAGATATGGTGCAAAACTTGAACAAAGAAAATTATCAAATTATTTTGGAATTAGCTGAAAAATAATCAAATTTTTTTTTATCTACTTCATGTAGCTCAATAAATTTAATAAATGTAAATCATGTATGCACTGTACAGTCTGAGAATTTTGCCTACTGGCTCATACAGTGTACATGCCATACATACTTCAGACAAACTTAAAATATTACTTTTTTACTAAAATAAATTAATAAATCAACCAAGGTAGGTCATCAATGACCCATTATCTTTATTTTTCTTACCTGTTTTGTGAAAACCAAAAAAAAAAAGTTCAACATCCTAGTGATCTTGAAAACTTCACAAATACTGTAATGAAAGAGAGACTGACTACCAGGGAGGTAGTGGTGGGTATAAGGAACACCGTATAACCTCTGTGTCTCAAGAAAGCCGTAGTAAATACACTCTATGGTATACCCTCTGTTTTGAGCTCTGTTCCTCTGCTTGAAGTGTATGCCCTCTATTTTTTATGACTACATCACTGCAGACTATTTGGGACAAGTGAGAATGGCTATAAACCTCTATGCACAAAATTTCCTTTCTGGGGTCACCAACATCCCCAGATCTTGTGATTTTATGGTTAATGTAAGTATATTGTACCATATGAAATGTCTCACATTTTTAATATTTCAGACTTTATGCATTTTAGTAGTTAAAAAATATACGTTTGAAATAAATTCATTTATATTTTTTCACAAATATAATTGTTTCTAAACAGTACATAATTTTTCTATCATCAAATTAAAAACACTATCAAATTTAATTTGTTTAATACCCATAATCCAATTTATTTTTATTTACAATAAGTTAAAATAATTTAAGCATAATAAAAAACATTTGATGCATATAATTCAATTCCCAGAAGATTAATTTACATGTACTTACAACAATATAAACAGTTGAGTATACCTCTGACTGATATTCCATAAATGAGCACTTTACGAAATAAGAGCACAGTAATATCTTTAGCATGCAGCTAATATAAAAATATTGCTTTTACATATTATACTTACTTTGCTAACCTTAATTTAACAATGAGAGGATTCCCACTGATGATTTATTTTTTTTTATTATTATTCAATATTTCTAATTAATAATTTACTTTCAAGATTAATTTGTTGAAATAGTGTCAGAGAGAAAATAATCACCAATGGCAGTCATGTAAATTTGAAATGAAAATGAAAATAGCAATAAAATAAAATACAACACAATTCACTTGGTTTATGGTAAGCCACTCCATTTATTGAAAATAATTTATATATTCATATATATATGTATTTCTATAGACTATATCAGAATAGTTATCTTGTAACATAATTCTACTTTTCATACAGTTTTAGATGGGTGCTGCACCCTCTTTGTAGCATGCTTCTAGCCTCCATAAACGGAGGAAAATTCCTATAAGAATCTAAAATCCTATGAGCAAGCACTCTGCCCTTCTTTACTTCTAGGAGAAAGTCAATAGATAGAGTTATTTGAATATTTACAAACAATATGTATCATTGCAGAAGAAAGTTCATGAAGTATAAACAAACATTTTTTACCTCTTCAGATGCATAATTTTACATTCAGGATCATCAATGCAGGATTCTTCAGCTTCGTATAAATTTGAATCAAGATTCCATGTCAGGTATAATTGAATTGCTCCAAGCATCTGGTTAATGTCACCACCTCCTTTTAAAATGTAAGGATTAAATTTTTAAGATATAAAATTGTTTGTGTAGACATAATTTAATCTAAAAATGAAGAAATATAATAATAATAAATACATTTCATACAATAGAAACAGTCAATTATAACAGTAACACTATCCATTTAATTCAGTTTTGCAAGGAAAAAGCTTCATTTGAAAAGTTGATACATTAAAAACCAATAAATTCTCCAGGAACAGATTTTTCCCCCTCCTTCTTCAAATGTGAAATTGTGTTGGAGTGAGTAATATTACCACACTCAAGCTAATATTAAACCTATGGCAGGATTCCTTCCAAATTTCTCATTTACATTTCAATATTTGTACAAGGTTCTTGAAGGATTTTTTTTTTTAAATTAAGCTTCAATTTATATTTTTTTAAGTGGTTACAAAAAAGTCTTTTAAAAAGTGCAATCAAAATTGAAAAAATAAAAAGATACCCAGTGAAAGAGATCTGATACCTACATGCAAAGAAAAAAAATATATAAATATATGAAAAAGAATGTACTCAGAAACATAATTTTAATTTATGACTAAGAGTATTCTTATTTGACTACCATGGGATTTTATAACAGAAAAATATAATGTACCTAGATAAATAAAAGTAATTGTTTTGAACTATATTTCATCTTTTTTATTTATTGTTTCCACAGTTAATTCCATTTAATTTCACAGTTTATTTTAAAAATTAAGACGACAATGACTGATTATTTTATTTATAGATCAATTGGTATGAGGAATTGGATATTGAATGAATTTATAAATGAACGAGCTAATCTGCTTGACGTTGTTCAGTGTCGGTTCCTTAAATAAAATTTAAAACTTCATATGATTTAATATTTTAAAAAAATCTTCTAACCTAGTTTCGGGGTCCTCCTATAGAGTCTAGTGCATTCGTAGTAAACCTTTTTTTTTTTTTTTTTTTTTTTTTTTTTTTTTTTTTTTTTTTTTTTTTTTTTTAACTAACCTGCGACATGGGTCCCCGCTATCTAATGCAGTATGTACTGAAAATGCTCTGCATTTACCAGAGACTACTGAAAACAAAGTTGAGTGAACCAAACCTCATAGTAGTCCATAGATTACGAAAAACTAATGCCTCATTTAAGTTTAAAAAAAATGTTGGTTACTGAAGTCTAAGATAAACTTTTATAATACAGAAAGCAGCTGAAGTGATTTGTAATCTAAGTTAAATGAACCAAATCTTTTAAAATTGAGCCCTTAGAAATGTGAGAAAGAATGTGTCATCCAGTGGTGGAAAGTGCACCCTCTCCCTGTAAAATTAATGAATTACTATTAATATTAACATGACGTTTAATAAAAGGATGAAATTTCTTACCTAAAGTTATGTGATTTTTAATTTACAACTGCAGTGAGTAAACATAACTTTTTGAAATTGCTGGCAGTATTCAAAATGTATGCGAAAAAAGGTGGCAGCTGAAGTATAAAGAAGGACCAGGCACAGGGGACAAAGGTGTATTAAGAGAAATGTAGCTGGGTATAAGAAAAAAATTAGTAGTTTAAAAGTAATTAAAGGATGCTAGAACTGTAAAAAAATTGTAATACAATTAGAGCATTGTTAAAGAAATTGCAATAAAGGCCTAAAGAAGGAAATTCAAATTCAAATTTAGCAGTAGCTGAAATCTGGAAAACTGTTTTGTTCTAGTTCTTAAACATTTATGTGGTATCTAAATCTACAAGCTATGTTTAGAAAAAAATATACTTTGAAAAGTAAACAAAATTCCATTCCTATAACTCACTGTGAAATCGTACATAAATTCCTTAAATTTTGGAAATTTCCGGCACTAAAAATATCGTCCATTCATTTGGTAGAGCGAGAATGATCTTACTTATGGAATCACCTAATTTAAAATCCGACTTTATTTTTAATAATTTAGAATATTATATTGCTTAAAACTTGCGTATCTAGAACAGATATACAGTTAATAAACGCTTTAATTTTTTTAGACATTTTGTAAAATAAATACACTGTAAGGAAATTTTTTTTCTCTGGATATAAAATTTCCCCATATTATTTACATAATTTCTTTAAAAAAATAACCATTTTAAAATAACGGTAGAAAATATGTTCACTTCTTATGATGAATTCGCATAAGCACTTATATGAGCAAACATTCTACTTTAGCCTAAAATAGAATTAAAAATTATATTCTACTATTCATCAGTGTACACTAATATAAAGAGAGAGAGCGAGAAAACATTAAAAGTCAATAGCTTTATTGGAAATTCTTTGTTAAACAGAAACATATTACCGGACGAAATGTTTCGATTCTCTTGCTTAAATTGATTTTTTGCACAAAATGTTCGTGAGCGTTGAAAATTAACTGCGAAAGAACTTTTTTGCTATCAATGTCATTTATTGACTATATCCTCAAAATGAATGTCGCGAAACGTGCTTTTACCAAGAAAAAATGTCTTTATTAAAAATGCAAATTTATCGACTTACAAAAGAAGTTTCACGAAACATTTTATTATGTAAGTAAGGTATTTAAAAAATAGTTTTTTCTAAAGAAAAATAGTATTAGCTTGTTCTTGTTATTCTTTGATTAGTCATTTTGTTAATTACGCCCTGTAAAATTCTTATTACAATCATCCGGTACCTGAATTTGAAAATTCCATTTGAAGTTAACGTAAAACTTGACCTGTAACCGAAAAAGTTTACCTAATCATAAAGTATTTAACCCCAAACCAAAACCAACACTGAAATGAAGAAAAACTATATAAAAATTTATGGTAAAATAGTATACCTCTATTATCAATTTTATCTTGTATCTTCATGTTGTAAGGAGCATATTTATATACTCACTACACTGTAAATATATATATATATATATATATATATATATATATATATATATATATATATATATAATTACTAAAATTTTTGTAGGAAACTTTTTCCTTAAACATTTTATGTAACAGTCAGAACAAAAATTCATAGAATCGGTACATATTTGCGTTGTAAATCAAAAATGCTATAAGGTTACTAAGAATTTTTAAGAAAACTGCGATGCTTAAGTGGAACTCGGAAACTAGATAAAATTTTAGTACGATTATCGTAATTTTAGAAGATTCTTTTGTAAAACTACAGAAATCTGTTAATTTACAAAAACTAGTTTTACAGATTGATATCGTTTTTTGTACAGTGTTAGGGGAGAAGGAGGCACTTTTGAACTGGGGGCACCTTTGAACACTAAGGAAATATTTTCCTTAAAATAAATTAATTTTTAAAAATATGTATGGCAGTACATCACTACTGCTTCAATGCAATAAGTATACGAAGCTGCACAATTTTGCATAAACAATACTGTCTAAGCAAGTTATGTATTTTTCTTCCTGTTGAATCCAAACTTAAGAAAATAAAGTTGTATGATTTTTATTGAAAATTTTGTATCCTTATAATTTTAATTTTTTCATCACTTACATTAAATACAGATGTTAGCTGTTGTTTATAAGCTTTGTTTTTTTTTCAAATTATTCAGCCATATTGAGTAAACAGTTGTAATGTTGAACTCCATGTAATGGGGCACCATTGAATAAAAAAGTTGGGGCACTATTGAACAATATAAACTATTAAGTTAAGAGTTGTGGATGCATCTAAATATTATTATTTTTGGAAAAAAATTTTTATGTAAAATGAAGTTTATTAAGAATGTCGAAGAAAACGTACTTGAATAAGTCCACTTTCTTATTTTACAATGTTGACAATCCCCCTTTAAATGCACACATCGATTAGAACGTCTGGATGTATCAATGATGGGAAGTTTCAAATTTAAATTGATGATGGCATTCATTTATTGGATAATTTCAAATCCCGGATGCACATACACAATACTAATTCGCGATTTAGCAGTTTAGTCTTGCAAAGCTTGTTTCATTTCCTCTTTCCCAAGCATTATTTCTAGTTTTTTATAATTTATAAAACGGAATTTCATATTAGGTTTCTTCATAAAAAAAAGAAATGAAAAATTTTAATTTTCAGAAGTATATGATGTCATATTAGTGTATTTCAAGGATATTGTAAAAACATTTTGATGACCAAACATAACTGGAGAGAAACTGCGTGTTGTTTCAACAGTGAGTTTGACACTAAATTTGATGGATTTAAGTTTGGTTAAATAATAAAAAAATAGCTGATTAAATAAAATGTAGTTATTTAATTTTATTCATATTATTTTATATTTCTGAAATATATGCAGATTTTTTTTATAAAAACTATCAATATTTTAATAGTTTGCTCGTTCGTTCAAAGGTGCCCCTTACTTATTCAAAGGTCCCTTTGAAGAACCTTATTCAAAGGTTCCTTTGTTGCACAAATCAAATTTCGTGCAACATGTGGCCCAACCCAATGGCATGCAGTCGGTTTTCTTTATTTCAAAATTTCCGAATCTCTTTATGACAAGCATGAAAACATATATTGCAAAAGAAATTTTATTGTAAAATTTGATCATTTTAAAAGAAAAATAAATGTTCAAAATATTAATATGAGGATGAAGATTTCTTTCATTTGCCTTTTTTTAAACTGCTTTTTTTTTAATGACATAAAATCATTGAATTCGCTCATTTTTGTCACCGTTTTTTTTTTCATTTATTAAATGCATTTTAATTTTAAAAGAAAAATAAAACATACTTCGTGTTTTTAATTTCAGTATATTTTCTTCATCAATCAATAATTCCTCATTATATATAATAAAGATAATATAATAATATAATCCTATTAAATTTTCTTTTAGTAGCAAGATTTGTTTGAAATCTGACATGGGGCACAAAATTTACAATTTTCAAAGCCTTGCAACTTCTTTAATTTACATGGAAAACTTTTAATTTCTGGTTCATATGATAAGGAAACGCACGTTTCTGAATGATAAGAAAATCTTTTTGGCCTTACTGATGCAGTAATCCATGTGCCTATTCTAGCACAACCTCTCATCGAAGTAAACACCAAAATACTTCATCTTCATTGAGCAACTCAAAAAAAAAAAAAAAAAAAAAAAAAAAAAAAAAAAAAAAAAAAAGTGCCAGCGGAATATAATCCTGTTAAATTTTAACTCATTTTTTTTAATTAGTGATCGAGAATCGTCATCTTTTAGCAGCAAAATTTGTTTGAAATTTAAAATATGTAATTATTGCGTGTAATTATGACTCAAATTTGCGGAATAGCTAATTTGCACAATATTATAAATATTCCTAAATAAATATTTTTTCATTATTTGCATCATAAATTTTAATGATAATTTGAATATTAAAAAAAAATATTTTCAACGAGATAGTCTGGTGTTGTTCCAAATTATTTGAAAATTGTCCTGTCCCTATTTCTACCACATTTCATTCAATTTGTATGATTTGTGAAATTCAAACTTTCAAACGCATTTTATTTAAAAAAATCTATGTGAAACTGTTAGATAATTAAATTTTGTTTCCTATATCTGTGAAAAAGAATTAGAAAACAAATCTAGAATGTCAATAACATTGTTTAAAGTACTTTGTTAAATTGAGATATCTGTTCCGGGCCAGATATTTCGATTCATTTGAGCAAATTGATTTTTGCAAAAAAGTTTTTCGAGTTTTAAAAATTAACCGAAAATGAACTTGATTTTTGCTGACGTGAAGTTTATTACTGAAACAGTTATATTAAAAAAAACCGATGCGGCGAACGTGTTTTTCTCTTAAAATAACTAAAACAGAAATGAGGAATTATTGATTGATGAAGAAAATATACTGAAATTAAAAACACAAAGTATGTTTTATTTTCTTTAAAAATTAAAATGCATTTAGTAAATGAAAAAAAAAATCGACGACAAAAATGAGCGAATTCAATGATTTTATGTAATTAAAAAAAAATTTCTTACTCTGGAAATAAAAAATAAGAAAGAAAAATCATATTTTTAGCATAGTATATAAAACACATTTAAACACTTCAATATACTTTAATAAACTTGGACCATTGATATGTATTGACAGCAGAGACCTCAAAATGAAGCACAAATCAAATTTCGTAGAACATGTGGCCCAGCCCAATGGCATGTAGTCGGCTTTCTTTATTTCAAAATTTCCGAATCTCTTTATGACAAGCTTGAAAACATATATTGCAAAGGGCATTTGATTTTAAAATTTGATCATTTTAAAAGAAAAGTAAATGTTCAACATATTAATATGAGGATGAAGATTTCTTTCATTTGCCTTTTTTTAAACTGCTCAAATGTCATAAAGGCGTTATAAAATAAACATATAAAACCATATTTCAAAGAGTAACGATTCATTCTCAAAAACTAAGGGGAGGATATTTTTCTACATACTTTTTTCCACATCCTTTAAAACAGAAAAATGCAATGATTCTAAACAAATTTGTTTTATACAACACTTTTATTATTTTATATTATGCTTTCAAGGAAAAAAAATACATTAAAAGAATTTAAATTATTAAATTTATTAACATTTTTATATTAAAAGATTCGATTCTATTTTACTTTACAAAACTTAGAAAATGCTTTTATAATTTAAAAATGTTCAATCAAAAAGTATTATCCAGATTTTTGGCGGGTTATCGTGAATCTGATTTTTCAAGTAATTTTTTTTTCAATGTTTTTAAATTGTTATATTTTGGAAAAATTTCTCTTCTTTAATAATCATTTTAGAGACTAGACCATTAGACTAAGACATGAATATATACAATGGTTTGGCATAAATGGAAATTGAAAACAAAAAGTTATAATATGTTGGTAGTTAAATGCAATTAATGTAAGTGTATTGAAAAATAACATTTACAAAATGACAATGTATATCATAGAATATCGTCACGAGTTAGGGCATATTAAGTAATATTTATGCAATGATTCAATAAAACAAGCTGATAAATCTTACTCATAATTATCTTAACTTTAAAAACGAAAAGGTTTAATTATACACTTATAGCAATTTCTTGTAATAAATCGAATGATTATTCATAATAACAAATAATCAATTAAATCATACCCTATGGATAGATTAACGATAAAAAAATTGTTATATTGATTTTGTAAGACTTTTTTTAAGCTTTTGAAAAAAATGTAACTTAGATTTTTTTTACGTAAACATGTAAATAATTTTTTAAAACTTTATACTCAATTAATTAAAAAAAAATTACATATTAAAATTGAATTATAGTAAAATGCATGGTGATTTAAAAAACATACATTGATTTTATTCAGTTTCATTTATTAGTAGTCAAGTTAAGTGAACATTGTGTAATAATCTAAAAGAGGACGTACAAAACTTTCAAATGATTTCGATAGATTTCTATTAATTAATACAATATTTCCCCATTAAATGAAATTAAAAAGTAACTCCGCAATGTAACTAAGCTAAAAATAACTTCGTAAAAATACATATATTAAATCATCTTATGTCATCTTGAAACAGGTCCCATCATCTTCCAGAAAATTAACAAATTATCAAAAACACTATACCTCATACTATGTTGATACGTTGTGAAATTTGTAAGGCATATTTTAGCACTTTTAAATGTTAAAAATTATATGAAATTACTGCATAAAAAGACTGAAAATTTCTAAAATTAAACAAAATTTTCTAGGAAATAATGACTATTTTTTAAAAATACATTTTGGAATTGAAATTAATTTTAGATACAAAATGAATTGTTAGTTTTGTGGTAAAATTATTCAGTAACTTTTAAAGTAATTACATTAACTATTTCTAAATGTATTGGAAATATTGAACATATGAAGTATTCTGCTTAATATATCAAGAATAGGAAAATTATTTTAACATCAGTAAAATTTCAAACTGCCTTGAAATTTTCAGCTGTATAAGATTCTACGTGGTGCTAAATATCTTCGAAGAAATATTTGGCTGTTACTTATTTCGTTAAAAAGCACTGATAGGTATCCGGTTGCATTCCTAACAGAATCAATTAATTCTCTATTGAATGTCAAAATTTTTTACATTATCGAAATAATGCGATATTTAATAAGCAATAATCAGTTCTGATCTGAAAATATAGGATGTTTATCTTTCAAATGCGATTACTTTATTTTACAAATGCGCGTGGATTGCATTTTGATAAATGCCTGTTAACTGTTATGGTTACTCTTAACCACTGCCATATTTTTATTTAATTTAATTTATCGTCTATTTTTGTTTTAATCTTTATTCATTTATTATAAAAATTTGCATTCTAAAAGTTATCTTAATTCTCGCATTTTTTAATCTCTTCTGTAAAGTTCTTTTTCTTACCTAACTTTTTGTTGATTTCAAAATGTTGAAATCAGTTTGAATTTGTTCCTTCCGGCTGTGGAATTTTCCTGTGTTTTCTGGAATGTTCGATGGGGTGTGTACTTCCGTTTTGTTGCCCCTCCTATTGTCCAATCAGACGTTATTCTTCTGATGCGTAATTTAAAAATAGGTGAGTCCTTATATTCATTTTTGGCTCCGCATCTTTCTGGTGATATAAAAGTTTATTCTTAAAATGCATTTCCCTATGAGTGGCGAAGCTCTTGGCCTCTTTATTTTATCGCCACTTCCTTTCCCTGCCAATTGGCGTATTTTTGAATTTATGGCAACCCCTCCCTTCTTCCCTTGGCTGCAGCTTTCGTTTCGTGAGCAGAGGTAAGCAGAAGTCAGCAGAAGTCTGTAGAGAACGGTATAGAATGCTGCGGTGAAAATGTGTGTGTCGGGTGTCGGAGATAATTGTTCCAAACGGACGGAAGAAATCATCTTTTTGATACGAAAAAATAATTAAAAATCAAAAGTAAAATGTTGAGAGCAGAACTGTACAGAATCCTGAAAGGGTGTGCTAGTCTAATGTCTGCGTTTATTGTTCCTAACGGATGGAAGAAATCATTTTTTTGATACGAAAAGTAATCTAAAATCAGAAGTAAAACCTTAGGTGTATGGAAATGTTTCGTCGATATGCGTAATCACTTTTCTGTTGCAACTTCATTGCATTCAAAGAATTTACATAAGGATTACAAAAGGGAACATGTCTCCCCTTATTCCCCAGGAGAAAATTTAATTCATTTTCAAGTATTTTTCTTAATTTCCCCAAGTGTGGAATTTTTTAAATGAGATGCTAAAGTTCCAGGTCTCTAAAAAAATTAGAGACCACATTGTATTTACATCTGCCGTCAGCAAAAAATAATTAAACAAGATTTTTTTCGACAAAAAAAAAATAAATAAATAAAAATAAATAAATAAATAAAAATTCTTTTAAAAGAAGAGAAGCGTCCTGCATCCTTCTTGTTGTTCTTGTGTTCTCTTTTTTTTTCAAGTTTTCTGCAGGTAAGCTTTATCTTATTATTCAATTATTTTTCCTGCACATGTCTAAAAATTGTTGAACTTTGTTGGTCAATGTCAAGAGGTCTTTTGCGGCCAAATTAATGCAATGTACTTAAACGATCACTTATTCCTTTTTCGGAACGTCTTTAGAAAACGAAACGTTCCAATCAAACACAACACTTAACAAGAAAATGTAATAAATAAAAAATAAATTTTAATTAAATGTATACAAAATAATTTATAATTTAATAATACATTATGGTGCATACAGTCGTATGTTGTATATTTTAAGTAAAATCTAGTTAGACGGACTATAACTGTATTTCTAGTTTCTGATTCTAGTTTTTCACTCTTGGATTTTAATTTATATACACTTTTAATTTATAATTTATACATAAAAAACGACAAAATTTTCCATTTATATATTAATATGAAACTAATTAAACTTTGAGTGTAACTTAATACGGATATTCAACTGATAATCAACTGCAAGTACATATATTGCTCAGGTTACATTGCTTGATCGGACACGAAATGAATTTATTATGTGCTTTTATAAGATTGTTTATTCTTCTACTACCTCTGACAAAAAAATTCGGTGAATGAATTCAGAACGGCCGATCTGGTAACACTGGGGAAACAAAACGCTGCACATATATAGAGGCAAGTGTTGACCATCTTCCCCCACTTTTGTTCTGCTGATCGTCGTTTATGTTCTGTGTAAGACGTACTAAACAAAGTGCTTGTTCAGTGTGTTGATTCTTAATTGAGAACAGGAAAATGAATAAACTAAAGATCAGTTTAAAGTTTGTTTTTAAGCTTTGCAAGACCCCGAAAAAAATCATGAGGGGCGATGCAAATTGAACATCCTCCATACTCGCAGATCTCAACACTCCAGACTTCTTCCTATTCTCACCTCTCAAACTCACTTTGAAAGAGGTTTGAACATATTGCTGACATCCAACGAAACACGACAAAGCTTTTGAACTCCATCCCAAAAGAAGGCTTCTTGCGAATTTCCCAGGACATGTATAACAGATCTAGGCGGTGCACAGTTATGAGAGATGACTATTTCGAAGGATGGTATGGTAACTTTCGTTAATATTTCATCTACATTAATGTTACCGGACAATTCACAACTTTATTGTCAGAGGTTGTATTACATGCTTATTGAACATATAAAAATCGAAGTTTTAAATTTTAAAATAAATGTTTGAATATTATTTGAAAAGAATAAATATCTCTAAATTTGATAAAGAATGTCTTTGAAATAAAAAAATTATTTATAAATTTTGACAATCAAATTGATTATAAGTAACAATGTGCTTTTTAATACTATTATGGTAAAACTATTCACTATTTTCCGATGCGATTAAGTATTATATCAAAATCAATTTTTTAAATGTTAAAACATATATTTTATTACTATTTAACAAAGGAAAAATACAAAGTTGTCTCTAAAGTGATCGCTTAAAAAAAAAAAGAATTTGAAACTTAATTTAATTTAAGTAACATTCTTAATATTATGGTAAAAAAAATACAGTATCTTTTGATGTAATCACATTAAATATTTCTAATTGTATTAGTAATATTTAAAGAAAGAAGTAATTATCCTAATGTATCAAGGCAGGAAAAATATATTAATCTCAATAAATTTTGAAAATACTCTGATATATTCCCAGCTGATTTAGAAAGAATTATGAGGCTGCTATTTATTTCGTTAATAAGCAATGTATAGAATATCTGGTTGCATTATTAACGAATTTATGCATTATGCATTGAATGTCTGAATTTTTGAAAACTCTCTGAGTAAAATGTATGTCATTATTCATTTAAATAATAAGCAATAATTAGTTTGGGTTCCGAAAATCGCGATGTTTAGTTCTCAGATGCAATTAATTCATTTTGTAAATGTTCGTGGATTGCATGTTGTGATAAATGTCTCTTAAAAAGAAATTAAAATGTAGAAATAAAAAATAGAAAATATAATAAAAGTTTGTAATCCAATATTAAATAAACTTAATAAATTATAAGAGGTGGTAAAATTGTTCAGAATTTTTAGATATAATTACATACTATATGAAGATCATTCTTTGAAACATTTAAAAACATTTAATTGCTATTTAAAAACATTCGGAAGTTTTGAAATAATGGATATTTTGTTTATAAATTTTTAAATTGAAAATTAATTTTAATTAACAACGACATTTTAGCATAATGATTAAGATATACTGTACTTTTCGGTGTAAATACATTGAATATTGCTATTTGTAATAGAAAGAATTAACACAAGAAGTAGTTAGCATAATTTCCTTAACACAGGAAAAATAATTTTAAACTGCATAAATATTGAAAGAAACCTTGCATTCTGGGTAGTTTAAAATACAATGTTATACTTAATTCGGTCATTAAAAATTATTTGGCTGCTTTTATTTAGCTAATAAGCAATATGAAATGTATTCGGTTGCATTTTAATAATATATATAAAGTATCTGTTAAATAAACTTAATGCGTGACATTTCTTAATTTCAAACAGATAAGTAATACTATTACATTAATGAAACGGAAAATAAAGTTAAAATTAAAACAACGGATAAATAATAAAAAAATAAAGAAGGAAATAAAATATAATTATTATATTTAATTATAATCTAATTAATGTAAAAAATCCGATATTACAATCGAATAAAAAATTAATCAAAATTTATATTAAAAAAGTTAAATTGTAAATATTAAAAGTTAGAAATAATTGATAAAGAAAATAGAAAGAAATTGATAGGAATAACGCAGTTTATTTATAACATTATAAAATTTATCTTTAAGAGTATAATTCCAATATGTAATTTATCCATTAATTCCAATAATGCAATTTCCAATAATGTTAATCTCATTAAACCGGTATCCAATTATTTAATTTTTTTCACAAAAATTTTTATAAGTTGTTTTTATAAGTTTGTTTCATATTTTGTTTTATGTTTATCATGTTAGATGAATATATTTTTCAGTGTGTGTTAAAAGAAATATTTAATTACAATTTAAAAAAGTGAAAAAATAAAAAAATATAATGAATTTGTTTTTGAAATAATGGAATTTTATTTTAGTAAATTTGGATTTAAAATTTACTTTAATTAACAATGGCTGCTTAGTTTTACGATAAAATCGAAATTTTTTTAATCATTATTCAGTATATTTCGATGTAATGAAATTCGAAAATTACATTAAATATTTCTTATGTACGCTTGTACTGGTAATATTTAATATATGAAGTAATCACCAAAATGCATCAAGACAGAGAAAAGAATTTTAATCTCCATAAATATTAAAACATTCCTTGCATTCTCATCTAATTAAAATTTCATGTTATGCTTAATTCGGCAATTAAAAATTACTTGGCTGCTGTTTATTTCGTTAATAAGCAATGTCAAATGTATTGGGTTGCATTTTAACGGAGTATAAATTATCCATTTATTTTCAGAAATTTTGTGAACCGTCTGAGATAAAATTTATGTTCTAGTTAATGACGTATAATTTAATAGGCACATATTAGATACGGTTAAAAATTAATACGTTTAGTTTTAAGAAATGCTTACTTCGTTATGCAAATGCGCGTGGGTTGAATGTTTACAGAAAAGTCTAATGAAAGGTAATGATAGTAAATGCATCACTTCGATTTCAATTTTGCTAATTCAAGAAATATTATTATTAAATCAATAAACACGATTTAAAAAGAGACAACCTTACTGACACATTATATATTTATGCGCCAAAATGGTTAATAAATAAGTTAATAATTATTTGTAAAATTCTTTTAATGCTGAATTCTTTATTTTAATATGTTATATCTTTTTTATTTCCTATATGCTTTTGTTATACAGATTCATATGCATAAATCGTAAATATTTACACACATGGGACTATAAAAAATATGCATACTTTCTTAGACATGAGAAGTTTTCAGCAGCAGAAATTTTCTGTGTATTGGAGACTATTTTCGGTAGAATTGCGCGTATTCTTGTCGATGCACAGAGGAAATTATTACAAATTCTATTTTTGTACGTTACTTGACTTGCACTCGTACATTTTCTCTTAGACTGGGCTGGCTTAACACCGACGATCTTCTAGTCGAGTTCACATATGAAATTTCAGAGTTTGTTAAAACTGGATTCACTTATTTAAACACATTCGGTCAGCAAAATCCTATCTTTGTGAAAAACACATAAAAATCCAAGTTTAATGGTTAACTCGGTGATTCCAAATTCTCGCCAGTAAGTTTCAATAATTATTATTATTTCATAAGATGACAGATATTCCACAAAAGAAAAAAAAGTAAATTGCTATTAGAAATTTTCCAGTAGGAATTCCAACACTGAAGTGTCATCAATGAGAAGTCTGTCGATTAATGAGGACGATACAGTCGTGTCCTCTGCCTTAAGTATTTCGATTATGGCAGTGGTTACATACGTTCGCGGTAGTAAAAAATATGGCATATTTTGCATTAATTGTTTTTTTATTATTATTAGGTAATGAGTAAAACAATAATTTAAAAAGTAATTCGAAGTGCATTTTACTGCTTCTCGTATTTAAATGCATTTCTTGTTGTTAAAATTGGCCACACAGCTGTCGGAAATCTGCAGCCATGTTGACCTGTACCAAAATATCGAGTTGTGATCTGCAATTTTTTAACATCCTGTAGAAGCAACAAATTATTAAAATATGAGACACTTTTTGTAATATAAAGTGCATTTACCTAAGGGCTATAGGCTGAAATGTTTGAATTTTTGAAAAAATAAGAAAAGTACGCTATTTTGAAAAAATAAAATTCATTTGTCATTTAAAATTTTGACCTTATATTCATACGAAAGATATAAAAATTAAAATCTTCAAGTGTTTCATGGATCTTAGATAATTTAATAACACGTCGAAAAACTAAATTTTTTTTCCAATAATGTTAAAAATTGTTCAAGTTACGTTGCTGTCCCATGTTGATACATGTAGCTTCCGGAAAATCACTTTATAATTTTTACGATTCAACATATTTTTATCATGCACACTGGCCCATTTTCACTCATATCTTTCTGAATGCCAATTTAAATCTTTTTGCCTATAATTATTAACTCTATAAAAATTTTATTTCCATCAAAAAGAAAAATTTTATTTTTTGAAAATATTTTTTGTTAAATATACTAATTATATAAACTAGTTTAATATAAAAGCTCCTTAACACGTTCAATATTGATTTTTCACTTGAATTATTAAAAACCAGGTTTAAGCATTAGATTCCTAATTTTCTACCTTTTGTCATAAACATTTTCTTATATTGGTAACCGATACGAATTTCTCTTGTTTAACAACATAAAGTTATTAAATATCAAGTTATTTCGACGTCTTTTACAAGTCCTATAACCATTTTCAAGAAAGCATGTCCACGGTGTGCCACCAGTTTAACACCACTACCTGATTTTCTTCTCGTTATATTCCTGTTAATTCGTAACTTGTAAACAGCATTTTACCAATATAACTTACATTTTAGTGTTTTCCATAATACGAAGCTAACTATAACGCATAAAATATTTCTATGTTCATTTGTAATACTTTGCATATGAAATATAAACAGCCTAATGCACCAAGAAGGGGAAATTAATTTTAACATCAATAAATACTGAAACAGCTTTAATATTCTCAGCTTATTAAAATTAATTCAGTATTGCACTTCATTCGGCGCATATGAATTAATTGGATGCTGTGTATTTTGTTAATAAATTATGACATATTTATTCGGTTGCACTTTTATTCGGACACAAATTATTCACATACCGTCAAAAATTTTGAATATTGTTGCTGTAAAACAAGCTTCTTAAATTATAATATCATAACACTTAATTGGTGGTAATTTGTTCTCGTATGAAGATTTAATATGTTTAGCTTTCAAAT
This sequence comes from Maratus speculifer, assembly GCA_964019185.1. Classification (NCBI taxonomy): domain Eukaryota; kingdom Metazoa; phylum Arthropoda; class Arachnida; order Araneae; family Salticidae; genus Maratus; species Maratus speculifer. The sequence continues at coordinate 274,529,028 of OZ025300.1, forward strand.
GCATTAGTTCGTCGTTTAATGTGCAAGATCCGATTTTTCAGAAATGTCTGATTATGTAACATATGAATGTATAGTTTAGAGTTCATCAATTTCTTTTCCACAATTAAAATAAAATACATTAAACACACCCACTGTCTGTCATGAATCTAACATTACTTTCTGAATTTCTCCGCGTTACTAGCATCTGCTTACAAAATTTTACTAATATAACTTACATTTCAGTGTTTCTGAAAATTTGAAACTAAATTGCATGCATCAATTATTTCTATGTTTATTTATAATATTTTGGACATGAAAAATAAACTGCGCAATGTATCAAGACGGAGAAAGCAATTTTAACCTCAATAAATATTGAAAAAACTTTCTTATTCTCAGTTTATCAAAATTCAATATTTTCCTTCATCCGGTGCTTATTAATTAGTTAGCGGCTATTTATTTCGTTAGTAAGTTATGACAAATTTATTCGGTTGCACTTTTAATGGAATGCAAATTTTTCATTTTCAACCAGAAATTTTGGAAACTGTCGAGGTAAAACTTGTACCTCAATTGATAATGTCATAACGCATAATTTAATTGGTAGTAATTTGTTCTGTTTTGAAGATTTAGTATGTTGAGCTTTCAGGTGCGTTAGTTGATCATTCAAGCGAGTTTGAGTTGCAAATCTTTAGATATGTCTGATCACGTAATGTAAAAATGTATCATATTTCTATTCCATCGTTAAAATATAGTCGTTGGGGGACCACCGTAATACTAATCCATCATGGATACGCATAATATAAAATATGAAAATAAAACGCATGTAAACTATTTATAAAATGCTTCGCAATTCCAAAATAAAGTTTAAACGCATATTTAAATAGTTTTAATACACATAGTAATGCTCTATCAATGAATTGCTGATGAGCCGATTTCGACAAATTTATATAAAACTCCAAAATAAGCAAACAGTACAGGATGCGTAAGAGAAACATCCTTATAACTCCAAAAATGATAATCATATTAACTAACAATTTACGGCTGTGAATTAAGCGTCTCATTTCCAATTTAAATATATCTTTGAATTGAAATTTAAATGAAATACAGGGTCATGAAAAATCGAAGAATGTGGAAAACAGGGTTACACATATCTCGGCAATTAATAATCTGATCAAATTCGTTCTTTATGCAAGATTTGTGTTTTTTTATTGCCTTTTACGTCCCCTCCTTAAAATAAAACATTTCGAAAATATCTGTATACCTTTCATCAGAACGAACTTTTCCAGAGTCCTGAAAAAATAGTTCCGGATAATCGAGGTTATTGATATTACATAGGCTTCGTCCCATTCTTACATATTAAGCACATACAAAGTTTCAAGTCTCTATCTCAATTTGTTCGGGAGATAGAGCGGTTACAGACAGACACACAGACAGACGGACGGCAATTTTTTTTTCCTAAAAATATGTTTTTCGGAATCTCCAGTATCTGAAACGTGTAAATCTGTCATAAAAATTTTTTCGATTTTCAAAACGATTGCAATATTTACCCTATACTACGTATGATGGGTAAGTAAAATCATGTGTCTAGCAAAAACTTATGAAAAACGTCCCAGGACATTCACAATGTTGCAAAATCATTTCATCGTAAAACAGCCAACGCTAATCACACGAAAAAAAGTAGAATGCTAATGTTAGGTTTACAAGAGAAATCTTTCCAGATTTCTCGATCGCATGTTCATATTATTTAATTTTTCTTTTTATTTATTTGTTTATTCAATTTTATTTTTTTGATATAGTATAACTGAGGTCGGTATTCATTCTTGTATATTTGTACTTTTTCGATATTTGTCACCGTTTGTCTGTGTGAGGATAATTTAACTTTCAGAATTCCTCCAAACTTTCTTCGAAAGTGTCCGAATATGAAACAAGAAAATAAGTGTTAGCGCATATCGCACAGAGGGTTTCGTTTAATATGTCTTTTAAAACACAATATCTTTAAAATAATTAATAAATATTGTTTATTGAATTTTTATATATATTGTAGCACTATTACATTCAATTTTAGAATAATTGAACAAATATATTTTAATGAAATCATAAATATCCAATTGAAATTATTTTTAAAAATTGAAAAAAAAAATCTAAATATTTTTAAATTCACCAGTTTTAAAAATTTGCCGGTGATATAAATAAAGCAAACTTTAAAATTTAAAATGGTTTGAAACATACTTAAATTACTGAAATGTGTCAGAAAAAATCCATATCAATTCTTTTATTTTTTCAAAAACTTACTAGATGGCGCTAAAAGAGGATGTTAATAAGCATTAAAATTCGTAATAAGAAAAACACTTTTTAATTCCTCAATAATTCTTCTGAATAACTTGAAAAAAATGTCCATAAGAAGTGCATTATTTCACGAAATTGCCTGTAGATGGCAGCAGCGAGCAAAAAAAATATTGTAGAAGAATCCAATATGTATGCCACTGTATCGAATTAATTGTTAAAAATGGGGAATTTTTTTAGATTAACTATAACTTTTTAGAACTAACTCTTTTAGAGTATCTTAATCCTGTAGGACTGAATGACCTAAGTCACAAAATTCAACTAATTCAAACCTATACGATCTAAATGTCAACGTCTTCAAAACTTTTAATATAAAACAAATATTTTAAAGAGTTCATTGAAGTACAATTGCAATTATTTTAAAAAACCATTTTACACATAATTTAATTTTAAAGAATTTGTTTTGATTTGGAGATGTAATATGCTCAGATTACGGATGCATTAGTTCCTCTATTTTAAACATTGCAAAATGCAAATTTCAGTTTCCAATATTAATTTTTATCAATGAAATTCTTTCTCAAATTTATTTATTGCTTCCACAATTTTGAACAGATGTACAAAAAAAATAACAAATAAAATAAATCTAGTTGTTGAAGAGAATGATTCTCTCTTTCCTGTATGAGATAATTTTCATTGTAAACCAAAGCAACCTTTACTGAGATAAATGCCGTTTAAATAAAAGAATCTTTAATAACACCGTAAATAAAGCATTTTCGATAATTAATAACTCATGCATCTACGAAATTCCTCTAATTTTAGAAAATAGTTTTTTTTTTTGTTTTGTTATTACAGAATTCTATTTTAAAAATATACAAAAGATTTACAAAGTGAGTTAATCTGTTAAACAACAAAATAATGGGAAACAAAACTTTATGTAAATAAAGTGCATAAAATCTTAAAGAAAAATATCCAATTTAGTTAAATAAAAGGGAAATACCAGAGAACTCCTATAAAAGTGATTTGTTTTAACTTAAGTAAAAGGTATATTATAGTTGATAATTAATTATAGGAAAATATTTAATGCACTTTTAGTATAAGTATGGTAAAGCAGTTTACTACATTTTTCAAGTAGAAAGGATTAAATTTAGGTTGATTTATATCAAAAACTTAGCTTCTAAGGAAGGATACAGATGTTCTTGAATTTTTAAAGGAGTTACGTTTCTGTTTAACTACACGTTTTTCCTAGAAGGAATATCTTAAATTATCGAAGGCAACCATGTGAGTATTTTTCTTAACCTAGAAGGTTATACTTATTTATCTTTAATATGCTTTTATATGCAGTAGAAATTTTTATTTTAAATGTATTTTTCTGAAGTTCTTTATAAATAATTTTTACTTTCCGAAGATGATGTGAAAGGAAAACATTGGATCTATGATGTTTGTTTGTGGTAAGAAATATAATTTAGGGCTGAAGAATCTACTTTAGTTCCACAAATATTTCAATTTTTGCCGAGTTTACTGAAGTTTTAATTTTTTGTTTCGCTTGATGTAATGATACGTTGTTGAAAAACAAAAAGGATAGAACATCATTTTTAATTTCTAAAAACTTCATTTAAAATTTGCCTATCCTCAATTGTAGATGATGAATTGTATTGATTTACAATGGTTTTACAAGTAGAAACATATGTGAATGCCTGTGAAAACAATAGCTTTTAAACGGTACATATTAATTGAAGTCCCATTTACTGAATATATAAACCATTTTAACGATTTTTGTACAAATCAGATGATGGATTAGGCATTAAAATGTTTTTCAAATCATTACTCCCCTGATCGTATAATAAAAATGTAATGTGATAGAATGCAGTTTGTAAATATTGCAGCAATGTAATCAAACAATAATGGTTCACTGGTAATATCTCTAGTTTCGACATGAACGATCCAGTGTTTGAATGTGCTCCGGAAGAAATACATTCTACTTACTAATATTCTAAAGAGACAGAGAATTCATTATTTTAAACAGCTATTAAACATTTTTCGAACCACTTTGTGACCGATTATACGAGACTGATTCACAAAGTAACTATTGTTGTTTGGTGGTTAAAACCTTAAAAACATTAACATTTTTTTTTGAAAAATAATTTCAGAAGTTAATTGTTCCACTTTTCTTCATATACGTTTTCACTTTTAAAACATATTTGTTTGGCTAGTGTCAAAATAGCGAAATATTGACGTTAATAACACCAATTACTTGGCACTGATAATTCTTTTTCTGAAAATATATATTTTCAATAATTCAAATTACGTAACGAATGTTCATAACTTGTTAAATACAAAACTAATTTGTAATAGAACTTTTTGTGATTTTTTAGCAAAATTTTAAGATGAAGATTACCCGATTCGACTAATATTATTTGGTTCATACATTGATTTCCACATTTTAGTATTCTTAAAGAAACAGATCCAGGCTTAACATATTTTAAAGGATAAACTTTTATAAAAAGAAATTTTAGAATAAAATTTAGTATGTATCACATAAAAACAAGACTCTTTTTTTAAAATAAATTTTAAGGTTCAAACATGTTCAGCATGGGGTGGACTCCGGAGGAATATCGATAGGTTAACAATGTTGAAAACTATGCTTAATAATTCTTTTTCGTATAAGCGGTTTTTCTTGATAACTCAAATTATAAACATCAAAACTAGTCAAATACAAAAAAAAGTATTTTATGAAACATCTCTTAATTATTTAGCAAAAAATTTAAATGAGGTTTATAAACCATTAGTTAATAATTCTTTTTTCTTAAAAACTCCTTCATCTTGTTTAATTCAAATTAAGTGACAAATAGTCTCAACTAATTAAATAAATAAACTTTTCTACACAAAATTGAATCGACTTCAAAAACTACTGCAAAGTGAAAAATATTTTTTTTTTACATAATAGTAATACGAAATTAAATTAAGAGCGTAGTATTTACCATGCGTATTATTATATTTATATACATTTAGTTGATTTTTTGGAGTCGGTGCCAGCCAAGCCAAGTTACGCGTAATTTTCCAATCGACACACATCCAAGTATCTTCGAATTTTTTTACAATTTAATATTTAGTTAAAGAAATTTAACTTTATACATTTACAATTTGCATTGGATAATTAGTATTAATTTTGAACTTGGCTAGGCTGGCACCGACTCCAAAAAATAAAATTAATGTACATAAATATAATAATACGCACGGTAAATACCACGCTCTTAATTTAATTTTTTATTACTATTATGTAAAAAAATTATTTTTCACTTTGCAGTAGTTTTTGAAGTCGGCTTAATTTTTGGTAGAAAAGTTTTTTTTTCTCTTTTTAGTGAAAAGTTAACGATTTTTTGAAGTCGCGGTCAATAAAAATTATAATACGGAGAAAATGACAGTAAACTACACACTCATGTCAGGAGTTGGGTTCGAACCCCCGCTCTCTTTAAAGAACCAAAGCTTAAATCTGGTGCCTTAGACCGTTCGCCCATCCTGGCACTCAACTAGGCGAGTTTATTCGACGTCCATGTTACTTTTAATTTGCGAGAAATCACCAATTTTATTAGTTTTTGCCTAATCACCGAAAAAAATACTGTACCAATTTCAATGAAATGTAAGTGGTACCAATTCGAGAGTAACCTCTTTCATTTAACATAAAACCAAATTAATCGGTTGGATAGTTTCGGAGTAATCGGTGAACATACATAAAAAATACACATGCGTCGAATTGATGATAACCTCCTTTTTTTAAGTCGGTTAAAATATTGTAATGAGGAAAAATTACTGTATATTATACACATATGCCAGGAATGGGGTTCGAAACCACGATCTCTTTCGAAAACCAGGGAATAAATCAGCTGCCATAGATCGCTCGGCTATCCTGAACGTAGTCTATTCATCGAACTTATTCAACATAATGTTACTTTTCGCAAGTCTATTATTTTAGTACTCTTTCAGTGATAAAGTATTGAGTTGATAAAAGATTTCTGATACTCTGTGCTAAAAGTTAAATAAAAAATATTCTTATATGCATAATTAGTATTTAATTTGTAAAATGTATATGCAAAATTTATAATAAGAAAATAGGTTATTGCATACATGTATGTCAGGAGTGGGGTTCGAACCTACTCTCACTTTCGAGGACCAGAGCTTAAATCAGGGGCTTTAGACCGCTCGGCCAACCTGACTGCATTCCTTTCAGTGAACTTATTCAGCACTTTTAATTAGTGAAAAATCACTAATTTTATTAGTTTTTGCCTAATTACTAAAAAAGTACTGAACCAATTTCTATGAAATGGAAGTGGTACCAATTCGAGCGCAAGCTCTTTTATTTAACACCAAAACCAAATTAATTGGTTGGATAGTTTCGGAGTAATCGGTGAACATACATAAAAAAATACATACGCGTTGAATTGATAACCTCCTCTCCTTTTTGGAAGTCGGGCCAAATTAATTGGTTGGATAGTTTCGGAGTAATCGGTGAACATAAATAAATAAAAAAAAAATACATACGCGTTGAATTTATAATCTCCTCTCCTTTTTGGAAGTCGGTTAAAAAAATAATTTACAATGGAACTTTTCAAAAGTAGTTTGAAAATTTTTAAACTAAGTTTATAGTATTCGAAGAACGTCAATAGGTTAATAATGCAGTTACGTGCAAAATCCTATAAAAGTAAGTTTTCTTTACTAGAAACAAAAAGCATGCTTCATATGATAAAAAATCATAAGAAAGCATTGAAAATTGTAGACATTTATGGTTAATAATTATTTTTCGTATAAGCAATTTTTCTTGATAACTCAAATTATATACCTCAAAACTAGTCAAATACAAAAAAAAAATATTTTTATGAAACATTTCTTAATTATATAGCAAAAATTTTAAATGAGGTTTATAAACCATTAGTTAATAATTCGTCTTTCTCAAAATCTTCTTCATCTTCTTTAATTCAAATTCAGTGACAAATATTCTCAACTAATTAAATAAAATGAATAATTTACAATGGAACTTTTCTTAAGTAGTTTGAAAATTTTTTAAATGAAGTTTATGGGATTCAAAGAACGTCAATAGGTTAATAATGCAGTTACGTGCAAAATCCTATAAAATTAAATTTTCTTTACTAGAAACAAAAAGCATGCTTCATATGATAAAAAATCATAAGAAAGCATTTTCTATGCTTTTAAACATGAGTATAAAAGAACGAGCAACCATATGTTACGTGTAGAAAGGATTACATGCCTCTCAAGAGGGCTTCGCATTGTAGATTAATTCATTCTGCTTCGCTGATTTATACCAAGTTTTAAAATTCTGGGGAAAAACTACTAGTGTTCTTGAATTTTTAAGAGGGTCACGTGTACGATTAACCACACGTTTTGTGCAGAAGAAACATCTTAAATCACCTAAGAAGAACATGTTTAGATCGTTTTAACGCGTGAGTTTCTACTATTTCCTCTTACATGAATATTTACGTATAGGTGTAATGAATTGTTTTACTTTCATAGTTTCTCTTTGTTTTTATTTATTCCATTTATTAACAATATGTTTTCGGTGCTACTTTGATCGAAAAGTTAAGTAAAAAGACAAACATATATATATATATATATATATATACAAATTTTAAATCGCTCTTCATTTAAAAATTTCTTTTATTTCTAAAATATGAAGAATAACTATTTGCCTCATAATAACAGCTTAATTAAGAAGTTATAAGCAATATTCTACCAAACTGAAAGGGCAAAATATTGGGGCAGTAAGCGCTAAGTACTAATGCCTTTAAGTAATTTTACACACTTAAATGATTTTTTTCATGTATACAGGGTGAGTCATAGCTATCGAAACAATAGGCTATCGCTTTAAATATTGCCTCTAGACCCATACTTCCTATAGCAAAAATTCATAAAATAGGTGAAATTTCTAATAAGATAAACTGCAACTCCATGGGGGGTCTATTTGAAAAAATACGAAAATAAAATTTTTACATGGCCCCCGTAGAGCAAAATTCCCAGTTAGGAAATTATTCCTTATCTATTCCTAAATTAAACAACAAAAAAAAAAGTCTCTGTATCTGAAAACTCGACAAAGGTATTGAAATCCAAAATTCTCCTAAATTCGTGACTTACACCACTTTACCATGCCTGTAAACGAAGAGTTTTTAATCCATTTTCAAAGCAAATAAGGGATCGTACACAAATTGTCTATTATTATATGTCGATTTAAGACCGTGCCTCATATTTTGACATAATAAAACAGCGTACTGATTTAAATAAGAACTTGTTTTCAAATATGTTGATCGTTAGCACTGGAGGTCTGTAGGGATCGAAATATCAAGGCCCGGTCCTAAACCGACCCACCTGGAAAAAAGTTCTGCTCGGCAAGGAAAAATGTTAAAATCATAATCCGGACCAGGCTGGAAAAAAGCTTAAAATCATAGCCGGCTCAGCCGTGAATTTCAACATAGTTTTTGACTTCAGTGTACTTAAAAATTGTTTCGCGAGGAGGATTTCTGACCAAAAATGCTTATTACATTTTCTTTTTTATGCTTATACTTTTTATTATTAAAGAAGCGCCAAACGCTGTGCTATATTTATTTTATCAAAGAATCTCTGTTTATATGTAATTTTTTCACTTATATTTTAATATCGTTAATCCATATCCCGTGCGCTGGGGACTTTGAAAAATGTTATACAGTAAAATCTTTTAAGACGGAATCACATAGGAAAGAAAAAATACGTAATAGACAAATGCCCTTCCTAGGAGGGTTAAATGAAGTTTATTTTTTTCTCTGGTATTATTGTATTTATTTTGCATGGATCAACACATTTTCTGTTTAAGACAGAATGCCGTCGTAGGCAGATTTTTTTGTGTGGTTTTATTGCGTTTAATTTTTTTGCATTTAAATATACTATTCTTAAAAAAAAAAAAAAAAAAAAAAAAAAAAAAAAAAAAGTTTTCTTTTTTTAAAAAATAAAAGCGATTTTAAAATCTATGTGGTTTTCGTAAAAATTTTGATTGAACCAAATTTTACTTATTTCATGCACGTATTAGGTCAGTAAGAGACTGTGATATTAATACAGATTGTTCGAGACCGTGATTGTAAATTTCGTCCAGTGCGGACCTAGGAAAAATTAAGCAGTCCCCTCCGGTATGAAAAATACATTAAACCCGATAGCCCAGTCTTCAGAAAAAAGTAATGTCTCGGTCCTGCTATGACCTGGGCCCAGAATACAGATTTTTTAACAGCCTCTCCAGGACGATAAAAAGCTTGAAGTTATGAGAGCTAAATTAAAAAAAAAGACTTAATATGCTTCTTAGAAAAGCATTCTTTTAAATAACTGATGGGCAGTAAAACCGTACATTTGTTTTTCTGTATAATGATTTTTTTTTCGACTATTCATTGTCTTTAAATTATAAAAAGTTAAGAATTGTTAAAGAAAAGAAAAATACAAACTTGAAACATGTCATTTTTAATTATTTTACATTAGTTTTGTTTTTAAAAAAATTGAAAAATTATTTACTTTTGTAAATATGATTTTTTTAAAGTTTTTTTTTTCAATAAATATTTTTAATAGTTTTAAAATTAATATTGAAAAACAAAAATCCCGAAACAAAACTAAAATCAGATTTTTATCTTTAATTAAATGGAAGAAAATAGAAATCCGATAAATAATGTTTGCTGTTATAACGATTTCTAATTATCCCATTTAAACCAGTAGTAACAATATGAACTTTTTATAAATTTTATGATAAATTTTAGGAGGGGATTTTCTTAGCAAATTATATGGTTAACCTTCACAAAAAAGAAAAAAATCAAAATTCTAACTCAAACGATTTTTTACACGTTTCCTAGAACTGTTAAATTAACATTGTCTTTCGAATTGCGCGCATTTCAATTTGTGTCTAATGCCTTAAAACCTGAAGAATTATTCAAACGGCTATAACTTTGCAAATTTCGAAGATATGGAGGTGAAACTTTTTGTGTATTATTCAGGTTTGGATAAGGAAAGTTTTCCTAAATATAATTTTTATCCTACGAGGGCCGTATAAAAAGTTAATTTTCGTAATTTTTCAAATAGACCCCGCATGGAGTTGCAACTTATCTTATCAAAAATTTCACCTTTTTTATGACTTTTTGCTGTTGGAAGTATGGGTCTAAGGGCAATATTTAAGGAGATAGCCTACTGTTTCGATATTTATGACTCACCCTGTATACATATATATAACCTTAACTGTTTGTTTAGGCTCTTATGTGTAACTGGACTATGTATATCTGATTGACTCATGAATTAGTTCTTCTCGAATACTGTGAATGAAATCTTTTTATAATATTTTACTTACTACTAGCCGCCCTTGGCGACCAGTTTGGGCTCCTTAAACGTATGCTGACCTTTGTGTCATATTATTTTTATTCATAATTCCATTTACTTATTCAGTTCTTTGCCAAATCAGAAGATTCTGCAAGAAAAATGAAGAACTGGGTATTTTTTATGCTAGCCGGATGCTAGACATTGTTCCCGTGTTTTTTTTTTTTTTTTTTTTTTTTTTTTTTTTTTTTTTTTTTCATTTCAATAATTTTATTTAACACATAATCCTCTCATCCATTCGTTTCATTATACATTATAAATTTATAATACATAATTTTAAAATGAAGCATTAAATACATGAATTTTATTTCTTTCTTTTTAAATAAAAAGAACAGAAAAACAACAATAACGATATTTTGAAACATCCTAATTGCAGCGAAAGAGCGAAACATAAATAAACCGATTTAAATCGTCTCAAATCCAGCCAAAAAATTTTTACGGTATAACCGATGAGACGTGTTTTGTTTCGCGACAAACAATCGCGATTTCTGTGCCACATATGTTAGCGCAATACATGTATAGATTGGATTTTCTTTTATTTTTCCATGCATTTAAAATAAAAATTCTTATTTTTTTAATAAATACCAATTGATTATATCGACAGTAATAGAGTTCTTGTTCAATCGCCTAGACTGTAATAAGACATAATGCATTTTTCGTGACAAAGAAATGTTTTTGCCTACTGATGCGTGTCATATTGTTTTTCATTTTCCATCAGGATTTTCTTCGTTCAATTTCTGTTCTTTGAATCCATGATTAAATCCTTGTTCTAACATTTTTTGCTTGGCATTTCCAGATGTCTATGATTCTTAATATATTGCAATTTTATTTGTTGGTTTAGTCTATTAAGGTATTTTTTATAAAAATGTGTCCTATATCAACGTGTATTTCTTATCTATCAATATAAAATATATTTAATGCCGTTTGTAATAAGCATGCCAGCGTAAAATATTACATATCAAAGGAAATAATTATGGAATGAAAATAAATCTAAAAATAGAAGAAGCTGATAAAGCCGTTCTTCATTTTGAAACCCAGACTCATATTTATAAGTTGTAAACGTAGATGCACAATTCAAAAAATTCTATGAAGATATTTAAATTTTTTTTTTTTTTTTTGCTTGCTTCGTCTGTTCAATTTTTCATAGATAGAAAAAAATAACAGCAATCTATTATATATATGAACTTTATGAAAAATTATATATGTTAATCAACCTATTAAAAAGTTTTGCTAAAATAATAGAAATCATCTTTAATCTTTCAAGGTTAATTGTAATTAGTTCTGTGTGTTTGTCTATGCCAGTATAAATTCTGTGTTTTAAAGTTAAAGTGCATTTGAAAGTTGAAGAAAATCACGTTCATGGTAAACTATATATTTTGAGTAAATGAAACAACTTAAATTATGCAATAGAAGTATGATCGCTTACAACAATGAAATTGTATCATTTTCCTTAGATAAATGCTTTTATAAGATGCATAAAGGGATACATTTCAATTTAATTTTTACATCAGTTTTTAACAAGCAATTATTTAAACAGAAAAATACATAGTAAAAATTATTGCACTAAGTCAAAGTTGACTTATATATTTCGCTAATCAAAACTACAGGTATTCTTGAACTTCTGAGATAGTCACCACTATAGCAATGTTCGGTAAAAATAACATCCTAATACAGGTGTAATCTGGTCAATGATGCTATGCTTACTCTTTATCGATATATATTTATTTATAATTTCTATATATAATTCAATTGCTTTTTACTTTTATTTGTTTTATTTATTTTTTAATCTATATTTTCAAAATTTTTATTTCACCTTATATTGCATAATCAGTTTCGAAATTGAGTTAGATACAATGTATATAAGTGTATTGAGTAACTCATTTTTTCTTCCAATATTTGTCAAGGCCTTTTTACTTGTAATTTTGTCTGAAAAAAAAAATACTTTGATTTTGATTTTATTTATGTTACTTAATTTATTTTTTTTCTTTTGTGATAAACTCAGATTTATGAATATTCGGTCTTTCTTCACAAGTGCTTAATAATCTTTTAAGAATTAATTATTAAGAATTTTTTTACCCCTTCTTCCAAAAATAAAAAAAGCTTTAATATGGTGATTTCAAGAATATCGAGTTTGAAAAAAAAATGGCCTATCTGAGTACAATGCTAATTAAAAAAAATCACAGAGAAAATAATTTTTAAAAATGACATCTATATAAATTAACACTAGCTAACGGTTAAATGCATTTGATTGAATACCTAATATTAAAAAAAAATGTCAATAAATTCGAAATGCTGCAGCAATGTACATAATGAATGGATTCAAAAACCCTTTAGTTTCACATTGTAGATACTTATTCTTTAAAAAATATCAAAAAGTGAGAAAAACTTAAAAAAAAAAAAACGATAAGTAACTGGCTCTCGTAATTTATGTTATAAAAAAAGTAAGCTAAAAGTCGTATAACTTTTTGTCTGAAAACAGAACGTATGTTTCAGTCTTAGTTATAAGAAAAGTTATAAGAAAAATATAAGTTATAAGAAAAATATAAAACTTTCACGGATAATAAAGAGAAGCACTGTATATTTCCCGCTAGAAGAATTACACAGTTACACGTAGAAATTCAAATGAGAAAACTACGTTTTTATAAATATATTTTTAAACAGTTAATGCTCAGCATCCTAAAATTTGAACATTGTAATTCTTCTGAAATAAAATTATATTATTTAAATAGAATTATTTGCTCTCTTTTACGAATATTTTATACAATTTTTAAATTAGTGTATTCAGATTAATATAATGTAATGGTAGTTTAGTGCAGTAATGGTCAGCCCGACTGTCTACACAACAGATCCACTGTTCGACTCCGGGCTCTATAAGATGATGCTTCGGAGTCGATAAAATGTGTATCAAGTTCTGTTGAGTACTAAGCAGTGAAGGTTCTGTGTTAGGCTACCACCTGACAAAAATAGCATCATAAATTGCATTGGCCAAACATGTTTTGTCTTTTAAACTCGCATAGTCTTACTTTTATTTCTTTTATAAAAATATTTGTATGACATTCTATTACTTATTTTAATTCCATTTTATATTATTTTTTTTTCTAATTTTCTTCTCTTTTTACAAAAAGTTATCTAACCAAGATTATATTTCTTACATTATGTAATCATTTTCAAACTATTTTAAAATATTGCGAAGTCAGATTTTTCGTCATTCATTCATAAAATCCCAAAAGAAAATTTTATCTGTTCCCTGCAACCTGTAATTTTATTGATAATACAAATACGTGATAATCTTATGATAAGAAATTCTTATTGCTGAAATCTGAAAATATATTGCCAAAAGTAAAATATTATTAAGCTTTTACGGATTTAAGTAAAAGATGTTCACTATAAAAAAAGTAAGGAATCATGTAAAATTTCACGTAAAAATAATTAAATTTACGACTAAAGGGTATTCAAGACTAATGTATTACGCTTCTTTTATTTACACAAGATGTGTTATTTCGAGGAAAACTACAAGTACTTTTAAATTTTTAAACGGGTCACGTTTATCTGGAACTACACATTTTTTTTCTCAAAAAGATCATCTAAAATTACCTTAGAGAAGCATGTTTGTATCTTTTAAACCTTTGAGATTATAGTTATTTCTAATAGGTAAGCATTTACATAATATGATGCTTAAAACTACGTATTTTTAGATATTTAAAAGGAATGTTTTTTGAAAAGAGTAACCTATAATTTAGAGAAATTATTTAGGTTTCGTTTATTTATATCGCAGGGTTTTATTCTGAACTAAACAGAAGGTGCACTTGAATTTTTTAGGCTGTCACGTTCTTGGCTAACTACACGTATATAGCAAATGTCATATCTGAAAATAGTCTAGCAAAACATATTAAACTCGCTTATACGCATGAGGATATAGTTTCTTCTTCTTTATGAAAATTTATGGCAGAATTATATCGCTAAATTAATTTTTTTCTTTACTTTCCAAATAAAGACCTTCTTTCTCTTAAAAAATTTAAGTGAAAAAAAATAAAATTTTTATACGCTAAATTATAATGTGATCAATTTTTTGATTAACCACGCATATAGGTATGTGTATGAGCAAATTATTTAAAGTGGAATATAGCCAGTCTTTTATACTTGTGATGGATATAAAATATTTTATATGTAAAATTATTATGTTATTCCTTTATAAAACGGTGGGTAGTATATTTCGCACTTAATTTTAATTACCAAATGCCACAATGGTACCAGAATTTCCGAAGAAAATTTTTAATGCATGCGAAGAAATTGCTTTTATTTATTTTGAAACAAATTTGTTCTTAAATCCTGGCGCCCTTTAACCATTTCAAAAATCTAGCAACTGAAGTAATTTGCCCTAGAAATAGGTTAAAGTGCTTATGCTGTTGGCTGACTTGTTGTATATTGTGTAACACTTGTCTTGTCGTATTGTCTTGGCTAACTTGTTGAATAATTTACGATCTTACTTATGGACGTAAGATCGTAGTGTTAGATTGCTTCTATGAACATTTATGGCTGATGGACGTTGTCAGATTCATTTCTTTCTTTCATTTTTCTTACTAATACTTAACTATTTTACTTTTCTTAAAATTTTTATGTGAGGAAAATTGCAAAATTGTTATGTTAAGGTGCTGATGCTTTTGGTTAATCCTATGTACACGGGAAATGTAAATTCTTAAATTAGCCTGAATATGTATATTCAATCTCTTATACTAGTGAATAATTGATGCGAATTAAGCATAAAAAAGATCTTGAATTAGTCTAGAAGAACATATTCAATATCTTACATCTAAGAAAGTGTGATGGACATAAAAAATTAGTAAGATCTTAAATTAGCGCAGAGGAGCATATTCTGCCTCTTATACCCGTGAAAGATTGATGTGCATGAAAGACGAATTAAATCTTAAATTAGCTTAGAGAAACATGTACAATCTCTTATGTCATAAAAAATAAGTAAGATCTTAAATTACATTAGAGCAGCATACCCAAATCCTTATATTAGTGAATGATTAATGGGCATAAAAGATCAGTAAGATCTTAAGCTAATTAATAGGAAAATATTCAATCTTTTGTATTCGTGAGACAAAAATGGGTAAAAAATGGTTCAAAATTATTATGTAAAGGTTTTTACGCTTTTAGCTAATATTCCGTATATGGAAGAAGTAAATTTTTAAATTGACCCAAATAAACATATCCAATCTCGTATACCCGTTGCACCGTAAGATATTACATAACCTAGATGAACATATTTAACGTCTTATATTCGTTATAGATTGGAGGTTTAAAAGAAACTATGCGTGACCTTATTATGTTAGGGTGCTCATGCTTTTTGATTAAAAAAGTACGATCTTAAATTAGCCCAGAGAAACATATTAAAACTGTTACTCTAGTGTGACAGAGATCGAAGCATACAAAAATTGTTGTTTCTACAAATAATCAAATACCCCTAATCTTCAGAATAAGTTTTTGACGTATGCAATATAAATATTTCACAAAGATAATTATCTCAAAAAACCGTAGGTGAAGTAACAATTTTTCTATGCGCTGCAAGGCCTGCCATGAGCTGTTTCTCCAAGATGAACGTTTATAGTTGATGAATATTAATAGATCCATTACTTCATAAAATGAGGACTGTATTACTATCATTTAAATAAAATCTTTATTTGCTGTCCTTTATATTTCTTTAACTTATACGTAAACGAAAATTACTTATTGATATATTTTTTTTGTCTTATATTTTGTCCTTTTTAATATCGGTTAATCATTGATTCCAAACTAATTAATTAATGCATGCGTTTCCAAACTGTAGTTGTGTGTTTGTTATAATTGCTGAGTTTATTTAACCTTGTTACACTGCAAATCTTAAAACACTTTTCAGAACACTTTTTAGAACACTTATTTTGTCTCCTTTTTTAGAACACTTTTTGGAACAGTTTTTAGAATACCTCTCAGAACACTTAAGGAACACATTTGAGAATGCTTTTCGGAACACATATTTGTCTCCTTTTTTAGAACACTTTTCAGCGCACTTTTTGGAACACATTTTTAGAACACATATGGAACGCTTATTTCTTTCCAGCGCACTTTCTAGAACACATTTGAGAACACTTTTTGGAATACATTTTGTCACCTTTTTTGGAACACTTTTCAGCGCATTTTCTGGAACACGTTTTAGAACACATATGGAACAGTTTTTATAATGCTTATGGAACACTTTTTAGAATGCTTGTGGAAAACTGATCTTTTTCTAGTACACATTCAAGCACATTTCTCAGAATATATTTAAAAAAATTTTCTTTTACACATAGTTTCTGCAGGTGCACATATATTTTCAATGAAGTTTTTTTATGACCAAAAATATTTACACATTAACCATTTCAGACAATTTGTTTATTGATGTGGGCACCTCTTTTAAAAGGACAAAATGTTGTATGCATTCCTGTTATTCTCCAATATAATAAAATATTTTAAATGCTCAGACAACTAATTTGAGATTAAACAGGAAAAGCCTGATGTCAGTATGCAGTTAAAAAGTATAAGTATATATTGTATTGTCTCTGTCAAATCGGCCAACATTGAGGCTGAAAAATTGGTGGATTTTA
Organism: Maratus speculifer; assembly: GCA_964019185.1. Classification (NCBI taxonomy): domain Eukaryota; kingdom Metazoa; phylum Arthropoda; class Arachnida; order Araneae; family Salticidae; genus Maratus; species Maratus speculifer. The sequence goes on from OZ025300.1 coordinate 274,546,292, forward strand.
GATCATAGTTTTGTTTACAATTTTTTTGTTTGAATCTGATTATTATTATAAAAATTTAAACTGCAATGTGAAAACAATTTAATAATTTACAGCAAATTTATACGTAATATAATTATTAATATAAGTTAAAAATACCGCAGGAAAATATAGCATACAAATAAAACATTAAAATTAACAATATTTATTGTCGAAATTAATAATTTATAGAAAATTAATAATGTAAAAAATATAGTAAAAAAATGTTTTTATTGATTGTTTAATCTGCTATGCCATTTAGTACAATCTATTTATTGGTTTGCGATCATGAGCTTCAATATAAAATCTGTTCTTTTAAATAGATGAACTGCATTAGAATTCTTAAATAACTAAACATTTCTTTGAAAATTCACTAAATATGGATTCGATAATTTGTTATTTTTTTCTTACAAACTTCATAGAGCAATTTTCATTTGTTTAAATCTGAAAATAAAGTGCAGATGATAGATAATTGCAAATAATGCAGATTTAACAAAGCCAACTATATAACATATTTTTTAAGGAACAAATGTACACCCAAAAGATTTGCATATCTTGTTGCAACTTCTAGCTTAGCTGGTGACAACTTTAAAACATGGTGGATATATGTCGCTAACACATAGCTGAATAATGCAAGCTTGTATATCAAGATCAAGATTTATTCTTTTAAAAGAGAAAACTTAGATTACAAATATTAGAATAATAAAAAAATTATTGAAAAATGCATGATACACAGTAAACTCATAGATCAAAGAAGGAAAAAATTATGCCCCACCACCACAAAAACAGTAAAAATGTTCACAGTCATTAGCTTAAAAAAGCTTCAGGACTTGGAGAATTCAATATAAGCAGATCATTTAGTTAACTGAATTCAAGTTGCCTTTGAGTTTACTGTATTTAAAAAATTGTAAAATTTGAATAGCTGTTTAATTTGTGGTAAGCAAATGTAAACCCAAAATCAAAATAAATTTATTCTTAATGCTGATAGTAACAAGCAACAAAAATTATTCTTATTCTTCTGATATGCTTTCATTTAATTCACCATGATACTTTGTTTAATTTTTGGTCCATTAGATTTTTTTTTTTTTTTTTTGGCCTAATACATATGAATATTCATTCATAAGTCGAATTATAAGCATTTACTTAATCATACAAGATCTGCTATTTACCAACAAGCACCACAATTGAAATCTGAAGGAATTCATTTATGCTACAGTTATACAAATCTTTTTGTTAGATCCATTATATTTTTTTTTAACTATGATTTTCCAAAACCCCAGATGGAATCATAAATCTCCCTAGTGATCATACTTCATGATTAAAATGTAAAAAATTAAGTAAAAAAATAAAGATATGTAGCATAAAAAATAAAATAACATCACAGAAAAACGTTTTCACAGAAATTTAATAAAAATATTGAATATTTTTTTTATTACCATGGATGCAAAAAGCCCATTCAAGCCAAGAGTAAAAACCTTTCTGAGTATTAGAAATCGCTTGATGGAAATGGCCAAGATGATTTCTAGGTTTAAAATTATTTCTTATAATAAAAGAAACAGGTTAAAAGGTATTTAGAGTAAAATTATTGTTATTTTTGCAGATAAAGCAAAATTTACTATTAGTCAAAAATCTCTTCAAGACTGAAATCAGTCAGCTGAGACCGAAGATCTTGCACACATGATTATTACTTATGTATAAAAATAACAACAATGGAAATTTAAACTTTAGCCCATTATTCGAATTTGTTCAAAACTTTTATTATCTTTAAAATCTTTCAATTACATTTTAAAAGGGCTGAAACAATTATGACTTTTTTCAAAGTTTATAACTGTGCTGGTCCAATACAAAGACTCCTAATGCTCCAATTGCTTGCACATATATTGCACAGGATAATTTAGTTTCAAATTGTAATTCATCAATAACAGTACAATTCATAACTCCATTACACTTGCTGAAGTTTCACTTAACAATTGCTAACAAATATAGGACAGTGGCATAGAAGATTAGCATGTCTTTAATGCATACTATTGCACTTGGCGATCGAGAGGCTGGCACATCCTTCAGTTTTTGTCTGAAATTTGTCATCCTTCTAAAGAAAAAAAAAAAAAAAATCAGATACATAACGTATATTAAAAAAAAAAAAAAAATAGCTAATGACAATTTTGAATTTTATTTAAATATAATAAGCATAGTGTCGACTTTAAACTACTTTAGCAGGGTGTAACACCTGACAGACTTTTGTATTTCTTTTATGTGCCTAGTGGCTCTTTTAAATCCTTTTGATGCACCTGGTGGTCTTTTTTAAAACTTTCAATATGCTCTGTGGCAATTGAATTGATCATGGGAAAATATTGCAAATTCTAGAGTATTCTAAACAAACCAGTTCAAAATATTTTGGGTAAGGTACAAGTGTATCCTTTTTACAGAATAGTGTCCCCTTTTTGTAAAATTCCTGCCCGGCAGCCCTTTTTTCATAGAGTCAACACTAAAGCATTTTAGAAAGAGGTGTAAGATATATTAATCATCATCTGCAGTGATATAACCAAAAAAAGATAAGTCCAAATACAATATTTAATGTGGATCGCTAAAAAATGTAAGTGTTTGAAAAATATAAACTGTAATATTATCCCAAAACTTAACCATGTCTAACAACATCCTGTGTCCAACAGTATTGAGCTCTGATAATCTCACACAAATCACATTATTATTTGAAGTAGTTTTATCAGGGCGCAGCACCTGGTGGCCCTTTTAATTTCTTTTATGGGTCTGATGGTTCTTTTAAACATTTCCGGTGCGCCCAATGACCCTTTTTAACTTTTCCCATGTACTTTGTGGCAATTTAATTGATTCTGGGAAAATATCACAAATTTTAGGGGATTCTAAACAAAGCAGTTCAAAATATTTTGGTGGAACAAGGTACAAGTGTGCCCTTTTTTAAGAAGTGTGTTCCCTGTTTGAAAATAAATGTACCCTTCATATGGAATAGTGTTGCCTCTGAAAAATTCCTAGAACTGTTAAAGTAACATTGTTTCTTGAATTGTGAGTACTATTTCAATTTGTGTCCCTTAAAACCTGATGAATTATTTAAATGGGTATAACTCTTATGAGTTTTGCAGATATGCAGATGCAATTTTTTGTATATAATTCGGGCCTGAATAAGGGAAGTTTTCCTAATTGGAATTTTTATCCTGGGGGAGGGGGGGGGTGCATATAAAAATCTTTGTATTTTGTTAAAAAGACCCTCCATGGTAATGCAACTTATCTTATGAAAATTTTCACATTTTTTTAAATGAAACTTTGCAATTGGAAGCATTGTACAAAGGGACAATATTTAACAAGATAACATATTGTTTCGATAATTATGACTCACTCTGGTATATATTATAATGCAACATTCATTAATATAATATTGACTCTTATATGAATCACTGGTTAAGCCAATTAGCCATTTTTATAAATCAAAATCAAAGTTAATATAAAAAATTTTTGGCTTACTTAGAATCCATAATTTTGTTGAATAAAATTCTGCTCTAGAAAGTGATTCAGTTAAAGGGTGAAAATTGCATTTAAAATTGTGAGACACCTTTTGTATGCATTAGTTAAATGAAAACTGGTCATTTGTTTTGAAATAGAGCAGCAATTACATTTTGAGACATCTTAGGCTAAAAGAGTGGTCATTTCATGCAGCACAGATGGTTTAAGTTTTTCCTTTTTTAATTGCATTTTTGCTTTTGTTCCAAGTTCAAAACAATTATGGGCCATTAAATTCAACAGAAAAATGTAAAATTCACACTTTCTAGATTTTTCAATCTCAAACTCTCTGTTTTGTATTCTTGCTCTCAATTTAAGAGCATAAATCAATCTAAGACCAAGTTATGTGTGTAAAAATCTTTGAAAACATAATAATAATAAAAGGTACTATAAAGATACTAACATATAAAAAGCCTTTTTTGACTGTGATTGAACAGATTATTGCAATAAATGTTTATTTTGAACTGTTTTTTCAGAGTGGAGATATACATAAATATAACAGTCGAGTCTCTATATAATGAAAACCATCGTTCCTGTAAAAAATTGGTCATATAGAGAAATTTGATGTATAGAGTAAGGATGCACCGAATAGTGATTTTGGCCGAATGCCGAATATTCGGCTGACAGCTGAACCAAATACCGAATATTCGGCAAGGCGAATAGTAATTGTTGGGCCGAATACCGAATATTCGGCCATCCGAATAGTAACTATTCAGCCGAATACCGAATATTCGGCTTTCCAAATACTTTTTATATTTCAAAGTTTAAAGGTATTAAAATGTTACTTTTTAAAACAATTTTACATAATATTTAATAAGAGAAACTTATATTTTGAAAAACAAGAGCTTTTTATAAGAGCATTTAGTATTGAAAAAATTCTGCCTTTATTTATTTAAGAAGCACAATTATGAGACTTTTTTAATTAATAAAATTTTAAATTTCATGATTTCTTCAACAAATTGAAACAAACATTTTAAAATCAAAGAGAAATAATCAAAAAATGGTTGAAGAAAAACTGTAGCGTCTCATAATTGTTCTTTTTAAATAACTCTAGGCAGATTTTTTTCAGTATAAAGTATAAGTACTTTCAATTTAATTCTGAAAAAAGGAATGTCTAGATCATAGTTCTTATCTTATGAATGGTGGCATTTTCCATCCTTCTCATCATATCATATCATATTTTACAGAAATCAAAGCATGCGAGTTGAAAATACAGTTATGGTATCTTATTTATTGTTAATGCAACAAACGAAAACACAAGTTTGACCTAGAGTGAGATGAAATACAATGTACTTATGACTCAATAAGTTGATTATGATTATGGTTTCATGAACACAAATTGTCTGCCTTGATAGCTATTACTAATCTCAAAAGTTTTTCTTTCTTGTTTAAAGACTTTTATTTGGGAAAAGCAAGAAACAGACTTTTTACTAAATAAAATCTAGGAACTTGCATCTGCACTTGCATTATTTATTCTAAAGGAGAATCCTAATAAATCACCATTTTAATCCTTCTCATGGTTAATTTTCTTAAGTTACATTTTACAAACAGCAAATAAATAATGTAAAAACATTCTATTTTATTTAAATATAATTTTCTTTCATATTATTTTAAATATATTTATAAATTGACAGTTAAAAGTAGAAATTGTGAAAAGTTTTAAAAAATGTTCTTTAAAAGGCTTTATTAAGTATTGGATTTGGCCGAATACTTTGATATTCGGCCAAACCGAATATTCGGCAGGCTGAATAGTTTCATATTCGGCCAAGCCGAATATTCGGTAACATGGCCGAATACCGAATAGATACCGAATATTTGGTGCATCCCTAGTATAGAGAATGATGTTAAAAATCATATTTAATGTGTAAATTTTGAACAAAAATTATTTTTGATCTATTTAATTAAGAATTTGAAATGTTTAAAAGTAAACCTAACATTTCTTAATTATTTAAGCAGTTTCAAAAAAAAAAAAAAAAAAAAAAAGAATGGACATTTATTTGAAAGCTTAATGAAAATCAAATGAGAAAGACTTACATTAATTTCAGAGGAAGAAATCTGTAATTTTTTGTTGTTTTGATTTTAAAATTGTAACACTCTTTAAAAAAAAATGCTCAAATTTTAGCAAGGAATGAAAAATTGTAGTTCACATTTTCCTCCATTTGAAGGCCTCTCATTGATTCCTCTTTTATATGTGTAACCAGTGTTCTCGCTGACATTTGACCAACGTTAGTAATTTGGCTAATTAAAAGTAAAAAACATTCGCCAAATAAAAAAAAGTATTAGCAAAATAGATTCGCTGTGTAGCACTAAAAAATTATCTTTAACCTTTTAATGAACACCCCCCCCCCTTATGTCCGTATGTTCTAAAATAACCTAAATTTTTATAACTGCGACACCGACTGTTATTAATCTAGTTTCAACTATCCGCTACAAATCTATTAAAAATATGTATATATGCATATGTATGAAAACAAAAAAGAAAAGTAAGAAAAAGCAAAAATTGAGCACTAGCAATTTGGCGAATCTAATCGCTTGTTTACTCACCAAATGAAGAATTTAGTCGCAATTTGGCGCAATGGCGAGCGACAGCGAGAACCCTGTGTGTAACAATCCAATTGATTCTGTTTTGAGAAGGATGTTGAAAGGTGTGTGGGAGGTGGGATTAACTCGTTGGATTTAAAGAACAAGGAGAGAAGTAATATTTAAAAAAAAAACAGCACTGAATGATAAATCAAAAATAAGTGATGGAAAATGGATTCCATATAATTTTGAAGCTTTTTTAAAACTGAATAAATTAAGACCAATTTATAAAAAAAATTGTTATATGGAAATAGATATTTCGCTATATAGAGACTGTTTTTAATGTAATCATGCAAAAAGGGGACTGTTCCTACTAAAAATTCATTATATAGAGAAATTCGATGTATGGAGTTTCGATATAGAGAGACTTGACTGTATTGCAATTTATTAGTTGGTAACATAGCTTGAAATTTTCCTCAGGAAATTTTACCATCGGGGAATTGCTGCCATTTGTTCCCCGCAAAAAAAAAGTAATTGGAGCCGCATACACTTTTAAATACATGCCTATGAGCAGGATTTTCATAACAGAGACAGTAAATGTGCAGCATTTTCTTAAAATACATTTAAGCACAAGTTTATGTATGCATAAACTTAAATTAATAAACAATAAATTAGCTATACCTTAATCGTAAATGATGCTGTGTTTTTTCACCAGTTTTTCTTCGGTCTGGGGTAGGCACCACATATATCTACCATAGGTAAGAGAAAATCCTAAAATCATTAAAAAAAATCAGAAAGGATACATACAATTTTTCTTTTAAAAAAATCTGACAGATACAGAGAGTTTAAAAAAAAGGTATGACAAGGCTTAAGAGTGACAGAAATTAGCAAATTTGAGTAGGAAACCAGGTTGAAAAACATTTACTCAGTGAAAAATATATGGTACTAAAAATTCAAAAGTCAATAATTAAGCCACAATTTAACTAAACTTCATTATTGCACCGCATTAGATGTAAAATATATCTAATATTAGGGATGCAAAACCAAAACCTGTGGCCTGTGAATTTCGTCAATTTACAATTGAAAAAAATTGCAATTTTTATGCATAGATTGTAGAAAAAAATCATAAATTTTGTCAATGTATCGTGGGGAAATATGAAATTTTGTCAATCACTTAAGAATTGCAAATGTCACTGATTGAGCACAGAAAAATTGTGAATTTCATTCATTAAGTGTGGAAAATAGTGAAATTGTTCATTTGTCGATTAGACATGAATTTGTCGGTTATACGCAAAAAATTGCATATTCTACTGATCGGGCAAGAAAAAATCATCAGTTTTGTTGATGATAAATGAAAAAAATGCAAATAAAATTTATTGCTTGTGGAATCACATGTTTTCTTGGTTTATCACAAAAAAAAAAAAAGCAAAGCAAATTTCATTGATCTTACATGAAAAAAATAACAAATTTTGTAATCAAGAAAAAAAAAAAAAAAAAAAAAAAACTCAAATTTTGTTGATAACACATGGAAAAATTGCAAATTTATTCATGATGCTCGAAAAAAATTTAAAATATCATTGATCGGCAGCAAAACAGTCATGAGTTCTGTCAGTTTATCAAGCAAAAAAAGTCACAAATTTCATTTTGTTGTGTAAAAAAATATATATTTTGTCAGAGTTCGTTAAAAATCACAAATTTTGTTGATTGGGCACAGAAAAACATGTATTTCGTCAATTAAAAACAGAAAGAGGGCAAATTTTGTCGATTGGCCACAGTAAAATCATGAATTTTTACTGATCGACTTCTAAAAAGTTGCAAATTTTGTTGATTGGATTGAAGCGAGAAAAGCTACACATTTCATTGACTGGGCAAGAAAAAATTGTAAGTTTTGTTGATGATGCATGAAAAAAATTTCAAATTCACCAGCTGCAGAAAAATCAAATGTTTTCTTGGCTTATCGCCCGGGGAAAAAAAAGTGAATTGTGTTGATTGAGCATGGAAAAAAAATCGCAAATTTTGTCCTTAAGTGTGTAAAAATCATGAAATTTGCTGATCAGGCACCAAAAGATCATGAATTTTTGCAATCGTTTTTGATTTTGCATGTTTTCTGCAAAGGCAAAAATTCTTGCTTTTCACAAACATTTGACGAAATTAGCATTTCCTCAATCTTTAGTCAAAAATTGACATTTTTTCCATAATTATTTGAAAAAATATGCATTTTTTTTATTCAAAATCCATTGATGAAATTCACAATTTTTCAAGATCCTTTGATAAAATTTGCGTCTTTTCACAACTCTGTGATAAAATTTGCATTTTATTAGCATTTCTTTGATGAAAATTGCATTTTCCTACAATTTTTTCATAAAATTTGCATTTTTCTGAGGTTTTTTGGTGAAATTCACCTTTTTTTTCTTTGCTGCAGACATGCTACAGGCTCAGCAAAGAAAAAGTTGAACTTTCATGGCCTCATGGACCACTAACAAAATTTGCATTTTTTTTTTTCAACGTTTTAACAAAATTTTCATTTTTTGTGACCATCTGGCGATAATTGCACTTTTTTCGACAATCTTTTCAATGAAATTTGCATTTATCCATGATCCTTTCACAAAATTCGTGTTTTTTTCACATCCCTTTTTGAGAAAATCTGCATATTTTCTGCGATCTTTCAACAAAATTCACATACTTTCCGTGATTTTTTGACAAAATTCACTTACTATCCGTGATCTTTGGATAAAATTTGCACAATATTTGTAATCTTTGGACAAAATTTGCACAATATTCGTAATCTTTGGACAAAATTCGCATTTGTTCATGATGTTTCAACAAAATTCCCATATTTTTTCCCAGTATTTAAGCAAAATCGTGACTTTTCTCCAATCATTCGACAAAATCTGCATATTTTCTGCAATCTGTTTACAAAATATGTCTTCTTTGCTCGCTTTTTGGCAAAATTCTATTTTTTCTTTTGCAATCTTTTGACAAAATTTGCATATTTTCCAGATCTTTTGACAAAATTGGCATATTTCTCCTGATCTTTTGACAAAATATGCAGTATTGTGCATAAATTAGGCAAAAAAATAGCTCTTACGTGTCCTACAAAACGAGAAAATTCGTAAAAAAATCGTGAAAAAATGACAAATTTCATTAAAAAATCACAAAATAATATCTAATTTCCAACAAGATTCGCAAAAAAATGGTTAATTTCATCACAAAATCTCCAAAAAAAGGCAGATTTCCTCAAAAAATAGTGAATAAACGATAAATTTCGTCCAAAAATCGCAATAAAATGAAAATTTGTCAAACGATTTGCAAAAAACGGCAAATTTTGCCAAAAATCATGAAAAATGGCAACTCTCGTCAGACATCATGATAAAAATGCCAGATTTCATCTGAAGATTTGCAAAAAACCGGTAAATTTTGTCCAAAAATCGCAATAAAATGGAAAATTGTCAAAAGATTTGCAAAAAACGACAACTTTTGCCAAACACGAAAAAATGCAAAATTTATCAAAATATCCCCCCCCCCCCCCAAAAAAAGACAGATTTCGCAAAAGATCGGAAAGAAATGTAAATTTCGTCAAAGGGGCACAAAAAAAAAATGTGAGAAGGGAATTTTTCTGTTATAAAAGCTGCTTCAAAATTGTGTCTTTATTGCTCTTAAAGCGGATTTTCTTGCTTCACAATCAGGGGCGTGCGAAAAGAAAATTGCACTTGGGGAATAATTAAAATTTGAGGCCCCTTCCCCTCTCGTAACTTTTTCTTGTGACAGCCTAAAAATGATGTTTGTAGTATAAATTTGACGCCCCTTAAGTTTCAGTGCTTTGGGGCCCCCAAACCAGTTACAAACTATGTGCTCTTTTTTTTTTTTTTTTTTTTTCAAAATTTGCGTTTTTTTTTTTTGTTTAAACGCAACAAAATTGGCGAAATTTGCCTTTTTTGTGATATTTTAACGAAATTTCCCATTTTTTGTGATCTTTTCACGAAATGTAACGTTTTTTTCAGATTTTTTTGGCAAAATCTGGTTTTTGTGACTTTTTAACAAAATCAGCTGTTTTTCGTGATTTTTTAAAATCGTCTGCTTTTTTGCAATCTTTCAACAATATTTGCCTTTTTTTTTCACGATCTTTTAACAAAATTTACTTTTTTTTGCTTTTTTTCAATTTTTTGATGAAATTTTTGGATTTTTTCTTGATTCTTTGATGAAATGATGATTCATGGACATAATTCATGTTTTTACGCGATTCATGGACGTAATTTGCATTTTTTGAGCAATTCATGAACGCAATTCGTGTTTTTTATGCGATTCATGAATGCAATTCACATTTATTATGCGATTTATGAACACAATTTGCTATTTTTATGCGATTTATAGACGTAATTTGCATTTCAGCTTTTTGCCAACAAAATTCGCGTTTTTTGAATGATTTCTGAACGTAATTCGCGTTTTACTACATGATTCATAGATGTAATTTGCACTTTTCATACAATTTCTGAACGTAATTATTGCCTTTTTAACACAATTCATGCGATCATTTAAGCGATTCATGCACAAAATTTGTATTTTTTTATGCGATTCATGCACAAAATTTGTATTTTTTTATGCGATTCATGCATGGAATTTATGTTTTTAACGCGGTCATTGGACAAAATTCACATTTTTTACTCAGCCTTTGGACGAAATTCACGTTTTCCACGCGGTATTTTGTCGAAATGTTGGATTTTTTTTACACGATTCTTTGTTGAAATGGAGGTTTTTTTACGCAATTCTTTGGTGAAATGCATGTTTTTACGCGATTCTTTATTAAATTTCATGCTTTTTTTTTAAGACATTCGCGTTAACAGTAAATAATTTTTTGATAAAATTGAGGGAATATTTTTATTTTTTGGTACTAAAAAAAATTAGTAAGTAAATAAATAGAAATTTTCTTTCTTAAAATTTTCTGCAAACTTCATAAAGTTTTCTGCGCACCGCGTGCGTCTATATTATACATTTCTGTTCTAAATATCTTGCGTAATCAAGAAAAATAAAATCTAAAACTGATTTAACTCATTAAAATGTTATGAAATAAAAATTCCTAAGTTAATTCAGAATTTTATGATATCATACACAATGAATCTGAAAAATCAAAATGTCATATTCAAATGAACTTTTATTTTTCTAGAATTCGGCTTTTCCTAGAAGTCCATACTTCAAATGCAGTTACAAAATTATATTCTTCAAAACACAGGGCAAAAACACACACACACACACACACACACAAAAAAAAAAAAAAAAAAAAAAAAAAAAAAAAAAGGAAAAAAAAAAGAAAAGGCAAAAGTTGAGCACTAGCAATTTGATGAATCAAATCGCTTGTTTGCTTGCCAAATGAAGAATTTAGTAGCAATTTGGCACAATGGCGAGCGACAGCGAGAACACTGAAGATAAGTCAAGTAATATTTAATTTTGATTGATTTTATGACATAAAAATTAAAAATACAATTAAATTAAACCATAATTGAATAGTTTGATGTTCTTTTTCCTAAAGAAATGAAAAAAAATTGTAACATTTTTGGGCACACAAATTTAAAAATAATACAGAATAAAATATTTATTAAAAATCTCTGGGTAAAACCAGCGGTGCATTTTGCAAATTTGAAAAAGGGCAGGGTGCTGCACCCTTTCAAAAATAGCCTAGAATGAACACTATACATGGCTTAACAAAAGTATTGAAATATTTTTCCATACATTAGTATAAATAGCTGGAAGAGAAATTGGTACTTACGTATTAACGCTACCGCAGCAGGAGTGACTCTATATCGGCCCATTTTCCACCGAAATCTGATATGTTACTTTGTTTTTAAATATAGTGTTTTGAATTTTGAAAGTGCTTTAATTTTATATAAAGTGTTTTATTTTATGATTTGTCAAAAAAATTTAAGTGTAGATTAAAAATCGCCAAATCTGTAACTGTGGTGGCTTTAATACATAAATACCGAGAAATTTCAACTTGTTAGGCGTTTTCTTGCTAAACTAAACTTCTGCAGTATACAGTATATATATATATATCAACCGGCAGATCAAATACAGGTCTGTTCAAAAGTATCAAAACCCATATTTGGCTATGGACATTAACACCTTATTTATCTAAAAAACGATGCTTTGTTCAACATTTCAGGAAGTGTTTCATAATATATGCTTGACGCATGCTTTTTCTTACTTGTTTGTATTAGTTTCAGTTTTGATATGTAATAATTTAATTTTTTTTTCTGATTTCATAATTCTGCTTAGGGTTTGTTCATACATATTATCAACTTTTTGGAAAATCTGGACTCCCTCCACCCTCCCGATATCAAATGTTATCATCTCTCGACACCACTCCCCATAGTAATATCGTTATCAATGTATAAATTTTATTTTTTCACTTTTAAAATTTACTAAATTTGTTTAGAGTGACATATAAAATATTTTTTTTTAATGTTTTATTGATTCAAAAGAAGGGAAGTTAATAAAATACAACTTTATATATAAGATATAAATCAGCTTATGTATGAAATACATATGAAATAACACTTAAAATAAATAGTTACTTTTTAAAGGAATTTTATAATAGCTTTTTGTAACATAATCTATTTAACAGTAATAGTGTCTTCTTTCACTTACCGCTCATGAATGGGGAGGGACAGGAGGGGGTGTAGATAGAAATTTTTATCAACAAAACAAGCGAACAACATTCTTTCTCTTTTACCTATTAGTAAACATAAGTTTCATCTCAAATATACTAATTTTGCATTGTCGAACAGCGATTATGAATGCATACACATATAAAGAATAGGAATGTAAAACATTGGGGAATTCCATGTTTAGAATTATTCAACTTTATAATAATTTCGTAATTTCAATAACGGTTTTGCTTTTTCATAAAAATAGGCAAAAAAACATACTATTTTGAACCAAAGACCATGTATGTTACAAATAAAAAAGAGAAAATTTTGGTTGGATCAAAAATGATATTGATAACAATAAACAAACTCTGTCTCCCCCTAGAGATATCGTCTGCCAGTGCCAGACCCCCCCCCCTTCCCCCTAAAATGATAATAGTTATATATGCACATCCCCCTAATATGCATAATTCCAAATATTTCAAATAAAAAAAATGACAGGAAAAGAAAACACACTAGTTGACAATAACCCAAAAATTTCAAAGTATGAAACAGCTTGATAGGGCTTCATTTTAGAGCTAATTTTTTATTATTTAATTTAATTATCAATTAGGTCTTAAATTAATATTTTACTCATTTTAAGCAATCATTATATTTTTTAATATTTAATTACATTCAAATTATAGGGTCACCCGGGGTAAAATGGGTATATTTTATTTATTTTATTATTTTACCAGACAAATTTAAAAAAAAAATTAAATTATGAACAAAGTGCTTACATATCTGGCAATACTTAAACCTTATAAAAACAAACTGGTGACACATATAATAGGCTTGGCAACCATTTTGTTTTACAGAAGATAGAACAAAGTGTTTTTAGTGGTTGAAAAACTTCTTTCCAGAAAAATATACTGGAAGAATTTTAGGAATAAACTGTTTGATATTTACAGAAGAAGGATTCTTCTAACTGAAAACTGTAAAATTAAGTAAATTTATTTACTCACTAAAATTTTATAGCGTTTTTTGTCATATGGGGTAAAATGGGTATAGGTCAAGATATGAATGTATGAAGATTGATCAAAGTTGAAAGACCTTTGAAGGCAAATTGTTATTGATCCTATGTTTTAAATTGATATTATGCTTTGTTATATGAAATTAGGCTATTACTTATATCATTAATTTATCATTTATATTATAAATTAGGCTATTTCGGGTGACATTAAAATACATGCAAATTGATTAAATGTACAGGAACACAAGGTAAGAAAAATATCGTGAAATTAAATTAAAACACATTTTTTAGTACTGGCGAGGCTATAAAAAAACTCAGAGAAAAACGCAAGAGAGTACAAGCAAAGATAGGAGAAGTTTTAACTACAGAGCAGGTGGCTACAAGTCTTTGCACTAGGAACACAAAAAAAAAAGTACAAACAGTTAAAAGAATCGAAGCAACCCATAAAATAGAAGTTAAGCCAAAGGTTTTCACTGCAATGAATCCAATGATTGGCTATTGAGTCCCTGTAAAATTTAATGTAAAGAAGTCTGTTCAAGAATTCACAGGTCTCATTATTGATATCCCTGATGAAGGTGAAAATACTGTGAAGTTTGCAACAAAGTCATCTGCTGGATTATTTTATTTCTTTCCAGAGAAAGACGATGTTGCTGATGTGAACGCATCCAAATTGTCAGAAAGCTATCTCAACCAAGCTGCAATAGTCCTTGCCAGTATACACTTTGCATGTAAATTTTTATTATGTTATACCTATCTGCATGAATTGCTTTTGATTAAACATTGATTTTCCAGTGTAATTTAATTTCTCATTTTTCCCTACAGATATTCATACTGATATCTATCTGCTTTTGAATTGCATTAAATAATAATAATAAAAAAATACCTTTAAAGAGAAACACGATTCACAGCATGTGTGTAAACTGATGTGGTGGAGGATAGGATTTGTCAGTACTCTCATCTTATTTACATTAGTTTCATAACAGTGTTTTTATACGTCAAGAAAAAAATGTAAGCAAATTGAAGTGGGGAGTTTTTGAAGCCCCTTCCCTTCACCTTCCAAGTTTACACATGATTCAGAAGATGAAAGTACAAAACTTTTAAATGGTTTACACATTAATTATCGTGTATTTAAGTATATTTAATTTATTATTCAAATTTAACCAGCATATACCCATTTTACCCCGGTGCATACCCATTTTACCCCGAACCATGGGGTAAAATGAGTATACACCGGGGTAAAATAGGTATAGTGTTTTACACAAAAATTTAAAAAAAAGGGAACCACAAATTATGTTTAATTTAGACCTAAGATACACAATGTCAAAAATATTGAACAAAAACATGAATTTATTTCACAACATTTCTACAATGAAACATTAAAAATAAAAAGGTTAATTTTTATACCCATTTTACCCCGGGTGACCCTACTCTTAAAAAAAAATGCAAACAAAACATTTACACTATACATAAGTGCTGGTTTGAAGATGTACCTATATATTTGAGAGAGTTTACTGTAATACTGTTAGTAAAATCATTTTGATTAATATAAAAACGGGAGATTACAGATTAACATACAATACAGATATAGATATGCAAACATAACGTTTTTTACACCGAACTTTTTTTTTTTTTTTAAAGCAATATGGATGCCATCTGAATATCGAATTTTAGATTTCACTCGGATTTAAAGAATCTTAAAACAGTGTGTTCCTTATGGGATATCTGAATACCTGCCTTTATTGTCAAAACTCAGATGTCACAATAAAATGTAGATCACGTGCCTATGTAAAATAAATTAGGCTGAATATTGATTAATTCGACAAACAAAAACAAAATGCAATAGATGCAATAGAATACGTACCACAGAAAATCTTCGTATTGTTGTACTTGTTTTCAAAGAAACAAGTCGAGTAACCTTTATATTAATATAAATATATAAAAATTGCGAATTGCACAGAGACGCCGAGTCGGAATGTAAACATAAACAAACAGCTCAGCTTCCATTTCCCGCGCGTCGCGTCGATGTTGCCACACCAACTTGATAAAAACTTTCCACTACAGTACTTCGGAAAAAATTATCATTATTTGCAAGTTAGAAGTTTTATAATTTATTATTATTCATATTTCTTAATTATTTAATTTAGAATGTACTGTGTCAAGATACCGACCGCATTTTAGGCCAAATAAGAATTAGGACAATACAGTAATACAATTTAGATTCAATATTTTAAAATAATAATAATATTAATAATAATGTAAGTACTGAGTTTATCATTAGTAACTAAGGAGAGGAGAAGGACGGTTGCATCCATCATCTGCTCAAGGGGTGAGGCTATGCTTCTGCTGTCATTTGAAACAAAATGAAAAAGAAAATTCCGCATCCCCCTCCCATCTCTCCCCCCCCACTCACACACACACAAAAAAAACTTTAAGGATTTTTTTAATTGCAAAATATATAATGAAAAAACAGCAAAGGGCTATCAATATTTATTCCAATTATAAGTATACATGGGCTCTTAAGTTAAGGGAACATTTGCATTTGAGGGAAAGACACGTTTCATTGGTAATAAAATGTTCCAACTAACTTGAAAAATCTCCTGATGTCAAGAGCCACACAGTTATATGCTCTGTGCCAAGAACTTTAGCAAGTTGGACATGTAGTCTAGAGGGGGGAGGAGCTCAAAATATATAACACTTATCTTTTCATCTCACTTATATTCATTTTTCAATTATTCACTAAAAAATCCAAACCTGAAGGAGTTGGGGAGCAGTCCGTAGAAAATGGGGGGGGGGGCGGGTAGACGACAATGTTAAATTTAGACACTTTTACCAAGAAGGATTTCTGTTGCTCGGGAGGAGGGGGACATTGTAAAGTTACGGGGGTGGGCGTGCATTTTTTGCCTTTGAAAACACAAAATCACAAATCTTCCGGGGAGACATCTCATTGTTCTGGGGGGAGAGGATGCCCCCCCCTCGGACGTTTTCCTGAAATCAACTCTGACAGATGGTACAAATTACCTGCAGCGCCGTGCGAAAGGGGGGAGAAGGGGCCGTTGCCCCGGGCGCGGAAATATACGGGGCGCAAAAATTTATGCTCACAACGTCATTTTTTGCCTGTTACAAGAAAAAGTTCCGGAGGGGGGCGTCAAATTCAGCCTTTTCCCTGGGCGTATTTTCCTCGTCGCACGCCCCTGATCACCTGTTACCATCTCTACTAGAGCACCTGGCTTCGGTCCTTGTTTAAAAATAAAGTAGCAAAACAGTGTAATCATACTTTTTTAAGTTAATTATTTTTTAGTTTAAATATCTAACAAATAATAAAATTAAAAAGTCAGAAGTTACTGTTTTTTAAATTTACCTGTCTAAAACAGAATTCTTATTCATACGGAAAACCAAAAAGGAGGATATTATGCATTTATACCTCCTAAGACGGAAACAACCTGTCTAAGACGGTAATT
The DNA here is from genome assembly GCA_964019185.1 of Maratus speculifer. Taxonomy (NCBI): domain Eukaryota; kingdom Metazoa; phylum Arthropoda; class Arachnida; order Araneae; family Salticidae; genus Maratus; species Maratus speculifer. Next base: position 274,563,466 of record OZ025300.1, read on the forward strand.
TTACTTATTAAATTTCGACTTAGCAAATTTATATTTATGATGTGAGAGGAAAGAGGGCTTGCATTTGGATTTCTACCAGGACACGTGGTCTCTCTGTACGGCCCTGTGAAAGGGGGAGGGGGAATTACATGACAACTCTTTCCTCCTAAATTCCTCAATTCCTGACACCACTGTACGTCATTACGATCAGTATCTGAAAGTGAAATTGAATATGAAATTGAATTAATTAACCACAAAATTCTTTTCCATGTTAATGTTACACCCCCCCCCCCCCACGCACACACATTGCACCTATTATTCTTGTTCTCTAGGTTTTTATGAATTTATGAAAGCCTCAAAAGAAATAATCACTATATGCATGCAAGCAAAAAATAAGTAAATAAAAAAAAATTAACTTACCAAATTGATCTTGAGATCCACATTGATTGCGATCAAGACTCCTTATGGTCGTCATCATTGTAACACAGAAAGCCATGATTTCACAAGTGTGCCCATATGTGTTCCCAATCTGCTCTTAAATGTATTCCCAAGTTTAGATTTAACAAATATTCTGGGCAGATCACTTTCGGAACACTTTCAGGATACTGTCGGAACACTTTCTTTACAGTGGAACACATCTGGAACACATTTCAGTACACATTAAGGTAACTGGAACACTTTTTTTCAAACAAAGTGCTCCACATGTGTTCTCAATGTGTGCTGGGAATTTGCAGTGTACTTAATATAATAATCTATTTAGATTATTAATAGAAATAAGACCTTTTCTTTCCTTTATTTATTAACCAAATTGTTAAAGCTTTCTCTTTACTTCGGGACATCTGACAAAAATTGTAAATACTAAGGAGTCCTAATCAGACGAGCGCCCAAAAGAGTTAATATCTGTAAACAAAATTATTCCCAATCCATTATAGTTTCATTAAGTTAAAGAGGTTATATTAATATATGTTTGTTAGAGCCGATTCGTGATTTTATCGCAAACACCTTTTTATATAGCATTAACATCAAGCATATAATTTATATAGCATTAACATCATGCTAAATAATGCAGTTAGTCGATAACTACATTTTATAAAGTCTGAGCCAATTCATTCAATTAATAAATCTGAAATTAATGACCCTGTTAGTTATTTGTAAATCAATTTATGCTAAAGTCTTTTTTTTTCTATCGTTTGTTCCCTTTGCTGGTTTTAACGTCTGTTCTATATGCTTCATTTATGCACAAACTCGCTCTCCACTTTGCGGGTACTAAATGCGAACCTTTCAAAGATAAGTTAACTAGCATTAGAAGTTAACTTGTATGGAAGATGTATAGGCAATTAGCATCGTCAAACGCGTTACTTACGGTGAATTATTTTAGCAACATTTGCAATTTTGTTATGATTTCCTTCAGCAGCATTTGAATTTATAATGGAGCGAATTTATGCACAACAATATATTAATGCAGAATGCATGACCATGCATGAAAACTATTGTTTTTTTACCAGCAAAAATTTTTTAATGTATTTTTCAATTAATTTTCAGCAGTGAAGTTTCGTTTGAAATTATTTAATATACGTGTGTTCATCGATGTTGGGTTTCTGTGTAGCTCATGTTACGCCATAGGTTTGTGTGCTCATGAAGAGGATTTCATCTTGTGCTGCAGTTGCAGCCTTATAACATATTGGTGTAAGAAATGCTAAGCTGGGGACGTCCTTGTAGTTTAAATGTTACAGCACTTGGAGCATTATTCTAACGGTACCGGGTTCGATTCCTGCTTTGGATATTTTTTACTCTGTAGGTTCTACGCTTGTTAGCATTGTGATAATTCATTTATTACACATTAAAAAAAATTCAGTTACACGGCTTATGAGTGATAAATGCTGGCTGTGATATGCGTTTAAAAGTTTAATTAAATTTTTGCATGCTACATGGTGTGTACAAATTCTAGGGATACACGAAACAACTTATGAGCATTATTAAGTAAATAAGCGTGAACTGGTTAAAAGTGCTTTTCTAAGTAAAAATTATGCTTTTTTTGTTGAGGTTTGTTTAGTACATTAATAAATATTTGTTAAATATAAAGAAATCCATATGCAGAGTTAGAAAAAAAGTGGATAGATTAATCTATGGATGATAATTGCCAAAAGTTATTTTCAGTTGTATTATTTTGTTTTATTTTGAGAATTGACTTTTATTCTAATTATAAACATACATAATTTCTGTAGATAATGTACGCTGTATACAATTATTCGAGTATTTATTCGTCCGTTTGTGGGACGAATTAGCTAAACGGTATTGAAGTTTAATTTTTTGGGGGGTGTTATGCGTTTTCGTAACGAATTTTAGCATACTAAGCACTCTCTATATATCGATTTATATACCATATATAAGAAACAAAATAAAAATATAGTAATAAATTAATTCTTATTACTAAGTTGGTATAGATAGTAATAAATTTAAATATAGAAAAAAAAGAAAATGCAAATGAAGTTAAATATAAGCGGAAAAACATCCCTATACAGATTATATCCCGAAGAAACTATCTAAATAAAATTCAATGAAAGCAAGACCATTTTTCTCTCATGTCAATACTAACCATCCATTATAAGAGAAACCATTGAGATTGTAAAATGTCAAAAATCAATAGGTAACGATGCAGCATCATTTAACTTATCAAAACTATGGCTCGAGCTACTCAATGGTTAAGAAATAAATAACATCCAAGTAAAATGTAAAATATAACGTGCATTAAATGAAAGAATATGTGAAAAATTTAACAATGGCGTTTCATACACCTTGCAATTTTGGAATATTTTTTATTTGTTTGTTTTGAAAACCACTCGGGTAGAATCGGAACAACCTATCAGACGAATAAACATATTTTACTGTTTTTAAAGTTTTAATTTATACCTGTTAACAATTAAAATAAGTATATTAGCACACGGTGTTTATTTGTTACATATTATTTTACAGTATTTTGCAGCGGTTGCAAAATTTACGTTTCATGGCATTATATTAATTTCTTAATTATTTATGAAAAATGTTTAACGCAAATCTGTAGTTTGTCCATAAAGATTGCATTCAAAGTAATAAATTCCATCTAATCTTTCATATAGTTTTAGACCTCGAAATAAATCTTTCTTCTTATAGTTCAATATTTTGCTTTTCGAAAATTGCACAGTGAAAACATCCCGTTCTTCCAACAGCATAAATTCTCAAAAATCATCCTCGAAATGAAATGCGATACGTGCAGTCTGAAATTTATTTGCTTGAAGGCAAGTAATAAGCAGGAATCGGTAGTAAGTTATTCTGTTTCTCTTTGAAACATAAAACAGTGAAGATTATCTTGTACTGAATTGGCTTTGAAGCATATACTGTTTCTGAAACTGAAATAAAAACGTTCGGAAGTAAAAATAACAAGTATTGTATGAAATAAATCAGCATGACTTTTTTTTATTAGTTTTTATAAGGATGGAATGGCGTCCTAATTTAGAGAAAAAATTCTAATAAAATATGTATCAGAACAAAATGTGTGTGTTTTTTAAATATATGATATTTAATATATTTATTTTCAAAACTACATCATCTTACTCTGATACTGGTTTAAAGAATATTAAGATTCATCTTATTTATTAAAAAATGTGCTGCATTGTTATGCACTAAAAAATACAATCTTTTATTTTTGTACATTTAATTATTCATGGCATGAAATAGCCTATCAGTATTCAATTATGTTTCAAGTCTTCAAGTCTTTACCAATTCAATACCTTTGAAGTGCAATGAATTTATAGATATAGGACAATTATAAAATAAAAAGCAGAAGTATTCCATTTTTGGACATTAAACATAAACCTATCAGAAAACGAATAAAATAAAATAAGTTGCGGAATTTAACCAATAAAAACATTCATATTTACTTCAGACTTTCCAGTTCTCAACCGAGAACAACAACTATTTTCCAAAAAATTAAAAATTGTATTTGTTTAAAAAAAACAATTTAATCAGAAGCACAAATGACATAAAAATATTTTACGCAGAGCGATAAATGATTAAAACATTTTATCTAGGGATTACAATCCCGGGATCCCGGGGTATTTTTAATCCCGAAAATCCCGGGATTTATCAGAAAAAATCCCGGGATTTTCGGGATTGTCTGTTTTTTTTTAGTGGAATAATATTCAGCTGAAATTAAAAAAGATATTTATAAACTTTCGCTTTTGGGGAAGAAAAAGTCAATTTTCATGAAGTTTATATATGATTTGAAAAAGAATATATACCTCAAATATTTTTTACATATATTTCTAAGCGATGAAACATTTTACAGCTGAAATATTTTGACTTGCAAGCAGATGTAACCCACATAGCTATTAGTAAGGAAAAATGAAATCGTTTGTTTATTTCGATTTTGTTGTGTGTGTAGAAATTATCTTCAATTAGAATCGGGGTTTGTTTTAATTTCCGAAGATGAACATGGCTTTTTATACTCTGATGAATATATAAATGAACTTATTAAAAAAGTTGGAAAATTAGTAATTTATTTTAACCGATCTGCAACAAGGAATGAAGTTCTTTAAAAGTATGTTAAATCTGAAAAAGAGAAAGAACTTTCCATTCTTTTAGATTGCATGACTAGATGGAATAGCCTAGTAATTATGCTTGAACGATTTTATTTCTTGAAAAATAGCATACAACTAGCTTCAATCGATTTAGAGCATGAGATATGCGTTGACGATTCCGATTTTCTACTTATAAACGAAATTGTTGAAGTCCTCAAACTGATACAAATTACAGTAGAAGCAATCTGTTGTAGGGGTTCTAATTTGTTAACCGCAGACGCAACCTTAAAAATTCTTTTAAACGAAGTGTTGGAGACAAAATTAAAATTTGCTTACAAAATGACAGACGCGCTAAAACTACACATTAGAGAAGGACGACGTACGGAATTATCAGGTGTTTTAAATTACTTGCATAATCCTAAACGAGATGACATGAGTGCAGAAACTAGCAGTATGTTTTCTATTCCTAACAAAACTGTTATTAAGAAGCAAGTGAAAGCAATAATTGGAAGGGTAAAGAGTGTTAACAATGGCAATTTCGCAAGCTACAAAAATAACGCATATTGAGCCCACTGCGAAACGGCAAACGGTTAACCGAACATATAAGGAAAAATTACAAGAAATAGAAAAAAGCATGCGAACTGCCGAACCTGAAACACAACAACAAAAGGATTTATCAACACAAATTAGAAATGAGATGTCTCTTTTTGAAAATGGAGGGGTATGCAGTCATCATTTAGAATTAGCTTACCAATATTTGCTGAGAGTTGCTCCCGCGAGTGTAGAATAGAATAAGAATTTTCAGCAGCAGAGTTTACTGTAAACAAACTTAGATGTCAACTTGGAGAGGATACTTTAGATGCTTGATATTTCTTAGATCGTATTTTCAAAGGAAAACCGATTAATTTAAAAAAAACACTGAGCTATTTAAACTAATCTTCTTTTTTATCTTGGTATGCAATAATTTTTTTATATTATGCAACGTTTTCAAATTTTAACAACGATCACATATAATTAGAAATTTAAATAATACATCTATTTAATTTTTTATTGTTATGTGTGTGCATGTGTTAAGTTCTTTTATTTTTTTTATTTTTGCAAGCAAAATAAAAAGAATTATGTAGGGGAAAATCTTGTGTTTTCGATATCCTAAATTTGTAATCTTTAATTATTTGGTTATGAGAATAATTCAAAATTTAATTACTGATATTAATTATCTTTTCACATTGTAAATATTTACCAATTCAAAGACTTTTTTAACATCAAATGAAAAAAATTATTTGGAAAATAAAACATAAACATTTTTTTCTTACATTGTCAAACATTAATAGCATATTTGTTTTAATTTCCAGTTGTTGTAATTTATCCTATACTTTTTTATTATTAAAGTAATACATTTTGAAATTGGTATATTTTCATAAGTTAGGCTGTATTTTTGCTTTAATTACTTTTTTTTACAATATTGTAAAATTTAGCTATTGTAAAAATTGATTATATTAGAGAAATTCTAATTTTCGTAATCCCGGTACTATCCCGGGATCCCGGGATTAAATCTAAACAATCCCGAAATCCCGGGATCGGAAATTAGTCTCGGGATTGTAATCCCTAATCTCAAAATGACTCTTTGCTTTTGCAGTTTAAACGTTTCTACGGATGGAACAATAAAAATATTCCTTTCTTCCCAAAATATAAATTCTTATTAATTCATCTGCAAATCAAAGAGGATTCATTTGGAGGTAATATTCAACTTGAACTTTATCTGCCTGAAGTGAAATAAATTTTAGTTTGCTTTTAAATTATTGATTTACACGAAACAAATGATTTAAAAATATTTTGTTATATACCTAGAGAACTTTTCAAAGAAAGGAGAACTCACACTTCCATAAAATTATTTTATTTAGGTGAACAAACAAATGAAAATGTAGTTTCAGTATATCAAAAAATAGAGGGTCTGAAGCATATTTTTGCATTAAATTTTCGACAATGACTTTTAATATATAACGTCAAAAATTCAAGGAAACATTTTTTTTTAACACTACATAACCTTTCACGCGATACCCCACATAAAAAAAAGACTTTTTTGAAACAATATATTTAGCCCCTCATCGTTTTTCCTAAATTTATATGAGAATAGTCAATTATCTATAAATATGTCGTTCAATAACCTTTGTTACTTCCCCCAATTCAAACTTTCCACGTTCCTTAGGTTACGAGTAAAATAGCTGTGACAAACGGACAGACAGGTACAGGAATGATCTTATAATCGCTTCCGTTTGTACTTTTTAATATGGAACCCTAAAATTTACACAATAGATATTTTAAGAAACGAATAAACATGTTGGATGAAAGAAACCTTAATTTTATTATTTGTTCATATAAGATGTAAAAAAGATTCCATTGTATTATTTCGATTTAGAAAAATATATATTTATTGTAACACAATTTGTTTTTGTATTTCTATCGCCAGATTTTGAATATGATTACAAAGAATGCTTGTTAGGATATTTCCTATAATAACCACGACAACGTAATTTATAAGTCTTAACACTGGAAATTAAGAGAAACAGTGTACATGCTTATATGTTCATATGTTTGAAAAAAGATCACTATTATATACCTGTTTCACTATTATTCACTAATATAATTCACACGTTTTAAAAGTTGATATGATGCTTTATTAATTTTCTCCAAATCCTATTTAACTTTATATTCTATTCTAAAAATTTTTTATTCTGAAAAGTCTTCTTTGAAAGTATGCTTTCTTTTTTGGAAAGTATTTAATTAATGTACATTAATAAAGACAATAATTAATTTTAACCCCTAAATCAATTGCTATATCTGCCAAATATAACATGCCTGTTAGTATGAAATTCACAAGAATTATAAATAGAATTGCCAGATTCAGTGACACAAAATTAGTGATACACCCTCCCAATAAAAAAGTGGGACAATGTCGAATAAAAATCCGAATTGTGGTGTAAACTTTCAGTAAACTCCATTAAAATGAATTATATTTATAAAGAAATCAACGTAGCGCCCGTTTACAGTGGTGCCGACGTATCACAACTGGACTGTTGACGATTGGTCTACCGTGTTCTTCTCAGAAGAGGATAGATTCAATCTATTGACACCACGATCTTACAACACCACGTGTCTCTTCGGAGTATCCCATTCCCAAGCATTTAATCGGTAAATTAGCAGAATTTCTTTTTATGCCTAATAATTGTATTGCACGCTCACTTATAAAATTGTTAGTACTTCTGACATCTATTATACATCTCAATAATTTATTGCCTCCATAATTATCTTTCACATTAATTAGCGCAGTTGCATGTATGCCAAATGATTTTGAATTTATTTCCCCAAGACATGAATTTATGGACAAATTTGTATTATTAGATGTTTCAAGAGCAGTCTCACTAGTATGACACGAGGACTGAGGCGTTACTTGGTTTTTTATATCTGGATAGTTAGTTTCTCGTCTTTCATAGTGTAATAAGGTATTATGACTCTTCAAATTACATTTTGAACAAACTCTTTTTGACTGACAATTGGTTAATTTATGGTCAGCAGATAAACATGCAAAACAAAGATTTTTATTTTTTACAAATTGCACTCTTTCACGAACAGATAATTTTAGAAACTCACAACATTTAGGTATTTTATGACTAGGTGAAGAACAATATTTACACTCATTATTGTTAACAGAAACATTCATCGCAGTTAATTTAGGATAACTGTTTTTCTTATAAACACTATTTCCTTTAGCAGATTGTAATGAACGAGCATAATCTTTCAGAAAATTTATTAATTGATCTAACGTTGGAAGTTCGTCATTTTTTAACTGTCGTTCCCACCACAGTTTAATATTAGAGTCAAGTTTTTGCAAAAGTAAATAAATCAACAAAGTTTCTGAAAAGCCACTTACCTTCTGATCCAAGATTTCGAAAGATCGAACACATTCATTCGTCATATCCACTAAATTAAGTATTGCTGCCAGTGAATCGCCTTGAACGAATGAAAAATTTAATAATCTTCTTATATGAGAATATATTAATTCTTTTTTTTTTTGAAAACCGTTCCGTTAATAATTGCCATGCTACATTGTATTTCGAATCTTCAATAGGTATTGATTTTATAATTTTTAACGCGTCTCCATGACACGATAATTTTAAATATTGCAGTTTCTGAGCAGGCGATAAATTAGCATTTTCGTGTATACTTGCTGTAAACAAATCTTTGAAGCTTAACCATTCATGAATATTTCCACTGAAAGATGGTAAAGAAAGTTTTGGCAATTTCATTTCACTCACCTCCTTTTTTGGATTGTCCGTATTTATTTTTCTAGCATTAATTTCACGTTCAATTTTTACCGTTAATTCATCTAAGATGTCTTGTTCATCCTTCTCTTCTATAAATAAATCAATGTCTTTCTCTTCACATGCATAAAAAATCGATTAAAATAAATTCTTTAACTCTTCATCTAATTTTTCAATTTCTTTTTTAAATAACTGAATTTGTTCTAAGTCACACACACTCAAGTCAGTTTTGAAGAATTTATTTTTCACTCTTGTAATTGAAGATTTTAAAACTTTTTTATCAGTCAATATTTTCTTATCCATTTTTTCCTTGCGTTATTCTATTTGGCACTATTCCAATTAGCTCATTTTACTTTCGAATGAATTTTACGCACGCATTATTCTATTAACTTTTTACTTAAATTTCGCAATACTCCGGCTGCGATACCGACCAAAATGTTGTGTCGATATATTTGAAGAAAGCAGTAGACTGTATAATCACTTTTCACACAATTTAATAACACATTTCACAAATAAAATCCGCTGAGGGAACACAATGCACCATTTCGTCGAGATTCACAAACTCAACATAAAGTAAACATAAAAGAACAATAATATCCCTGCGCAGAGGGAAAAACACATATTATCCCTACGCAGAGGGAAAAGCACTGGGATAAAAAGCAGACGATTTTTTAATTAAACAATGATTAAGCGACTTATTGTAATAAACCGTGTTCATTTTAATGCCGATAGCATGTATAGTCGTAGAGAAATTAAGGTTTTTATAAAAACATTCCTAAATATTGACATCTTTTTTGCTTATAATTAGCAGAGTTCCTAATATAAAATAATATTTTTTTCTGAAAATAAGACAAACAAAATTGTCTACAATTGTAATCAAAATTAAAAAATATAAAAATTGTTTGAAAAATGAGCAGGTTTACTAAATAATTTTGCATTGCACATGCGTGAATGATTGATTTAAAAATTTTATTTCTGTTAGCTAAATGTATATAGCAACTTTTGTAAAGGTTTCAAAAACATAGCTAGAAAATTCTGAAAGTGACCGTTGATAGAATAAGCTGAAAATCTATTATTTCCAAAACGAAGCATAACAATGAGGGGTTGTATCCAGCTATAGTACTACGTGCCGTATTGTACATTCTATATTGACACCGATCAAATGATAAATGGATACAGACTCTCGCCTTTTTGCTTCATTTTGGGAATAACGGATTTTAAGTTTATTCTATCGATGATCACTTTCAGAATTTCCAAGCTATGTTTTTGAAACTTTTACATAAGTTGCTCTACACATTTAGCTAAAATTTTGAAATCTTTCACGTTTGCGCAGTGACAAATTATTTAGGAACCCTGCTTATTTTTCATACAATTATTATTATTTTTTAATTCTGATTACAGGGTATTGTGCACAAATTTTTTTGTGATATTTTCAGTAAAAAGTATTATTTTAGATTCAGAACCGTGCAAATTATAAGCAAAAAATTTGGGACAGTTTTTAAATCAAACCTCAATTTTTCTACGAGTATACATGCTCTCCACATAAAAATGAACACTGTTTATTACAATAAGACACTTAGTCATAATCTACAGCTTGAACGCTTTTGCTACATTAGTTTTGACCTATTTAACCCAAAAGATATTCGTTCTTTTTCAATTCATTGACGGTCCCAAATGAAGTTTCGGGAAAAAATCTTTATGGTAATGTATGACCTGTAGTATTATGTTTACACTTTTAGAGTTTCAGGATAATTCCTCATTTATTTTTTAGATATTCAACAAAATGTGAAAAATCGCAAGTGGCCGGTCACGTTTGGCCATATAGTGTATGACATTAGCACTCGGCTAATCAAAAAGTACTCGTTGTTTTTATAAATACTTCTCTAAATATAAAAAATATCGTGTGGCAATAATTAAAATGCACCTGTTTGAAGGGTGAAATTAAATATTTGATAATTTTCAGTGCAGAGCATGCAGCAATACAGATTTTAAAAAAGTTAAAACATATTGAGCATAAATGTACATGATGGATGCATAAATGACCAATGGAAAATTTCCAAATTTTTAGAAATTTTAACCTACACCTAGTCAATTACTGGTGTAGAAAATTTATAAGATAATTTTTTCATTAATTTATAGTTAACGGCTTTTTTTAATCAAACTTCTTGTTTAACGAAAATCAGTGTACTTTGCCAAAATCCTGTAAAAGAAGTATATCATACAGTGGCCATTTATCGTGATGCGTTTTGTATTTGCGTAGAAAAGGGGATTCTGACAAAAGCAATAATATTTATTAATATACCTGCATAACTTATGATAAAAATTCAGTACGCTAAGTTAGAAGAAAGTAAAAATCCTATTCAATACACTTATTCATTATTGTAATCTACATATGAGTTGAAAAAATAGGGGTGATGAGGCCAACAAAAATGACATATATGATGAATTATTTTGTAAATTTTTCTTCTGTTTCCAGTATTTTATCTGTAATAAATTCTTTTTAATGTATTACTTCACAGAAGTAAACAAAAAATAATTTGTTGTTATTTGTTATTAATACTTAAAAATAAAAATAATGAAAATCAAGGATCTCCCAATTTGTCGTTCACTTTTTTAAAGAAACACAATCCCAATTTTTTTGTCAAAACGTATTAAGTGTCAATACAGCGGAAGATGTTGCTATGTCGATCCCGTATAATGTTATATTCGCTATAATTGCGTCCATCCAATAAAAGCGTTTGGAAGATTGAAAAGCAATTGGACATTTTTTATCTAAAAAGGCGTAAACGAACTGCAAAAATTTTCTCTTTCGGATATTTTCTTTCATTACTTCCATAACACTTATTTTGTTTGCTATCTGTAAAAAATACAACAAATGAGCAAAGGAATCCGTTGAATGATACTTCTAAAGAAAAGACAATGAAGAAAAAAGTTAATGAAAGTTATGAAATAGAAACGTAATATCACCTTCTATAACTCTTTTATCTTCTTCTTTTTTTAACGACTTTGTTCTGTTTCCTCCAACTGTTAACCCCTTCGTGACGGGAGCCTTTTACGAAATTTTTAATGTTTTTCCTACGGTGTTTTAAAGCAGAAATTTGTGCTTTATTAAATCGAGAAAATGCGCCGATTAAAAAGGCAAATTTTACAGTAAAATTTTACTGGTAGGGATAAACAAGGATTCCGAAGCCTTTTTGCGGCACATATACGTGTCGCTTGTCCCCAAGGGTTTAAAGTATTTTTGGGAAAACTTTTCGTGATACGAAGTATCATAATTCATCTTGAGTTTTAGTAGAATAAAATTAGGGTTGTAACAATATCACTAATAATATGCTAAAACATAGGCAATTTCATTTTTATTTATTTTTTTTTTAAAAGAAAGTATTGTAATTATTTTTTTTTCGACTTCCGCTTTTTAACCGATTTCCATGTTTTAAGTGTTAGAGACTCTACGGAACATATTTCTGCGAAATATCTGCCTGTCTACGTGTGTGTCCTATTTGTGTTATTAGATTAAAGACTTAATAGTAAATATAATCGAAAATATATTACTCTTCATATAACGTAAAAACAATGCATTTATCCCCACTCTTACATTAAATTTATCCTCACATTTACAGTAAGTTTCTTGTAAGGCACTTTTTAAAACAAAAATCACTGAACAAGAAGTAAAAATACAACAAGAAATTATTTTATAAAATTTGAAACAACATCACAGGCGTGATGAGTAAGGGAGAGTGGGGATACTTGAGCAAAGGGGATACTTGAGCCACCCCTATTATCTCTACAGTTGGTCAATTTTTCTTTCTAAAACTGGCAACATGGTAACATATTTATAGTTCTGAACATGTAAAAAAGAAATCACATACCTTGGTACCATTTTGAAAGTATGGTGATTAGCTGTTTGAGCTCTGCTGGTAGAATTTTCTACCATATAATTTTAATTCTGAAATGTCACAACACCACCAGAAAATTCGACCAAATTTATTTGAAAAAGGGGCTCAAGTATCCCCTGCATGGGGATACTTGAGCCACAATGTAAAAGAAAAAGTAAAAATTTATTAGACATAGAAAAATAGTTCAATATTAATTGAAAGTGCTTTTCAATTGAAGAAAAAATATCAAATTTTCATTTTCAATATTTTATTTTGTTCTAAGAAATTATAAAAAATTAAAAAAAATTAAAATAAAAAAAAGGCTCAAGTATCCCCATCTTCCCCTATTATTTCTTTTGCACACCTGTTTTAAGAAATAAAGGAAGCTATTTCAGTGTTTCTCTCTTGATAATAAAAGCCAACATCAAAAATTCAAAAGGAAGACAAAAGAAGAAAGAAATAAATAAAAGCAGCAAAATAAAAAGATACTCAATTTTTTCGAAAAGAGAAATGAAAAAAGTAAATCCCTTCCTATAGGGTTATTGCAATACGATTTTTTTAGATGTTTAGTTTCAGATTTCGTATTTTCATTGTAAGAAAGTTGTAATATTACTTTGAAAGAGAAGATGATATTTTTCTTGATTATTTTTTTTTCTTTATCTTTGGGTATAAAATCTCATCATAGGTAAAAGCTGAGTACTCAGATAAAATATTCTGCAGAGGTTTTAAGTTGTAATTAATTGTTTAAAAGATGAGGTTAATTAAGAATATTATGTTGTACGATTTTAAATATCAGATACAATAGTCAAGTTTTTGATTTTTATGCATTCAATTATGGGTAAATCAACTGTAATGGTATGCTTCAGTGCGTAGCTTTATATTTTCTAATACATTTTTATTTCAAATGGGTGTATTTAAAAATGGGTGTTTAGGAAAGAGCATAGTTCTTTAAAAATCTTTAGAAAAACGAAAATTATAATGTCGAAATAAAATACTTCTTCGTTTAGGCGATATTTTAAGCTTCAAATTTAATACAAAGAAAAGAACTGTAAACATTTTGTTGTATATAAGAAAGGAAGGCGAGTTAAAAATTAAAAATGCTATGCAAAAAAGTAATATTAACAAAAATATATAAATAAAAAAAACATCAAATTTATACACGTAACCTATTTCTTTATTTTAAAAAAATGTTAATATATATTTTTCTATTTCCCAATTGTGTTATCTAATATTGATATAATATCGAAAGAACTCATGATTGGCTTATTGATCAAGGCACACTATAAGGAATTTATGCAGCTTTACTAAATAAAATTGCTGGCAGATTTAATCCCTACATTTTGTTGAATAATTGAACTTACATAACCGTTGTTGTGTAACACTACTGTGTGATACTCCATGATTTATATCAATTTAACTGTATCGTTATACAAGTTTAATTACTCTGTAAAATTAGAGGCAGTATGGTCATACCAACTTAATGGAGCAACGTTACCTAAACTTCTTACAGTAAGTAGAGAACTGAAATGAGTACGTCAGGATAAGGAAATATGGAAAGTAGGATTTTACGAAGCTTTGTTTTGATATGTATCTAGGAAAGCAAACAAAAATGTCTTTAAAAAATTCTGCCTCTAAGGGGTGAAATTGGGAATCGAAAAGCTTTAGCTCAAATCACCATTTCTCAGAACAATTTTGGGTAAGAGCATAGCATAACAAATCTTCTAAAAATAATTAAACACGATAAAATACAGCTATAATAACTATAAAATAAATAAATAAATAAACTTTTAAATGCGCATTTCAGCAATTTTCGAAATTTAACAACTGCAGATGTTAAAAAAAATGGGTTCGGCAGTTTTAAGTCTTTTCACCATAACTCAGTTGCATTTTTAATTAAGAGCACAATATACAACTAAACTAAATGCCTAAAACATAGATAACCCTTACCTAGTGCAAGCAATTTCGTTTCTGTAATTCTGAATTCGTACCGGAATGTCGGTAAATTTTTATTTTAATAAAAAAGAAAAATTATTTTCAACGTTTTCTTACCAAAGTTATCAAATTAAAATTTAATTGAAAGATTCTGGCTCAAATCGTGATTAAATTGAAGTTGGATATATATTTATCCCATCTCAATTCGCTGGGTTAAACATGTATTTCTGTGAGAATAGCAAAAGGACAGACTAGTATGAAGCGGGTAAAGAGGCATACAGAAAGATGGATAGACGGATAAAAAAGAGGTAACATTCTGGGATGTAAAATTTGTATGGTGTTATACTGTGCATACAATTTGTAATTTTTTAAAAGAAATTCAGTATAACCTCCGTAGCTATTCTGTGTATTCTCAAGTGTATAATTTCTAATTGCAGTGCATCCACTCTGTTTTTTTTTTCTTCTGGAATATATCAAAGATTACCACTCAATTGAATAAATTTTACTCTCTCGTTGCCAACGCCGTTATAATATGTTCACAGAGCTTCAGGTTTCACTAAATTATAAGCAGTAAATATATTTTGATTTTAAGGATTTTCAATATATTAAACAATGATTAATGCAGTCAAGGATATTACTTTCATATTCGTAATTAAGGTTCTAACCTCCAGATGCGGCACGTTCTAAAGTACCTGATAATATTAACATAAATTATTTATACAAAATTACAACGTTCCCTTTTTTATGTTATTGAATTTTTTTTCTTTTCGTTCTTGCAGACTTCCGGAGTTCGAGCAGAATTATTTAGGTTTCTGTCAGCACTACAGAGGCGTGGCTTGTTCTCAACTCATCGGCAACCGCACCGTCTACGTGAAGACAAAGATGATCCTCAATCAAATGGAAGAAAGTTGGCAGCCATATTCACCATCCTGGCCACGGGTAAGGAAGAAGAATTTCAATACAAATAAATCATTTCGTGGTACATTTACAGAGGTCACGGACGTCCATAGAAAAATCTCTGGAAAGGGGCAAGACTTTGAAATAGTTTGCTGCCAATCCAAGTTTTCTACACTCATGTCCATAATTTAAAGATAATGCCAGTTCCAGGAAATAAAGGTATGGAAACAAAAAACAAACGTGACTTATTTGTCAAGCCCATTTATTAAACAAAAGAAAAATATCCAAAACGATGGTATATGCTTGATAACATTAATATAATCTATAATTGTTGCTCCCTCGACCAATTACAAAATGTATCCCCCTTAAAAAAACTTAACATTATATGGTTGGTATGATGGTTAATAAATTGTATTTCTCCCAGACGACAAAATACAGTCCGCACAATGCCTAAGCATGCTGAGTATCAAATTATTAAGCTGATTTTGGGGAAGATTACTTCACTCAGCAAGCAATGCTCTCCGAAATTCCAGCACACATGTAGGAGGGGGTTGACGGACTGCAACCCGTCGGCCAAGCATATCCCATACATATTCTATCGAATTGAAATTAGGCGAAAATGCTGTCCAATCCATACAGGTAATATCCTCAGCTTGAAGGCATTCATTTACGATGTTTGCTTGGTGAGAACGGGCGTTATCATCCATAAACACATATTCTGAGCTCGTGGCACCTCTAAACAAACGTACATGTTGTTCGAGAATGATGTCCCAATAAATTTGGCCTGTCATGGTTCCGGTTTGAACATGTAGATCTGTTCTGGAGCTCAGTATAATTCCACTCCAAACGAGCAATCCTGCACCACCATAATGATGTCGTTCATTGATGCTGTCATGGTGGTATTGGGTGCCTGGCATTCTCCATATGAAAGTCCGACGTGAATCAGACTGCAAGCTAAAGCTGGAATCGTCGGAAAACATTACAAAAGCCCACTGTAACGATGTCCACATTGCATGTTCTTTAGTCCAGGCTAACCGCAAATGACAGTGGGTTGCCGTGAGTGGAACACTGCGCAGGGTACACGTTCTGCGAGCATATAGACCAATACTTCCCAAACACGGTTTGTTTTGAAACAGTGGTACCTATGGCTGAAAATAGCTGAAAAGACAGGTCTGATGTTGTGTTCCATCTTTTTATTTTCGCAGTTACTGCTAAATAACGGTCTTCATTCGTGGTTGTAACTCGGGGATGAACTGTACTGTAACGTCTACTGATATTCCTATCATCTTGCAATCGCTACCAAAGTCTAGATATTACACTTTGAGTTATTTCAAGTTCCACGGATACTTCCATCTGAGTACCGCATTCCAGATGGCCGATAATTCAACCACGTAAAGTATTATCCACATGTGTCCTCTATGTCATAATTGTTCGGTTTTGGCACTGAGAGGTTTAGAAAATGCTTGATAACAGTTTTACTTATTTGTCACTGTTCCTTATATACGCCTCTCTAACACTTTCGTCATTGTGTCGTACTATCGGCGCCATCTGCTGGCTTTCTGAAATTTGCATATTAGTCTTGAAGATGTGTGTGATAATTCTGCAAGTGAAATTTTTACTTTAGTGTTTGATTTCCATGTGATTCTAAATTATCCATAATTTATGGACATGAGTGTAAAATAGACAACATAAATATAAATAAAATAAAAATAATTAGGTTTTTTTGTGCTAAAGTATTCCTGAAAAATAAGTTTAAGCATGATATAAAAGCAATCCACTGTTGTAACATTAAATATCAAAAAGCAACTAACTAGTTTAAGTAACCTAGTGACATTTTTTGGGGGGAGGGAGTCAAAGTGCTGAATTTAAACAGTTTACTGTAATTTACATCATGGGAGATCCGAAACCCTAAATCTCCATTTTGTATAATATTTTAAATAGATGGATGTAAAAAGAAAAAAATGAACGACCTAAATTTAATTTCTAGGAAATCTGTGATATACTTCCCTCTTCCTCTGACGAAAAATGTATAGTTTCTTTTCTTTTCTTAGAACTTAAGAGACTACGTCAGTCAAGCGGAAAGACCAGTATGATAATACTAATCCTATAGAATAATTTTATAAAAATATGAAGGTTGCATTTCAATATTTTAAAAAGATTTTATTTTGCATTGCACAGCCAAAATCTATTTGTACAAAGGCCGTTTTTTACTTTTTCAATTTTGTTTACATGTAATTTTAATGAAGATATTTTCATTTTTGGAATCGATTTTGAATTGAAAGCGTTCTAATCCGAATCACTAATCTAATACTAATCACGAATCACAATCTAATCACTAATCTAAAACTAATCTAATCCTAATCCTAAAAGTCCGTGATTTGTTTTTGCCTATTCTGAATATGACGAATTACTATTGTTATTTTATTTGCACGAAAAAAATGTATATAAAATAAGTGAATAAATATAATGCAAAAAGTCCGAAAGTTATAGCTTCGTAATCGTAAAAAATATTAGAATTGCAAAGACATTTGTCCTAAAGACGAAAGCCTTACCTTTATCTTAAAATTCCGCCAATTTTAGGATAAAGAAATTGAACCTTCCATTAAATAAGGAAAATATTACTATTCGAAATGAGTTCAATCAAGGCTGAAGCGAATATCTGGACATGAAATTCTCCCCGCTTAAACAAAGTGGTTCATTTTTTTTTCCACAAAAGATTTTATTTGTTAAAAACAGATAAATTTACAATCGCATAAAATCTGACTTAGTTTCCTGCCCATATTATGCAAACTGAAGACAACGACTTTATTCATAAACATACAACTCTTTTAATAATGCAAAGTAATCTTAGAAGATATTTTATATCACAATAGATAACATATCCTGCTGAGTGTCGATGAAAAAAACAGTTGCATTTCGGTATAAAGTCAAAATAAATAATAAATAAATAAAATTTCTTAAGTTTTAATGAATTTATTCAAGCGACAACCTAAAGTTTTTTCAAATGATTCATTATTGTATCTAATCACAGCATTAAAAAGGGAATATTTGGAATACATTAGAATTTTAATTCCTTCTAAAACATTCGAGATTCTTTATTTATACATATACAGGGTGTTTCGCTACCAGACCGACAAACTTTGAGGGATGATAGAAGACATGAAGAGAAACATTATTAAATGGGAAACCATGGGGCGCAAACGTCTTCTGTAGGAGCTAGGGGCCATTAAATTTTAAGGTTCAAAATTTCAAACGATGACAAAAAAACGGAAAAAAGAGTCGATTTGTTTGCTGTTTTTACTAAAACCATTCTTTATATTACGATTTCTTTAGAAAATTTTTTTAAAGATTACGTTCGAAAATTGTCGATAGAGCGCGTTTTAGACTTTAGAGTAACGAACAACTACTTTTTACCGTTATTTTGTGAATGGGCTTGAAGTTATTCTAAAGTTTAGAATTTAACTTAAGTTTTAAGCCCAAAATCGGAAACATTGGAATCGGGTAACTAGCGAAAATTGAACTGTGAACAGATGGGGGATTTTAAGCGCTCGTAAACATTGGACTAATTAATCGATTTTGTTGCGGTTTGCGTGAAAGTAATTCCCTTGGTAATTGTTTTATTCAAAATGACATACAGCTTTGGTGCCCTCATTTTTTGATAGAGGGCGCTTCCGACACATATCCAACATTTCAATGGCATTACTCCTGGGTGTTTTACTACCACCAACATACTTCCAGGAAGTATTAGTGATACAAAGACGACTCAGAATCATATAGGAATGTAATGTTGGAAATGCCTTTTTTGCGAGATACGGTTAAAGGAAGCAGAGAAGAAAAGCAACAGAAACAGCAGTAAAAGAGCAACACGTTAATGTGACAGAAAACAATTTATTTAAAGATTTTACTAGAAAAGGTGTTCGAAATTACAACCAGAAGTAGTCCGGCAAGTTTGACAGCGATGGTAAATGGCGCTGCGGTTTCCCTGCGGTAGATGGCGCTAAACGGTAATGTGTGTGAACAGCGATCACTTTGAAGTGATCATTCGTAAACCGATTAAAAAAGTATCACAATGAAGTATTTGAAAGATGAACAACATGATGGAGCACCTCCACATTTTACCAATGACGTTTGCCGACACTTCAAAGTAACATATGGACAGCGATGGATAGGTCGTGGTAGACAGATTCACTGGCCTGCCAGATCACCGGACCTATCATGTATCGACTTCTGCTGGGATGAAATGAAATGTTGGGTGTATGAGACTCTCGTAATATCAGTTGAAGACCTCGCAGCTGATATTTCTGTAGCTGCCAGAAATCTATCAGAGATGCCAGGAATCTTTTTAAGCGTGAGGAATTCCATCCGACGAAACTCTCAAGCATGCCGGGCTATTTCTGGTGGTAATTTCGAACACCTTTTGTAGTAAAACATTTAAATAAACTACGTTTTGTCACATTAATGTGTTGCTCTTTCTCTGCTGTTTCTGTTGCTTTTTTTCTCTGCTTCCTTTAACCGTAACTCGCAAAAAAGGCATTTTCAAAGTTACATTCCTATATGATTCCGAGTCGTCTTTGCATCCATAATACTTCCTGGAAGTATGTTGGTCTGGTAGTAAAGCACCCAGGAGTAATGCCATTCAAATGTCGGAGATATGTCTGAAGCGCTCTCTATCAAAAATGATTAAACCAAAGCTGTATGTCAATTTGGATAAATTAATTACCAAGAGAATGGCTTTCACGAAAACTGCAACAAAATCGATTAATTTATCCAAATTTAATGAACGCTTAAAATCCCCCCATCTGTTCACAGGTCAATTTTTGCTAGTTACTCGATTCCAATGTTTCCGATTTTGGGATTAAATTTTAAGTTAAATTCTAAACTTTAGAATAATTTCAACCCTATTCACAAAATAACGGTAAAAAGTAGTTGTTCGTTGCTCTAAAGTCTAAAGTGCCCTCTATCGACAATTTTTGAACGTAATCTTTAAAAGTTTTTTCTAAAGAAATCGTAATATAAAGAATGATTTTAGTGAAAACAGCAAACAAATCGATCCTTTTTTCCGTTTTTTATCATCGTTTGAAGTTTTGGATCTTAAAATTTAATGGCTCCTAGCTCCTACAGAAGACGTTTGCAACCCATGGTTCCCTATTTAATAATGTTTGTCTTCATGTATACTATCATCCCTCAAAGTTTGTCGGTCTAGTAGCGCAACACCATGTATATGTATAATAGTTTGTCCTGACTGATTGATAATCAACGCTCAGTTCTAACTACAGGACGTAGGAACATGAAAATTGGGATAAATATACTGCTTATGATGCAATCGCTCACTAAGATGAGATTTTTGAAAATTCTCCCTCTAGAAGTGAGGACTAACGTGTGGGGAAGGGGTCGAAAATTCTGAAACATCGTCATATATCTCTGTAGCCGTTTAAGGTAGCAGCGAAAAATTCCAGAAAATAAATCTTCTAAAAAAATAATTAAACACATATTTCAGCAATTATAGAAACCTGCCCCCCTGACGAAATATAGCCCCCCTGACGTGGTTTAAAGGGGGGGGGGTCGAGCAATTTAGAACATTTGGTACATATCAGCAGTCGTTTTAAATAGAAGTTTGAAACGCTTGAAAATACACCTATAAAAATAATTAATTACGAGTTGCGTCGGACCACTCTTTCATATTATGAGTCTTTCCTCCTTCCGCCCAATTTGCCCTCCCCCGGGGGTCATCACCCAGTAATTTTAAAATTCACTTTTACTCATTTTTTTAATACAAAACCAGCATTTCAATAACAGTTTCTTTGGAAGTGGATGATTAACATAGAAATCCTATTGCGGAAGAAAAATGTTCAAAATTTTGAAAACTTAAGTCGTAAAGGGGCAAACGACTTAGTGTTTATGCATAAAAAAGTGCCAACCCTTCTCGTAAAATGGATCTTGAGTTGTTTTTTGTATGTTCACAAGGCATAGATTAACTAAAGTTAAAACCATCATAAAAGATTTTTTTGATCATTTGACACAGGATGTGTTACTTAGTACTTTTCACGAGGATATTAGAGACGTGAAATGAATCTAAAGTAGTTTTAGTTAGACATAATTTATGAAAGATACAATTTAAAGCACTTTTGTTCAAAAGATAATTTCCTATTAGTGCTTTAAATCGAGAAAAACCTCAAATGTATGGATGTATATGTATGTATATATATATAAGTGTTTTTGAGATTTAAAGAATTATATTACTAAAAAAAATTCTTTTTTTCTGAAACTGAACTTTGGAGGGTTTTCGAGTAGTTTTATAGTATATTAATCAGCTTTCTGAAATTGAAGGACTGGTTTTTAAGATGCTATCATTTCTTAATTAAAGAATTTCAACTGCGTAATTGGTTTTACATATGGAAGAGTAAGAAAAATTAATAATATTAATTTTATTCTTAATGCTATGTATTTTTTTATGTTTGTTTGTAGAGCTTTCTTGTTGAAAATGTTTACGTGAGAGTCGATAGAAAACAAAAAAACTATATTTGGTGTAGAGAAAAATGCTTAATACACTGTAAGAGCAACTCGATAACATCTCCGAAAGCCAACGGCTGCAAAAGAAATTCTGTTTTCATA
Organism: Maratus speculifer; assembly: GCA_964019185.1. Lineage (NCBI taxonomy): Eukaryota > Metazoa > Arthropoda > Arachnida > Araneae > Salticidae > Maratus > Maratus speculifer. The sequence goes on from OZ025300.1 coordinate 274,585,636, forward strand.
AATGCTTCTTTACATCTTGAAAATACATTAGTTTCTGAGGTTTCTAAAGATAAAAAAATGATTTTTGGAATAAAGGATAATTCGTTGTAAAAGGTTGTTGTATATTTTTGTCCGTAGTTATTTTATATTCTTCTAGATTAAAAAACATTTCTCTTTTGTCACAGTGCATAGATAAAGATGAGTACAGTCGGTTGTTTTATCCTATACGTAGTTATACATTTAAAAATCTAAAGCGGAACTTCTGGATAGTTATTTTAGATACATTTATAAATGTTTAAATATAGTGCTAAAATGTTTGCGGTAATTATATTTTAATCGTAATTTAAAGAAGTAAATGCATGTATATGTACTTTGCTTTTATAATCTTCACTTCTACGAATGAATGTAAAACAAGCATTTCAATACAAATTTTATCAGTAGTGATTGATTACCATAAAAACGCTATCCGCCGTGGAAAAATGTCCGAAAATTTCGAAAACTTAAGTCATAAAGAGCATACGACTTAGCATTTATGCATAAAAAAAGCGCCAAATTACCTCATAAAAATGTATGTCGAGTACTTCGCCGCCTGTCACGTGGGATCGCTTTACAAAAGTTAAAGTCTTCATAAAAGATATTCTTGAACATTTGACACAGGACTTGTTAACTTAATCATTTTCATGAGCATAGTGGGAGACGTGAAACGAATGTAAAGTAGTTTTGTTACACATAATATGTTGAAGATACAAATTGGAGTGTTTTTATTTAAAAGATAACTTCTTATTCGAACTTCAAATTAACAAATATTACTATTCTGTAAGACATTAGTGTAATTCTTTAATAATTTCATTAAAAAACCCAAAATACTTTTGAAATATAAAGAATAATAATAATAAACTAAAAGAAAGTCTTTTTTTATTGTTCTTTAATTTACATACTTGAATACTTTTCCGGCTACTTTTATAGCGCATCAAAGCTCTTCACAATGGCTAAAAATCACATTTATCTGAAAATAATGCCATTTACTGTGGAGATTTGTGATTTGTTGCAAGGTAATTTTATGTTTACAAGTTTTAAAGGAATTAATTTATTCATAACAAATATACTTGAAACGCCAAAATGTTTACTGAGGTGACATTTATTAATAATTCTATTTATTCAAAAGTAGAAATCAAAACCGCATACTTCAGAGTAAAGTAAGTCAAAAGGTGTTACATTTCGCCTGGTAAATTAATCGCTATAGGCCATAGTACACGTCAAGTTATTTAAGACTAATCAGTGGTTCATTTCATTTAATTAACTTTGAAATTTGAAAAAAAAATAATAATAATGAATCATTTATTTGGGGTTTCTAGCAAGTCTTATTTTTTAATTTCATTGATAACATTTTTGCAGAACACTTCATTATCATTTAATATTGATTTTATCATTGGGTTTATCATTGAATATTGATTTAAAGGTTCATAAAATGATATTCGTGGTGATATTTATGCAACATCTAAATAAAAAAGTTAACCCATTAGTGCCAGCGTCCCTTTTTAGGGACGCTTCAAAAGGTGCAAATAGCACTGTTTTTTAATCCGGTAAAAAAGAACAGCAATCTTTATTTTATTTAATTGAAACAATTTCGTAATTAATGAACTAAACTTAATTCTTTTAAAATTGTAGTGCCAACCGAATAAAATTTGCGGAAAAGGTGGTGGGCACGAATGGGTTAATGAATCCATTCTAATCTATTTTGATAAAAAAAATGATTCTTATCAATGTGGAATACTTATAATCATCTCCAAGTTTTTAGTTCTATATAGACATTTATACTATACTGAGTGCAAAGAGTGTTGCCATATATGGTGTTTTTTAAGACTTTCCAACATAGTTGAAAAGTGTTTTTGACTTAACTTTGTCTGTCAGTCTGTTTGATTATTAATTCTCATAAACATACTCGGACTGCACTGATTTGTTTGTATGGTATTGATGCTTATAATAGAAAATTCGGCATTAAATTTAAATGTGTAGCATTGTTAGTTCATTGTTAGGGGTGATCAAAAGTTTACTTTTAAATTAAGATGAATAAAAAATTGTTTTGAGGTTCATTTTTATAAGTAATCAATTTCACACATAATGAAATTGATATGCATTTATGTTGTGCACTGAATAATTTTTAGTAAAATTTTTTAAGTAGAAATTGTATATTTTGCTTCAATATATAAACATCAAAATCTATTTAAGAATAAGATTGTAAAAATTATTTTACTCTCAATGCTTAATGTTAAATTTAATATCTGACGTTTATTTTTATTTCCAGTAAATTTTAATCGCAGTGGTCAATGATCGGTCATTATCGGTCAATTTTAAACGCAGTTGAATGGGACTTTTTTTGCCTTACCTGTTAGCGTAGAGATAGAAATTTACTAAATATCACTTATAGGACCGGGGACCGTATAAAAATTTAATTTTTGTAACTTTTAATGGATTTTTTTTTTTTTTTTTGCCCAAAATCGTTTAAAAAACACTTTTTTTCCTTCTTTAACCATTTGAGGGGCAAGCAATTGCGTTCGTGTAATTCTGAACTCCCACCGGAAATTTGTAAAAAAGTTAAATCAAAAAGAGGATAAGCATTTTCACGACTGTTTTCCACCAAAGTTAGAAAAAGGAAATTTAATGACATTTTTCTGGTGTAAAACTTCATCGGCCATAGGTGGTATATAATATATACCGCCGCCCCTCAAGGGGTTAAAGCCTTTGAATTTGGGACTATATCTGCAAGACTAACGGTTTAGAAAAGAGCCATTGCACACCGTTGAGAGTGGGCACACTGTATATTAAAATGATATGCATATATTAAAATATGTTGTTAATATAAAGGTCTGTACAAAAGAATTTGCGAATTTACTCTTATATTGATAGAACTTAGCAATATTGAATTTTACCCCCATAGTGCATTTTCTTTCAAAACTAAGCTTTTGCATATTATATACTTTTAAGCGGCCTATCTGGTTTTCAAAAGTGTTGTGAGTTTTCTGAAATGCTTAGTTAGATTTACTTTTTTTTTTTTTTTTTGCCTCTTTTATAGGCTAAATTTCGTTAAGAAATTCTGGTAGTGTTTAAATGTGTTTGAAATGTTATTCTTGACGCATGATTTTTTTTCTTTTATGTTTATTAAGAAATTTTGAGCTCACACCAATTTAATACAAATTTCGCTTTAGTTTATTACCGAATTATCATTTTAGTAACCAAAAATAACTATTGGAACATTCTGTTAAAAATTTAGAATTTCTTAACGGTAGTTTTAAAAAGTTTGATACATACGTCAGCTGAATGTATAGTATTGATATTTGAAATGAAACATATAAAAAAGAGACTGTTGTATCTTGCATTTTTTTATTTTATAAATAAGTAAAGTGATGTAAAATATTTCAAATACATTGAAATTGGTTAAATTAATCTATATTATGTATATGTTCTAGTACATTCAAGAAATATTTAAATAAAGATTAATCAGAATAAATATGGATCATAAATTATAATAAAATCAAAATATATTATTACATTATCTCAATAAATATAATTGTTATAAAACACACAAATTACATTGAAATTGTCTACGAATAAAAATCAACCTGTATAAATATGGCTTTTAAATTATTGTATATTTTATCAATTTCATAAATTAAATAAATCAAATTGATACATTAAAGGTTAAATTGCATTAAAATTTGCTAAATTTTAATTTCATATTATACAATATTTTTTAACACATCTGACAATCTTCAAACAAAAACTTAATCTGAATAAATATGGATTGTAAATTAAACAAAAACAATTAAAAATGCCAGTATTTCTTACAGTATCAGAAGAGAATAATTGAGTCTCATCTAAATATTTTCTTTGCATTAATTAATTTTCTTGAAGATTTCATATTTTCGAGAGTGCAAAGCCTCATAAAAGTGAACCGTAAAATTGATGTTTTCATAAAATATAGAGGATTTTTCATAAACTATAGAGGAAATTTAGAGGAATCAAACAAAGTTAAGTACATTTATTTGTCCAAAAATTTCCAGCTTTAAAGAAACCGTTAGCATGATTCATATAATTAACTATTTTTTTTTATCCATACACTGCTTTCTATCTTATGATATTTTACATATTTTAATTATATTTGCAATTAAAACGTTTCAAAAGGTAAGGTATACAGGTACGAGCATTGCGTAATATTCGTCTTAATACAATTTTCTACCGAGTTACCAATTTTCCCGTTTCACTTATTACAAATTAAATTTTCTACCCTTAAACATTACACGCGATTATTCTGGTGTAAAAATGAAATAATATCTTTATGTTCGAGTTTCGAAAAGTTTTATAAACAGTTTTTAAATAAATGCTCCTATATATTTTAATTACCATCAAACACTTTAGAAAAAATTAGTATAATGCACACGTACTGCTTTAATTAATGAATTTTAAAAGTATGTTAAACGTAAGCATAATGAACATGTTCTGTTTTAATTACAGTGTTCACGTTTAAAAATAATGAAAGAGGGTAATTTATCTAATTGTCTTCATTAATTTCAATCTATCTCCTACTTCTAATAAACTCTATAATTTCATGAAATTTAATTACATGTAATATCAATTACTATGCATCCTTTTCTCATTAAATAAAATGTTTTAATTGTATGAATAAAAACAAACGCAAGTCTTGAAAAGTGATCAATTTCTATAGTATTAAAATTAATTAAAATCGATTAAAAGTTTTCAGTAATAAAATTATTTCAATGGCACAGGATCAGAAGACTGGAGCATCAGTACATTATACAGAATACACAATATAGATAACGTTGATCGATCACTTGTGGTTTTAGATGTTTTGCTAAATATCTAGAAAAATGCATGAGTTTTTATCTCGAAACAACAGGTGTGTTGGCTGTATAGTAGTCGTCAAATATAACATTTTCCCCCCAAAATCCATAAACGGCAGTAAACAAATCTAAGAAAAAGGAATATCTTTTGGATTACCTAGTAAAATTGATGGCAATTGAAATTGTAGCATAATAAAAAGATTTCTTATAAGAAACTGAGTTCATTTTTATGAGGATAGCATAAATTCACTGTAAAAAAAAAAAAAAAAAAAAAAAAAAAAAAAAAAAAAGTTAAATTATTTAGGTCCAGTAATGTTGTCAGTAGTTTTTGCCTTAAAAATTGCAGTAGAATTAGATGTAACAAAAAAAAATTACTTCTAATTTTACTGCAAATTTTACGGCGAAAAAAAAACTGGCATTTATGCTGCCAGCAGTTTTTGCCGTAAATATTTTTACAATGTACTTCTGGAGAAAATAAGGTTTTTATGAAAAAAATCATTAATTTCACCGAATGTTTTGCATATAATTTACAGAGTTCTTAATATTAAATAACTTTTTTTTCAGGAACCATGACAAACTATATTACACATAATACCCTGCAATCAAAATAATAATAAAAAAATAATTATTGGAGGAAAATCAAGCGGTTCACAAAATAAAGTACCATTGCACGTGCGCGAATACAATCAAAATATAATGTGCATGATGTATGGAGTACTTTTCTGACGGACTCAAAAACTCAGTTTTTAAGTTCTCAAAGTAACTCTACGGTTACTTTGAGAGCTGATCGATTGAATAAGCTCGAAATCTATTATGTGCATCCAAAAGAAAGCAGAAAGATGAGGGGCTGTATCCAAATATAGTAGTGCGTGAAGTAGTTTGTGTTACATATGAATACACATTGCATAAATTCATGCGCAGTTGCATATTTTTGGGGAACCTGCTCATTTCATCCAATTATTATTATTGTTTTATTCTGATTGCAAGGTATTGAATACAATTCCGTTAATCATGGTTCCTGGAAAGGATATTCTTTTATATTAAGAACTTTGCAAATTATAAGCAAAATTCTTGTTGAAATTTCGGATTGTTTTTATACAAGCTTTAATTTCTCCACGAGCATACGTGCTATTTTTATAAAAATGAGCACAATTTATTACAAGAATCCACCTAATCATATGCTATGCAGTTCCAAAACTTTTGCGAGATTGATTTCCTTAGGATAACGCAAGATGTGAGTTTTTTTTGGGTTTAGTTAATCTGACGGAACCCTACTCGTCACGGTCAACTGTTTGTGCGACCATATATGTATGAATTTAAAAACTATAAATGACTAATTTGGATTTATTAATTAAAGGATAGAGGAATATTAAACGAGACTCTCTCTGTGATCGGCAAGCACACTTACCCGATATTCAATTTGTTGGCCGTTTCCTATGGAATTTTGGTAAAAAAAAAATCATCACAGAAATATATAATGTCTACTATGCTGTTCACACACCTGAAGTTTCAAGATAATCCTTCATGCGCTTTTTTTTAGATATTTAACAAAACGTTTTAAATCGCAAGCGACGGTTCATCGTCAGTCATACAGTTCGATTATAAAGAAATGAAAAATCTACATTAGTATTTTTCAAGTGATACATATAATTTTCTGCAATTCTAGCCATACCGAAAATCTTACAGATCTTACAATTTTCATTTATTAGTTCGTTTCGACATTCGTATCGACAGCCATCTAAAAATAACATTCTACTGAATGATTTTTTTGAACTAGTGTTTTAATCCATCTTTGAAGAAAAAGCATTTTTAGTCTAAGAAGTTATATTTCTAAAATTAAACAGGAAATGCGTTTTAATATTTATGAATTACTCATGCGCAGTTATGTTTACATGAAATGTAAACATAACTGAGCATGAGTATCTCAGCATCAGTGCAATTGCACTTTCACCGTATAGCGAAAAAAAGTTATCAAATGGTGTCAAAAAACCTCCATTTTACACACAACTTAATCGAAGTGCAAAGTCAAAGGAAAAAAGAGACAACTCATAACAAGTTTTCAAAATGTGCCCCGTTAGCCAGGGTGCATGCATCTTAGGGGCGCCGCATGATATCTTGAATGTGTTCCATTCAGCCAGGAGTGTTGCGGACATGTGCCGCCGCTACAGCGATCCATGCCATGAGGTCTATGGCAAATGGAACAATCGTCTCGTTCACCATAGACTTAAGGATATTGTTCACTTATTTTCCGAAATCCAATCCGTATTGTTAACTCTATGGAAGTTTGATACATTCGTATATTAAAAATATCTTGCCAGGAAATTAATATTTTTAACTATTTTTTCTGTGTACTCTCCTATTAGCATGTTTATTTTTTTCCTACTTTTCAAAATATCTTTAAAAACTGAGCTTAATTTTATATGAAGTGCTAAATATTTACTTCCACTTTCTCAGTTTTTAAAATATAAAATATTAAATTTAGCAACAATTTTAGAAGCATTTTTAGAAAGTAGAAAAAAAAGGAGATCCTTTAATAAGAGAACACAGAACAAAGAAGTTAAAAATATCAATATTTTGGAAAGACATTTTGAATATAAAAATGTATGCCCATAGATTTAACATTACGGAGGGGAATTTGGAAATTTTTTTGACCAGTAACCTTAAGATATTCTCAGAGGTAGAAATACAATGTGTTTAGATGCGGCGATTGCAGTGGCGACGTTGCTAGATCGAATAGATCGTGTTCTCAATTCCATCCGTCTCAATTCCGATCCAGTACCGATGTGAATCAATCATCACAGCTCGTGGAGCACATTTGGTACATTTGTTATAAGTTGTAACATTCTATTTGTATTTTGTGCTTCCATTAAGTTTTTCGCACAATAAAGATCTTTTTACACCACTTTTTATCTTTTCTTCACGTATGGTCACGGTTCAAATGCACCACCGCGCTAGCAGTTCCAACCTCTGTTTCCTATGTTATTCTTATTCATCATGATATGAAGATCAGCACATTAAGTTTCTTAACGACTTTTTAAAACATCCTGTCATGACCTGTTTTTATGATTGAAAATATTCGACGATTTTTAATTGAAATTATTACAGATGGTAATAAACGCAAGTCGCACCTTTTTATCTCTATTTATATACGCATTATTAATTTTACAAAGTTAATCTGAATGTATTAAATAATACATTAATCTAAAAATATTTCATTTAGTTTAATAGCAACATTAAGTATACTCAACACATAGCGCATAAAGCAAATGGGTTTAAGACTTAAAAGAAAGGAGGGATTCTTCGACCTGTTTTGATGATTAAAACAATTTCCCAAAAGCATCGATTTAAAGAAAATTCTATTATAGAAGGTAATGATCTTGTAAGAAAACAAATCTGTTTATTATCCTTCCCATCCATTCGGCTCAAACTGCATCTTTTTACATCTATTCCTTGACGGACGAACTATTAATTTTTAAAGATGTGTCTAAACCACTGGGTATATAAATGACACATTAACTTAAAAAAATTTCATTTAATCTAAAAATGTGATATGAAAAAAACTTGAATATATAGCCAATGAAACACATAAATTTCACGAATTAAAAGAAAATTCAGCGACTTCGTTTTGATGATTGAAAAATTTTCGCAAAAGCTCACTTTTGAAGAAAATTCTATTATAGAAGGCAATAAGCATGTAAGAAGAAAAACATTGTTTTCTATCTTTCCCATCTTTTGCGGTTCAAACCGCAATTTTTTATCGTCATTATTTTACGAATTATTAATTTTTAAATATCTTACTTTTTTAACTGTTCGGTTTACTAAATATAACTCTAAATTAAAAGTATTTTATTTAATCTAAAAATGGCGAAATGAAACATACTTGAACAGATAGCATGTAAAACAAATCGATTTCATTGAAAAAAAAAGGAGATTCACCGATCTCTTTGGATGATTAAGACAATTTCCGGAAATCACCCGCTTTAAGAAAATTCTATTGTAGAAGTTAATGAGCGTGTAAGAAGAAAGCCGATCGCCTATCTTCTTACGGATATCGAGTGGATAGTTTATTAATGGAGTAAAAAAAATATGCCTCAAGTACGATAGAAAGTCTCATAGGGATGCGAATCGTCTAAGCTGAAATTCGATCTAGCGTCTGAGATGGAAGTCCTATTTCTTCCTTGAAGTTCCTTCATCGAGATGTTTTTTTCCTTTTTATGATAGGTATTTTATAAGGGGAAGAGGAAACAATTTTTTGTAAAAAATCCAGTAATATACTATGAAATCGCTGTAAATCTTAATGTAACGTAATATTTGGTAGTTACGCGTAATGCAATATTATGTTAAAGCGTATTATATTGATAAGATAGAGCCCATTTTTAATATTAAAAAATAAAGATAATTTGATCTAAAAAATGTGAAATTTAACATACTTGAACACATAGCCCGTGAAAAAAATCGATTTTATGAAAAAAAATGAGAGATTCATCGACTTGTCTTAATTATAAAAACAATCTCCCGAAAAGCATCCACTTGAAGAAAACTTTGTTATTGAAGATGATAAATGTGTAAGAATAAAAAAGACTGTTTGGTATCTTTTCCATTCTTTTCTGGGCTGACCGCCTCTTTTTATCTTCATTCGCTTACGAATTGCTAATTTTAAAACATGTTCATGATTTTTGGTCTGTCCGATCTACTAAATAACATACTAGCTAAAAAGCACCTATTTACTATAAAAGTGAAATAATTAATCATACCTGAATACATTATATCCTGTGACACGAATGGATTTCTTGAAAAAGGAAGAGGGAAATCTATTTCCTTGTTTCATTGATTGAAGATGATTGATTATTGTTATTTTTAAGTGAATGAGATTTTCAGTATTATTGAAGGTAATGAACATACAAGAAAAAAGCGAATTATTGGAATCGTTCCATTCCTTTCGATTCAAACAGCATTCGTTAGGCGTATTACAAATTTTAAAATTGTTCCTGAATTAGCTAGTATAACAAACAAAAAATCAGCTTAAAATTATTTCATTTAATCTAAAAAATAAAATTTTATACTTACTTGAACACACAGTCCATGAAACAAATTGATAATAATAATATTATTATGATTTGTGATAATAACAATAAAGTCGGAACTTGCACATCAAACGTACCAAATGAGGTTTGTTCGTACTACAACGCATTTTTTAAATATACAGTATTTTGGATACAGTAAAGTATCTGAAATCTTTTGTATGGCCCTGCAAACACTACCTGATTTATTTGATTTATTTTACACAGAAGTAACTTGTAAACCTCCACAACGAATACCAGTTTCAGAAAACATGAAATAATTTAACATAATTAAAACCTGTTCCAAATAATGTTTCTCACCATACCATTATGTAATGCAATATTATTGCATGCCTTGTAAATTAATAAAAAATATTCTTTACACCACAAAATGTATATTTTAGCATATATTTCATAGACCCATGTGAATTTGATTACGTTAGGAAGAGTGTAACATCATGAAAATGCACTTGAAACTGTTTCTGTCACTGACCGTAATGTAACGGAATAGTTTTGAATGTCCCTCTAATTGAACTATACATCCCATATCCATAAAATTTTAAAAACTCGATAAAAATATGCAATAATTATATATTTTAAATTTCAAATGATTCGGTTTGGTGATTTTTGCGTTGTTGTATGCAGGCAGATAAATGGACGGATTGAACGACGACTGTAGGTACAACGCATTTACATAGTTATAAACGCACCTAAAAAGAAGATTCACTGAGCTTGTTTTGACGATTAAAACAATTTCTCTGAACACTCCCGCTTGAAGAAAAATTCTATTATAGGAGGTAATGAGTGTGCAAGAAGGAAGCAGGTGGCCTTTCTTCTTACGGTTTATCGAGTGGCAAGTTTATCGACAAAGTGAAATAGAATGCTTCAAATAGGGTGGCAAGTCTCAAAGGGATGTGAATTGTCTGAGTTAAAATTCCACCTAGCACCTCGACGGAAGCCATATTCCTCTCTTGAAATTCTTTCATCTAGATGGCTTTTTTGTTTCTATGATAAGTATTTTTTAAAGGGAAAAGAAATCGAAAAGGAGGGAATATTTTGTGATAAACGCCAGTAATTTATTTTGAAATCATTGTAATTCTTAATGCGACCTAATATTTGGTTGTTACACGTGCTACAATAGTTTTGTTAAAACACGTTATATTGATTAGTAACTGCCTGTTTTAAAATACTGAATAAAACTGAAGATCATTTAATCTAAAAATGGCGAAATTAAATATACTACTTGAAAACAAAGACCATGAAACATATAAATTTTTTTTTTTGGGGGGGGGGGAAAGATTCATCGACTTGTTTTGATGATTGAAATAATTTCCCTAAAGCACCCACTTGATGAAAAAATCTGTTTTAGAGGATAATGAATGTGTAAGAATAAAGAACACTGGTATATTTTCCATATTTTTCTGAGCTGACCACATTTTTTTAACTTCATCCGCTTACGAATTGTTAATTTTTAAACTTGTTCATGATTTTTCGATCGCCCGGTATACTAAATAACATACTAAATGTGAAAAAAATAGACAGATATATATTCCCTTGTTTTAACCTTTGAAGATGTTTAATGATTGTTATTTTGATGTTAATGAGATTTCTAATATTATTGAAGATAATGAGTACATATCAAAAAAGAGAATTGTTTGATATATTTCCCATCTTTACGGTTCAAACGGCATGTCTTCATTCGTTTGCGAATTACTAATTTTTAAAGTTTTCCCTGAATCATCCGGCATATAAATAAATTAATAACTTAAAAGTATTAATTAAATTTAAAAATGGAAAAATTAAACACACTTGATTAAACACTCCGTGAAATAAACCAATTTCATAGAAAAAAAAAGGGAATTCATCCACTTGTTTTGCACTGAAAAACATTTGTGGTAACGTTACTCCATAAAATTGGTGGCAGCTACGATTTATACTTCACTGAGTAATTTTTCACTTACATAATGGTGTAATAAAACCATGCATTACTGGTGTAACATTGCAATGTTACACCGATTATATCGGTTAAAATACTTCACCAAATTGGAGGCAGCAAGGCTGCCACCAGTTTTATGGAGTAACGTTACACAAATGTTTTACAGTGTGGTGATAAAAAAATCTCCCAAAAGCACAGCACCCGCTTGAAGAAAAATTATATTATAGAAGGTAATGGACGTGTTAAAAGGAAGATCGCCTTTCTTCTTACAGCATATCGAGTGGCTAGTATATCGATAGAATGAAATAGAATGCTTCCAGTAAGATAGCGAGTCTAAAAAAGGGGATGCGAATCATCTGAGCTGAAATACCATCTAGCGCCTGAGACGGAAGCCATATTTCTTCCTTCATATTTCTTCATCTAGTGTGTTTTCTTTTTTATGATAGGTATTTTATGAAAGGAAAAAGAAATGGAAGAGGAGATATTTTTTTTCTGATAAATTTCCGGAATTATTTTTGAGAGGTGGAAATGACTATTAATCTTAATAGAATGTACTATTCAGTTGTTATACGTATTACACTAGTTTTGATAAAGTTCGTTATATTGATATATAACTGTCAGTTTTTAAGTATATATAAAACGGAAGATCATTTAATCTAAAAATTATAGAGTTAAATATACTTCAACACATACTCTTGTAACAAATTGAATTCATGGTAAAAAAAAGGGAGATTTATCGACTTGTTTTGATAGTTAAAACTGTCACCTAAAAACAGCTTGAATAAATTCTATTATAGATGATAATGAGCATATAAGAAGAAAAATATTATTTGTTATCTTTCCAATTCTTTCGGTCCAAAACGCATTTTTTTATCTTTATTAATTTACGAATTATTAGTTTTTAAAAGGTGTGTTCCCACTACTCAATATATTAAAGAACACATTAATTTAAACATAATTTATTTAATCTAAAAATGAGGAATTTAAACAACATAAATACATAATACTTAAAAAACATAGATTTCCTTAATTAAAAGAAAATTCAGCAACCAGTTTTGGTGATTTAAACTATCTCATTAAAGCTCATTCATGAAAAAATTCTATTATAGAAGATAATGTACATGTAAGAAGAACAACAATGCTTAGTATATTCCCCATGTTTCCGGTACAAATCGCACTTTTTTATTTTTTATTTTTATTTTACGAATTATTCAATTTCAAATACCTACTTTTTAACTGTCCCGTTTAAATAAATAAAACTCTAACCAATGAAAAAAAACTCTACTAAAACCAAACCTAAAACTAAATAAAGGTTAATTAAATAAAAAATAAATTTATAAAGTTTCATTTGATCTAAAAATAGAGAAATTTACTTCAATTTTAAAGCCCATTAGTCAAGTCAAATCAATAAAAAAAATGATTTCGTTGATTCATTGATTGGTTTAAACGATTAAAATAATCTCCCAATATCACCCGCTTGAAGAAAAATTCTACTATAGGAAGTAATTTGCGTGTAAGAAGGAAGCAGATCGCATTTTCTTCTTTCGGCCTATCTAGTGGCTAGTTTATTGATGGACTAAAAACTTTTGATTCAAATATCTGATTGCAAGTCTCAAAGGGATACGAATCGTCTGAGATGAAACTCGACATGGCGCCTGAAACGGAATCGACATATTTCTTCTTCCGATTTTCCTCATTTCTAAGTGATTCACTTTTTATTATAGATATTTTATAAAGCGAAAAGATATCGAAGAGGAGACAATTTTTTATAATAAACTCCAGTAATTTATTTTGATATGTTTATAAATTTTAATAGAATGTAATGTTTGGTACTTACACGTATTACAACTGTTTTGTTAAAGTTCATTATATAGATAAGTAACTGTCCTTTTTTAAATATTGAATAAAACGGAAGATATAGTTTCGGAAGTTAGAGTAAATGTTTGCGATTAAATATGATGACTCGAAATTATATTTCTGTTAAATTGTTGAATGGTTAAATGTCTTTTCTTTCTTTTTTTTCCTTTGTCTTTTTCTAAACTTTCTAACAAAAATCAAAAGTGTTTATGCAATCGTTTTTTTTCGTTTTGTCTGTTTATCTGTCCACACTTTGACTAGCCATAATATACTCGAATTTTCACGCAAGTTATACATTTTTATCATAGCATGTTTGGTATTGAAATGGAGATATGTGGCATTAATAGTTCATTTACAAGTACATTCAAAATAATTGCGCTACATTACGGTCTAAATCGCCTACGATGTATTTTAATGGGATTACCCTATTTCAGATGTAGTGAAATTGACAATTGTTTGGACCTAAATTATTAATTAAAAATTATACTGTAATGTGGAACATTCTGTACTAATCAACATTTCAGAGCGTACATTAAAAATATCAAATAATTATATTTCTAATTTTAATGTCACATATTATGTAAACATATATCTAGCAGCTATTAATATAAAACCTTAATGAAAAGAAATTAGGAAATGATTTTATGACTCTATATGTTTCAGAGCTCTTAAAATATCAAACCCTTTGATTTCAAACTAACACCAACTATCCGTATAGATTCACAAGTTTCAAAAGTGATGTTAGATTTTTTAAAAAATTTGATTAAACAGAGATTATTTTTTCGCCTTTAATGAGCTTTGTCCAATGATGGCAGATAAATTAGTCCATTTTTGTAAAGAAAAGGGGGTAAATATAGGAATTATTACGTTATTTTATGGTCATTTTCAAATTGAAACTGAAAAGTGAAATTATTAAAATGAATGACCGTTTTTTAATTAGAAGAGCAGATAAGGAAAATTATGTATAAATATAATGCATAAGTTTTTAAAATTTTCGAAATAGTCCAAATAATAAAATTATTACTCTGGAAACGCATTTAGAGTTGATAATAATGTCACAAGTATGTTGCCCATATGTTAAATGTCTTTATATTTAAAGTGGCTAAAATAATTAAAATAATAAGCGGATAAACTTTTAAAGAAAGATAATAGGTCATATTTAAAAAACTCAAGTAACAATATTCCCAACCACTTTAAATGTAATAAATTACTGCATGAGAACTGTATTCAATAGTGAAAATTACGTCATATAGTGAACCGATACATTTAGAATTATTTTGATTTCTGAAAGTTTTTAAATAGTTGAATAGTTAAATAGTATAAAGGGAAAAGAACTTTTTAGAAACTAAAGGAAGGATAATGCCCATAGCATTGTTATAAATGTTAGAAAAACAATGACATTCAAACGGTAACAATCCGATGGCAGAAAATATCCGCCATTATAGTGATAAGATTCCTAAGTAGGTTGGGCAACGGTGTCCAAGTTGGCAGAACATTTTACTCATAGCATTTGGTTACAGGATTCAGGCTATCTGCCGGATAAAATTCCGTCATATACGCTAATGACGCCTGGTGCATGCAAAATCCGACGTGGGTGCAAAGTCCTCCAAGTTACCTGTGAATTATACCTCTGGAGGTGCCTTGGCAGGTGAAGGTCTCGTCATCTGATCAAGGTTCTAAATTGCGAGACCAAATTGAGTAGTCGTTTTCAATACAAACAACAGGATATAACGTTAAGCAACCGTCAAAACAAAGTATGCTAGACTGAGAAGCAAATACTGCAGATGTGATGACGCGCAAGGCGAAGGAATCATATTTTTTGCCGCTACGCGGCAATTAGGCGGTCACCCGCCCCAATACCAGGTATCTAACCCGTTAAGCTGAGGTAACTCGGCAGGTAGGGGCCTGGTCATCGGTTAGAAAGAAAGATAGATAATATCATTCAATCTTACGTAGCCTGGTAATAGTTTTTAAACATGGCACATTATTATGCGTTACTATGAGTCTGTGGAGCTTGAATAGGTACTGGCGGCTGTATTTCGCAAAAGAAGAGCTTTTTAGCATACATATAAACGTTTCATTCATATAAATACATATTATTTATATTGCACTGTTAAAAATCCGAAACTTTTGCTGCATCGTCAGTCCACCGTTTTTATAGAACATCTCTATTCTCTCCAATGAGAATGCTCCATAATACAGTGAAGTAATCTTTTTCTATAAAAGCAATGGAGTGACGATGCAGCAAATGTTTCAAATTTTTAATATTGTATTTTTGTATCTAAAAATGGATAAATGAGTTCTTGACATAAAACAAACTGTATAACTATTGAAAAAATTGCTTGCATACAAGAAATAGTAAACAGGTTGCCCAAAAATGTATTGCCAAATTTTCTTCTTTTGTCAAAGCGAATTTTACTATTTTGACAAGTCCTGTGTACTAGAAAAGTACCGAACAGCAAATTAATGACACATATAAACAAGCATTAAAAATTATTGGAAGGTAAATTTGTTTCCTCTGTATGCCGTTTAGAGTAATTAATAAAACACTCGGAATGAAAAAACAAGTGGAATATAATATCCATTCTTCTCGATATTTCGAAGTTTACATTACGTTTCATTCTCATTAGTAAAGCATATTGAGATAGTTAATTTTACATGAATTGGAAAAATCAATTTCCCCCATAAACTATATAAATGGTAATTATTAGGTGTAGTAAGAAGTTTTAACGCGTTTTTCAAAGAAATGAATATGCAATTCAGAGCTGAGAATAATATATTTAATCATCAAAATAATCTCCATCATTATCTAACACTTTTTGCCACGGTTAGGCAGTTGATGGATGCCAGCAGTGTAGAATAATTCGTCTTTTGACGCGATGAAGTCATCAACCCAATTTCGCACTTCGTCCACTGTCCGGAAGTGTACAGAAGACATGGCATTCAGCATCGACCGAAACAAATGATAGTCCGAAGGGGCTATGTCGGGACTATACGCCGAGTGTTCCAAAACTTCCCAGCCAAGAGTTACTAACGTGTCCTTGACTGGTTTTGCAACATGAAGCCTGGCATTTCATGGAACAATTTCACGGGGCGCAAACCTTTATCAGTAAATGGACGTTTTTGACCGATTTCCTAGATCAATTGAAGCGATTGTTGCTTGTAGCGTTCAGCTGTTACACTTATACCAGGCTCCAACAGTTCGTAATAGAGTACACCCTTCATTTCCCACCAGATGCAGAGGAGAACTTTTTTACAGTGAATGGGTGGTTTCGGCGTTGATGTTGTTGCTTCGCTAGGATTCAACCAATATTTTTTGCGTTTCGGATTGTCATAACATATACATTTTTCATCTCCCGTCACGATTTTCTACAAGAAAGATTTTCTCTGTTGCCTGTTTAGCAGATTCATGCACTTGAAGACAGGCTCATCTCTGTTTTTCTGGATCAATGCCTGTGGCACCCATCTTTCTGCCTTCTGAATCATTCCCATTGTGTGTAAACGATTACAAATCGTTTTTTGGGATACCTAAAATTGTTCAGCAAGTTCTTTTTGCGTCTGAAATGCATCTTCATTAAGCAGAGATTGCAAATCTTCATGACTAGCCTTCAGTGGAGAACCGCCACGTTCTCAATCGCTAACATCAAAATCACCGTCTTTAAAACACCGAAACCAAAATTCGCATGTGCTTTTTGATACGATTTCCTCTCCAAGAACAGACCAGATTGACTGATATGCTTTTGAAGCACTTTTTCTTTGGTGAAATTCATAAAGTATGAGGTGACGAATAAATGACTTATCATATGACATCTTTGGCTTCAAAATTTCAACTTTACTTTCACTTTTCCCCCAACTTTTGCGTCGATTTGAAATCGCTGAAATAGTTCTTGTCCAATGACACCAATGCTGTCTGCTGGTTGGCGTGTTATTTCGCGTTAAACGCCAAAGAAAATTCGCTTTAAAACTTCTTACTACACTTAATAATATATATTTCTGTCGTCGGAGAATGGACAGTATGAACTTTGTCCTCCTTCTCATCTTTCCAGTGGTAGCGACGTTTCGGTACCTAAAACTAATAACCGCTTTTGTATGACCGTGCTACAAATATGAAATGTTTAATTGATACCGATAGTGATGTTTCGTGCATACCAGTAAAAAGAAACCAACACGGTTACCATCAAATTCCCGACTCCTTAGAATTATATGCCGCAAATCAGTCTAAAATAAAAACCTTCGGTACTAAATTATTACAATTGAATTTAGGTTTACGCCGAGTTTTTAAATGCAATTTTATAGTTGCTGAGGTTTCGACACTCATCATCGGAGCAGACTTTTTGAGACATTTTAATCTACTTGTTCATATTAGGAATAAGAGACTTATCGATGGAATAACAAAAATATGCACCTCAGGCAGTTTGGATAATGTTCAACAAGGGGCAGGTAAAGTCATTATAGAAAATTCCCGGTATCACGCCTTCTTAAGATCTTATCCAGATATTATAACCCCAGATCCCGGATTTGGGAAGGTCAAACATTCCACAGTGCATCATATTGAAACAGTTGGGCCGCCAGTCCATAGTCGCCCAAGAAGATTACATCCAAAAACTCTCGATGCCGTTAAAAAGGAATTTGAATTTATGATTGAGAAGGGTATTTGTCGCTTATCCAATAGCCCCTGGTCTTCGCCCCTTCATATTGTGACTAAATCCACAGGTGGCATACGTCCTGTTGGTGATTATAGGCGCTTAAACGCAAAAGCAATTCCAGATCGTTATCCCATTCCTCACTTACAAGATTTCTCCTCTGCTCTCCATGGCCTAAAACCAACTGGTAGGCCTTCCCACCCGGCCGAACCTGCTCTCCATGGCAAAACTATTTTTTCAAAATTCGATATTTTTCGGGCTTACCATGCGATTCCGGTAAATGAAGAGGATATCCCGAAAACTGCAATAATAACACCCTTTGGCCTGTTCAAATTTCCCTTTTTAGATTTTGGTCTCTGCAACGCTGCCCAAACTTTTCAGCGATTTATCAATGAAGTTTTAAGGGATTTGGCATTTTGCTTTGCATAGTTGGATGACATTTTGGTTTTATCTGATAATGAAGAGCAGCATGCAGAGCATTTAAAGCAATTATTTCAAAGACTCAGCGACTATGGGATACAACTAAATACATCTAAATGTGTGTTCGGGGTCTCTGAACTTTCATTTTTAGGACATTTGGTTTCAAAAGATGGGACTAAACCCTTGCCAGAAAAGGTTCAAGCGGTATTAGATTTTAAGGAATCGAAAACTGTAAGGGATTTACGCATGTTTTTAGGCTTAATCAATTTTTACCGTCGATTCTTGCCACATGCTGCAGACAAACAGGCCATCTTAAATGAGTATATTAAAGGAAACAAAAAAGATAACAACTATATAGAGTTGACTGTGGAAGCTAAACAAGCTTTCGATGACTGTAAACAACAACTTGCAAATGCAGCTTTACTTGCTCACCTTTCAGACACGTCGGATTTGGTTTTGTGTACTGATGCTTCAGATTTTGCTATCGGGGCTGCACTCAATCAAGTTACAAATAACCAATTTCAACCTTTGGGTTTTTCTCCCGGAAGCTGTCTCCCACTGAAAAACTCCCACTGTAAAAGGTTCAGATAATATCATAGCAGACACTCTCTCTCGAATTGCAGCCATAGAAATGCCTTCGCCAATTGATTATACAAATCTAGCCAATGCACAGGCGAATGATCCTGAATTACATGACTTATTAAATGAAAGCAATTCTTTGAGACTTCGAAAAGTTGCTCTACCAGACGGAGAGATTTATTGCGACTATTCAACAACTACCATCAGGCCTTACGTTCCAAAAAGCCTACGTTTTGAAGTATTCGAATATTTGCATAATCTGTAACATCCAGGAATAAAGGCTACAACAAGACTCATTACCAGTGGATTTGTGTGGCCGGAAGTGAACAAAGATTGTAGAAACTGGTCCTGTGCTTTTATTGCACGCCAAAGATCTAAAGTACAAAGTCATGTCTCCAGTCCTCTGGGATCCTTTAAGACCCCAACTGAAAGATTTGAGCATGTCCACATGGACATAATTGGACCTTTGCCACCATCTCAAGGATACAGCTATGACTTGACGATGATAGACCGATTCACGCGTTGGCCAAGTCATTCCCATAGTTGATATCACAGCAGAAACAGTTGCACGGACATTTGTTTCTGTCTGGATTTCTCGTTTCGGAGTGCCTACATACATAACAACCGATCAAGGTCGTCAGTTTGAAGCAGAACTAGTAAAGTCTCTAGCTCGACATTTCGGAATAACGAAGCTTCGAACGACTGCATTTAATCCGAAGGCTAACGGCATTGTAGAACGATTGCATAGGCCATTGAAAACTGCCATCAAATGCCACATGACAGAACGATGGGTTGATACATTGCCACTTGTGCTGCTCGGCCTTCGTTTTTCCCTGAAAGAAGACATTGGTGCAACAGTTTCAGAATTGGTATATGGAACCACCTTGAGATTTCCAGGTGAATTCTTAGGGCTGCGACCACCTTCGGACCCTGATCCTAAACCTTTCGTGGATAACCTGAGAGAGGCCATGAGGAAATTGCAACCAGTACCTCCTGCAAACCATGGACGCCATACACCATTCATCTATCAGGATTTGAAAAACTGTTCCCACGTCTTTATCAGACATGACGCAACCAGGAAACCACTCCAACCTACTTACGACGGACCATTTAAATTCCTTTCCCGTTCAGAAAAAGGGTTTACAATTGACATTAAAGGCAAAAAGACAGCAGTTTGTCTTGACCGACTAAAACCAGCATGTTTGCTCAGTGTGCCTGAAGATGTTCAGCCAAGAAACCCTTCAATAGCCAAAAAACCCCTTCAACAGCCAAACACGATAGAACAACAAAAGAATGACCCAGAGAAAATAACCAAGTCCGGTAGAAAAGTCCATTTGCCAATCAGATTCCGTGTCTGAAGACATTGGGGGGAGGGGTACTGTAGTGCATTGACCATAACTGACTTTTGCAACCGTTTTATAACTTTTTTCAACGTTACTCAGGAACCTCTCCACTTCACTCGAGCTTCACGAGAATTCCTGGAACAAGATTTTTATCTAAGTGGTGCTAACTTCTCATCTCAGTAAAAACTGCATTATATTTAAAATCTCAGCGATGTATGATTTTTATTGTAATAATTGTTTAAGAAAACAATGTGTGTGTTTACTGTGGACTAGTGCTTCATCATTATAGGCCAATAATGAGGTTCTAGTTGAAATTCGTTTAATACTATCCATTGCTATCCGTTAAAAAGGTCCATTGCCTTTTTACGTGAAATCTCACTCTATAAAAGGATTGCTCATTGACATGAAATTTTGTGTAAGGGAACTCCATAAATTTTATTACTAAATTTTGAGATTTTTTTTTTGTAAGTTTTCCTGCACTTTCGTAAACATATTCATACCAAATTATCAGCTAAACAAATTTCTTTAGCTCTTAGGTGCTAAAATACCGAACGCATTCTTTCAACTTGGGTATTTATTTAAAGATAATTCCGTAAGTTTGTTTTCCCGCAGCCAATTTAAACTGCTTGAGAAGACAGAATAATACTGCCAATTTGCTTAGCCAGTTTTTTTTTCAAGGAATATTTTAATGGATTGTTTATCACATCCCATGCAATAGAATAGAGATAAATATTGCTTTTTCTTCCTTTTCTATAATCGAGGTGCTTTTTTTAAGAATTATAAAAACCAGGACCTTTGATTAATTTTAAATAATTCCAAGTGAACAAATTTGAATGCAAGTGCTAGTAATTAGTCCTTATACGAATTTCCGTTTTTTTTTCTTTAGTCAATCTAAGCTACTTGAGAAAACGGAGCAATACGGACAATTTGCTTAAGCAGCTAAATGAAAAAAAATTAATTTTGTAACGTATCGTTAATCACATCCCACGCATTTAGTGAACCGATAAATACCACGTTTTTATCTTTTTCCATATTCAAAATGCTTTCTTTTTTCTAATTCTTGAGGCCACGGGACTTTTGATTCATTTTAAGCAATTTCAAATGAAAGAATTTACATTTAGGAGCTATTAATTTATAAATCGTTCCCTGCTCTAACAAAAATTAAGTCAATAATTTTAAATAAATTGCAAAATTATGTTGAATATGTAATTAAAACTCTACTTATCTTACACTGCGGTAATATTTTCTCGAACTCGGATACTAATTCACTAATTATCTAACGCGTTTGGTGCTACTGACTGCCACTTTAGAATTCAAATTAACTGAATATTAGTCTCACACATCAGATTACGATTAACCCACTTTCTCCGAAATTAAACAAGCCGCTCCAAAAGGCAACAGAGCACACCTTTGCTGTCATATTTCACTGAGAACGAAGAAGGCTTGCAAGATATAAGATACGCAAAAATGAAATAGGGTGAGATTAAATAGGGATAATAAATCGAATTTATGATAGATTTAGGTTATGAAGATATAAAAATTACCGATGTCTACGGTGAAATAAATGTCACGGTGTGAGGAAAATGGAATGGAAGAAGGTGTACACTATGACCATCATTAGTTATTAATGCATATGCCAAGATCATTTGAAAGATTTTGTGCCCTAAATGCAGAGTGATATATAATTTGTGGATGAGGAAAATAAAATAAGAAGATATATATATTTCTTGATAATATCAGTAATTAAGATGTTAAAATAAATTTTTCCTTTGATTTTTAAGGGGCTGCTTGAGTCAACTGAAAAAAAACCTCTAGCTAATGCTAATCTTATGGAAAATATTTTTAAAGATATTTTATTTCCATTTTAATATTTTTAAATGCATGTATATTTATAAATTTTCCATTGACTAGCTGAGATTAATCTTTATATCTGCCTTTTTTGTACTTTTTCAATTTACTTATTAGATTTTGTTTTTCGAGGTAATGCTTTCACTTCGAATCTGGGTTCGAAAATGAAAGTATCATCATTAAAAATATCTGTAAGCGAAATCGGAGTACTAATAAACGATCTTTGTACTGACCGATCTGAGCTAGCCAACGTAGAAGAGAATTGAAATGCAAATAATAATAATACTGAAATGCAAACGAAATATCTTTCAAAATTTATGTCATAGGATTAGCACTAGCGAGCGAGTCTTTAAAGATGACTGAAATAGCCTCTCAATGCTCGAGTATTAGGAAGCGGACATATATAATGTTATCAACATTTTTCTATTTTTTTTATCCTCATCCATCGGACGATATCATACGTTATAATTTTTCGCTCCCTCTCCCGTTCCATGATATCGTTATCAATGTCTATTTTTTTGGAAGGGAAAAAGATTTTAAGCTATTGCATAGCTTTTATCACGGGCTTTGAGCGCGGCGACCGAATCCAAAAATTCCGTAACGCGAAAAATCCTAACACATCCGTAACGAAAAAAACCTAACACTCGGCTAACGTCGTTTCAGTTCGGCAAACTTCGGCACGGTATCCTTCGGTAGACTTCGGCAGACATTGACGCGGTATTTTTCAGATATTAGGATATCAAGTCTCAAACTTATGTTTCTTATGATCTAATTTTCATAGCAAGGACAAATTTTGTTTGGTAATTTATTATGAGACAGTGTTAATTTTTGGTGACAGGAGACCCCCCCACCGTGAAGGTCGAAAAATTTAAAATGCTTATAACTCGCGATCTAACTTTCGTAGCGCGGCCAAATTTAGTTTGGTCATTTATTATTAGACAGTGTTAATTTTTGGTGAATGGAGACCCCAAACGGTGAGGATCGAAAAATTTAAAATGCTTATAACTCGCGATCTAATTTTCGTAGCGCGGCCAAATTTTGTTTGGTAATTTATTATGAGACATTGTGAATTTTTGGTGACAGGAGACACCCCACGGTGAGGGTCGAAAAATTTAAAATGCTTGTAACTCGCGATCTAATTTTCGTAGCGCGGCCAAATTTTGTTTGGTAATTTATTATGACACATTCTTAATTTTGGGTGACAGGAGATCCCCCACGGTGAGGGTCAAAAAATTAAAAATACTTATAACTCGCGATCTAATTTTGGTAGCTTGGCAAAATATTGTTTGGTAATTTATGATGAGACAGTGTTAATTTTTGGTGACAGGAGACCCCCCCCCCATGGTGAGGGTCGAAAAATTTAAAATGCTTATAACGCGCGATCTAACTTTCGTAGCGCGGCCAAATCTTGTTTGGTGATTTATTATGAGACGTTGTTAATTTTTGGTGACAGGAGACCCCCACGGCGAGGGTCCAAAAATTTTAAAATGCTTATAACTCGCGATCTAATTTTCGTAGCGCGGCCAGATTTTGTTTGGTAATTTATTATGAGGTAGTGTTAATTTTTGGGGACAGGAGACCCTCCACGGTGAGGGTCGAAAAATTTAAAATACTTATAACTCACGATCTAATTATCGTAGCGCGGCCAAATTTTGTTTGGTAATTTATTATGAGACTGTTAATTCTTGGTAACAAGAGACCCCTCACGGTGAGGGTCGAAAGATTTAAAATGCTTATAACTCGCGATCTAATTTTCGTAGCGCGGCGAAATTTTGTTTGGTAATTCATTATGAGACATTGTTAATTTTTGGTGACAGGAGACCCCACGATGAGGGTCAAAAAATTTAAAATGCTTATAACACGCGATCTAATTTTCGTAGCGCGGCCAGATTTTGTTTGGTAATTTATTATGAAGTAGTGTTAATTTTTGGGGATAGGAGACCCCCACGGTGGGGGTCGAAAAATTTAAAATACTTATAACTCACGATCTAATTTTCGTAGCGCGGCCAAATTTTGTTTGGTAATTTATTATGAGACTGTTAATTTTTGGGGAAAGGAGACCCCCACGGTGAGGGTCGAAAAATTAAAAAAACTTATAACTCGCCATCTAATTTTCGTAGCGCGGCCAGATTTTGTTTGGTAATTTATTATGAGACGGTGTTAATTTTTGGTGACAGGAGACCCCCCAAGGTGAGTGTCGAAAAATTAAAAATGTTTATAACTCGCTATCTACTTTTCGTAGCACGGCCAAATTTCGTTTGGTAATTTATTATGAGAGAGTGTTAATTTTTGGTGACAGGAGACCCCCCCCCACCTTGAGGGTCAAAAAATTTAAAATGCTTATAACTCGCGATCTAATTTTCGTAGCGGAACCAAATTTTGTTTGGTAATTTATCGCGTGCTTTGAACGCGGCGACCGAATCTAGGTATTCCGTAGCGAGAAAAAATCCTAACACTCCTCCTAACGACGTTTCAGTTCGGCAGACTTCGGCACGGTGTTCTTCGATAGACTTCGGCAGACACTGACGCGGAATTTTTGCATAAGTTGATAAAAAATGCTGTGCAATAGCTTTACCGCGGCAGTCCCCTAGTGCCACACACATTTTTTTTTTGTTTGGAGTAATATACAAATGTGGTTTTATTAACTTTTCGTATATTTTATTGATTCAGATGAAGAAGAGTCAGTAAAATATCATTTATATATAAAATAATTTTAAATTAAATAATATATAAAATAAACAGTTGCTGTTTAACCCTCCAAGCGTCTTGCAAATGGGTAAAATTGTAATGTTGTTTTCTCTGCATTTTGTTTTAAATGCTAATAAAATATGATTCTTTCAACATTACATAAAAAAACTTATTTAGGAATATAAATGTAATCCTTGAGAGTCTTAATCATCCTTCAATGATTTGAAAATTCATTAAATTTATAGAATTATAATATCTTAAACATTGCTTATATTGCAGTGAAACCTGGAGCTTAGTGTACGGAATTTTACGGGCCAAACGCTTAGAGGGTTAAAAGTTTTTAGTAAATATCTTCATGTTACACAATGCATTCAACAATAATGACGTCTTCTTGCACTTGTTCATACACAGAGAGAAGCAGATAGAAATTTTTATTTAACAAGTCGGAAATTGCAGGTCAGACGTAGCAAATGACTATAAAGGACTTCGTACCATAACGAAGTTTCAAAAGTACACAGCACTTTGGATACAATATAGTATCCGAAATCTTTTGTGTATCCCTTTAAAAATTACCTGTAGTAAACTTCAGCAACGTATGTCATAAAATGTGAAATAGTTTAATTTAATAGAAACGCGCACCAAATAATGTTTCTCCCTATACCATTATGCAATAGAATATTTTTGTGTGGCCCAGAATATTCATAGAAAATATTCTTTACAGCACAGATTACACAGAATGTATATTTCAGTAGATACTTCATAGATGCATGTCAATTTTATTATGTTCGAAAGAGTGAAACGTCATTAAAATGAAACTGAAGCTACTTTTCCCCGTTGGCCATAATGTAAGGGAATACATTTGATTATCCCTGTAATTGAACTATGCATCTGATTTTCATAGAATTTGTAATGACTCGACAATATTATGCAACAAAACTTCAAATGATTCGGTTGGGTAGTTTTTGCTCCGTTACATGCGAGCAGACGGACGGACTGAACGACAACAATAGGTGCTACGTATTTACATAATTACAAGCGCATCTAAAAAAAGCAAGTGGACAAATATTTTTTCTGATTTATTTAGCAGTAAACACAAGTTTCTTTTACATTTCAAACGTACTTCAGATATAACCCTTTGAACAGCGGATTATGTATGCAATCACGCATGACAAAAAACTAGGTTGGTGTTATTTTTTTTCTCGAACTAAATAATTTTATAATAATTTAATAATTTTAATAGTAACATTATATTTTCATAAAAAATAGGTAACACACTAAAATTAGATAATACACACTTTTGATACAAATATCAAGTTACAAATAAAAAAAAAATTTAGTTTGGATAAAAAATGATAACGATATCAAAAGACATATCCCCCTATCCCTAGAAATATCTTACGATATCGTGGCACAGACCCTCCCTCCTTTCCCTATAAAACATAAACTTTATACTTGCATTTTTTAGTTACAAATTGTAACACTTCTTTGAACCGTTTTTTTATTTAGAAACATATTATTTATGTTCTTTCATACACTGTAAAAAAAACGTGTCGATCTACTAAAAAAACTTTGGTGATTCTTGTAATTACTAAAAAAAATTTAGTAATCTTAGTAGGTTACAAGAAAATCTGTAAGAATTACTAGAAAAAAGTTAGCAACGAATAGATTTAATAATTTTATATTTTTAATAGCTGTTACTAAAACTCACTTGGTGTGGCCTTGATAGCATAGTGGTTATAGTAACGGACTCCAGGCTAAAAGGTCCCGGGTTCGATACTGGCCACTGCCAAATACGCCCCGAATGTATGCAGTGTAAGTATTCGTTAATGAAGGGATTATGAATATCCTGACGGAGCTGTAGCAATATTTGGTGATGCCATCTATTGCGGTTTTGCCGAAAATCTTCTGCTCCAGAAGTCTGGATGCAGCCCACGTAATGGTTATTAAAAATAATTTTGGAGCTATTACTAAAATTTGCTTGGTGGCTCATACTAAAAATTTTTAAGTTAGTTATACAAAAAAATCTTTTGTTCAGTTTACAAAAGAAATGCTTGTTTCGCTTGCAAAAAAAAGTTTGTAATGGTTGCTAAAAAATTCTGTGGAATACAAATTTACTAAAAAATTTTTAGTAACCTCTTGAATTTTTCTTTACAGTGTACACTTATATCAATGTGAGGTTCTTGTATCTGTGTTTTTTTCTCAGTATGTATTTCAAATGCGAAACAGATGTTTATATGTGCAGCCTGAGTGATTGACAGCTGCATGACATTTTGACCTCTTGTACTTTTGAGGTTGGTTCGGAAAATGAGCCTGGGTTTGGCTAATGCTCTCGCACTGAATCAAGATCAAATAGAAATTCGATTTGTGGATGAGGCATCGGTCTATTGTAAGAAATGCGAGATAAAGTTGTTACTCTCAAAAGAGTTTAATGGACCCAGCTGTTCGGGAAAATACTAAATAAACACTCTATTGGAAAGCATTAAGGTCCCGAAGAATTCTTTCAATTTTTATTCTTCTACAAAAAGGGGATAGAAATTTATGTATTACATTCGAATAATACAAAAAAAATAATTTAATTTCAGATTAATTTTGCATTAACTATCGAACTCACTAGAAATATATCTTTAATTAAATTAGGTGTGTCTCTAGAGTGTCTCTAAAAATGAGATCCAGGGTGAGTCTCTTGGCCATTGTCTCTAAAAATGAGGAAACCTTCAAATTTATAAATCGAGCTTTGTTTCTAAATTATGAGGGTTAAAGTTATTTTACTTAAATATGCTTTTATCTCACGACTTAAATGTTATTTTTTTTCTATTTATAATCGTTATGATCAGAAAATGATGCATTTTAGAAATTTTTCGTTATTCAATAATTAAATAATAAAAGAATATACTTTTGTTTCCATTAATTTTGTATCTGACTGAGTTCATACCTACCATATTTATGAGCAAAATTAAGTTCCAAAGACAAATAGTGAAAAAAGCCTGAGAATGCAAAGCCTAAACAGACGATGTGCAACATTTTATTTAAATTAAAAAAAAAAAAATAACGCTCACATATGTGGTCGCAGAACATTAACGAAGATTTATAAATGAAATAATTTCTTCTTATTTTTTTTTAACTGACAGTAAATTTATTTTTTACATTTCTACAAATTATGATAAAACTTACTATATTTAATGTAATTTTACATTGTTTTCTATCAAATATTAAAAGTTTGTTCAAATAATCAAACAACACTGACTGCCGAAAAATTTCTTTACGCTTTTTTCATATGTTTAACTCTAGTCAAACCATAAAGTTTTTATTTCTCCTATTGGGTGATTATGTAATAAATAAGTTATCATCATTTTTAAAAATGATTATTATTGACAGTAATTATAATTATACAAATTTAAATTCCACCTCTGTGATCGAGGTCGTGAAGAGGTTAAGTTAAATTTTCGCAGTTTGCACATTTTTTATTAGGTGCGTTCGTAATTATGTAAATACGTAGTAACTATAGTGGTCGTTCAGTCCGTCCGTCTGTCCGTCTGTCTGTCTGTCCGTCCGTCCGCATACAACAACGCAAAAACTACCCAACCGAATCGTTTGAAATTTAAAATACATATTTATTACATAATTTTGTCGAGTCATTTCAAATTTTATGAAAATCGGATGCATAGATCAATTACAGGGGCAATCAAAAGTATTCCATTACATTAAGGTCAATGGGAAAAAAGTTTCAAATGCATTTTAATCGTTTGAAATTTAAAATACATAATTATTGCATAATTTTGTCGAGTCATTTGAAATTTTATGAAAATCGGACACATAGATCAATTACAAGGGAAATCAAAAGTATTAAGTTATGGTAATGGGGAAAAAGTTTCAAATGTATTTTATACATTTAAAATTTAAAATGATAATTATTACATAATTTTGTCGGTTTATTTCAAAATTTATGAAAATCGGATGCATAGATCAATTACAGGGACAATCAAAAGTATTCCGTTACATTCCGTTACACATTTCCGTCAATGGGAAAAAATGTTTCAAATGCATTTTAATGGTGTTACACTCATTCGAACTTAATAAAATTTATATGCAACTATAAAGTACATATTATAATATACATTTTGCATAATCTGTGGTGCAAAGAACATTTTTTATTGATTTACAAGGCCACACAAAAGTATTCCATTACATAATGATATAGGGAGAACATTGCTTGATGAGCATTTTAATCGTAATTCACTATTTACAATTTTATGAGATTGATATATGAGAGTAATGTTTTTAAAACTTCGTTATCGTACGAACGCACCTCATTTGCTACGCTTCGCGTACAATTTCCAACTTGTTATTTAATTATTACAGAGAAAAGAGGCGTCTCCTTCGGATATTTTGCGATATGTTTATTGACACTTTACTCTTATGTTTAATTTTGTGTGTGCAGAGAAAAAATAATTAATGCCTGTAGATGTGCACCATAAAATCATAAGCATTTGGAAATAATTGGATTGCCAAATTATGAAAAAGCATTAAATTCAATTGAACAAAATTCACGTGTAATAGTTTACGCATTTTAAGGTTTTCCTTCTTTAATAATATCCATTCATGTTTTCATACATTCTTTTATAATGCGATTCGCCCCATTCCCTATTTTTAACATGCGATCATTTCATTATTATTCTAAAGTTCTTGTTCGGTTTTTAGTTGCCACGTATAAAAACAGTTTTCTATTGAAAGATAACATTATTCTTTGTAGTGTTTTATTATTTAGCGATAACTTAAACAAATAATATTTTCTAAATTTGAAATAAATATATATTGAAATAAAGAAAATTTAAATATTAATTAAAAGGCCACTATTGTTCAATTAAGAAAACTGCAGGCCACAACCTTTTCAAATATGTCCACCCAAAATATGATTAAATTACAGTGCAAAGTTTTTGTTAAAATAAAACTTTTTTAAATAAAACTGTTTTGACTGAATTCAACCTTATGGCTTTTAAAATAACTCTCTTATTTACAAGTTGCCTATTTCAGTGTGTTTATAGAATATTTTTCTATAAAACTACCAGTTTTCATATTTCTATGTAGAATTGTTTGCAAAATATTAATCGAAAAAGGACTCAAAAGTCAGTTACAAACTATTCATTTAGGGTGACAGTATTAATTATTATTATTATTATTATTATTATTATTATTATTTACAATACATAGATACAAGTTTAAAACAAAAGAATGACCCGAATTTAAAAATTTATATTTTTGAAACTATTACACATATTTCAATAAATAATGTAATAAAAAATAAAGAAAACATTCTAAGCTGTATTTTTCGTTTCTTAACGTAGCAGAGAGGATCTGTCTTCGAAACTGGTAGACGGGAGGTGCTGGGTTTGAACCAAATCGCACACGTCGACCTAACCGTCCGGAATTTTCAGTGGATTTCTTCTAACCTTGAATTCTCTTGCGTAAATACGAATTGGGTTCCCTTAGAAAAACCTCCACGAAAGGCACCCACACTATACAGCCCATACAACCTATATCCCTCGTACTGTTGATACGGTCGTTATAAAACAAAACTAACAACCCAACCATTTCTCAACAGATGGCAGCATTCCCCTAGAATGTGATATTTGAAATCAAAAATGACAATTACATAGAAAAGATTCAGAGACCTTTTGTTATTTGGTTATTTATTTATTTATTTTGTGGCATCATTGATATTGTTTATGAACCATCATTGTTGATTTATTAAAATTTCTTTTTTAAATAGAAATACTTCAATACATATTTTTATTTTAGTTTGTTCGCCGAAATGTATTTATCTTGATAAATTAATTCATCCTTTGTGCCACGCCGAAGTTGTAAGTAAAATTTATATAAGTGGTTTCTTAGCATCGTATTATCCATTTGCATACACTTATGCAATGATGCAAAGAAACTACTTACATCAAATAATAGTAATAATAAATCATAAAGACACATAAACACATCAAAAAATCCGTTTTTTGGGGAATAAGGATCGTGTTCTGTTCGTAATCCAAAAAGTACACAGAAAATATCACTACTCTTATGTTATTTACGAGATATGACTAGAATTTCTAGAAGACCGGGATTACCGAGATCCGAGAGGGAATTTGACAGACGATTGCTGATGGATTACTTGGCAATTTCATCGGACATTTTCCCAAAGGGATTAGTGGAAGACGAAGGCTTGTAACACAAATGTTTGCTTTCCAATGCTAGCGGCAAATAACTTCTATTGTAAAGAGTTATAGTGTCCATTATGCTTATATGACGATATATTATGACATTTTAATTTCAATTTTTCAAATTCAAAAAATAAATTGCAGTAGATTCTTTATGATTTAAAACACTGTTTACTGTTTCCAGTATCAAGATAAGAAAATGCAATTTTTTGGCTGAATTATTGATAACTAAATAAAATTATCTATGCAGTCATGGATTACTTTAATTCCTAATTGAACTTGTTAATAGAGTAGCCAAGAATTAGGAGTGATTTTTTATAGATAAATTTTGTTTATTTTAAAAATATAGAAATGTACACTAAACTTTATGTAATCTTGGCAAAAATCTCATGAATATCTTTCTTCCTAGCTAATAACATTTTGCATTTTTTGTGTGTGTAAATTAGTAACAATACTTTTAAAATCAAAATGAAGTGGTATAATTTATGTTATTGTATTTAATCACTTATTTGTTGTATTTCAAATTAAATGTGTGAAATTCATGTATTGTAAGTGTATGTAATATGTGAATTTAAAATGTATGTCAGATTTGCTTTTAAATGAAGATATTTTCTGAGAAAGTTTAGCCTTTTGAATTAAATGAGTAAATTTTTGATTTAAACAAATGCTGTAGAAATGATGGTAATGAGAACAACACTTGACAATACATCACCTTTTATGATCACCTGATATTACTCAAAAATACCAAAATAAAACATTCATTCAAACGTTTGCCATGTTTGCAATCATATTTAAGAAAAGTTGCGAGAAATCATTTTATTCGAAGCTCGAAAAAATTACATGCAAACATGTTTCTTTGTTTCGGAAGTTTAAGTTAACTATTTATTTATTTATTTATTACTGACCTAGGTATTGACTCAGAAAACTGACCATGTAGTGGGTGTGATAAGATGGCCTTACTTTACTTTAAAATTTAAAAAAAAAGTTTCAAATGGTTACAGCTATTAAAATAATAATAATAATCGTAATCTTCCACGTGAGTTTTGTAAGAAGTCATGAGTTTTTTCTGCAATTTTCAATTTTAAATTAAACTGATGAGATAGACGGCGCTGCAAGCAACAGCTACTAATCGGGGCTTGATGTTTGGACATTATCCTCTTAGATTAATGTGGAAGAAAGAGGTTAAATATATGGAGTGGCCAGGTAAATAGAAAATTGTAATTGGTGATTGAGAACTAATCTGCAACTAGAGAGGAAGTTTTGCAGTTATGAGAAGCCACTATTTAGAAGGAAAAAAGATGGGAACGAAGCTATACACTGGAACTGATTTGTTGTTAGTTTGTTTGAAATACTCAATGACCCAAAGTCTGCTATATATGAGAAAGGCAAAAATCTTAGATTTGCAAAAGAAAAAAAAAGGAAAACAATAATAAAATAATGAAATCATATTAATTTATTGGTTATTTATTATGATAAAGCCTCTAAGATATCATCAAATCAATAATATCACTAACTGAATACTAAATCAATTAAAAAAATTCACTAATCTCACTAAATGATAATATAGCTGCATTACTTTAAAAGAAATCTAATGAAACGTCTGTTGAGAGAGTCAGCCAAACAGTGAAAAGCGTTAGTCGAAGTAGTCGTTAGTATAGTTATATACATATCGGTATATATACATAGCATATACATATAATGTTTGTGCTTTTATAAACGTTTATTAGTGAAGTATGCATAAAGTCTGTATGTCTGTTTTATGTTAAATTAAAATAAAAAGAAAAAACACTATTTTGAATGACATTGATGTACGTACAATCGTGAACCAATTAATAAATTAAAAAATTAATTGATAAAAGCGTATTTAAAAAAAAAACATTAATTTCCCCCATTTTTTTTAATTTGTAACTTATTTTCTATTATTTAATTTTTAAAACGTTTCAGTTATGTTATTTATTTCACAATTTTGCGTGTGTTTATTACCGCACAATTAACCCTTTGCCCTTCTTTGTCACGTCTGACGCGATATCATTTTTCTTTCCAAAATTAGTGTTTGGCACTAGTAACAAAGGAAAATAAAATTTGCCATATTTTATTAAAGCAGCTTTGATATAACGTAATTGTAGGTAACTTCTTTTTAAAACCAACAGAATCTGGAATCAAGAACTGTGTATGAGAAACCGGAGTCGAAAAGGTAGTATCCATTGTTGTTTCAACTCGTATGTAAGTGTTGTGAAGAATAATTTGACGATTTATCACCCGTGGCAGAGCAAAAGAAAAAATCCTTAAAATGAATCCATAAATTTATAATTATTTTTTAAAGTAATAATATGTACTGTCATAAAATAGAAATATTTTTGTCAACATAATTTTTATATTTCTAACTTATCAAAAAGAGGTTAAAAAAACGAGAACAAAGTTCTTTATAAAGTGATTGCTATGACAACCAAAAAAATTAGCAGACGATCTCGGTAAAAGTTATTATATTTAATTTTTAATCGAATGATGCATTTTAGATTTTTTCGAATTCGATAAAACGTAATAATTTATTTAGTAATCTATGATTTATTATATTACGCTATTAAATATCCTAGATTTTTATAATTTTTATTATCTGACTTTTTATTTTTTTTAAATTATTTCGAAACAAATTTTAATTTAAAAATAACTACATTCATAAACATTGCATGTATCTATAACTTAAAAAAATGCTTATCGGCAACGATAATTGTCCAAGAGCCGACTGCAAAAATCCGAAAGTATTCGATCACTAGAAAAAATCCTTTATATTATGGAAGACTAGACAAAGGGGAATTCTAATGATCTATGTCTGCGGGAAGTGAAATGGTGCATAAGCCAAAAATTAATATTACTATTGGTTCACTCTATCATTGTGTTTACCGTACAATCAAAAGTATGAAAACATGAAAAACTGGGTACAGGAAAACATAATGCTATGTCTACGAGTCAACCACTAGTGATATTCATTTATGCACCACTTCGCTTCGGGCAAATATGGATGATTCGATTTCCCTATGACTAATCTTTTGTAATTTAAAGGATTTTTTCTTGTGCTCAATGACTTTTGTTTTTTAATGGTCGGCTCTTGAACTGTAAAGAGAAGCAGGCAATTAATAAAACAACATTTAGAATAATTCCAGATTCAGTTGCCAGATCGGGGATTTTGTCTCCATTTTGGGAAATTTTGAACTTCCAGGGAAATTTTTTGGGGACGAGTATTTCTTGAGGAAAGGCTTGAACGTTTTTAGGGAAAAAGCATGGGGATTTTTTTCACTATTTCACGTAAAGTTTATTTTAAGTCATCTGATAGCACAGAATCTGTCTCAAATTCGATTTTCATTTGGAAAACGAAAATAAAATTCAGAAATTTGTAACATCAACCATTATTCTCGTGATTATGCTCATTGTTTTCAGTGCTACAGGATCAGTATCATTCTACTAGGGAACCTAACAAAAATGGCATAGGCAAGAACCTCTGACAAAAAAGTGCCCTCTTTAACGTGGAAAACCATAGACAGGGAAAACAGCTACAAAACACAATGTCAAATAATTTTAAAAATGTACGTAATACATTTACAATGTTACAGTTTACATGTATCACTGGTGAATCTTGACTGCCTTGGACTAACCCAACTATATCCACCTGAATTTTGAGATCACGTGAGATAAGAGCAGATTATGTCAACACCTTGTAAGATTCATTCAAACTTCAACTGATACCGAATGACCTGAGATGTGCCAAATGTTTTAAATTGTGCGACCCTTCTTTTAACACCGTCAGGGTGCAATTTCTAAAATTACTCAAATATGTGTTTAATTATTTTTTTTGTATATTTATTTTATGGAATTTCACGCTGTTACCTTAAATGGCTGTTAAGATATAAGAAGATGTACCAGAATTTTCAACCCCCCCTGTTTGCCCTCCTTAGGGGGGATTTTCAAAAATCCTCTCACTTATATCATAACAAATATATTTCCTCAATTTTGATGTTTCTAAATTCAGTGATTTGAGCTGTGCGTTGATTATCAGTCAGTCAGGACAAACTATTTTATATATGTATAGATGACTGATGTACTTCTGAATATGTTTAATTAAAAACCCTTTTCCTATCGTATTACTTCGCATGCAAGTATATGCGTAATAGACAAATAACAATTTCTTAAGCAGAGAAAATATGCCAATAATGAGCACAAACCACAGTTTATGGTTTATATTAAAAAAAACAACACGTATTTTTTTCCATAACAGTCCCGTGTGTGTTCGGATTATTGTTGAAAATCTTATTTAAACCTTAAAAAGCATGAGAAAATGTTTCATAGTTTCTTTGTTTTTCAGTTAAAATTTTCTGAGCAGCCAATAGTTGGTTTTCCTTGAGTAATTTGTTTCTTTATAGTTTTCCAAAAAAGCAAGTTTTTGTGTTATTCTCTGATAGACCGTCAGATTCATACATGCTGTTTATATTTTAATATATACCGCCCAGTACGTAGCATTGCTGTACTGTGCATTTTACGATCTCCGTAGAAGAATTGATTGAAGATGAAATATACGGAATTCAATCAAATTGCATATTCTGCTTGACTTTTAGATGAATCATTTCTGCATTAGTTTCAATTTTGATCACTCAAGAAAAATTTCTGGTTTCCTATGCCCCGGTTTCATTCTCAATAACTCTTCAACTAATTAGATTATAGTCATTCAAATTTCATTTAGAACACCACATTACTCATACTTATATTCACCATTAACCTCAAACTAGAAATCGTTGCCATTCAGCTTTACACTGAGTTTTCTAGTTTGAGGAAGACGCTGAATACGAGAATACATGTGTCGATTAGCCACACTACCTAATTATTCAGAATCTTCCAGTACTCTTTTTTTAAATCGATGTTTACTCTATTTGTATCATGCTTTTTTATAATTTTATAACACGCTATTTCCCATAACAGCATTCATGTAAGTTTTAAAGAGAGTCTATTCATTAATAAGGCAAATTTTTCGTCTGCGATAATTCAAAATGCGGCATAAACAGCCAAAAATTGAGAAAAATTTCTAGTAAATAATGCGTCTGTTTTTACTATTAGACATATCTTATGTTTTTAAATATCACATCTGTTTGCGTTTTTTTACGGTTTAAAATATCATGCACTGACACTATGCTTAACATCTAGTGAAAACATATGTATTTATTCTGTTTTTAGGATCATTTGTAATTATGTAAATATGTACCATCTATGTTCGCCATTCAAACGGTCCGTCCGCATATTACATGGCGAAAACTAACCAACTGTATCGCTTGAAATTTAAACTATACAGGGTGAGTCATAAATATCGAAACAATAGGCTATCTCCTTAAATATTGCCTCTAGACCCATACTTCCAATTGCAAAAACTTATAAAAAAAGGTGAAATTTCTGATAATATAAGTTGGAACTCCATGGGGGGTCTATTTGAAAAAATACGAAAATTAAATTTTTATACAGCCCCCGTAGAGCAAAATTCCCAATTAGTAATTTATTTATTATCCATTCCTAAATTGAACAAAAAAAATTTCATCTCCGTATTTGAAATTCTGACAGAGATATTAAAATCCAAAATTCTCAAAAATTCGTGAGTTACACCACTTTGCCATGCCTGTAAACGAAGTGTTTTTCATCCATTTTCAAAGCAAATAAGGGATTCGCCACAAATTGTCCGTTATTATATGTCGGTTTAAGACCGTGCCTCTTATTTGGGCATAATAAAGCAGCGTATTGATTTAAATCAAAACTTGTTTTCAAAACATGTTGGTCGATAGCACTGGAGGTCTGAATAAATCGAAATATCTAGGTCCGGTCCTAAACCGATCCATAAGGAAAAAAGTTCAGCCCGGCATGAAATAATGCTAAATTCATAGTCCGGACTAGCCTGGAAAAAATATTAAATCATAGCCGGCTCAGCCGGGAATTTCTACATAGTTTTTTACTTCAGTATAGTTTAAAATTGTTTCGCGTGGAAGAGTTCTGACCAAAAATACTTAATATAGAATTTCGTTTTTTATATTTATACTTTTTATTATTAAAGAGGTGCCAAAGGCTGTGATGTATTTATTTTTTCAATGAATTTCTGCTTATATGTAAATGTTTCACTTATATTTTATTATCGCTAATTCATATACCGTGCGTTGGAGACTTTGAAAAATGTTATACAATAAAACCTTTTAAGACGGAATCACATAGGAAAGAAAAATTACGTAATAGACAAATGCCCTTCCTAGGAGGGTTAAATGGAGTTTATTTTCTTCTCAGGTATTATTTTATTTATTTTGCATGGATCAACACATTTTCTGTTTAAGACAGAATTCCGTCATGGGCAGATTTTTTTTTCTCTAATTTTATTCTGTCTATTTTTTTTTTTTTTTTTTTTTGTAAAATAAAAGTGATTTTCAAATTTATGTGGTTTTTGTAAAAATATTGATTAAACCAAATTTTATTTATTTTATGCACGTATTAGGTCTATGATTTTAATACGGATTGTTCTAAACCAGGATTGAAAATTTCGTCAAAGTGCACGCCTGGGAAAAAGGGAGCAGTCCCCTGTGGTATGAAAAATTCATTATACCCGGATAGACGAGTCTTCAGAAAAAAGTAACGTCTCGGTCCTGATCTGACTTGAGCTCAGAATACAGATTTTTTAACAGCCTCTCCAGGACGATAAAAAGCTTGAAGTTGTGAGAGCTATATTTTTTAAAAGGACTTAATGTGCATCTTAGAAAAGCAATCTTTTAAATAACTGATGGGTGGTAAAACAGTACATTTCGTTTTCTGTATAATGACATTTTTTCCCGAATATTTCTTGTCTTTTAATTATTAAAAGTTTAGAATTATATAAGAAAATTTATGACTCACCCTGTATAAATGTTGCATAATTTTATGGAGTCATTTAAATTTTATGAAAACTGGATGTATAGTTTAATTGCAGGATAATCAAAAATATTTCGTTACATGACGACCAATAGAAATAAAATAGTTTTAATTTCGTTTTAATGATGTTAAACCCTTCGAACTTAATGAAATTGATATGCATTCATGAAGTATATTCTAAACTACACATACTTTCCAATCTGCGTTGAAAAATTTTTTTATAATTTTACAGGACTGCACAAAAGTATTCCATTACATAATGGTATAGGGGGAAACATTTTTTTGTGGGGGGGGGGGGCATTTTAATAATATTAAATTATTTCACATATTATGAAATTGATGTATGTTGCTGAGGTTTACTACAATTTATATCCAGTAAAATAGAAAGAAGATAGTATTGATTGGGGTACACAAAATATTTAAGATACTGTAATGTATCCGAAGCACTATATACATTTACACGAAGATCTGAATATTTTTTTAACTTTGTAATAGTACGAACGCATCACATTTACTACGCTTGACGTGCAATTTCCAACTTGCTTACCTCAAATTGCAGATGTGTCTTATCCTTACACTGAAATCAAAAAAGGAAAGAAAAGTAATTTTAATGATTTAGATAAAAATTCATAATTCAAAATTATTACACTAAGATCTGAATACTTTTAAAATTACTCGTTACACTGGGAATCCATCTCATTTCATACGCTTGATGTGCAATTTCCGACTTGCTTAATTTTCTTTTTGTATGTTTAGATACGGATTTTTATTTCATTACTAAATATGATTTTCTAGTACTTCTAGGTTATCCCGTCGACCAAAAAATTATCGCCAAGCTATAAGATTAAATGCCAATAATGGATGATCGTGAATGTCACATTCAATGACATTAAATGCGATTCACGTGTTTAAAATGTCATTAAGTCATTTTTATTTCGACTTTTTATTAATATTTTTATTAATATTTTACTAATTATTTGTTTTTTCGTTATTTAAAATAAAAATTATGTCAACATATATAATTTGGCTATTAGCTTGGCGATTTGTATAATTTGGCGAAATTGGTCGACGGGATAACCTAGAAGTACCGATTTTCTTTACTAAATATGAAAATTTACAATAGAAAAGATAAACATTGGAAAATGTAATGTTTTTAAAAATAAGTGGATTTGTTTGATTACGCTATTTACGTGTCTAACTAGAATTTTCATTTTGTATTTCCTGTACTATTATATGAACAAATTTCGGTTTAAAATCTCATTATCTTTAAATTATTTTTAATTTATTCGCTATGACAACGAAAAAAAAAGAGAGCAAACGATTATGATAAATGTTATTTCATCATAATTAACCAGTTTCATTTTAAAATCGTCTATTATTTTAGTTTTTTATAATTCAGTAGCTATGACAACTAAAAAAAAAAAGAGCAGACGATCACGGTAAATATTATTTGATCCATATACCATCCCGGCTAAACATTTCAACCAGAAACAAAAGAAGATTTTTTTAATATATAAAATCAATGAATTCTTATATAAAACTATCATTCGTTCGCCCTTTTAAAAAACTAATTATACATAGACGACCATAATAATAATAATTATTATTATTGTTATTGAAATTCAGTTTTGAAAAAACTGCAGTAATATTCCATGTTTTCATATTTCCGTGATTTATTCAAATATTTTGTGGCAATAGTAGATAGAAAAGAAGCAGGCGATAATTAAGACAATATTTAGAACATTTCTGTCACACATTATTTGATAAAGATGGACAAGCGAAATGTAGAAGAATTTATTGGAAGCGATTTCGAGTCTTTAAAAATATATTTCGATCAAAAAGAGTGGAGTGAGTTAAGTGTTTATGAAAAGAAAAGATTCGCCAAAATCAAAAGGAATTATGAAGAACTCGTGGAAATGGGTAAGAAAAAAATAATTGTTATAATGTTACGTTTGTTTGGAATAGTTTAAGTTGAAATCATCATCCACAATCTTTATTAGTTTTTAAGTCATTTTAAGTAATTAAACTGATCAATTAGATAAATTCAGGCGTTTTTTCTAGTTAATATTTTTTATAAGAATGCAACGAAAATGGAAAAAAGTATTATTTCTCAATTCATGTTGGGAAGTTTTAAAATACGAAACATTTCAATTCCGTGTAAGGCAATATTCGATAAGTCGCCATCATCTGCTTTATGTGGCTTTAAAAGATAAAATATAGGAATTAATTCGCTTATAGTTTTTAAAATAATGACTATTTTTTAAAGTTTTTAGGTTCATTGGGTTAATGAATTTTTATAATTTTTTAATGTGTAATAAAAAATATATGTATATAAGTATAGAATGTCCCTGATCTACCATATTTTTGCTGCAGAATATCTGCTTTCATTTAAATGAAATAATGTGCCTATAAAAACTTAATAAACTTTAAAGTTTAAAATTTTAAAAAAGATCGGTTACTTAAATTTAAAAAAAAAATAAATGTACAGAAAACCCAGTGATGAATATTCAAATTATGTCTTGCATTACCGTCACAAAATTTAAGTATGAATATAAGTTTTCGCAAATAAACATAATAATCGTTATAGTAATATTATCGTTATAACACGCTTGTCTTAATTACGGAAGGAAAAAAAAAGAGTGATGT
The DNA here is from genome assembly GCA_964019185.1 of Maratus speculifer. Lineage (NCBI taxonomy): Eukaryota > Metazoa > Arthropoda > Arachnida > Araneae > Salticidae > Maratus > Maratus speculifer. The sequence continues at coordinate 274,626,618 of OZ025300.1, forward strand.
GCTTCACATCTGAAAATCTGTTAAAAATATGTCACTGTAAATTATTGGTGATCGTCCCAACATGTTTTTTTTTTTTTTTTTTTTTTTTTTTTATATATATAAACATGTTTTTATACCTTTTGAATGCACATGTACACGCATGCATAAATTTAAAATTGACACGTTCCAATACAAAAAAAATGCGTCAGTAATAGACACAAAGTTTTAGATTTATATATAATAATAATAATATTAATTAACTGGCTTGTAGTATCTTTTTAAGCAAGTCTCCATTGCTTTTTTTTCTAATGTGGGTTATGGTTGACAATCTTAATAAAATCTACCAGAAAACAGAAAATAACGTTTACAGTTTCACAGTGTTTTCGTGAAAAGTTTACTGAGAAAGTTAAGTATTCATTAAGTGCTTTATATATTTTTAACAGTTTGCAAAAATTGTGTATAATTTGTGATTTAAAAAATATAAAATTTTTAATTTTGCATGGTAAGAACTACTTGCAAAATTTTACTTATTACCTTCTTCCATCTTCAATAAAAAAAAAAAAAAATATCGTAATCGAAATTTTTTCTGGCTTCCGGTTTTCGACGGATTTACACGTTTTAGGGGTCAGAGATTCCAAAAAACATGTTTATACAAAATCTCTGTCAGTCCGTGTGTCTATGTGTGTGTGTGTGTCTGTATGTCTGTGTGTTGTCCGTATGTCGCCATTCTACCAGCAAAAAGGATTTGAAGATATGCATAGAATTGAACCAAATTTCTTGTGCCACTTTTCGCTGTGGCAAGCTTCAATTTTGATATATTCCACTGGAAGGGGCACTGCAATCGAGATTTTTGTGCCATTCTGAATATTGTACCGACAAAAAGTGTATGAAGTTATGCATTGAATTGAACCAAATTTTTTGTGTAAGTGTATGTCTATGGCTAGTTGATTCTACCTGAATTTGAAAAAAATCCGCCGGAAGGGGAAGCTGCAATCGCGATTTTTTCCCATTTTCAATATTCTACCGAGCAAAAGTGTATGAAGTTATGAACAGAATTGAACCAAATTTTTTGTATAAATGTATGGCTATGGCTAGTTGGTCCTCCCTGAATTTGAAAACAATCTGCCGGAAGGGAGCGCTGTAATAGCGATTTTTGTGCCATTTTCAATATTGCACCACCTAAAAGTGTATGGAGTTATGCCTAAAACTGAACTAAAATTTTTGTTTATAATTGTTTTTTGGCATGGCAAGTAGGTCCTCCCTGAATTTGAAAAAAAATTGCCTATCATTCTATTGTCCATCGGCTCGTGCAGAGACGGAAACTCATTTTTACTCCGCTTAATTGACTGAAGCAGAAAATTAAGATGAAAATAAAAGTTCGTATAGTATTGAATTAAAATTTTTAAAGAATTATTATGAGTAACTATTTTTTAAATATTAAATCATACGTATGAGACTTAAGAAAGTTTTAGTATTGGCACATCCAACTAGTTTTTAAGCTTTGGAACCAGTGCCTGTTACTAATATGCTTAATTATTACATTTCTAGAATTTTCGACAAGGGTCACTTCACTCCTCATATGGTCATTACTAAAAATGACTTTTCAGTTGTGGTTATAGTGCACACATTTTTTAAGTAACTGAAAAGTAAGGTAATGAAGTTTAATGTTTCAGATGCATTTTCTGTATAGTAAAAATTATCACTTTTCTTTTAAAATTTGCTGCTTTTAATGAGTTTTACGTGCTTAATAATATTTTTTATTATAAAGCAAGAAATTTTCGTAACACGGATTTCTATATTTTATAATGCAGCAATCAATTAAAACAATATGGAAGAAAAAATATAATATAATAAGATGATAAGATATAATATTTAAGCCCTTATCTAGATGACTGACTCATGGGACTCCAAATCTTCCTATACAAATAAAAACAAATTCTCAACTCACGTGAGTTGTTAAACTTCTATTGATTTCAGTATTCAATTTTTAATAATTTTTCTCTGACCCTTACCCCCCCCCCCATAAATATCAATTAAATTTATCGTAGTAATGAAAGAAAGAAAGCTACAGATCAGGGATCTAAATTGTCAGTTTTGAAAATTTAACTATATTATTATTTTGTACACAGACAGGCAAATTTTCATTTTTATATATTAGATATACTCAGAAATAATTTATTAATTTATATTATAACTATCAAATTTCTTTGAAAACGTTATTTTTCTAAGAGAATTGTAATTTTTGTGTACTTTTAAAGTTATAAAAATGACGAAATGTAGTTATTCAATTAATTAATTTTAGCGTAAATAATTATTATAAATATGTGCTACTTTTTAATACCTCTATGTATAAATAACTAATGTACAAGATTTTGCTTCAGATTCAGTGAGACATTGGCACAAATTGCATCTTCTAAGTTTTTGGTATTAATCGCCCATTAGTTGGCGCTGCTATACTGGATTTTTCACTGTTTTTTCAACAAGTCTTATCTTAAAAACTTATACACGTATTTTCATGTAACTTCCGATTTAGTTAGATTTTGACATACATTATTACTCATTATGCTTTAGCGTAAATACCTTAACAGTTGGAGCTGCTATGCTGCATTTTGCATGATTTAAACGATTTTAACGATAGTCATATCTCAAGAACTTATGCATGGAATTTTATACCTTTACAATCCTCATGATGAGAATAAATCGCTATTATTTTTGACTTTCCGATATCAAATTTTAAAATATTAACATGTATGAAATAGAAGAAGACTTTGAAATTTTCAGATCTTACTAATTTATTTATTTTTAGGTGCGTTCGTAATTATGTAAAAACGTAGCACCTATAGTTGTTGTTCATCCCGTCCCTCTGTCCGCAAATAACAACACAAAAACTACCCGAACGAATCGTTTGAAATTTTAAATATATAAGTATTACATAGTTTTGTCGAGTCATCTTAAATTTTATGAAAATCGAATGCATAGATTAACCACAGGGACAATCAAAAGTATTCCGTGACATTACGGTCAATGGGTGAAAAGTTACAAATGCATTTTAATCGTTTGAAGTTTAAAATATATAAATGTCACATGATTTTGTAGAGTCATTTCAAATTTTATGGAAATCGGATGCATAGATCAATTACAAAAACAATTAAACGTATTCCGTTACACTACGGTCAATGGGGAAAAAAGTTTCAAATGCATTTTAATGGTGTTGCACTCATTCGAACATAATAAAATTGATATGCATCTATGAAGTACATATTATAATATACATTTTGCTCAATCTGTTGTGTAAAGAACATTTGTTATTGTTTTACAAGTCCACGAAAAATGATTCCATTACATAATGGTACAGGGAGAAAATTGTCATAATTGTAATTAACTATTTAACATTTTGTGAGATTGATATACTTTGGTGAAAAATACTGCAAGTTATTTCCTATATAAAGGAAAGCAGATAGTATTCAGAGGGACACTTTTGGCTACTATACAGTATCCGAAATACTATATACTATTAAATTAAGATCTGAATAATTTTAGGTTCGTCCGTAATTATATAAATAGCTAGCACTTATATTAGTCGTTTAGTCTTTCAGTCCGTCTACCTGCGCCTATATAACAAAGTAAAAACTTCCCTATCAAATCGCACGACATTTAAAATAAATAATTTTAGCGTAATTTTGTCTAGTCATTTTAAATTTTATGAAAATTGAATTTATAGTTTAATTAGACAAACAGTCAAAAGTATTCTTTTACATTACAGTCAATAGGTAAAAATAGTTTCAAGTACATTTTAATGATGTTAAACTCGTTCGAATGCAATAGAATTGACATGAACCTATGAAGTAGATATACATATTAAAATATATTTTCTGTACAATCTGTGATGCAAAGTACATTTATTATTAAATTACAGAGCCACACAAAAGTATTCCACTACATTAGGAGTGCACAACCTTTTCAAGAGAAGGGCCACTTACAAATATGTCTGGGCGGTCGAGGGCCGCATCAATAACTTGGAGATAATTCGATTTCAAAGGGGATCTATGGAATATAATCGAATAAAAAAATATGTTTTCAGAGGGAAATGGGAAAATACTTCTTTAGGTTTCGCTTAACCAGTCAAAATATCCACTTCAGTTGGTAAGGCTATATCAACAGTTTTTACGTTTGCGTGCACATAACAGATATAAACAGGATTATTCTCAAGATGTAATATTATTCCTTGTCTTTATTCAGGAGAGTAAATTTTGTTTTATTAAAAGTGCTGAAAAACAAAGATAAGTGGCTGGTGAAAAAAAAAAGTGATTTTTATGAACAAAGGAGATAGAAGGAGCCGATCAATAAGATTTTTCTGTGTCTCATCACTGAAATTCCTGATTTTTCAATGCCTGATCAACAAAAATCTTACCATACATGTCAACCAAATTAGGGATTTTTATGAAAGTGATCAACAAAATTTGCAATTTTATTGAAACTGAGAAAATTTGATCTTTCTGCGCCTGATCAACAAAATTTGCGATTCTTACGAAACCGATCAAGAAAAATCACAATTTTTACGAAACCAATCGACAAATTTTGGAATTTTTACAAGGCGGATCGACATAAACAGGATTTTTTACAAAGCCCATTGACGAAATTCATTATTTTTACGAAGCTGATCGACAGAATTCGCGATTTTTACAAAGCCGATCGACGAAATTTGCGATTTTTACGAAGCTGATCGGCGAAATTCGCGACTTTTCTACGGCTGATCGACAAAATTTTAGATTTTTACGAAGCCGATTGACGAAATTTGCAATTTTTATGAAGCTGTTCGGCGAAATTCGCGACTTTCCTGCGGCTGATGGACGAAATTATCGATTTTTACAAAGCCGATAAGCGAAATTCGTGATTTTTCTTCGAATGATCGATAAAATTCGCGATTTTTGTCGCATGATCGATAAAATTCGCAGTTTTTCTGCGGCTGATTGACAAAATTATCAATTTTAACGAAGCTGATCGGCGAAATTTGCGATTTTTACAAAGCCAATCGACGAAATTTCCGATTTTTACAAAACCAATCGGCGAAATTTGCAATTTTTACAAAGCCAATTGACGAAATTTGCAATTTTTACGAAGTTGATCGGCGAAATTCACGATTTATCTGCGGCTGATGGACAAAATTATCGTTTTCTAGGAATCCGATTGCCGAAATTCGCAATTTTTACAAAGCTGATCGACGAAATTTGCAATTTTTCATCGCATGATTCATAAAATTCGCGATTCTTCCATACCAGGTCACAAATTTCGCGATTTTTACAAACCATATCGACAAAATTCGCGGTTTTTATAAAGCCGATTGAGAAAATTCTCAATTTTTACGAATCTGATCGATGAAATATGCAATTTTTGCAACGCCGATCGACGAAATTCGCGATTTTTCTTCGCCTGATCAACAAAATTCCGGACTTTTCCACACCGGATAGATGAAATTTTTGATGATTTTATTAGAGCCTGATCAACGAAATTTTCAAAATTCCTTTGTCCGACTGACAAAATTTGCCATTTTCGGAACCCGATCAATAAAACTCGCGATTTTTCCTTGTCTGATCGACAAAATTCGCGCTTTTCAGCATTTAACTGACGAAATCTGCATTTTTCCGCGACCAGTCAAGGAAATTCATGAATACATTTACAATACATTTTGACGAAACTGCATTTTTTTAAGCGGCAAGATGAAATTCGCGATTTTTTTCTCTTGAGAAATTTACAAAACTCACGATTGTTTAGTATCCGATCAACGAAATTTTCAATTTTTCCGCGCATCATCGCAAAATTCGTGATTTTCCCGTGCTTTATCAACGAACTTGGCAATTTTTTCGCCTTTGATCGACACAATTCGCGATTTCTTCGTGTCCGATCAACGAAATTCGCATTTTTTTCACGCGGCAAACCTAGAAAAAATGCGAATTTTCTCTCAGCCGATGAGTTTAATTTGTAATTTTTTCGTGCATCATAAACAAATCTGACGATTTTTTCTTCACTGATCAATGAAATGTGCGATTTTCCACGTCTTACCGACAAAATTCGTGATTTTCCCGTGCCTGAACGATAAAACTCGCGTATTTTTCGTATACGATCAGTTAAATTTACTATTTTTTCCGAGCCTCATGGGAAAAATTCGCGATTTTTTCATACCTGATGAACGAAAAGTGCGATTTTTCCGCACTTGATCATTAAAATTCGCGATTTTTCCGTGCCCTATCTACGAAATTTGCGATTCTTAAGTGACTGACAAAATTTTATATTTTCCCGCGGGAAATTGACGACATTTACGATTTTTACCTGCGACTTTTCCACAAAAATTGAAATTTTTTCTAGCTGTAAATTGACGTTGTTCGCGGGCCCCTTTTGGCCCGCGAGCCACAGGTTGTGCATCCCTACACTACATAATGCTATACGGGAAAACATTGTTTGGGGTGTGTTTTAATTATATGGGTAACTGTACGATAAGAGGTTTCAAAAACATAGAGGATTCGGCCAAAAAAAAAAGTTTGAGTTTGATCAAAATCCTTTAAATTATGACTTTTTCCCGTTTCTTTACTTTTTCATATAAGAGCAAGTCACTTTATACATATTTTATAACTTTTTCTGGTCAGTGACTGGCTTCCCTCGCAGTTATCTTGTCAGGGGAAATACGGCAGGGGAGGGACATTTTCACGTAAATTCAAATTTTTTAACTGACTGAATTAGTTTTTGGGTTAATTGTGTATTTCACTTTAATTATTACCGTATTGTTTAATTAGGGCAGTAAATGCAATTGAATTAAATGAATATTATAAGTTTTATGACTTACCAGGGGAGATACACGATCACCGTGCGAAACCACTACATCGCACGGTCGCATCGCAACAACTAAAATTGGCGACGCTTAAATGGCTTGCGCCTTTAGTATTGCTAACTTCAAGCCGATAGATGTCCTTAAGCGTTACTTCCGATGTAGCAATCCTTGAATTTATATTTGTTTCAGCGGAACAAAATTTGACAAGGTAGATACACAAAAAAGCGGGACAAAAGATAATTTTAAAAATTATTTGAAATTAAGAAAATTATTGTATTTTTTATTTTATAATACGTAAGTATAATTACTTAAATACCAATTAAACATACTTTAGTTTAGCATCTGATGGAAAAAATATATGTATTGTTTGAAAGTTAAATTGAAACCAGTAAGGGGACATGCCAGGGGAGAGACTTTTTTAGACTTTGTAAGAAATTTCAGAAAAATGTGTTTTAATTAGGCATTCAATCATGATGTTATTTAATAAAGTTATTTAATAATATATTATATACATTAAGATGATGCGATTCATTGCAAAAAATAGCAAGATATAGAATAAAAAATCTGTTTTAAACGGCCGTACAAATTACCTCGAATTATCGTAGAATCACCCATATAAAACTGTTTCACATGTTATGAATATGATATACGTTCCTGAGTTGTATTAAAAGTTGCTCCCTGTATATTTACAGGAACGCAAAAAGATTTCGACCACTGTATTTTATCCGAAGTACTATCTAATATAACAGCAAGACCTGAATATTTTTGAAACTTCGTTATCGTACGATCGCACCTCATTTGCAACGCTTCAGGTGATATTTCCTACTTGTTGAAGTTTTGATTTCTTTTGGATTTTTATTTATGGAAAATTACAAGAACATTACAAACATATTCTGTATTAATTATATTACATTAATTGCAAACGTGTTAATCTTCTATAAATGGGTTGGACGTAAATTAAAAAATATTTATTTGGAGAATGTTTTTATTTATCATAAAAGTATAGCAAATCGAGATGCAGATTTTCATCATATTGCATTTAAAAGTAAATTTTATCCCTTATTATATGATGTAAAGATTAAAATTTTGAGATATTTAAAAGTTTTTAATAAATGCTGTAAAAATTAAACTTACTGGTCAGGTAATGACATCGTCAATATTTCTTAAATTATCGAAACTAAATCTCAGACAACAACTAGTTACAGTTTTACATCCAGTACTATATCATACATTCATGTATATCATATTATTTCATCTGGAATTTAATTTAAAAGGGTATTATTTAGAAATCGGATTGGTTTATTTGGTTCATTTTTTGTCGGTCGATTATGTACTCGATGGATATAGGCCCAGGGGGATGCCCTTCGTGGGCGGTCTTTCTAAGGGAACTAAATACTATTTACGCAAGGTTAGAAGAAAGCCACGAAAACTCCGAACGGTTAGACCGACGGCAGCGACTGGGTTCGAACCCAGCTTCTGCCGTTTACCAGTTTAGAGGTGCCAGAACCTCTCAGCCACTGGTGGAGCTTTAGAAATAGAAATAATAATTTTAAATTTTATTTCTTTATTTTATTTTATTTTATTTTTAATTTTTTTTTGGGGGGGGAGGAGGTGTAACATTTTTTTATATTCCTAAAGACACTGTTTGTAAAAAAAATCGATAGATATTTATATTGCTTAAAAAACATATTGTAAGAACACGATAAATTTTGTGAATATCCAATAATATCTTCATGTCACACTAAATAGCGTAGATGTGCCAGTATTGGACACCCCTTGAGGTTTTTGATTTATACAAAAAATAATAAATTAGCTTTATTTATTTATTTTTTTTATAATTCCCCTTTGGGTGTTTTATAATCTGGTTTGTTGTTGACATATTTAATAAAACCACTCAGGAAGCGGAAAGAAATGCTTGGAAGGTTCCTCAGTCTTACAATTAAAATACCAATGAACATGATAATTTAATAAATTTAACAAATTTATTTTTAATAAATTTACATAGTCTTTATTTTCTTGCAAATTTTGAATGTTTTTGTTTGAGTAGCAATAGAAAATTTTGATTTTTTTTTATTCTAATGGCCATTTACAAAGTTTCATTTATATTTCATGGTTTTGAGGGGGGTGTCCTTTATTGGGATGATTAATTATTGCCTTTTTCAGTAATAGGCAATCCATATAGACAATGCTAAATATTTGTAATTTCAGTAATGTTTATGGTGCATTGAAATTTTACATAACTGAAAACCTAAATGATCAAGTTTATTTTTTTATATTATACTTATCTAAATGCCGTAACGCCAAAACTTTTATACTTATTTACTGTAGCTGCTTTTAAGTTGTTTTATGAGGTTAATAAAATTTCAAGATTGCATTTTTTATTTAATGTATTCCTTTTATATTTTATAATCTGGCAATGAAATCAGTCAAGAAGCAGAAATTATTGTTTAAAGGAACAGTCAAAGAGGATCCATAGGGCAATGCGTCCCCATTCAAATAAGAAAAATTAAAATACAAAAGCTATTAAAAATCAAATTTCTGTCCTAACACTTTCTTTATTCACCCCTGACGAAAAAAAAAAAAAAAAAGGGGGAATATTTATGAAAGTTATAGTAATCATGATACTAGTAAATCTGCAGATCATTGGCTTCAAAACACAGTTTTATAACTTTATTTTGAAATTATTTTTGGGGGTATTTAAAATATTCAACTCACAATTCATTTCTTTTATATTTTAACTGATAATTACTATGAGTGATTGATCAAGTAATCTCTGGAATTCTCCCTGTTAAAAATAATGAGACAAATCTGTACATTAATATTCCAAAACTTTTTAGCACAAAGGCTATCAAAGCCTGAGAGCTTATGCGACCGCCCGTTTCTTTCTTTCTGTTTTTTTTTCTTTTCTTTTCTACTCTGTTCTTTTCTTTTTTTCGTTTCTCTTTTTTTTAAATGTAATTCATGATAAAAAGGTCCGATATACTTGAAATTTTGGATATAGGTTCATTCTGATAAGCCACTTCCGTGATTAGTTATGGGAGTTCATTCGATAAGTATAATGGAGGAACGGGGGGCTAATGTCCCTCCCTTTAAGGCTGCTAGCCACTCACTTTCCAAATTCCTCTCCCTAATGTAAAGTCAATGGACATTTGATGCATTCTTAAATTTAAAATACCTCCTCAGGAAATTAATATTTTTTTTACATCTTCTTTCAATCTTCTTTCCTTAACCCTTTCTGGGATACCTAATTTTAATTCCAAAATTGCAAACGGCACCAGTAATATTTTAGTAAAATTTTGGTTTTACAATAAAAGCTCAAATCAAAAGCTCAATAAGGAATTCAAATTATTTAAAAAAAATCGTTTGTGAATTCCGGTGTCAGTCGATAATTTCTGATTTTAGTAGAGATTTTGCCCGTGCCGGAAAGGGTTAAAGGATGTCACTTTTTTTCTTAGTTTTCAAATTATTTCTAATATCTACATTTAATTTTATAGGAAGTTTTAAAACTTTATTTCCAATTCATCAGTCTTTAACACATAAAATATTAAATTTAAGCATAGATTTTAGAAATAGTGTAAAAACTATGAAAAAAGTAGCATAATTTAAGAAAAGCAGACTCAAAGAAGAAGTTAAAAATAATAATTTGCCGAGTAGACATTTTAAATATAAGATTGCATCAAACGCCCATTGACATAATATTACGGAGGGTAATCCAGAAAATAAGTGACCAATAGCCTTAATATATATAAATGGCTTATTCATGCAAAATTATCAGATTTAATTCAATTTTTAGATACAGGATCATTCCGACGAGGCGTTTCCATGACTAATTTTAGAAATTTATTGGATATTTATAAGAAAAGAGGAACGTGAGCTAATCTCCTCCCCCTTAAATCAGATAAATGGGTTTTTCATGCAGAATTATCAAATTTAATTCAAATTTTATGCATACGATCATTCCGATGAGGGTACTGACGTAATTATTTTTGGGAGTTCATTGGATAAGTATAACAGGGGACGGGGGCTAATCCCCCACCCTTAATTGAAATAAATGGGTTTTTATACAGAATTAGGAGATTCCATTCAAATTTTAGATATGGGATCATTCTGATGAAGTGTGTCCATGATTAGTACTGATTGTTAATTGGAAAAGAATAAACGGAAGGTGGAATGGGGGGTAATCCCCCTTTAATTTAGGTAAATGGGATTTTCAAACAGAAGTATCAGAATTCACTCATAGTTAAGGTATGGGATCATTCTTGTGATGTGCTTCCATGATTTGCGTTAGGTGTTCATTGGATAAGTGTAAAAGGGAGAATTGAGATGATCCCCCTCTTTTAATTTCGGTTCATGGGCTTTTAACCATAAAATTTATCGATTTCCTTCAAATATTCCATTCAGATAAGATGCTTCCCTGATTTGTTTTTAGAATTCATTGGATAAGTATAAAGGGGGATAAAGGAGTCTACCTCTCTTAATTTAGGTAAAAGATTTTTCATGCAGATTTAACAGATTCGCTTAAATTTTTTGATATAGTTTCATAGTGATAAGTCGCTTCCCTGATTAGTTGGGGGCTGTTTTGTTAAGTATAAAGGGGTGGTGTCTGTGCGATTACGCCCTCCTTAAATTAGATAAACTGAGTTTTATGAAGAATTATTCGATTTACTTTTAATTTTGCATTTAGATTCTCTCTGATAAATTGAATTTCTGGAACTACTTTGATATACCCCCCCAAATCGTAAATTTGGCGACTTTTTTTTCTCGCCAAGCAAAATACCCGTTTCTAACGCTTTTTCTCGCCAAGATGAATTCTCGCTGAATACAAATAATTAATAAACAAAAATTACTTAATCGTTAAATACAAAAAAGGAATACCTAAAAAATAAAATGAATACATAAAAAATACAAATGAAGGAATGAAGCTGAGTAACAGCAAACCTAAAAGGTCCGTAGGAAAAGTGCGTAGGGAGTGCCAGATTTGGCGCGTAATTTTTGGGGGTATATCAAAGTAGCACCGAATTTCTGAATAGTTTTGGAGATTTAATGGATAAGTGTAAAGGAGAGAACGGGGGATAACTCTTCTTGAATAAAATAAATGGTCTTTTATGCAGAATTATCTGACTTGCTTCGAATTTCGGATACAGGTTAATTAAATGATAAGGCGTAGTCTTGATTAGGTTTGGGTTAAAAGATTAAGTATAAGGAAAGGAAATGGTGAAGGAGTTATTTCCTATCCTAATTTGTTTTTCGAAGGTCATTATTATTTAAGGCTGTAATGTACAATTAGTGTGCTTAGCCAGTGAGCTAAATGCCACCAGTTTGACTGGGCGGTATTCTCTTTATTTTTTAAATTATTACCTTTCAAATCCCACATTGGCTCAATAATTTGGTAGCTGTAGTTAACTGATATTTAGTATTTTAAACTATCCATCTAAAAGAATTAAAACATCGGTCTTTTGATAATTACAATAATTGATGCAAATACTGAATGATTGTCACAAACATCTGATTTATTACTGTTCGCTGATTGTTAATCTGTTTGAAAATAACTATTTTGCTCGGTTAGAATTTTTTCATGTGATTATGAATCCAAATACTGTAATCGGAACAATTATATTTATTACTTTTTATGGGGTGTCCATTATTGGAACAGAAGGCGTCCTTAATTGGGTCAGAGAGTGTCCATTACTGGGCCAGAAAGTATTAATTACTGGACTTTTGGTGTTTTGATATATTTATGATATTAAAATTTATGTTTGATTCGTATTGGAAAATAAAATTATGAGAATAGATAAATATTTTTGATATATTAATATAAAATGGAAAAAACTGGAATAGATTACTTTTTATTGATATAAAATAATATAAATTTCTTAAGAGTGTCAATTTCTGCATATCTGTCCTTGTATTTTTTGAAACTATGCTTTATTTTCTATTTTATTAAATAAACCCCATTAAAAAGCCATATGAGAAGTACAGTCTTTGTTTCAGAGCATGAAATGGGGCTGACATATAGTTTTCTTTTGGAAAAAGTTTCAAGAGATTAATTATTCAGATTCAGAGCATCAACGGCCCCAGAAGAAGCCATATTCAGGAAAAAGTAGAAATAACAAAATATTTATACGTATTAAATAAAATGTACTAAAAATTTATTCCCCTGAACATTATCCCTTTTTTACATCGATATTATGATTATGGTAAATTAGAATCAAAAATCTTATCAGTTCATAAGTTATTTTATACGTTTAATATGGCGCCGAACACGGAAATATGGGAAAACATTTACTTTTTTTAATATAGGAAAACATTTTCAACAATTTTTTATATAAATACTGAATTCTGCATAAAATACAATAATTAAGTCAAAATGTATAGCACTTTTTATGTTTTTCTGTCTTAAATTCGGCACCCACTATCTAGACGACTTATATAAATTTATTTAGAAATGTAAGACAGTTTATTTTCTCAATTTATTCCGATTACCGCACTTACGATTACTTTACTTGACAAACAACTCTCGCCGAAAAAGTTTAGGATTGAGAATCTATATATATCAATTACACAAACATATGTGGCACAAAAATCACGATTATTTGATAATTAATTGTTTAATGGCAACATCCAAAAGAAACAGATCTTATGGTTTACTATGCAAAAGTCCTTTGGTAAGATTTATGCTGTGGTAAATTGATTTTATTTATGTTTTGTTCCTTCGCTGCAATTATGGATCTTCAAAATATCATTATTTTTTCTTTTCTTTTTACTTTAAAAAAGTAAATATAAGCCATGAATTTTAAACTTTTCAGTTTCAAATTAAAGTTATGTATTATAAATGAAATGAGTAAAAGGATTATGTTATTATATTTTAAATAATTAATTAAATTCGAAAAAATGCCACGGGTACAATATTTGGCGGTTTATTATTTGTGCCGGGCTAGCATAAAAATACTGAGTTCATGATTTATCATCACAGTTGTTATACATACACCATATTGGCGCGTTTCTTTTCTGAAGCCAATTTGGCGAAAATTCCAGTTCAATACCAGTTACATACATATTTTTAAACTAATTTCTATTATTTTTAAAGGGAAATAATAATAAAAAAAATGTTTAGTTAATATCGTAGAATAAAACAATTTATATCATTTTAAAAATGAAAATAAAAGCAAACAAACAATTTATTTATAATAAAATAACAATAACCGGGTTACCGTGTGAGGCACATTTGATTCTCATTGTGGTTAATGTATCTGTGTCCATTTCTCTAGCAGAATCTTCTAATTTTCAAAAAAAAAAAAAGCAATTAATATAAATTATGAATAAAAGCGGTATGATTTAATACTTAATATACATTCAAGGGACACCAAACTAGTCGCCAAGGGCGGCTAGTCCAATACATTAATCTAGGAATCTTAAATTTCGAATGATTGTGGCATGATTTTTTTCTGTACAAGGGTCTGTTATTTCTAAGTCTTGTATAATTTTTTTTTTTATAAAGAATTGATAATACTCCATTTTCTATTGCTTTCTCTGTAAAAACGAATATTTATTTAATTTCAATATTTTCAATAAATTTATACTGGAATAATTATTAATGAAATTGTAGATACCGAATGATAGTTGAAATGGAAATATTTGCATATTCTATTCCCCTGCTTTTTCGCATTAAAATTAGAGAAGTATATTTTATCAGATTTTAATTTTTATTAAATCATTCATCAAAATTTTTCTGTTGTGGAAAAGAATGCTGCCATTTTTTTTGTATGTAGCGATAATAAAAATAGACAAGCAGACGAACCTTGCGTAAATACGGGTTAGGTTCCCTTAGAAAGACCCCCACGAAGGGCACTCCCCCCCCTGGTCCTATATCCCTAGCGTAGATAATCGGACGACAAAAATCAACCAACCAACCAACCGACAAGCAGACGATCTTTATAATATTACTCAAATAAAGTCGAGTTCATGGATGTAATCATAAAATATGCGCATTTGAAAAAAAAATTCAGTTATTAACTATCCTGTAAATTAAAAAAAAATAAATAAATCCCCTTGATATGTAAAACATATTAAATAATTAATTTTCAGAATTCATTTTTAAAGATGACTAGCATACGCAGCCCGCTTCGCCGGGCTTAATTTGAAAGTTTATTTAATAATTTATGTGTATGGTACGCTTCTCTCTCAGCTGGCGACGGATCCCCCGGTGACTCTACGCTTCTCTCTCAGCTGGCGACGGATCCCCCGGTGACTCTCCCCGGACCATCGGCACTCCACGTGCGTCGGGTGAGCGTCAGAACAAACTTTCAGCATATACATATGGGTGGTTGTACTTGAATGCACAGACCTGCGCGTTTTTTTCTATCTTGCTTTTATACCTCTGGACCGAGTTGGCGCATTGCCAAGATTTGCTTCCTCTGGACCGAGTTGGCGCATTGCCAAGATTTGCTTCCTCTGGACCGAGTTGGCGCATTGCCAAGATTTGCTTTCCCCTGTGCCTCAATTAATTAATTAATTATCCTCAGAATTCCTTTTATTTATAGAGATTTATTTATTATTATCTTTAAACCAGACGCATTATTGGAATACTACTTTGATGTTTTATTTTAAAAGTTTCTATGGAAACGATAATAAAATAGATTAAGAATTTTGCAAATTACTTGAGGAAAATGGCTTCTCTTGATGCCGACGAATTTGTTGAAAGCGAACTGGAAGATTTAAAAATTTATTTTGAAGATGGAGAGTGGAACGAATTAAGTAACTAGCAAAAGCCATGCTTTGTTTGGATTCGCGAAGCATTATTTTATAAAACAGATATTTGAAAGTAACAATATTTTTTTATTATTATTTTTGCAACTTTATTAAACAAAAACGTTATTTTATGTTTTGGCTCATTTTAATTTTTTATATATGATGTAAAACTGGCATAATAAGATATTTTCGAAGCAAACTTTTACAAATTTTTTTTAAATTTTCAACTAAAAGCTCTTTTAAAGATGTTTTTACAATTTGAAGTAGCAACTGGTGTTTTTTAATTGTTTGAAATATGCATGTTTCCAATCTTTGTAATCAACATCCGATAATCTTTGATAGCTATTTTTGAATAATATATTTGAAGAAAGCTTGAAGAAAGTTACTTCTTCAAAATCCTATTTTCTGGAAAAAACATTTGAAATCTGCTTTCGTTGATACTATGAATTTTTAACTGTAAAACATTTTATTTTAATTTCTTCGTTTTTATACATGTTAGCGTATGAGAATTGCTGTAATTCTCTCCGCGTGGGAGAACTTTTTACTTTCTGCGAATGGCAACTCAATTAATGGAATTACCTTTTAACGAAGCGCTCTCTCATTCTCGCAGTGACGTTTTCACGAATAATTATTGTTGTGTTTGCGAACTTATTAAAGTCTTATTTTTCTATAAAATCCTTCTGATTAATGAGTCGATATTATTTAGCCACAATACGACCTTCGCAAAAATATTTATAAAGAGCTTGAACCAACAACTTCACGCAGATCTTTTAATTTTTCATTTATATAACAAATTTAAGAATTAATTTTATTTGTTTACAATTATTTTGTTGCCAGTTTACAAAAAAAAAAAAAAAAAAAAAAAAAAAAATCCATAATACAATTTTTAAAAATGTTTAAGTGTCATCTGTGCAAACGAATTTGCGGGAAAATGAAAACACGTTTTATTTAATAAATTAATCATGATTCTATCTATAATTATGTACTCCATGATTTAAACTTTTTTTTTCTGAAAATATACGGGTTTCATTTTTTACTTATTTGCTAAAATGCGTCCGTATTGGAAATGCATGTTAAATAAATTAATTAAAATAATAATTTTTTTAACGTTTTACTGTAAAAAAATTATATTCTGCAAATCTACAGATCATAATTTATTTTTGTGTTTAATTTGAAGTTAAAATATTGAATAGTTTTTTTGTAAAGCGTACGACAAATTGTAATTTGAGTGGACTAGTAGAGGATTCGCTTCGCTCATCCTAATTATAAGAAAAGAAGGTTCTCTAGGATTAAGAGGAATTATGAAAATCTCGTTAATATTGGTAAGATAAATAATATTATTTTTGTTTAATTTACATTTCAGAATATTTGCATCTTGACGAAGCTGCGTTAATTGTGACATTCTAAATATTTTAAAAGAATGATTACTTTTTAGGAAATTTAAATCCTATGTATCTATGCTTATTGTTTATGTTTTGTTTAAGGGGATTATAAAAATTTAATCTGTTACTTTTTTAAAAATGTGATTTTTTTTCAATCATTGCAGAGTGATATTCATGCATTCGCTATTCATATTATTTTGTTTAGGAAAATGACCGTAATAAGCATTTAATAAACAGTTTTTAGGAAAAATTCTTCTTATTTAGAATTTCATTAGAGTTGTATTTGCAATTTGTTTTTTAATTATATTTATCCATAAACTATAATACTTTTCAGAGATTTCTTGAGCTTTTATTTGAAGAAAATAATATTTTCAGAATAAAATAAATATTTTTTAGCATTTGGAAATGAGTTGTACTAATTCTTATGAAAGAGATTTTTGATAAAATTAAAAAAATAATTCTAAATCATACGGGACTTGATTGAAATTTTCCACAAAAATTCTAAACTTTCAACAAATAATCTAAAAAAAAAAAAAAGATCAACCAAAGTGGTGCTTTTGCAATAAGTTAAAACATTTTTTTGGCGACATTGTGTCATCGTAATACTCTGAGCAATAAAAAGAAGACATGTTAGTTACTTTAAAACATTTATTTGAATACTTAATTAGTGATTTATCACATTGCTAGTTAAGTGTAGAACCAACAATGTGAAAAATATCCAAGCCGGGGTTCGAACCCGGAATTCTAGAAAAAGTGCTCCAAATTCTCTATAGTTTAAGTAACGAGGACGATGCCCAGCTTTTCAACTCTCATCCGCATAATTAAATTATAATATTTTAAACATTTACTTACGAAATATTTAAATTTCATTCAATGTTACTCCTGAAGAGAGTATATTTTTATAGCGTCTAGAACAGCATAATTTATCACATCTTTCTTCAAGATATTTTTGAGTCATTGAAGTTACGAACATTTGACCTTTCCCTTATATTGGCATACACATGTATGCGCAAATGCATGCATACAATTAATTTTTTTCGAATAAGTTTGAATTTTCAATCAATGAAATATGAAGAGTTATTTATCTTATTAGGTGCCTTCGTAATTATGTAAATACGTCGCACCTATAGTGGTCATTTATTCTGTCCGTCTGTCCGTCCGTCCGTATGTCTGTCCGCATAATACAACGCAAAAACTACCCAACCGAATCGTTTGAAATTTAAAATACATAATTCTTACATAATTTTGTCGAGTCATTTCAAATTTTATGAAAATCGGATGCATAGATCAATTACATGGGCAATCAAAAATATTCCATTACATTACGGTCAACCGGGAAAACAATTCAAATGTATTTTATACGTTTGAAATTTAAGATACATAATTATTACATAATTTTGCCGAGTTATTTGAAATTTTATGAAAATCGGATGCATAGATCAATTACAGGGACAATCAAAATATTCCGTTACATTACGGTCAATGGGGGAAAATATTTTAAATGCATTTTAATGCTGTTACACTCATTCGAACTTAATAAAATTTATATGCAACTATAAAGTACATATTATAATGTACATTTTGCATAATTTGGGGTACAAAGAACATTTGTTATTGATTTACAAGGCCACACAAAAGTATTTCATTACATAATGGTACAGGGAGAACATTGTTTGATGAGCGTTTTAATTGTAATTAACTTTTTACAATTTTATGAGATTGATATATGAGAGTAATATTTTTAAAACTTTGTTATTCTACGATCGCAACTCATTTGCTACGCTTCACGTGAAATTTCCAACTTGTTTTTATTTTTCACGCGATTTCTGTACTCTTATTTTTCATTCTCTGTATTTTACATGATAAATATACTAGATGTTACAGTATACTGTACATCAAATATTTGAAAAAAGAATGATAATATTCAATATTGCACCAGACTCTGATTGCAATTATTTTTTTAGATTTTCTTAAAATTTTATTATCAGTAAGAATAATCCATATTTCAATCCGACGTTTAATAAATTCCTAAAATGACGAAATAATGCCTATTTTTAGTGACTATGTACGATTAATTTCAAAGATGAAAAATTATATTTAATTTAAGAAAACTAACAACAACAACAAAAAAAAAACTTTTTTTAATTATTAGAAAAATTATTGCTGCTTACTGTGGAGACACGACCTTAAAATAGATCTTGTAAATCCGTTTTTTTTTTTTTTTTTTTTTTTTTTTTTTAAGATTGCTTTAGGAAAATATATGTTTAATCATAGTGTACGTGATATAAGACTCTATTATCACGTAAGTCACGTCTTGATAATCATAAAAATGATGTAATAATGTCTTTTTTTAGTGACTATGTTCGATTAACAGGGTTCGTACAGACTCCTTGTACTCCTTAGAAACTACTTAGAAATGAAAATGTTCCCAATTAGTACTTAGAACTACTTAGATAAACAAAATACTCCTTAGAAACTCCTTAAAATGTATTGCGATTTTCCACGAGAGCGATATTGCTTTCAGAAAAATCTTTTGTCCTGGATTATTGTAAATCATTTGATCTATATTTTATTTATGTATGCATACATAATTTAATTAAAGAATTCAAGAGTAGATAATGGGAACTAGTATCTTACAGGGATATTAATAATGGGACTTTTTTTTTCACTTTTCTGTCTATGTCATGCACAACATTCACCTTCAAAGAAAGTGATTAAGGTAAAGTGCTCTAAAGCTGATACCCAAAATACAGTTCTTAAAGCTGGCATCTTCAAGTAAAACAAATATTTAAAGCATTATCAATTTTCCAAATCCAAGATATCTTTGATTTAAGAAAAAAAAATTATTTTAGAAAATTGGTAATACTTTTAAATATTTGTTAGATGTCAGCTTTAGGAAATTTACCTTATCGGTGCTCTACTCTAAAAGGATAAATTCAGAAGTTATTATATTTTTTCGTGTATGTTGCATTATATTTTTTTAATTTTTTTTAAAGATATATGCAATATATATAATAAGTGTTTCGAGTTTAACTGATCTCTGTGTATATGACCATTGGTCACTGCTTAGGAAAGTTGATTGTGTATTTCTTTATTTAAACTTACAAAATCACCAAGGTTGTGAATTCTGTGCAATTTCACCACCAATAATTAGATTCTAATAGAGAAAAATTTGTTTGAAATGTTCTTCTCTCCAAATGGGGCATTAAAAATTGGATTGTGAAAGTGCATGCCACATAAATAACAACAAAAATGGCAAATCCTTAAAATTTTTTGGACTCCTTGGATTTTTTTCTGTACTCCTTGGATTTTTTCTTCCCAACTCTGTATGAACCCTGATTAATTTCAACCATGAAAAATTATGTTTAATTTAAGAAAACTAACAAAAAAATTTACCATTAGAAAAAATATTGTTGTTTGCCGCTTAGAATAGATTTTGTGATAGATCTTGTGATGTCTGCATTTTACTTATTGTACGATTGTTCCAGGAATACTAATGTTTAATCCTTAGCATACGTAACATTACATATGACTTTGTTATTACGTTTGATCATCATAAAAGTGATGTTTTTACTAATTTTTATTAACTCAGTGGGAAACATTGAAACATTTTGTTTTCGAAAAAGGTTGTTTGCATTTGATTTAAATTTTTTTAATCAAATTCTTTACATTTAGAAGAATTGTTTTTTGAATAGAACATCCAAATAGAAATTTCATTCTTAATTAAAAAGAAAGTAAAAAATGTACAAAATGGGTAGACGCAAATTATCAGGTAAGTAAAAAAACGAATACAAAGAAAGATGCCGTATAAAAAATCTTCTTTTAAAGAAAAAAAAAAAAAAAAAAAAAAAAAAAAAAAAACAAGGTTTGATTATCAAGTTTGCCGATTACGAAAGGTGTGATGGTTACGAAAAAGGAATGGTTACGAAAGAGGAAACATATGTTGAACTGATTTATTGTAAAAGACCATTTTTTATTTTCTTAATTAGAATTCATTTATAAATCTTAAATTTTAGCCTTTTTAAAAGATCATTATACAAATGGTTGTTGTAATTTGTTAACCTTTACACAAAGACACGGACAGCATCTGTCCGAGAATACATGCTAACTTGGATAGCTGCAGTTCGAGTCGTCGCTTAAAGTATTAAAGTTTAAATTATTATATTTCATTTTTATTTCCTTTATTTATTTATTAATTTTTCTTTTGAGGAATGGCATTGTTATTTTTTATACTATTTGATTATCCCGTCGACCAGTTTCGCGAAATTTAACAAATCGCCAAACTATTCGAGTAGAGGAGGAATGAGAGTTCAGCGGCATGAGGTGGTGTGTGGTGGAGGAGGAGAGGAGGAAGAGGCCCACCACCTCACAGAGAGAGGAGGAGGTCCTCCACCACCACCTGAATGAGAAGCTTATCTGATGGAGAGTGTATTATACTATAGTAGGATGATGGGGAGGGCTTAAAATTGAGGGGGCTTAAATTTTTTAGGGTTTGAAACTTCTAAGATCATACTGTAGTAGAGGGGTGGATGTTTGGAGTCTGTTACAGTATGATGGGATTTTTAGAGAGAGAGAGGGGAGGGCTTATTTTTTAGGAGGGGCTTAAAATTGAGGGGGGCTTAAATTTTTTGGGAGTTTAAATTTAAGTAGAGATTGGAATCAACTTAGAGTAGGAAAGATATTTGAAAATGGGTGAAGGATGTTTTGACACTGTTACAGTTTGATGTGATTTTTAGGAAAGGGGGAGGGCTTAATTTTTAGGGGGGCTTATTTTTCTGAAAGGGTTAAATGTATTTTTTTTTCTTTAAGATTGGAATCAACTTAGAGTACGAAGGAAATTTGAACATATCGTAAAATATGTTATAGTATGATGAGATTTTAGGAAGGGGGGAGGGCTTAATTTTTAGAGGGGCTTAATTTTTAAGAGGCTTAATTTTTTTATCTCGGATCTGAAGCTTATAATATCATACTATAGCAAAGGGGTAACCTCCTCATTTTCCAAACTTCATCCCCCCCCGGAAGATTTTTATTTTGATGCTGCCCTCTGTTGGTTGTGAATCGAATTTTCGTTGGAAATTAATAATTTTAAAATATTGAGTCTGATCAATTAAGCATTGCTCATCACGCCTGTGAGATAATTGAGCATTGCGATAAGGATGAAGGTGAGTCTGGTCAATTAAATATTAATCACAATTGCCCATTGCCCATCCCGCCTGTGGCCGCAGAACCGGTCTTCTTCTTCTTTCGTTGGAAATTAATAATTTTTTAAAAATTGAGTTTTCCAAAAGGCTTTAGTAGGATTCGAACCTGTAAAAGAATTTCTTGACTTGATAATTTGTTGTGGATTAATCTAATCAAGCCAAGAAGTTCTGTTAAAATAGCAAATAAAGCCTTTGTGCACAAATGTTTAAAGATAGAAAACCAACGAATATAAATGCACAAATAAAGTATGAGAAGGTAGCAAATAGCTATTTCGAATCTACTAACGAGATTCTTCATCAGTGCAAAACTCAGCGAGCTAAAAGTAGCAAAACTGAGCAAAGAGACAGAGAGACGCAGGCTTATATACCCGCTATGGGAACAATCCCGCCTAAAGAAAAGCAACCAATGAGAAGAAAGCAGCCAAAACCAACTGAGTGGACAAGTAGCGACACCTATCGGAGAACAAGCAAAACAAAAACTAAAAAGCAAGTGAAAAAAAAAAAAAAAGTATTAAATTAAAGATTTCCAAATACTTGGAAAATAAGGAGTACTAGATAAGTCATTGACTAAGGAGTGAGAATTTTTTATGATGTGGTAAGCTTCCCAAAAATCAAGATCAAGAATAGAAGGACATTTATGGATGATGGTGGCTGAAGAAAAGTTA
Organism: Maratus speculifer; assembly: GCA_964019185.1. Taxonomy (NCBI): domain Eukaryota; kingdom Metazoa; phylum Arthropoda; class Arachnida; order Araneae; family Salticidae; genus Maratus; species Maratus speculifer. The sequence continues at coordinate 274,649,416 of OZ025300.1, forward strand.
AACTTATGTTGAGAAGACCAACAATGTTGAGCAATAGAGGAACGTTTAAGCTCCTGATTTTTGACATACCTTTTATGTTCCATTAAACGAAATCTGAGAGCCCGTTTAGTCTGACCAATATAAGAAAGACCACATTGGCAAGAAATTTGGTAAATACCCCAGTTATCTAAGTGATCAATGGGGTGCTTAAGATTTGAAAAAGCAATTTTATTAACAGGAGAAAAAATAACATTGAAATCGAACCTTTTTAAAATTTTAGCAACTTGCTGACTGATTTTGGGGAAAAAAGGCAAAACAACCAAAGCATTGGAGTTCGAATTAAAGTTCTTACTTTCAGATTGTGTGGATTTAGTCAATTTTCTATGAATAGAATCTATAATATTAGGAGAATAACCACGATCAACAGCAATAGCTTTTAGGTAATTAAGTTTATCACTAAGTAGCTGAGGAGTTGAACAAATATTGGAAGCCCGGAAAACAAAAGTTTTAAAAGCCGCAACTTTCTGGTTAGGGGGATGAGAAGAATATCTGTGAGGTGGAAGACTGACCGCAAAAGGTTTGCGAAAGACAGTAGTCTGAAAATTATCTTCATTGCGAATAACAAGAACATCCAGAAAAGGAAGACAATTGTCCGATTCATTTTCAAAAGTAAATTGAATACAAGAATCAATAGAATTCATGACAGAGAGAATATGATTTATATCGGAATTCACTTCAACTAAAGCATAGATATCATCTACATAACGAACATAGAACGGAAATTTTAAGACTTCAAATAATTTTATTTCAAAGTAATGCATGTACAAATCGCATAAAGTCGGACTAAGAGGATTACCCATAGCCAAACCGTCAATCATACGAAAGAAATTCCCGTTAAAAACAAAAGTATTTTGAGATAAGCAAGCACGAGTTAGATGAATAAGCTCCTCGATTTCGAAAAAGGAAAAATGAAATTCACAAAGCCTTTTCTTGAGGCAATCTAAAGCACCTTCCACAGGGACATTGGTAAATAATGATTTAACGTCAAAAGAAACCATCATGTGGCCTTGTGGCTGTGATGTTAACTCATTCGAACATAACAGAATTGGCATGAATCTATGAAGTATATACTAAATAATGCATTCTGTACAATCTGTGACAACTCCGACTGCCTAAATTAAATAATCACAGCCAGAGCTGCCCAAAAAAGATTATCAACATTATACGTTGATTCTATAAAAATCATATCATGGAAATTAGGTAAGACATAAAAAAGGCTTACCTCCAAAATTCCAATTCTTCGGGTATCGGGGCTCAGAATGTTCGAATGCCTTCTGCAGCATAAATATTAAAGACTATTTTCACTCAAAAAACAAAAAGTCCGTCTTCATTTTCATATTTTAATAAAGACGAACACGATTCACAATTTGACGGCACACACAACATTAATATTTACAAATGGCCGTGACACTTTCACTATTACATCTTGGTTCTACAACTTCTACCTTCTAACTGAACTACAAAACAGAAAAAAAAGAATAAAAATTAATAAACAAAAAATGTTCTCAGTCAAATAAAAAAGTTCGTAGCGGAATAAAACATTTCGGCGCATGCGCCGCCTTTACGTAAGATAAAAAACAGAGTTTCAGTTTTTAAATTGCGCAATAGTTTTTTCCCTGACAGGTGGTGGATGAAAGGAATATAAATTAAGTTCTAAATCCCGACATCCTCCCACATTTGAGTTTCAGGGGTTCAGCTGGAACTCAAATTTTCCACTTAACTATCGGTTTGATAATGCGTCCATATCTTGAACGATGAACTAAAGAGTCAGAATTTCGGTTCTTGACCGAACCACTGGGAGGATCATTGGAATGTCCGTCCGAAGAACGTGAATTTTCCATGTCGTTGAGATGACTTCTCATGATATCATCATTTTGTGATACCTCTAAAGGTATTAGTCTATTTGTCGTTCTGATGAATTCACCACTTTTCATCTTTACCTTGACAAGTCGTACTTGTCCATCCTTAGATGGGAAAATTTCAGTTATTTTGGCCAGAAGCCAATCGATTCTTTTGTGATTGTCACTAGTTACAATCACTACGTCGCCTATTGCAAAAGGTTTTACCATTTTGTTATTTTTATTTGGCTGACGCAATTGACCTAAATATTCAGATCGAAATCTTTTACGAAGGTCTTCTCTTAGTTTTTGTTGGTAGGCATGCCTTTTATTCAACGATTCAGCATCCAAAATATCTATATCAGGTGTTCCACTACCTTTTAGTTCTTGCAGAAACATTGATGGAGTGAGGGGTACAAGATCATTGTTGTCTTCGGAAACGTAGGTAAGAGGGCGGCTGTTGATTATGCTTTCGATGTCACACATTACGGTTTGCATCTCTTCATAATTTAGCGAACTTTTTCCTAAAACTTTTCTGAGTATTCTTTTTGTCATTCCTATTAGTCGCTCCCACCACCCTCCCCACCATGGAGCTGAAGGTGGAATAAATTTCCAAGTAATTTTTCTGGATATACTATGATTTTGTACGGAATTCCAATCTATTTCTTTCAACAAATTTTCGGCCCCTACGAAATTTGACCCATTGTCTGTGTAGATAATAGAAGGCCTGCCTCTACGTGCGATAAATCTTCTCAAAGTTAATAGAAAGTTTTCGGTTGATAAAGAGGTGGCTAACTCAAAATGAACTGCTCTGAAAATTGCACACGTGTAAATTACTAGCCATATTTTCCTATTTTCTTTAAGAATAAGCGGGCCGGCATAATCCAGACCAACGATTTCAAAAATGGCAGCTTCTCGAACTCAGATCTCTAGACTCTCGAAGACTCTCGAAGGGAGGAGTGGATATTTCTTGTGGCTTAAAATCGTATCTTCTGCATATTACACAGTTTCTAATGATTTTTCTTACAGTTTTTCGAAATTTTAAGATCCAAAAATCTTCCCTCAAATTAGACATTAAAGTTTGTACCCCGACATGTCCTAGTTTTAGGTGTCTAGATCTAATTATTTTTTCAACTACGGGATGGTCATGCGGAAGTATGACAGGGTATCGAAAATTCATCTATCTTCTCTCAGAAGTATGCGCGATTTCAACCTTAGAACTCCAGCGGAATCCGTGATAATCTGGAACGATTTTAATCGATTATCTAGGGGGCCACTAAACGATTGTTCTTGAACTAATTTCAATAATTTATTTTCAGCTTCATTCTTCTCTTTTACAGTTAAAATACTATATTCTCTATCTTCTTTAGCTTTCTTGCAGTTTTGGTAAAATCTATACATCCATCCAATTACGTTAACTAATTTTTCATACGATGAAAATTTTGTAAAAATTTGTTCATTGGGAATATCTAAATTATTGGCGCTAATTATTGTTTTTCTTCTTTCGGCATCTATAATTTCAAAATCTGGAAATATTTCTGATTTTGGCCATTCGGTAATTGGTTTCTTTAGCCACTGTGGTCCCTCCCACCATTTGTCTTGGGCTAAAACCTCAGCGGTACAACCCCTTGAAGGCAGGTCCGCAGGATTTAAATGGCCGGGAATAAAATGCCTTTTGAAGAATCACTTAAAGACCGGATTTCTGATACACGGTTATAAACAAAAGGCGCCCAATTTTCATTTCTTTTTATCCAATAAAGTGCATTGGCCGAATCAGTCCAATAAAAAATGTCAATATCATCTAATTTTAAATCCGTTTTGACACTATTTGCTAATCTAGCCCCAATATTGCAAGCTAATAATTCCAACCTCGGAATGGAAATTGTTTTCATATGAGCAACTCGGCTTCTTGCTTGAACCAATTGACAGAAATTGTCATTCTCACCTTCAAACCGTATAAATATACACGTAGCATACGCTATTTTGCTAGCGTCACAAAAAACGTGCAAGGAATGCAGTTTATCTGCATCCCGAGAAAAACACCTAGGTATTTGAATAGTCCCTAATTTTTCTAATTGTTTTTTCCATTTTTCAAATTTTCTCTTGATAGAAATAGGTAATTCCGTATCCCATGTCACCTTAGCTTTCCAACACTCCTGTAATAATATTTTAGGTTCTAATGTTACAGGACACGTGTATCCAATAGGGTCAAATATTTTGTGTACAGCCGATAAAATGTTTCTTTTGGTTACTTTGCGTTCGTCTTCGGAAATTTCCTTTAAATCAACTGCTAAGGTGTCCCTACTAAAATCCCACATTAGACCCAAAACAGGGACTTTTTCCCCAGTCAGTTGTTCCTTACTATATACACTCGTAACACAGTTGTCTACATAAAATGATTCTAACAATTTAAGCGCAGTGTTTTTAAATTGTTCCGGTGCGTTTTTTAAATGATATTCTAACGTGGCACCTAAAAGATAGGGGCTACAAAAAATGCCAAATACTACTCTTCTATGTTGAAGAGTTATCATTTTTTGAGGGTCCCCTTCTTCATACCACAGGAATTTCAAGAATGAACGATCTTTTTCTGTAATGCCAATTTGCAAAAAAGCCTTTTTTATGTCAGCAATTACCCCAATTTTTCCTAATCTAAATCTATTTAATATAGAAGGAATCAGTTCTACGAGGTTAGGCCCCTTTTCAATACAGTCATTTATAGACGGCGAATCCTTTTCCCGAGCTGAACCATCGAAAACTGGCCGCACCTTTGTAGTGGAGTTTTCTTTAAACACCGCTCTATGAGGAAGGAAATGCTCACTACCTATAATTTTTTTCTCTGATCAACTTTTTCTATTATTTTCTCATCTAACCAGTCATCGAATACTTGATTATAATCAATTATTTTTCCTACTCTTTTTAACGAATCGACGCATGTTTTTAATCTACGCCGAGCGATATTTTCGTAGCTGGGTAAACGAGGGTGGCCCTGTATCCATGGAAGACTAACCTCATACCTACCCTCGTCATCTACTCTAATGTTACTGAGAAAATGTTTTTTAGTGGCTAATTCTATTTCCTCTCTACTCTTTTTCTCCCCAGGATCGCGAATTCCTAAAGTGTCAAGTTGCCATAACTCGGTAATTTTTGCCTCTTTGACATGCAGCGAAAAAATTAAATTATTCATATTCTTATTTTCATAACCTTCAGTTTTCCCAAGAATTGTCCAACCTAAACGAGTATCCATGCAAGCCAATCCGCCCTGTAATTGTTTTAAATGTCCGGTAAATAATTTCCCGACGACATCTGCACCAATTAACACATGTATCTCATCAGGAGAAAATTCATATAATAAATCATTAACTTTAGTGACTCTATCAGTCAAAACTATTCCGTACCGCTTTATTTCCTTAATAAAGGGTCCTTCCGGTATAGGTGAAATTTCAGAGCAAATTTTTTGTTGATCTAATACCTCAAATTTACATCGGAAACTATTATCCATATTTCCTAAATTAATCAAATATCTATCGTGTAGTTCTTCACATTGTCGCCCCCCAAATAAGCTATGCACTATTCTCTCTTTACTTATGCTACTATATCCTAATATTTTAGCAGCAAATTTCGATATGTACGATCGCTGCGAACCCGTATCATATAAAATTCTAACATTTCGTACGATATCCCCATTGTATATACGTACAACCAATGTTTGGAGCAAAACTCGTTTTCTAGAAGTTGTATTCGCAAGCATACAATCTTTATTAGCAGTTGAATCCTGTTTAGAATTTTCGCTTAAATTAATTTTACTCTTTTCTATGCACATGAACTGGTGGTGATTTTTCCCGCAATGAGAACAGTTAATTTTACTTTTACAAACTTTTGCTAAGTGGTTGACATTGAAGCAACGAAAGCATGCTCCTTTTCTTAATAAAGCATCTTTTCTTTTCGCCAGTGTCATTTTCCATACCGCTCTACAATTTTGACTACGGTGTTTGTTTTCGCAAAAAACGCACTGTTCTTCCGATTTTTTATCATCCGCATTATACAGTTCGGCCGCCGTAGGAAAAGAAAAATGTTTATCTTTTCGATCGAATTTTGTTTCTCTGTTTACTGAAACATCTTTATCGAAAGAAAACCCACTCTTAGCTAATTTAACCTTTTGCTTCATCTCAACTTCAATCTGTAAAAATTGCATTAAAACATCTAATTTATTAATTCCCTGATTTTTATCTTTATCCTTAACAGTTAAAGTACCAAGATGTCTTTCCCATAATTTAAGAATATCTGAAGGCAATGCCGATTCGACCAATGGATATAAAATCGACGAATAATTTTCGCTCGATACTCCTAACATTTTCAATGACCGAAGATAAGTTTCGATTTTATCGTATAATTTAACAAGAGACAGTTTTTGCCCTTGTCCCAAGGAATTATTAAAAACTAATCCTAAGACTTCGCGAATATATACTTCAATAAAAACATCTGTCCTACCAAACCGTACCTTCAACGATTGTATCGCTTCTGGATAGCTCTCGGCTGTGGGGGGAAAATAATCCACTATTTCTCTGGCTCGCGATCCTTTCTGTGTAGCCATTATTAGATACTGTATTTTGTCTTCATTTGCTATATTACTATCTTCGTGAATTTTCTCAAATTGCCCCTAAAAAGTTAACCAGTTTTTAATTTCACCGTTGAAAGGCTGGAGCTCTAATTTAGGTAACTTAAATTTTCTTTTTGTTGCCATGCCATCTAATATTACGGAACTATCTGGATTAAGACATTTTTCTAAATTTTGTATATAACGCGATAATTTAGTTTTTGTTTCGTAAAAAATCGTATTATATTTTTCGATAGAATCATATTCAGTATCAAAAGCATCTTGCTTACAGGTTGGGTCTTCAGACAAATTATCAAGAATTTGTTTATCTAAATTCACAAGTTCGTTTTGTTTTGCTTCTAATCGAATTAGAATTGAAGACAAGCTATCTAAATCAACACAATTAGCCTGTATAAGGTCTTCAATTTCTTTAGTTAATTTCGTGAAGTTTGAACGCACTGGCGTTCTTAACTTTCGTAATTTTTCCATAATTCTAAATCAAAATTTTTTCTAATTTCTAATTCACTAAACTATGGAGCACCCGATCCCAGCAGGGGATGCCACTTTTATGTGACAACTCCGACTGCCTAAATTAAATAATCACAGCCAGAGCTGCCCAAAAAAGATTATCAACATTATACGTTGATTCTATAAAAATCATATCATGGAAATTAGGTAAGACATAAAAAAGGCTTACCTCCAAAATTCCAATTCTTCGGGTATCGGGGCTCAGAATGTTCGAATGCCTTCTGCAGCATAAATATTAAAGACTATTTTCACTCAAAAAACAAAAAGTCCGTCTTCATTTTCATATTTTAATAAAGACGAACACGATTCACAATTTGACGGCACACACAACATTAATATTTACAAATGGCCATGACACTTTCACTATTACATCTTGGTTCTACAACTTCTACCTTCTAACTGAACTACAAAACAGAAAAAAAAGAATAAAAATTAATAAACAAAAAATGTTCTCAGTCAAATAAAAAAGTTCGTAGCGGAATAAAACATTTCGGCGCATGCGCCGCCTTTACGTAAGATAAAAAACAGAGTTTCAGTTTTTAAATTGCGCAATAGTTTTTTCCCTGACAGGTGGTGGATGAAAGGAATATAAAATAAGTTCTAAATCCCGACACAATCTGTGATGCAAAGAATTTTTATTATTAAATTATAGGGCCACACAAAAGTATTCCACTACATAATGCTATACGGGGAAACATTGTTTGGGGCGTGTTTTAATTATATTCAACTATTTCACATTTTATGAATAAGATATACGTTTCTGAGGTGTAATAAAAATTACTTTCTCTATATTTACAGGAACACAAAAAAGATTTCGACTACTATACTGTATCCGAAGTACGCTCTACTCTATCAGCAAGATTTGAATATTTTTAAAACTTCGTTGTCGTACGAACGCACCTCATTTGCTACGTTCACGTGCAATTTCCAACTTGTTTAATATTAATTTTAAAAATATTAAAAATATTTATTGAAAAAGTAATATAACTTTTAAAAAATCATATTTTAAAAAGTAAATATTTTTTTCAAATTTGCCGAAAGAAAACTAATGTAAAAAAAAATAAAAAAAAGGCGTGTTTCAAGTTCTTTTTTCTTTAAAAATTCGTACCATTTAATTATTTAAAGACAAGAATTAATGGGGGGAAAATTCATTATGCAGAAAAACGAAGTGTACTGTTTAAATGTCTGTCATTTATTTAAAAGAATGCTTTTTCTAAGATGCAGATTAAGTCTTTTTTTTATAAATTTAGCTCTCACAACTTCAGGCTTTTTATCGTCCTGGAGAGGCTGTTAAAAAATCTGTATTTTTCTGTATCCCGGGCCCAAGCCGGACCAGGACCGAGAGGTTCCTTTTTTCTGAAGACATGCCAGGACAGACCTAGCGTACTTTTCATAAATTAGGAGACTGCTATCTTCTTTCTAGCTGTACATTGGACGAAATTTTCAATCCCGGTCTCGACAAAACCCGTATTAAACTTAATACGTGCTTAAAATAAATAAAATTCGGCTCAATCGATTTTTTTTCAAAAAACACATAGATTTTAAAATCTATTTTTTTTTTTTTTTTTTTTTTTTTTTACAAAATAAATAAATAAATAAATAAATAAAATTCATTTTTTAAAGAATAGTATATTCAAAGGCTGAAAAATTAAATACAATAAAACCAGTGAAAAAAAGTCTGCCTATGACGGAATTCTGTCTTAAACGGAAAATATGTTGATCCATGCAAAATAAATACAATGATACCCGGGGAAAAGATTAATCTCTAATTGTACCTTCTAGGGAGGGCATCCTTCTATAACGTATTTTTTCTTTTTATGTGATTCCGTCTTAAAAGGTTTTACTGTATAACAATTTTCAAAGTCTCCAACGCATGGGATGCATTGGAGATTAACGATGTTAAAATATAAGTGATACATTTACAAATAAATAGAGATTCACTGATAAAATATAAATATTATAGCCTTTTGCACTTCTTTAATAATAAAAAGTATAAAGATAAAAAACTAAAAGCTATAAAAGAAATTTTTGGTCAGAAATCTTCCATACAAAACAATTTCTTCCCACACCGAAGTAAAAAACTATGTAGAAATTTGCGGCTGAACCGGGCTATGATTTAAACAATTTTCCAGACCGGTCCGGGTTATGATTTTAACATTTTTTCAGGCCGGGCCGAACTTTTTCCCCCTATGGGTCGGTTTGGGACCGGATCAAGATATTTCGATCCATGCAGACCTCAAGTGCAGACTACCAACATATTTTGAAAAAAGTTTATATTTAATTCAATGCACTGCTTTGTTATGTCCAAATGAGAGGCACTGTCTTAAATCGATATTTAAAAATAGACAATATATGGATGACCCCTTACTTGTTTTGAAAATTAGTGAGGAATTCTTTGTTTCTAGGCATGGTAAGTGCTGTAAGTCACGAATTTTGCAAAAATTCAGATTTTAATATCTCTGTCAGATTTTTAGATATTTAGATGAAATTTTTTTTGTTCATTTTAGGAATGGATAAGGAATAATTTCCTAATTGGGAGTTTTGTCCTACGGGGGACGTATAAAAATTTAATTTTCGTATTTTTTCAAATAACCCCCCCCCCCACATGGAGCTGCAACTTATCTTATCTGAAACTTCATCTTTTTTTATGAATTTTTGCAATTGGAAGTATGGGTCTAGGAGCAATATTTAAGGAGATAGCCTGTTGTTTCGATATTTATGACTCACCCTGTATATAAATATATTTAACAAGATCATACATAAAGCATTCATATAAGACATTTACAACAGTCATCTACATAGCACACAACTTGCTTCACTTGCAAGATTATTCTGCATATCGTAAATTTAATAATAATAATTTAAAAAAAAAACATTACATTGTGATTACTGAGAAATTCTCCAGCGCTTTAACTTTTTTTTCGATTTAGACACTGTCTGAGGTCAATGTCCGCAACATAACATGTTCTTTTTTTAACGATCGGAAAAAATATATTCCATATTATATATATTAATACTTCTTGAACTAGTCAGATGTGACAATTCCAAAACTTTATTCTATCTTGCTGTTAATACTTACTGAAAAATGTAGCATAGCTGCACTAAGGGTTGGGTGATATAAACCAAATCTAATCAGCAACAATATATGTCAATTTATGACTGAATCTGAAGTTTGCTGAAAATCTGTGCATTAGTTTTTGAGATACAGCTATTTCAAAATCAGAAAAAAATATATATGTATAACAGCGTCACATGTTGGGTGACGTTCAGCAAAATCTAATCAAGAGCACAAATATATAATACGAACTTTAAAACAATCAGGTTTACTTAAAAGGCAATAAAAATAAACAAACATAGATGTTAATAGTTAATTTTATCTAAAAACATGTTGATACTTTCAAGCTTAAATCTGGTTCTTCCTCTGAGAAGATTTTTGGGTTTGTTTTTCTTTTTCCTTAAATAAAATTAACATCTATATTTGATTATTTTAATCGCCTTTTAAGTAAACCTAAACATTTTAAAAATCACATTATATATTTGCGTTAAAAACAAGGAAAAATTGCGTTTTGCGATATGTTATATATGTGTGACATTTTAAAGTTAGGGGGCAGAAACATCATCGCCAGGTTTCCCTTTCTCCGCACAGAAGTCATGGCCAGCGAGAAAAAAGCAAAATAAATAAATGTAGAACATCCAAATAATCACTCCTTTGCTGCTGCAGGTTCATTTAATTAAACTGTAGCTATAATAGAGAGAAAAGCTCCTTTTGCAGACGATCTTTTACCAAAACATCCAAAAAAATATTCCATCATTTACTACACCCAGCCGTACTCATCGAAGTGAGAACCCAAGAATCCTTCTTCTTTCTCCCACTTCTCGAGGCTTCCTCCCTTTTTAAATCTAAAAAGAAAGTTCTAGAACATTCTTTAGTCTCAAACCATCATTCTTTTATGTAAACATAACTCATACCCAGAGTCGAGACTACAATTTGACAGACAACAATTTTATTTAAAAAAATATTATTTAACTAATTTATAATCGACTCAGAATTTTAAATATCTTAGGCAGACGATTTTTATAGACGATTAATTTTAGGAGAAAAAGAAAAGAAATGAATTTATTGATATGCACAATATCAAATGATACACTGAGGGAAAATAAATAAATAGATAAAATAAAATAATGATATTTTTTGAAAGGTATGGTTTTGGAATAAATTTAATAAGACTTTCTTAAAAAAGGGTTGATAAAAACATAGAAAAATCAGTTTTATCTGGAATATTAAGAAATAGTTTAATTAAGAATATTTTTAATTTGGAGACATCTTTTTAAATTTACGCATACTGGAAAATTTTTTTTTTAAGGCGAATTAAGAATTTATAACGTTTCCATAAAGATTAATAGATTAGATCTAGAAACAAGATTTTAATTTAATAAGTTGAAGTAAGTACGGAATATTATTATAAGGAAATTAATGTAGTATAAAAGTTAGTTTTAACGAAAAAAAATACAATTTGTGATATATATATATATTTATTTATTTAATGAGGATCAAATTTTTATTGGGTAATAACTGAATCTAAATCTGAATTAAATCCATATATTAATTCTCCACATACATTTGTTGCGAAATCGTGAAAAATAGAGAATATAAGCGCCATATGTCGGCCAATTTACACCAAAAATCAAACAACAATAATCTTTATCAGGGACTAACTGAATCTGAAGTTTAACAAAAGCTCGTCCATTAGTTCTTGAGATAGAGCCAATTCCAATTATTACGAATAATTCACCATGGCAGCGCCACCCAATGAACGATTTGCGTCAACACGTAATCAGCACTAAGCGATATCCATACTAACTAAATATAAAATTTTATGAAAATCCATACAGTAGTTTTTGAAGTATGGCTATTGTGGAAATAGTAAAAAAATTCGGCATAACAGCGCCACCTGATGAGCTATTTGCATCACGTTATATCAAGTACTAGCTAAATCTAAAGTTTTATAAAGATCCATGCAGTAGTTCTTGAGATAAAGCGCCCTCAAAATTTTTGTCAAACATAGACAAACAAACTGATAGATGGACAGGCTCATAGACAAACGTTTTGTAAAAACATGTTTTTTGGGGTTCTCTGATCCCTAAAACATGTGAATCCGTTGGAAACCGAATTTCGAAAAATTTCACGAATTCAATACTTTCTTCATGTTAAAACAGAAGAAAGGAAAAATGCAACATAGCAGCTCCACTGGTTAGGTGATTTACATCAAAATTTTATCAGCAGCCACTTATGCAAACTCGTAACGGAATTTAAATTAGGATAAAAATCACGCACATTAATTTTTGAGGCAGAGATTTTGCTGAAATCATGAAAAATCTGTACAGCCGCGCCACCTTTTGGGCGATCAACAACAAAAACAAATCAGAACCAATTTATATCTGAGACTAACAGATTCTCAAGTTTGGGGAAAATTCATGCATTAGTTCTTAAGATATAGTTATTGCGTCATAATAGCACCGCGAAGCAATTTACTCTAAAAAATAAACAGTACTATTATAAATCAAGGACAAATATGATTTTAAAGTTCGATGAAAATTCATGCACTAGTTCTTGAGATAAAACTATTGCAATATTAAAGAATGATGCAGCATAGCAGAGTCGCCTGTAGTGAGATTTACACCAAAACATATCCATCACCAACGAATACCAATAAATAATTGAAACTGAAGTTTCATGAAAGTCCGTGCATTCCTGCACTGTAAATCATTTGTGCAACGCTACTCCGTATAAATAGTGGTAACTTCTACCTCCATCTTATGGAGTAATTGTTTTTCACATACATTTTGGTGTAATTTAAAGAAATTTTACTGGTGTAACAGTCCAATGGTATAATGGTTATATCGATTAAAGTACTCCATAAAATTGGAGGCAGCAAGATTGCCACCAATTTTATTGAGTAACATTACAGAAATGTTTTTCAGTCAGTAGCTGTAGTGGAAATCGTGAATAAGGCAGTATAGTAGAGCCATCAGTCAGTCGATTTACACCAAAAAGTAAACATCCTCAATTCATATAAGGAATTAACTGAATGAAGGCTTTTATTTAAATCCGTAGTATAGTTCTTGAAATAATGCATCCACAAAATTTGTGTCCCATACTGACAGATAGAATGACCAACAGACATTTTATAAAAAAACATGTTTTTCGAGATCTCTGAACCTTAAAACATGTAAATCCGACGAAAACTAGAATTCAAAAATGTTCACGAATGCGATATTTTATTCTTGTTTGGCTAGAAGAAAGTAAAAAAATCCCTGTCGGCTGGGCCTATAGGCGGAGGTAGATTTCGAAGAGTGTTCATTTCAACAACAACAACAACAACAAAAAATATGATTAGAGATAAACCCAGTTTAATAACTTCATTTGGTCGTTTATGAAAAATTTTTAATTTCATTTTTCTGCAAAAACTGGTTTTATCAAAATTATCTTAAGAAAAATTCAGCTCAAATGCCCATTTTGACAATATATTTTGAAATAGATTCTGAATTTATTAAAAAATCGACCAAAACAGTACATTATACAGTTCCTAAATAAAAAACTGTTAGTTGAATGCATTTGAGAAAAAAAATTGAATTTAAAAATGAGTCATAAAATAACCGATTTGTTGTTTGAATACATCCTTAATTCTTTAATCATGATTCCTTCTGAAAATTTTGTGCGAAATACTCACTTTGACAGCATTTTAAAAAATATATTCTATCTTTATCAAAAAACTGGCCAATGCGATACAGTATATAGATCCTAAATAAGAGGATCTGTAAATTGGATGCGTTTGAAAGCGAAAATCGATTTTAAAACGAGTCATAAAAAACGCAGTTTGCTATGTGAAAACTTCCTTTTCAACTTCTCCTTAACATTTTCAAATCACGAAGACTTCGGGAAATTCTGTTCAAAATACCCTTTTTGGTAGCCTTTTTTGAAATATATTCAGTCTTTATCAAAAAACTGACCAATGTATCACATTATACAGGGTGATTCAGCTCGTCGGTGACAAACTTTAAGGATCGATAGAGCACACCTAGACGAACATTTTTGAATAGGGAATGTAGGGTCCCTGACGCGATGGTAAGGCGCTAGGCGCTTTCGAAAATTTGGGTGCCGAAATTCGAAACGTCATAAAAACTAGGGAAATGGTTAGATTTTCTTGCTTGTTGCGTCGAAATGATTCTGTTTGTTTAGACTTTCTTCAGTACCAATTTGATAAGCGTATCTCTTAAAACATGCATAGGGGGCGCTGCAGACTTTGGAGAGCTAGACAACAACTTTAAGCCCGTTATTTTGATAATTTAACACATGCTCGCCAAAGTTTATACTCTAACTTAAAGTTTGAACCCAAAAGTAGAGCCCTGCAAAAAGCGTAAGATCCGGAATAAAATGTCAAAGTACAGGGTGGTCGAAACTCGAAGGCTCCTAAGAGATAAACAAACAGATTTCTTGACTTATGGCATGCATTTTTATGATTCTGTTTGCTGGGGCTCTCTGAAACTCAGTTGAACGGTACAAAAAGAAACATCGATAGGGGGCGCTTTGGGCAAAAAACATAATTCGTTGACATTTCGGACGCTAACTGGAAACGGGGCGCTACGATCAGTTAGTAATAATGAAAACACATTTTCTACCTCTGCTCAACACTTCTGAATAAATTTAGACCAAAAACATCAATGATACTGGAAATTTATTTACAAAAAATAACACTACAGAAGATGCTCGAAATTTCGACCTTGGGCCAAGATGCAGGCTTCGCACCTCCGTCGCATTGAGGAGTGTGTGTTTCCAACAATGCCAGGAGTATCTCTGATCTGCCCTGCAGCTGCCACAATGCGCGCCACAAGTTCTTCAGCACTGCTGACAGGTGTATGGTATACCTCGGCCTTCAGGTAACCCCAAAGGAAGAAATCCAAGCAGGTGAGGTCTGGTGATCCGGCAGGCCAGTGAACTGGACCCCCACGCCCGATCCACCGCTGGCCATACCTTGCGTTTAGATGGAGACGCACGTCGTTCGTGTAATGGGCCGGAGCTCCATCGTGCTGGAACCACATCTGGCGACGCGAACCTTCGGGTACGGCGCCTCCTCCAGAAGCTGCGGCAGCACTTGATCCAGGAAAATCAGGTAATTTCCACCTGTCAGCCGTTCAGGTAACAAATAAGGGCCAATGAGGCAATCCCCCAGAATGCCGGCCCACACATTTACTGAGAAACGCTCCTAGGCTGCTCGGCTTCTGGTTTCATGTGGATTTTCATCACACCACACATGACTGTTGTGGGCGTTCCACATTCCCTCCCGGCTGAAGGTGGACTCGTCCGTAAACAAAATGCTGTTTACAAAACGGGGATCCCTGGATCTCATCGCCAAGTACCATCTTGAGAATTCCACTCGAGGGCCAAAATCCTGCTCTCTGAGCAACTGCACCCGCTGGATGTGGTAGGGGTGCAGATTCCGGGAACGTAAGATGCGCCACGCAGTTGCTTGCGAAATGCCAACATGTCTGGCGATATCTCTCGTGCTAAGACCTGGGTTGTCCTCAACCAGGTTAAGCACAGCCTCTTCGTTGTCGGGGGTGCTCACTGATCGCTCCCGTTCAGGCCTGCCTCCGTCGAAAGATCCCGTTGTGGACAACCTCTGGTGTACTCGAGCGAAGAAGGCATGGCAGGGGATTTGCCTGTTGGGGTAACGCTCGGCGTACAACCGCTGAGCGGCTCGTCCATTACAACCAGCAGCGCCATACGCCAAATGCATGTCAGCCAATTCAGAGTTTGTGAACCGTTCCATCCTACTACCGATCTGCAGACAAGTAACCCGAAGCTTAAGTAGGTACCGCACGTTCAAAAGACGTGTCTGCGCATACAACTACGTCATCTCGCGTTGTCGTCTACGCATTACGTATCTTTTGCATATCGATATGGTACGATATCTTTTGCATAAATCAGCAAAAAGCACCTTATGTAAATTTTATTGCGCGCATTGTGCATGATTGAAACCAGCTATGTTTGTTAAAAAAACAAACAAACTGCAGTTTTAATAGCTTCTTATGATAAGTAAATTACTCTCTTGTTTTGTTTCTAACTGATCGTAGCGCCCCGTTTCCAGTTAGCGTCCGAAATGTCAACGAATTATGTTTTTTGCCCAAAGCGCCCCCTATCGATGTTTCTTTTTGTACCGTTCAACTGAGTTTCAGAGAGCCCCAGCAAACAGAATCATGAAAATGCATGCCATAAGTCAAGAAATCTGTTTGTTTATCTCTTAGGAGCCTTCGAGTTTCGACCACCCTGTACTTTGACATTTTATTCCGGCTCTTACGCTTTTTGCAGGGCTCTACTTTTGGGTTCAAACTTTAAGTTAGAGTATAAACTTTGGCGAGCATGTGTTAAATTATCAAAATAACGGGCTTAAAGTTGTTGTCTAGCTCTCCAAAGTCTGCAGCGCCCCCTATGCATGTTTTAAGAGATACGCTTATCAAATTGGTACTGAAGAAAGTCTAAACAAACAGAATCATTTCGACGCAACAAGCAAGAAAATCTAACCATTTCCCTAGTTTTTATGACGTTTCGAATTTCGGCACCCAAATTTTCGAAAGCGCCTAGCGCCTTACCATCGCGTCAGGGACCCTACATTCCCTATTCAAAAATGTTCGTCTAGGTGTGCTCTATCGATCCTTAAAGTTTGTCACCGACGAGCTGAATCACCCTGTATAGTTCTTAAATAAGAAGATCTGTGAATTGGAAGCGTTTGAGAACAAAAATGGATTTAAAAACGAGTTGAAAAAAAACGCAATTTCTTATTTGAATACTTGCTTCAATTTTCAGTCCCGATGACTTTCGGAAATTCTGTTCAAAATACCCTTTTTGGTAGCCTTTTTTGAAATATATTTTGTCTTTATCAGAAAATTGACCAATGCGTCACTTTATACAGTTTCTAAATAAGAGGATCTACCATTTGGATGCGTTTAAAATCAAAAATGAATTTAAAAATGAGTCAGAATATTAGCAGTTTGGATTTGAGATTTTTTTCTCCAACTCCTATTTTTGTTTAATTTCTTTTTGCTATACGAGTTAGTCGTATAAAAAACTTGTCAATATAAAATTGTAGATATTAATGAGAAGATGCAAAATAAATTTAATCAGATTTGATATCTTAAAAATTGACGGAGTTATGGATTTTTCTCTTTTTTCAGCGCCCTTTTTCTTTTCGTTTTTAATTTTTTTCATCGATAAAACTTGGTCCTATCAAAAACTTGTAAATACAAAAGTTTTAGATAATTTTAAGAACATTTACAAAAAATTTAGTTGGACTTGATATCTTGAAAATTGACGAAGTTATGATTTTTTTCTCTCAAAACTCCTGTTTTTTTCGCCCCTTGAGCCCACTTCTAAATTTATCAAAAATCTGTCATGCATAAACTTTTGTCCCATTTTTAAGAAGTAATATAAACTTTAAGCCGATTCGATATCTACTTTAATAAAGGAGTTATGGCGTTTTTTCGGTTTTCACAAAAATGCCCGCTATTCCGACCCCCTTGGTCCGATTTTGCCCATTAACGAACTTAGCCAAGATTTTATCCCCTTTGATTTTATGTACCAGTTTGGTGGAGATTGGTGAAGAATTATAGAATTTATCGTGTCCATAAAAAAGTGAGATATATATATAGATAGATAGATATAAACTGGTGCGATTGCAATAGGTAGTATTTCTTACGAAATCTACCTAAAAAAAATAAGGTCGACCCCAAAACTACGGCCAAACTAAAAGATTAAATGCCAGTAATGATGTTCGGAAATGTTACATTCACGGTATATTAAAATCGTATTACGCGTTTGTTACGCTATCAAATGACTTTCAATATGAAGTTTTATTTGTATTCTTAATAATGCTTTGTAAATTTATTTGCTGTATCGTTATTTAATGTAAAAATTAAGTCTTTACTTAAATTTTATATTAACTGGCACGAATAAAATATCGGGCGCCAAATTGTTTAATTTGACGAATAAGTAGAGGAGGAATGAGAGTTCAGCGGCATGAGGTGGTGTGTGGTGGAGGAGGAGAGGAGGAAGAGGCCCACCACCTCACAGAGAGAGGAGGAGGTCCTCCACCACCACCTGAATTAGAAGCTTATCTGATGGAGAGTGTATTATACTATAGTAGGATGATGGGGAGGGCTTAAAATTGAGGGGGCTTAAATTTTTTAGGGTTTGAAACTTCTAAGATCATACTGTAGTAGAGGGGTGGATGTTTGGAGTCTGTTACAGTATGATGGGATTTTTAGAGAGAGAGAGAGAGAGAGAGAGAGAGGGGAGGGCTTATTTTTTAGGAGGGGCTTAAAATTGAGAGGGGCTTAAATTTTTTGGGAGTTTAAATTTAAGTAGAGATTGGAATCAACTTAGAGTAGGAAAGATATTTGAAAATGGGTGAAGGATGTTTTGACACTGTTACAGTTTGATGTGATTTTTAGGAAAGGGGGAGGGCTTAATTTTTAGGGGGGCTTATTTTTCTGAAAGAGTTAAATGTATTTTTTTTTCTTTAAGATTGGAATCAACTTAGAGTAGGAAGGAAATTTGAACATATCGTAAAATATGTTATAGTATGATGAGATTTTAGGAAGGGGGGAGGGCTTAATTTTTAGAGGGGCTTAATTTTTAAGAGGCTTAATTTTTTTATCTCGGATCTGAAGCTTATAATATCATACTATAGCAAAGGGGTAACCTCCTCATTTTCCAAACTTCATCCCTCCCCCGGAAGATTTTTATTTTGATGCTGCCCTCTGTTGGTTGTGAATCGAATTTTCGTTGGAAATTAATAATTTTAAAATATTGAGTCTGATCAATTAAGCATTGCTCATCACGCCTGTGAGATAATTGAGCATTGCGATAAGGAGGAAGGTGAGTCTGGTCAATTAAATATTAATCACAATTGCCCATTGCCCATCCCGCCTGTGGCCGCAGAACCGGTCTTCTTCTTCTTTCGTTGGAAATTAATAATTTTTTAAAAATTGAGTTTTCCAAAAGGCTTTAGTAGGATTCGAACCTGTAAAAGAATTTCTTGACTTGATAATTTGTTGCGGATTAATCTAATCAAGCCAAGAAGTTCTGGTTTTAAGTCGAAAAATTGTTTAAAGGTCGGTAAAATCATACTTTAGCAGTGGGAATTCACCCCCACCCCTTCCTTCATACTTTGATTTAATATCCGTTGCTCTTGCGGTCGTTGATCAGGATTGAATAAGTTTTTATTAGACTAGAAAATTGAATAATAATTTGAACTTTTTTAAATTATTATTATTACATAAAATTATTTCAAGATTAAATAGGAAGTTAACCTTCTGTATTCACTCTGAATGTCTTATATTCCAATCGAATCATCTGTAACTTAAAATAGTATGTTATCAACAAGTATTCACTGCCTTGCACAAACATCCGATAACCAAACAATTTTAACAGGAACTAGCTGATATAAGAAAAATATCAACTAAGATTACATTTCACATATTTACAAATGACAAGAAAGAGAACTTTGTTTGATGTTTCAACTAAGCTTTTTAAAACGACAATTTAATTTCATTAAACCATTACATATGTTTTTTTTTTGGAGGTTCTCTGTTTTATACAATTTACATTAACGTTAGAGCAACAATGAAAATATTTTTAACTTTACTTTACCTAAACCTTGATTTTCACACCATTCAAAATATATAAACTACTTCATTATTAATTATTTTTCGATATACAGTTCTAATAAACGGTTAATTACCATGTATTCATTTTAATAAATTTGCTGTATTCACATAAAAAGTGTTTTTACAAGTTATTATCTATTAGTCGATAACGACAAATTTAAGCAATATATTACTTTAGTATAGTATTGTTTTATCACTGTGCTGAAAATAAGTGATTCTTTTTCCGTTAATTTTCACATGAATTTTCTAATCAATTAGTAAAAAATTACAACAGCATGATAAACACCAGATAACATCGAGCCTTTCTTATCAAATACCATCATATTATCAGATCACTTTGTAAACCAATCCTATTATTTTTTAAAAAACAGTAGCGCCTCCTAGAATTTAATTGATTTTTGTGAATCTGTAGAGATTTATCACACTGTTTATTGTTTTTTGTCATATGAAGATGTTAAGCGCTGTTCTTTAAGTGAGTGCTGTACAAGAAATTTCTTACTTCATGAATATGGAATCGGATTTACCCAGTCAAGAGGTGCAAGTTTCGAATAGTGAAAGATTACCCTCTTCATCAACCCAACCATCCTTTTCTTGTAATCAATGTCAGAAATGCTTCTCTAGAAAGATTGCGTTAACCAGACATCAAAGATCCCACTTGGATAAAAAGCCCTTTAAATGTGAAACTTTCATTCAAAGTACTGATTTAAAACGACATAGTGTTACTCATTCCAAGACACCCATTTTATATAAATGTGATCAATGTGCAATGGAATTTTATAGAAAGTATTCGTTAAGAATTCACAAGAGATTTCATAAGACATATAAATGCAATGAATGTTCACTAGAACTCTCTAAAAAATATTTGTTAAAAATTCATAAGAGATCTCATAAGAAGTTTCATGTTTGTGAAAAATGTTCTAACTCGTTTCTATCAAAGTCTGCTTTAACTAAACATAAAAAAAGTCATCATCAAAAGGAATATAAATGTAAACACTGTGGTGTTATATTTTACTCTGATATCGATTTTTTATTTCACAAAAAAGTTCATTACAGGAATTTCGAATGCAAACACTGTAACAAAACATTTAATGTTGACACCAAGTTTATTCAACATTTGATTAAAATGCATAAGTGAAAAAATGCAAACTTTGTCAAATCATGTGAACTGGTTGATTTTCTGTACAGTTTATAATTTTTTTGTATTTTTATTATTATCGAGAATGATGAATAAAGAATGTGTAAATGAAAAAAGCTTTTCTCTTGTATTTTTGTTATAACAATTTATGAATTTTAATAATTATTTCACGATATTGTAAAAGATTTACTTAAATTTTAACATTTAGAAAAAAAGGTTCCTATCAATTAAAATATTGAATTTGTATTTATATTGAATTAATTTTTAAATACTTTTAATATATTAGAATTATTTACCAAGTTTAATTTATCATTTATATTAGCAATTGTTATTCACATAATCATGATGGATATTACCTTGTGTTGCCACAAAAATTTTTAAAAAGAACGAAACTGTTAACAATAAGTATTATTCATTTCTCAGATTAAAACTTTTACCTAGTGTTGCCACAAATTTTTTTAAAAAGAGCGAAACTGTTAACAATAAGTATTATTCATTACTCAGATTAAAACTTTTACCTAGTGTTGCCACAAAATTTTTTAAAAAGAGCGAAACTGATAACATTATTTATCATATACTTACTTAAATTAAAACCTTGTGTTGCCACAAAGTTCTTCAAAAAATAGTAAAACCACTAACATAATATATAAACTACCATTTATGTTCAAAGACTGTTTTTTTTAGTTTATTAAAAAATGGTTGACTAACATTACTAATTTTTTAATGTTTAACTGTAACCGACGCTGATTTTTTAACATATATTAGGATATGTGTTGTTTTTAAGCATTCAGTTTGCAACTGATTTCCGTTTGAATTTCATCAGCGGCTCTTCTTATTTTTTGAAAATGGATTCTGTAGTAAATTTGTTAAAAAGACCTCTCGACGAAGTAGTTTCTTCTTCAAAGTATCAACGTTTAGAAGAATGTAATGAACCTGCTTATGTGAATGAATTAAACTTGCCGAGATTAGAAGTTCCCAATGCATTGAACACTAACAATGAGACAATATCATGTGATTATCCACTGAATGTGAAATCTGAGATTAATACGAATTTTTTTAACTTAATTTCCCAAGACGAATATTTTCAAGAACCCACTACTAGATGCGAAGAGACTATGTTCCAAGCAATCAACCTTTCCCAAGCAAGTGATGAAAGCCAATCCACCACTTCACGAACTAAAAGGGGCAAATCCTGTAATCGTGTTATATTTCGAGAAGAACTCAGTGATTGTATCTTCTTAATTTTAAAACTGTATAACAGACAATTTTATATACACATTCAAGAGTTTAAACGCAATGGGCTTACTAATGAAGAAATTGTAACGAAAAATGCAATTTTTATGGATGTTAACAGTTGGTACGAATTTTGCAATAAAATTTTTCCATTTAATTTGAAGTATAAAAGTTCCTCGTTTGTTGCTAATAACATGATATTAGTGTTAAATTTTAATAATTCTATCATGCGAATTAAACATTTAAAGAATTATTCTCACATTGACTTGAACGAGCATCAGTTAGAAAAGTTAAAAATAAAAGCCTTTGATCTGAATAAAGAACTTCTTCAGCATATATATGTAAAGCATTTGCCAAACTTAATAAGACATAAATGTATCGTTAGTCACACATCTTTAGAAAATGAACGCATGTGTCAACATAAACTTATAACGTGTATTGAAAATAGTATGTCGAGTATACTAAAGCGCATTTTTGAATGCAATGGATGTATTTTTAACCACGAATCTGTAATCTTTAATCCCTGTTTGATATAAAATAATCGACAAAAATTTGAACAAATGGGAGAAATGTTATTAACTCTAATAGATTTCGACTTTGTTATTTCCTCGTTTTTAAACGAAGTAGATTGTATTAGTGAAAACTTCTTATCTAATATTAATGTAGAAACCATTCAAAACGAATTGTTTAAAATAATGAAATAAAATGTTTTACTATTCTCTTTAATATGTGTGTTTATTTCGTTTAGCTTTTTCAAAACATTTATAAATTGTTTCAATTTGTATATGTATAAAAAAAGAAACACTTCATTATTAATAAAAAATATATTAACTATCTTAAATAATAATAATAATAATAATCTTAATTCATTCTTTTCAAAAATTAGAAAGTTAAAAAGTTAATAAAAATTAATAAGTTAAAAAAACTTTATACAAAGATTAATATTAATAGAATTTTTTTTTCAAATGTTTAAAATGTATTTTGAAAATTTTAAAATGTATTACAACTTATCAAAATTGAGTTTACTGATTTATATGAGTATGTATATTATTTTCAATCTATTATATTACTGTAACATTACAACAGATTCATAGTTAATGACATATAAACATTAGGATGTATATAAAAGCAATAGATTAATATACTCTCTTGTTTTATTAAAAAATAAAATAACTTCATAAAAATGTTAAAAAAATAAAAAGTTTATGGAAAAGTTAAAAAAAAAATTCATTAGATTAAAAAAAAAAAAAAAATCACAAATTAAAAAATGTATTTCATAAGTTTACAAAAAAAAAAAAGTAACATAAAAAGTTTTATAGAAAAAAAAAAGTTTTAACACAAAAAAAAAAAAGTAACATAAAAAGTTTTATCGAAAAAAAAAAAAAAAAAGTAACATAAAAAGTTTTAACAAAAAAAAAAGTATTATAAAAAGTGTTATAAAATGTTTTAACAACAACAAAAAAAAAGTATTACAAAAAGTTTTATAAAAAGTTTTAACAGAAAAAAAAAAACTTTACACAAAAAATAATATCAATAGAATTTTTTTCCTAATGTTTAAAATATATATATTTTGCAAAAGTTAAAATGAGTTTTCTGATTTATGTATATTATTTTCACTCTATTATCTTACTGTAACTCATAGTAATTCATAGTTAAACATATAAACATTAGGATGTGTATTAAAAGCAATGCATTAATATACTATCTTGTTATTAAAAGATAAAATAATTTCATAAAAATATTTTCAAAATTAAAAATATGTTTCATAAGTTTACAAAAAATAAAAACTTTATGAAAAAGTTTAAAAAATAATTCATAAATTAAAAAAATATATTTCATAAACTAAAAAAAAAAAAAAAAAATCATAAGTTAAAAGTTATTTCAACAGTTCTTTAATAATAAAAAAAAAAACTTTATACAAAAAATAATATCAATAGAAATTAAATGTTTAAAATTTATTTCACAAAAGTTAAAATGTATTACATCTCATCAAAAATGAGTTTACTGATTTATGTATGCATGTACATTATTTTCACTGTTTTATCTTACTGCAACATACGTTTATAGTTATCATACATTTATAGTTTAACACATATAAACATTAGGATGTGTATAAAAGCAACGCATTAATATACTATCTTGTTTCATTAAAAGATAAAATAACTTCATAAAAATCTTTTCAAAATAAAAAAAAGTTTCATAAGTTTACAAAAAATAAAACTTTATGAAAAAGTTTAAAAAATATTTGCAATATATGCAACTTTATATAATATATGCAACTTTTTGTGTCTTATTCAGGACTGAATAAGGAAAATTGGAATTTTTATCGTACAGGGGCCGTATAAAAATTTATTTTTCTCCTTTTTTCTACTAGACCCCCCATGAAGTCGCAACTTATCTTATCAAAAATTTCACCTTTTTTATGAATTTTTGCAATTGGAAGTATGGGTGTATGGACAATATTTAAGGAGATAGCCTATTGTTTCGATATTTATGATTCACCCTTTATATATGAGTTAGATAATGACAAACTAGAAATCCATATTTTCTAAAAAAGTAAATAATGCTGCTGCTGCTGCCGCCGAATACTAATTTATTTTCTTTTTGGCGACTTCTCCTGTTAAAACAACTGCTATTTTTATTGTACGGCTGATAAAGGTGTCTCACAAAAAATAAACTTGGTAGTACTAAGGAGTAATATAAGAAATGCATGATGAAGAACTCAGTTTATAAATCAAAGCATTGTTTTAAATGGTATCAATTCTTGAAATCAGTCAAAGAGGTTTACTTATGCACGTTTTACAGTATTGCATTTTATATGCATAACAATGGAATTACATTTTGCAGGCACTTACTTATTGTTTGTTCAATCACTTTCAAAAATTTTCTCCATTTATCTTTCAATAATTAATAAGGACTTAATCTATACTTTGAAAAAGCCGCATTTTACAAACTATTGCAGATTTGAAAAAGACCGAATAATAGTAGATACAAATATTTTCCATTCGATTATTTTTCATATGCGAAAATTAAAAACTAAACTTAAATTTAAAATTATTATTTTTAAAAAATATTTAATGGTTAAACTTACCATTGCAGTATACTTTTAAAAAAATTTAAAGCGAATTTACGGAATTCCGTGATGCAACGACATTCTTAAAGACTATTTTAAGGACGATGACTTTCATATATTTTGTTAATGTGGTTTAATAAATCACGAATGAAGAAGCTGCCAACTATCTCAGTAGCGGTAGATGCAACCTTAGGAACCGAAAAATCGCTCAACCAAACAATAAATTTTCCATAATAAAAATGTAATTACCTATATTTAAATTTCTAATGCATATATTTGTAACATTCTGCTTTTGTATCAAATCAAGACGTTCATTCCTATTTTAAAAACAATTTACTAACATGATACAGGCAGGAATATACTTCTGAAAAATATAGAGACGTAACATTAAAAAAATACATATTAGGCGTTGCATTACAATAATAACGTTCCATTTTCTGGAATATCTTCAGTTTGTTGACTGAAAGTCTTTTCCTTTTTGTATTTACTTTTTTTCAGGATCAAGTGATTCCCTCTTCCTCCCCTTCTCTTTCCCTTTTTCCCCCTCTAAGTATCTTTAGAGCAGAAAGCTACAAGCTTCCTTTTCATCAAATTGCTGAACTACTTACAGGAGATTGCCACTATTTTAAATAGTAAAATTTAATATTCTGTAATCTGAAAATGATTTTAAAATATTGTAGATGTGCGGGTTTATAACGACTGCAAACAGGAATTGGGAAGAGTATGGGGCAGAGATCCGTAGTAATAAAAAAAAATACTGAAATAATTGAAAAAATAAAAAAGTATTTATTAACCTTAGACACCTAGATTAAACAAAATATTTGCAATAAATGATTTTTTTTTTTTTTTTTTTTGTTGTTAATTCCTTAAATTGGATATAAAAAATATGTAAAAATTTTGATTTTTGAAAAATATATGGAACATGAAAAAAAAAAAAAAAACATATGAAATGTACTTAAACTTTGCTTAAACGGATTTTTCATACCTGGTTATTCCATATTTTAAAAATAAATCAATATGTTCTTATGTGTTGGATTAATTGCTTTTGTTTATCCGTAAAATGTGTTTTAAGATTTCAAATTAGAAGAACATTCAATTGTTTTCTTAACAGGTGTCAACCCTGCTGTCCCTCCATTTATGATTAAAAAGAAGAAGACAGAGACTGCGACTTCTTGCAAAACAGGTTCTAGTAAAAGTTTGTATATTTTTTTTATCGAATTTCGTCATATATTATTTTATTTTTTACACGCATAATAGATCTGGTTATACAAGGTGGTATAAAAAAACACATATATCAGCTAATAGAAATTCTATAATTTGGATAAAATGGAATGTTATTTGTGCTGTGAGGATTTTATTTAATGTGTTCGCGAGAATGAAGTGACCAATAACGTACCTTAGACATTTACAGTTACAGCGAAATATTTAAAAACTCTAAGTAGCACATTCGCTTTTCTCCATTGCAAAATGTTTTGCACTGTAACTGAAAGGAACTTTATTGGCATTGTAACGGTATCTATAACACTTCAAAAAATGATTTAAACCAATCGTATAGAAGGACAGTGGACAAATGATTCTAGAAAAGAGATAAAATTGAATTCCTTTATTCTGATTTCAAAATTATTAAGTGTTTCTGATGGCAAATCGAATACTGGATATTGTGGACTGCAAGAAATAGACGCATGAAGACATTGGAAAAAAACATTCTTTTTGAATGGAATGTTTCAGGTGATACGCAATTCGTGGATTCAACTTGTATAATTTGAATGTTTTTATTTTAAATTTGGTGACTTTTGCGGGATTTCTGGCAGTTAGTTCCTTTCCTCTTCATTCCTCTGTCATGAATTAAAATAACCACATCCCGAATATCATCCTATTTCCTTGAACATTGCTGTCAATAGAAGCTGTTAAATCGTCAAATTTCCTTTATGCGCGGTAAAATGATTACAAATAATTAAGTAAAATTTACTTTCTTTCCCTGATATGCGAAATCGACATATTAATTCGATTTTGACCTGATTGTAAATTGTACATAATCGAACTCACAAAGGAATCACCAAACATGGTGCGAACAGATTTTAATGATTACAAAGTATGTTGTAGGGGTCTTACCATTAATTATTCGGCTGAAAGGGTTCCTTCAAATGGGCCTTTGTTTTAAGAAATTGGGGGTCAAAGTTTAACGTTTATTTCAAACACCTATTAGTACTGCTGTTTGTCAGCAGCTACATGGCGCCGTGGTAACATGCGCGATTCCAGATTCGGACGCTTCGGGTTCAACTACAAATTGTAGCCTTTTTTTCTTTATATATTTTTTACATGTTAATCAGAATTGGGAATTCTGCAGCTTCGAACGTATTATTATTTTCTTATGGGGATAGTTTACTTTTTCCATTCTTTTTTCTTATTAAAAAAATGATTCAAATGATAAACAAATTGCACTTCAAAATTCATAAAATAAATAAATAAATAAAAATGCATATATAATTAAAATTTTCAAAAAGTATAAAAAATTGTAATATTTTAAAATCCCTTCTACTTTAAATATTAATAATTTTGCTCAATTACGTTTATATATTGCTAAGTAAAAAAAAAAATCATACCTTTGTAAATTCGTCAAATTCGCATTCTTCATTCAAAATCAGTTCATCTGCCACGATAAATTGTCGATTATCTCATACTTTTAATATTGAATTATGAAATTCTTCAGCCATAGCAATAAAAGAACAGGAAATATCATTTGATGGAGAATTTGTAAGCAGGTTATCATTTTGTAACAACTTCTATCAATATTTTAATGCATTCGTAATTTCGCCGTTTTGTTCCTTTTCCAAACGAAATTTTTCTGTACTAGTGCTGGTTCCTTCCATTACAGTGTTTTTAGCATTCAACCTTCGCTCGATACAAATCTACCTTAGCTCAATTTTCATACCGTAATTTTACCTATACATATATATACCAATATTTCAAATGTTTTATTTGTCTGCAAAAGAAACTAAATGAGAACAGCAAAAAGAATTTCTATTTTTGCGTGATTTTGCCAAGGAAATAAAAGCAGACTAATAAAATTAAATCTATATATTTTTTATGCATCGCAAATTTTATTTCATTAGCAGACGACTTTTCCAGTCTAGTTGATTTTTTTATGAATAGTGTTTTAATTTGTTTAAAAAAAATATATTTTTTAATATAATCTGTCTGTTTATTTGTGCAAACGATAAATAATTTTGATGTTGAACTTTTGAGATAAATGTATTTAAAGATCAGTAAAAATTTGGATAATATTTTAGAACGACTGCATTAATATTTTACTACACTTTCGAAGGTAAGCATTATTTGAATCCTATAAATGTTTGAGAAATTGCACCTGAAAATTATTTTGTATAACACAGGCCTACAAAAATTTTTTTTTGGGTGCCTGAGATTTTAGAACTGATTTTGAAATTTTTTGGACGCTGATTCCAAATATGCAATCAGTTTTTCTCTATCAGCTCTACTTTTTTAGATATGCAAAGCGAACTAAAGATTTTTTAGAACTAAAGTGACCTTGAACACCTAAACTGACCTTATGATACATAGCCCTGTAACGACGCTCAAGGCGATTAGAAGGACGTTGAAATACCACAAGATCTTGAGAAAAAAAAAACAAATGTGGAAGCAAAACTGAGGATCTGCGGATGCTTATGGTGTAGTGCTGTTTATCCATAAAGCCAAATGTAAAAGCCTCCAAGAGATAAGATTAGTTTCAAAGTTCGCTCCATGGAAACAAAACTGGCTTTCTTTGATTTTCTAAAGTTTTTGAACATCCATGATATTTGTGTTTAATGTAGAATTCGTATAAATTTAACGTAAAACTCGTAGTACATTGTAAATTGTAGAGTGTGCGTTGTAGAATGGAATTTAAATAAATTCAAGTAGAAAAAGTTGTATAAATCATCCAGGTAAGTTTTGCTACATATGCGGAGAATAAAAGTTGAAAGAACACAGAAAATATGTTACTGACTTTGTGAAAAGAGCTTATCTTGGATACTTTGGGGTTAGACTTGGTGATCAAGATAAAATCTGCGCACCGCAACAGTTCTGTAAAACTTGTACAGAACATTTATGACAGTGAGCTGACAGAAAAGAGTAAGTCTCAAATTCGGCTTACTAATGGTTTGGAGAGAACTCCAAAACCATTTCTATGACTATTATTTCTACCTAGCACTCTAATACTATTTGAATTAATCGAAACAATTGTAATTAGAAAACTTATCCTGATTTAGTGTCTTCAAGACCTCCACTTCCTCACTCAGAGGAACTACCAATCCCAACGTTTTATCAGCTACCAGAGCTTAGTGAGGATGAGTATTGTCCTTCTGATCGTCTTTTAGATAGCAGTAAAGGTAACAGAGATTATGAGGGGACGTCATCAATGCCTAAATTTTTCAACCAGGTTGATTTAAATGATTTCAAAAGAGATTTCAATGTTTTAAAAGAAGCTTCTGAATTACTGGTTGGTTTCAAGATTAAAAGACAAAAATTTATTAGAACAAAGAGCCAAACTTACATTTTATCACACAAGATAAAATTGTTTACTACCCTTCTTCTTTTAAAAAAAACAATCTTGTATTTTGTCTTGAATTTAGAGGACTGTTAGAAAAATTGGTTCTTCCTAAATATTTTCCAGATGATTGTCCTTGGACAGCAATGAAGTCACACAAAATACTGTTGTTTTTATATTTTTGGGATAGCAGGGATAAAACACACTACTAGATTAGAAAAGAGAGGCCTAAGAAAGAAAACATGGATGTTGGAGAAAGGAATGCCATTAATAACACTTTAGTTGGGCGAAAGAAAATCACACTTTCTGCACAGTATATCAAGCTCTGTCCTATGAATCAGTTTGTGTAAATTCTCCATAAGACCGGGTCATGATTTGCATATATAAGGTAAAAACACCCGAATTGAGTTATGAAGATATTAAAGCAGGAATATTTAACAGACAACAAATAAGACAACTGATTAAGGAGCCTGCTTTCGTAAATTCAACGAATGAGGCTGAATAAAAAGCCTGGACATCACTGTAAAACATTTGTGTAACATTACTCCATAAAACTGGTGGCAGCCTTGCTGCCTCTAATTTGGTGGAGTATTTTAACCGATATAATCGGTGTAACATTGCAATGTTACACCAGTAATGCGTGTTTTTATTACACCATTATATAAGTGAAAAATTACTCAATGAAGTGTAAATCGTAGCTGCCACCAATTTTATGGAGTAACGTTACCACAAATGTTTTACAGTGTTCTTTTGTGGCAGTTCACAAAAACATTCCGGGCAAATACAAAGGAAAAATCTATGTAGAACTGATAAATGAAAAGCATAATAATTTTAAATCTCTTGGGTGTACTAGAAGCATTAAAGTGCACTATTTACATTGCGACTTAGAGCATTTTCTTGAAAATAATGAAGGCACTAGTGATAAACAGCCCGAAAGATTTCAACACAATATTAAGACTATGGAGGACCGCTACCAAAAAAGATGAGGTATGCAAATGGTTTCAGATTACAGTTTTAGTTTAAAAAGACAATGTTCTAAAATATATTCCGGAATGTCACGGAAAACAAGCTTCCGAAGCATTCAATGAGTATCAGTTTCATCAGTGATGTTTTTCTCTATTTTAGTGAGTAAAAATATTTGTATAATATAATTAAAAAAATATTACTTGAATATGTGTATATCATAATAATAAAAACTAACATTTGTGTATTATAAAAAATAAAAATTCTGTATTTATTTTATTTTTACATACATTTTTAATACCTTAAAATAATGAAACATATATTTCACAAAAAGTTGTTTATCTTAAAAAACTGAGCTGATAGAGAAAAACTAATGCCATATTTGAATTCAAGACATGAAATTCATATAAAATCAGCTAAAAATACCCCGGAACCAAAATAGCTGTTGACCAGTGTAATTTATACAAAAAAGGATAAATTTACATTTAAAAAAAATCCACAAAAAAGCGATAGAAAAAAGAAAAATTATTATTTCAGAATTGTGCTTAATAAAAAAGGAAATTGAATAATAATTAATAAAAAAGGTTCAAGGCAAAAATTAGTTATTCAGATTTGTCAATAAAAATATTACAGTCATCGCAAAAAAAATCTTGACATTTGCAATTTTAGACATTTTGTTAAATCTTTAAAAATGTACATAAGGAATAACTCCAAAACTTCAGATATATGAAGAAAATAGTACAAGTCATATATTTTCGCGAAGTTTTTTTCTGAAATGCCATAGGAGACCGTCAACAAATTGAAAAAGAACGAAGATCTTTTGAATAACCCTGTCAAAACTAATGTAGCAACGTTCAAAGTGCAGATTTTGATTAAGTGGCTTATGGTAATAAACTGTATTCATTTTTATGCATATAAAAATGGTCTACGTTTTTTGCTTACTTTTTTTTTTGCTTATAATTTGCAGAGTTCTTAATAAAAAACAATGCTCTTTTCAGAAAATATAGGAAATAACATTGTATTTAATACCCTGTAATCAAAATGGAAAAATATTAATAATTAGATGAAAAATGAGCAGGTTTACTAAATAAATTTTCATTGCGCATGCGTCAACTCTATGAAAATTCCATTTGTATATTGTGTTAGCTAAATGTGTAGGGCAACTTTTGTTAAAGTTTTCAAATGATAGCTGAAAAATTCTAAAAATTATCGTCGAAAGAATAAGAAAAAAAATCCGATATTCCCAAAATGAAACAAAAAAAAAGAAGGGCTGTATCCATATTCCATTGATTAGTGTCTACACAATACTGCACCTACTACTAAATATTTGGATACTTCCCTTATCGTTTTGCTTCATTTTGGAAATATCGAATTTTGATCTTATTCTTCTGACAATAATTTTCAGAATTTTCAAACTATGATTTTGAAACTTTAACAAAAGTTGCTATTTACATTTAGGTAACCAAATATGCAAATGAAGTTTTTATAGAGTTGACGCATGCGCAGTGAAACATTATTTAGTAAAACTGCTTATTTTTCATACAGTTATTAATATTTTTTAATTTTGATTACAGGATATTATGTACAATGTTATTTCTCATATTTTCTGAAAAGAACATTGTTTTTTAGAACTTTTAGTTTTTAAGAACTCTACAAAATTATGAGCAAAAAACTTGGCAAAATTTAAGACCGTTTTTATACAAACCTTAATTTTTATACGACTATAAATGCTATCCGCATAAAAATGAACACATAATATTATCATAAACTGCTTAATCATAATCTGCAGTTTGAACGCCTTTGCTACATTAGTTTTGACAGGGTTATTCAAAAGATCTTCGTTCTTTTTCAATTTGTTGACGGTCCCCTACGGGATTTCAGAAAAAAATCTTCGCAAAAATGTATGACTTGTTCAATTTTGTTTATATATCTGCAGTTTCGGAGTTATTCCTCATGTACATTTTTACATATTTAGCAAAACGTCTAAAATCGCAAGTGTCAAGATTTTTTTTATTGTAAATGTAGTTTAAAAATTGCAGATAAAAAGAAATTTTCATGAAATAAATTCGAAAATATAAAATTACTTTATTAGGAAAATATCAAAAAGTTCAAAGCTGTAGAATTCGATATTCTTTTTAAATTATGTAACATGTAAAAAGTATATAAAGAAAGAAAAAAAAAGCTCCTACTTGGAGTTGAACCCGCCACGTTCGAGTCTGGAATCTCGCACGTTTTCGTAAACAGCTATACTAATAGGTATTTGAAATAAACGTTAAACTTTGACCACAATTTAAAAAAAAAACTGAGGACCATTTGAAGGAACCCTTTCAGCCGAATAATTAATGGCATGACCCCTACAACATACTTTGAATTCATCAAAATCTGTGCGCACCATGTTTGGTGGTCCCTTGTCAGATCGAACTAGTGTAATTTAAATACATCTTCTTGTCACAAAATTAATTGCATTCTTCTAATTAAAAGCGAATTTATACAAAGGTAAACTTTCTACTACTTTTGGCCAACATAGATACACTGTAAAAAAGTTCGTTATATTTACATCAAAAACTTCTGGCAACAATGTTGCTAGCAATTTTTGAAGTAAAAATTGTTGGCAACACTTCTGCCAGCAGTTTTTGCCATAAGTTTAACCATGGCCCACTTGATGTAACAAGGAAGGTCTCCATTGGGGGCATACTCAGAATTTTTTGAAAAAAATACGAATTAAACTACTCATGTAGGTAATAAAGGATCAGTGAAAATTAGCGGCGGAATTACATTATTAGATATGTAAAAAAATAAAATAGTTTGGAATAATTGGCGTGAAAAGCTGAACGCGACGCGGGATTTGGCGTACAGTGCATTTCCTCGCCAAAAGCAGACGATTTTAACGAATCTGAAAATTGATTTCAATTGACTTCACTGTTAAAAATCTGCAGCATTTACTGCAACGTCACTCCACTACTTTTAAAGAATATCTCTCTTCTGACCAATGAGAATGCTCCATAGCACCGTGAATTGGCCGTGTCATACACTGTTAAAAATCTGCTGCATTTTGTTGCAACGCACTCCTCCGCTTGTATATAATATCTCTATTCCAACCAATGAGAAATCTCCATTTCACGGCCAAGTAACCGTTTTCTATACAAGCAAGGGAGTGCGTTGCAACAAAATGCAGCAGATTTTTAACAGTGTATTTTTCAATTTGGAACAATTTTAATCAATTTAAATTGTGTTTTAAATGATAAAATATATTAATTTCATTTTGTTTAAGTACGTATAAACGTATGTGACAAAATTACACTTAAAGTAAAGTAAAAATGCAAAACTAAAATTACTTAAACTAAACTTATTTAAATAAATTGAACATAGAAAGTTTTTTCTTTAAAAAGTATTCGAAGCGTAAAAGCGTATTTTTGAAAATTTCGTTTTTTAGCCGACCGGAGATAAATCGCCAAATGAACGAAATTTTTTTTATTTTTTTACGGACGTTATAAGGAGATTCCGCCGAAATGTTTTTTATAAACATAAATAACTATATGAGAAGAACATTCTGTAATTTTTTCAGATTTTTCTGAGTATGCCCGTATGGAGACCTTCCTTGTAAGTAAAGGCCTGTTTATTTGAGATTAATGTATGAAGTCTCCCGCCAGAGGACGCTGATACTCTGCCCAAGTTAATCAGACCAATCATGTAAACCCTGAACCAAAACAATGACACGTGTGCAAACATGTGCACAGAACAGAAAGCAGCTTATTCATTGCTAATTTGGGCAGGGTTTGGGTTACGTGGACTTACACGTGGTTCAATGAAATGGTTCAGGGTTTGAAGCTGTTTCCAGCTTCACTTTTTCGGCGGTTTTTTGCGAAATGGCTCGGCTTTTAGTATTATAGTAGGCTATGGTTTAACGGACCTTTTTTTTTACAGTGTATATACATCTTAATTTTTGACGTGGCAAAGTTAAATGAAAAATTAACTTCATTATTACTTATAGCATTTTGTTCACATTGATAAAAAATATATAAATCGTAAATAAACAGTAAATATTTTTATAACGTTCGTGTAAATTTATATAATCCTTTTATCGATTTTTAAAAAAAAGATTAAAAATGATAATTTCCATACATAATTTGATATTTTTTTGTATCTTATAACATTAGGTTCAATAAATTCAGCTGTATTTAAACCATTAAATCAATTGTCTCTTTATCATTTTTATATGTTTGGCGTCAAACACATACAAAACTAATTGCTAATATATATATATCATAGCTGTATAAATTGTCCTTTATTTTAATTAATAACAAGTTGAAAATTGCACGTGAAGAGTAGCAAATGAGGTGAGTTCGTACTATAACGAAGTTTAAAAAATATTCAGGTCTTGCTGTTATTGTAGCCAGTACTTCGGATATAGTATAGTGGTCGAAATCTTGTTTGTATTCCGGTAAATATACAGGAAGAAACTTTTATTACACCTCAGCACCGTATATCATATTTATAAATTTTGAAATAGTTTAATGCAATTAACACATGCCTCAAAGAAGGTTTTCCCGTATAGCATTATGTAGTGTAAAAATTTTATGTGGCCCTGTAATTTAATAATAAATATTCTTTGCATCACCGATTGTACAGAAAGTATATTTTAGTATGTATATACTTCATAGGCTTTTGTCAATTCTATTTTATTCGAACGAGTTTCACATCATTAAAATGTACTTGAAACTATTTTTTCCTGTTGATCGTAATGTAATATAGTACTTTTAATTGTTTCGCTAATTAAACTGTACATTCAATTTTCATAAAATTTAAAATGACTAGACAAATTTTTGTAATAATTATCTTTGTTAAATTTCGAACGATTAAAATGCATTCAAACATTCTCCCCAATGACCGTAATGTAACGAAATACTTTTGATTGTCCCTGTAATTAATCTATGCATCTGATTTTCATAAAATTTGAAATGACTCGAGAAAATTAAGTAATAATTATTTATTTTAAATTTCAAACGTTTCGGTTGGGTAGTTTTTGCGTTGTTATATGCGAAAAGAGTGAACGAGAACTATAGGTGCTATGTATTTACATAATATACGAACGCGCCTAAAAAAAAGATTAGCGTAAATGCTGTTTTCTTTTCGGTAATGATTTTATTCCCGCCACAAAGTGGTTAAGATTAAGATATTTTTTTAATATCTCGATTTATATATGTATGTGTGTGAGTATACTTTTCAGTAACTCCAATCAATATAACAACCATTTTTGATAAATAAAATTTGAGTTATGATTATCTTGAAGACTGAACTGTGAACCGGAGACAGTTATAAAGCATTGTATAAGGTAACACTTTTTATAAGGTAGCTATTTTTAACGATTTTGGTCAAAGAAATTTGTAATTGTATTAATTGATGTAAAAATATGCGTTACAATTTACGCATTATGCGTGATTCCATTTCTTCTTTTATTACTTAAAGATATTCCTCTTTCAGAAAAAATAGGCCCAGAGCCGCCTACAATAAATCCGTCAATAAATGCTACAACAAGTAATCATGGATTGGCTAGGGAAGAAGCTGAAGGTAAAGCAAACATCTTAATCTCATTTAATTGAATTTTGCTGGTTATTATTTATTTATTTATTTATTTATTTATTTATTGAAGCAGTCATTTTTTAGCTATTTATAAGATAATTCTAACCTATGTGTTTTAGTAATAGCAATCCGCGATAGTCATCCGCTTGAGGGTTAATTGACGCATTTTAACGTTAGGAGTTTGTTTATTACAATATTATATATTTTACACACTTTTAACCTCATTGTTGCTTGGAGTTTTTGTGGGCCAGACGATTTTTCAAGTTTAAATGTAATTTTGAGTTATATTGAAGATATTTATTTAGAAATTTATTTTTAACGATGAAAAGCAAAACTCTAAAATTGATGATTTATAATAAACGCAAATCCTTATAATTTCATTATACGAACTTAATTTTTTTAATTGGTTATGTTTACGTAAAAGAAAGCTTTGTACTTGAAGCAATATACTGTTTTTCTCTGGGTATTTGTTTAGATTTTCTTTCTTTTACTTTTTGATTATTAATGTTAACAGATATTTCGTTGCAATTTTACTGAGATTGTCGTTATTTTTTTTAAGATGACATCGAAATAACGGAAATTCGCCGAAGCAACTGGATTCCTCGAAGTACCATTGATTGGGTAAGCTATTTTCAATGTTCCTTCTAAAAAATTTCCTTATATACAAAGTACAATAATTTTCCGATTATCCGTCATTCTTTTAACTGCCACCCTCGGATAACCGGCTTCCAACTCCCCTGTTTAAAAAAGAACTGAAGCGAGCATTGTTCTAACATAATTGGTAGCACACGAGATAATGAAGAACCTACATGAAGTTTGGAGATGTGAAACTGGGTGTCAAAATATTTTTAAAAAATAGTTCTGCTGATAAAGCTATAGACTGGCTTGATTATTACAGGAATTGTATTATTTAACGAAAATTAACAGATTATGAAATTATACAAAATGTTTTGAACACTGTGAATCTAAAAGGGATTAATGACATGAATCAGGGAATGATGTTTCAAGAGTAAGTCATGCAAAAGTGCAAAAGTCAGCACTACGCTCTCTAAATGCACTAATGCGTGTGAGATGCAAGAGAAAGCCGGTGCATACCAAGTACATTTATTAAGCAGAACTGGTAGTTTTACTGTAGGAGAAATGTATTTTTTAGTAACGGTCTTCACTGTATTTCAATTATCCGCCATATAGTCGGTCTTGTGAGTGAGAGATAATCGGAAATTTACTGCACTATATAAAATATCATAAATTGGCAGATATATTTTGCCGATGGATTTGAGTCTTCTATTCCATCTGCAGAACATTTAGATTCTTATGCAGAAAGTCTTATATTGAGTCTCAATATTGAAATTAGAATAGAGAAAGAAGGTTGTAGAATATTGGATTGAACTTTTATTTTTAGCCAAGTAAATAAAGTTTCAAGTCTTTATTAATCAATCTTTATTTAATTTGTTTTAAGCTCTGATTTCTTATTCTGCACGTGAAAAATTTAATTCTTTCATTGATAGGGAAAAATAAATATCAACTTCGAAATTCTGCCAAAATTCCGTATTGAAGAATATGACTTATACGCTATGGTTAATTAATTAAGTTTACAATTTAGAAGTATTTTTAATTTTTTGGTGATCGGTTGCGCACAGAAATGAAATTTTAACAGCTTTTAAAATTTTACATAGAGTTTTAAGATCCTATTCAGAGTCTACAAAATATTTTACATTCTGATGTCAATCTTCAAGCCATTTGATAAAATGAATTACGAAGTTGTAAAATTTATAAGTCCTAATATAAATTTGTTTTTAATCATTGCAAGAAAAATTCGAAAGAGTGCAGTTTTTTAACTTTAAAACATGAATGAGCTAAATTCTGTATTTGCAATCTTCTAGAAATTTTTTTCTGTTAATAAGTTCGTAGTTTTCATTCCATATAATTATGATGAATTTAGATTTTTAACATGCATATAACTTTTATATGGTTATTTACAGCAAAATTTGTTAATGGATATACTTTTATTTATAGACTAATCGAAAAATTCTAATTTTTATTATTTTAGATAGATTCGTTAATTGTTTTGTGGCAATCATCTAATATTTTTCAATTGTGCTCATAAAAGCTCAAAATTTTAGACGTCTTTATAATCTTTAACTTTTTGTTTTCATTTTTAATAATTATGTGTTATTAATAAGGACAATGTATTTAATGAGTATATATTTAGAAAGTCGGACAAAACTTCAGATGTTTTCAGACATTTATTATAAAAAAAACTATCACTAATACTTGGTTAAATTCAATATCTTGACATAGAATTATAAAAGAAAAGCATATCCTGGCTTAGAATTTTTATCATATGTTAATTTTGATAAAATTGGGAACTTCTTATTAAAACCCGTTTAAAATGCTCTATAATTGAAATTTTATTAAAAGTACTTTAAACTGGGTGATAATATAAAGTATACCTAAATACTAAGGAAAGCATACTACACTTTAAGTGAAAAGTAATTATGGGGACTATTTGATCAGCAATATTTAAAATTATTTTTTAAAAGAGAAGTTTTTCTCTTAAATATTTTTTAACGGAGTTAAGAAAAGTAATATGGAATTTATAAAATGGGGCAATTTCATTATGGGTTGCTAATTTTTGAGCAGTAATGTAGATTATTTATTTATTTATTTATTTATTATCAATTTGTAGGAAAGTCTTACTTTGGGTGAGAGCGAACCTTTTATACCGGACGAAAGTGATGAGATGAATATAGATCTTATCCTGGAAGGAACTCTCAAAAACCTAGACAGGCTGAAACTTCTTCGTAAACCCTGCGACTCTGATCCATCTGACAGTGAAAGACCATCAGGTTGGTACATATTTTTCTGAAGAATGTAATTTATTGTCAGACAGTACGTAAGTAAGGGATTCGTTTTAATCTTGTCCCCATTAGAGGGAATATACTTACAGCCTGATACAAATAACTGTGAAAAGCATGCTGTAAATGATATTGATTGGCGTATTGTATTACATATCTGAAATGCAAGTCAAAATGTAACATAACATAATGTGTGCATTTTTATTTCGGACTTTCCCTAACAAATATGCTAGTTATTGTATTAAATGTTTTACAGTACTTCAACTGTAATACCTAGGGGTTTCTTCAGACTAAATGAATTGCGATTTAAGAATATGCTGATGGAAAATTTAAAGTCGATTGCGATAAGTTAATATGAATTCATCAGGTATATTTTGCATGACCTCGCCAACCGTAATGCATGTCAATGCATGACGCACTTTTCCTATAAAGAAAAATAAATATATCGTTCGAATGTTTAAAGGAGTCGTTTAAAATAAATATTTTATGTGCTTTTTTGTAATTAACTTCCTAAACAAATTCTTATAAAAATACTAATGAAATTTCCATTAATTAAAATTAGTAAAAAATGAAATTGTTAGCGTTGTTGCGAAAAGTAAATTTTCAATATATCTATGACATGTGTGATTCTTATGTCATAAATAATGTATATCTACTCCCATACATAAAATGTGTTAATATAATAAATGTAAAATGATAAAACCCTCGGTATTTAAAATAGTAATAAAACTAATTTAAAACGTTTGGTCTGTACATAGTAAAGGAATTTACATAAAAAACGAAAATATTATTTCGATCAATTATGCTGCGATAGAGAAATACTTGGATTTTAAACACTTCTAAATCTTTCAGATGGAATAAGAAAATCCACATTTTACTTAATAATTTTTTATATTTCCAAATTATTTTATGTAATAGCATTTGTTGCTTATTAAATTTGTTTATATTGAATTTTACTTATTAAAATTAAAAGCAGATCAAAATGAAAACATTGTTGAATTGTTCAAAGGTTCAATTTCACATTTTTCTTTCACTTCCATTTGATTTTCTTTTTATTTCTCATTCGAGTTTATTTTTTTTCTACCATTTTATTATTCTTTTTTCTCAGGCAATGAACCTCGTCCGAGATACCCTAAACGAAATCTCCCCAGAGTCAGCTATCAGGAAGAAGAGGTGTCCAGCGACGACGATTACATATGTGAGTTTCTCGCATTAGTCTATTTGCTGAAATTTTGCGATAGTGTGGAAATAGGAATAAAATTATTATTTCCAAAAGTCATTATAGAAATGCTCATTATAAGTTATATATTCTTGATTTGCATATGAGTGATGAAAAAGATTAAATGCTTTGCAAAAAAGTGTTTTTTTTCAATGTGTGGACGCGTTTCATGCATTATTATCCTTTTCATACGAAAATCTTACTGAATTTAAAATTACTTATTTTTCCTCACGCTCAACGTCAACATCGCAGTGATATCGATTTTATTTCTTTTAAAGCATATTTATGGATGTTCCGGAAGTCTTAATTATTATGAATCTGTCAGCATTATCATACATTTCAAAACAAAATTGCTGAGTACTTTGAATTTTAAATTAGGTGAAATAATCAAGTCACACACAGCACAAGTTAAAAAACTGTCTCTTTCAATTCTGATTGTTTCTCTTTGATGTTCAAATTTGTCAAAATTTTAGGTTTACAAATTAGCAGAAAACTACTCGTTGGGGGACCACCGTAATACTTACCCATCATGGATACGCATAATATAAAATATGAAAATAAAACGCATGTAAACTATTTATAAAATGCTTCGCAATTCCAAAATAAAGTTTAAACGCATATTGAAATAGTGTGAATATACATAGTAATGCTCTATCAATGAATTGCTGATGAGCCGATTTCAACAAATTATATAAAACTCCAAAATACGCAAGTAAGTACTGGATTGCGTAAAAGATACATCCTTATAACTCCAAAAAAAAACCATATTAACTAACAATTTACAGCATCGGATTAAGCGTTTCATTTCCAATTGAAATATATCTTTGAATTGAAATTTGAATGAAATACAGGATCATGCAAAATCAAAGAACGTGGAAAACAGGGTTACACATATCTCGGCAACTATTAATCCGATCGACTTCGTTCTATATGCAAAATGTGTGTTATTTTATTGCCTTTTATGACCATTCCTTAAAAAAAATCGAATTTTTTTATATACCTTTCATCAGAACGAATTTTTCGAGAGTCCGAAAAAAAATAGTTTCGGATAATCGAGGTTGCTGATATTAAATAGGCTTCGTCCCACTCTTACATACAAACTATATACAAAATTT
Source organism: Maratus speculifer (assembly GCA_964019185.1). Taxonomy (NCBI): domain Eukaryota; kingdom Metazoa; phylum Arthropoda; class Arachnida; order Araneae; family Salticidae; genus Maratus; species Maratus speculifer. The sequence continues at coordinate 274,690,860 of OZ025300.1, forward strand.
CAAGTCTCTACCTCAATTTGTTCGGGAGATAGTGCGTTTACAGACAGACAGACAGACAGACAGACAGACGGACAGCAATTTTTTTTTCTAAAAATATGTTTTTCGGAATCTCCACTATCTGAAACGTGTAAATCCGTCAAATTTTTTTTTTCGATTTTCAAAACGATTGCAAGACTTACCCTATACTACGTATGATGGGTAAGTAAAAAGAAAGAAAGTGAATTATTAAAAGATCACCCGTGTGTCTACTTGTCCGTCTGTCACGGACACGCTTCTGAAAAACGGTGGAAATTGGAAAATTGAAATTTGGGAAAATTATAAAAGCTATTCACTCACGTGTTTATAGGTTATTAGTTATTTGAAAATGTTTTTAGGAAAATAATTAGGAGAGTTACCCTGAATCTCCGAAAGTAAGCCTCTCTCGCATTACAACCCCGCATCCTTCCCCTATTTTGTAAACTATTATGTATCCTCAACCTCTAATTTTCCTATCTATTTTACAAAAGTTCCAATTATAAGCATCAATTAAAATCATTAGAATTTCTAGTCAAATAAAGAGGGGCTTATATATTTTGTACTTTGCTCTAGATAATTTAATCGTGTAGTTTTTTTCTTGTATACACTGTAAAAAAAATTTCATTGAAAAAACGGAAAACGTACTGGCAGCCAAGTTGCCGTATCTGCTCCATTTTTTCACGTAAAATTTACTTTTATGTCTTTTCCGTTTTCGAAACTGAAATGTTCCGTTTTGGAAAATGAAGTGTTCCGTTTTGAAAACTGAAATGTTCTATTTTGGAAATTGAAATGCTACGTTATAGAAACTGAAATGTTCCGTTATAGAATCGGAGATGTTCCGTTTCAAAACTGAAATATCCGTTTTGAAAATTGAAATGTCCCGTTTTGGAAAATTAAATGTTCCATTTTGGAAACGGAAATATACCGTTTTGAAAACCAAATTGTTCTGTTTTGAAAATTGAAATGTTTCGTTTTAGAAACTGAAATGTTCTATTTTATTTCATTATTGAATTTGTATTCATTACTCATTTCATTCATTATGAATTCATTTAAAATTCATTACACATTTTATTACTGAATATGGCTGAAAATAACCGGGATAAAACTGAAGATACCAGTTTACAAAATGAAAAAGGCCTAGGTTTAAACCTGAAAGCAACAGTTTCTAAAATGTTAGGTTTCTAAAATGTCCATTTTAGAAACTGTTGCTTTCTAGTTTAAACCTAGGTTTTTTTCATTTTGTAAACTGGTATCTTTAGTTTTATCCCGGTTATTTTCAGCCATATTCAGTTATCCGTTCAAAATTTGTCTCACACTGAGATGATATCTCAAACTCTAATGTTATACGTATGAGGAGGGGAGAGGATTAATGCCTACATATTTTTTAAAAAATAGCAAACTATTATTTTTAATTTATTTTTTCTGTATACTTCTAAATGATCCGTTTCTTAGTTATCAAAATATAAAAATAATTCTAAAACATATACTTAATGTAATTTAAGTGTTGGTACTTCGCAAAACAAAGTAAGAAATAAAATTAAATATATATTTAACAAATATTTTCACACAAAAAATTGATGCTTGAAAAACTAACTTTGCACACTGTAAAATATGTGGAGATAAGTACTGCACACACATATATTTAACATTGATGAGGGAATTAGAGATGTGATTTGCATTCCACTTGATTCTGGTTTATCACTTGTTACTGGTAATATCTTTTGCGTTATTATAATTTGCTATATTTAGATCTTTCTTATTTACGAAAACTTTAATAATACTAATTAAATAAACAAATATTTATACTTATAACTGCTGCCAATATAATAAAATGATATATATTAAACTGCTTCAATAATTTTCAAGAAAAAAAAGATACATTGATATCAGTTTTTTTCCGGTAGTGCCGTAGAGAGAGTGCCGTACCCTCCTTAACTCCTTAATGTAAAAATTTAAAAATTGGTTTTTGACTTGCATCCATTGCGAGCAAGACTGTAGCAAAACTATTGGTTCAACCCCCCCCCCTCCCGAAAAAATATGGATAATAATGTTTAACTAATGTATATTGAATGTATACTTCATTTGTAAGCAATTTATAATATCTTTATTTAAAATTAGTCATTTTTCAATAAAAAATGAAAATTTAATTTTTTTATAGTTTAAATTTAAACTTTCAATAGATAAAGAAATAGCTTACAAATACAGTGTATGTTCAAACTACATTACTTTTACATCATTATCAATATTTTTGGTGGCTCTTGAACAAATAGTTATGCTACCGTCTTGCGCGCCGTGAATGAAACTGAAAAAACAATTTTACATTTACTTTAATCAAACATAAAAAAAATAAAATTTCAGTATAGAATGTTTAAAAAATGATTTTACATAGAAAAGAAATTAGGTTGTCTATATTAAAAATTGTATGCATGTATTTTTTATAAAGATCGAGGAAAAAATAAATGTTGCATTATTGCTAAGTTGCACTGCCAAGTAGAAAGTAAGACATTTAATACCACCTAATAGCTCTGAAAATCAATATATCATCACTTCTGACTATAAATTTACCTTTTTATGCACAAATCTTTAAATTTCCAAGTCTTTAATTTAATAATGAATCACTCTATTTATGTTGTAAAAGTTGTACTTCTTAAATGTGTATAGAAATTTTATATATAAGCTTAAAACATCCGAGTTATTTAACTTTTACAAACTTGATGATAATAAAGGCTTTTTATATATATTTATATGTAGGCTATTGTTTTTGTTCCTTTTATTTAATCTTGGAGGGAAGAATATTTATCGCTGCGATGTCATAATCCCTTTAAATAGTTTTTTAGTATGCGCCATAATGATATTTTAGACATGCCCTTTGTGTCAATGTAATTTAAAACTTCACATAAAAATATCTAGCTGCCAATCCTTTTATTTTTAAAAAATTAGATGAAGATAATTTTTATTTAAAAAACGTGAATAATAATATACAAATTAGAAACATTTCATTTAACTCACTTCCACTTTCATTATAGCCTTCATTATAGCTAGGTAACTTGAAAAAGGACAAAAAGATTAGCAACTACATAGTACCTTGAAAATAACATTTAGTACTATACAACATTTAACTCTTACTACTATTTTTTGACAAAACCTCTAAAATTAGGAGTATTTTTCTTTACAGGAAATTCAGATGTTTAAAATTTTTCCTAATTATTCACGATTAATAATTCTACCTTTGCACACTGTAAAACTTCAATAGTAACCCTTGTTACCACTCTAAGTAAATATATAAAATAAAGCATTTTATTTACATGTATATTTCAAAATAAAAAATATCGCTGAAAAAAATCTATGTTCATCAAAAATTGCAGTTTTACAACCACCATTTAATTGATCCGTTTTCGAAATATCCCAGTAAAAGACAAACATTTTGCTAAAAATCAAGTGGATATCAACCATTCAATAAAACTTTTCCCTGTTCATCAAAATTCTGAAAAAGAATTCAGAATATGCTCGCTCCACCCCCCCCCTCCTATGCTTTTAAGGGGGGGGGGTGGAGTGAGCATATTGTGAATTCTTGTAAATTCTTGTGAATTCCCCCCAAAATAAAATAGGATTTAATTAAAAATGCAACTATTTCTATACTTCAAGTAATTCATGTCAATGTCGTCATAAATCCCTCCCTCCCTCTTTTACTGATTAACAATCGCAATTGTGATCAAACTATTGATATCAATTAGCAATCATGATTACTTAAGTAAAGTCAAATTACATACTTTAAAGACAATAGAATTTTTGTTGAAAATATAAAAAAAGCATGAATAAAAAAGCAAAACTAAATGTAATATCAAAAATATTTTATTGCTAAAACATCACAAATTAAAATACATTTCATAAACTATGTATATTAACTAGATTTATTGGCAGTTTGCAACTGCACCATTATTTTTCTATTTCCCCTGGAGATTTTGCCTCCTGTATCTCGATTTATGTCAGCAAAGATTCTGAAAAAGAAAAATAAAGAAAGTTTGTAATAAAATAATATGTAACTAGATGTGTACTACAAAATTTACATGCCGTGCAGCAAGTCGTCTTGAAGTATAAGCTCTGAAAAACTCCAATTCTCAACATGTTACCCAGCATCAACGTACCCAGTCTGATTCTCCATGACATTTATTGTTGGCCAAAGAAGAGCACCATCAACTATGTGTTACTCTCCATGTGTCCCAAACATCATTGGAAACCAAGGAACGTTATGGATCCCCTAAAACAGTGATTTTATAGAGTAGCAGGATTTTAATACTTCTGCAATAAACATTTTTATACATCTCAGAACATTAAAGCATATGGTGACTAGAAAAATATAAACAGTGTTATAAATAAATATATATATATGAATATATTTAGAAACTATTTAAAAATATTTAATTTTAAGTTTATTCAACAATAATTAAAAAGTCTCTAGGGAAAATAAATAAATAAATCTAACCGTTTTCTGAAAACAAAACTAAATAGAAAATTCAATTTTCAGTTCCAATTCATTTAAAATAACGATAACAATAATTTATAAATTTTACTTTAAAGAAATAGTAATTCAAAAATTTAATTTTGATTCGAAATATTCATACAAACGTTTGAGAAAATACAACTTAAGAAATTTTACTTTACTTTGAGAAAATACAACTTAAGACTATTAACTGCTGTGACAAGATTTGTCACATAACTACTGTGAGCGGTCTGTCAGACCGCTTAATTTAAAGATGAATGAAATGTTATATTAATTCTCAGAATACCATTTAATTATCAAACTTTATGTACCTGACTATTATAAATAAAATTCAGCTATTTAAAAGTCTCTAGATATAGCAATAAAGCTCCAAACAAAACAAAATTCGACCAGTATCAATAACTAAACTAAAAATTACGAGTTAAACTGGGAAACTTTAAAAACTCTGCGGTAAGACTGCGAACATTAGTTATGGGTTAAAGTTTTATTAGAAAGACATGAGCAATTGTCAGAAATAAATATATTTTAGCATGTTTAGTTAATAATTTAGGGGAGAGTGGCATGGTATGGGACACTTTTTATAAAGTAAGATAATAAACTTTGTTTGATAAAAAAACAAAAATTTCTATTTATAGAGTGCAAGGTAAAACACTTTTTAAAATCCCTGAACATTATAGAAACATAGCAAGCATAAGCTATTTTAAAATTAAAGAAAGTGCACGTTTCAAAATGTGTCCCATTCCTTCCCACATACAGGAAGATATGGTATAGGAATAAAACAATGCTATAACGCACAAATAGTGTAGTGTCGGCTAGATACACAATCAAACAAAGATTGCAGGTTAATTATGTAGTATTTACCATAATGTAAAACTTCAGTATCTTCATGACCGGAATGAAAATCCATCTTATTAAAAAAGAAAAAAAAAGAATTCGACATGTCCTAATCCTCACCAATTCCATGTTTTATGTTACACTTTTTGTATAAACAAAAATGTTGATTTTAGATTTATTTTAAATAATGGATAATTTAAAGTATGATATTTCATAAATAGGAAAACGAATACATCTATGCATAAATAAGTCATTACATACAAAATGTATAAAAAGTATATGAAGCAAATTTATTCTTGTTTCTTGAAATATTCTTTTCTTTTAGACAATTGCAAGCTTATACATACCATTTTTCATCTGAAGATTTAGGCTACCATTGTTTCATCTTGCGTGCGAATGATGAAATGCTTAGAATGACAAAATAAAAAGAAAATCCTACTGTTCAGTGTTAAATTCAAGGGAATAGCCCAGGGGGAACATCCCCCTCCCAGAGCAGTGAAATTCCTCCCCCCGGAAAAATTGAGATTTTGGTTTTCAATGGTCCAAAAGGGCAAATCCCCCCCCCCCCCCGAAGACACAAAAGTCCCTCCCGTAGAAAAGTGTATGAATTCAACACTGCTACTGTCCATTTCCTCTTTCTGTTAAAGGTCTTTCTCCACTCTCTAGTTCTTTCAGTTTAATATAGAATATGCAGTTAATACATATAAAGGAAAAATAAATGTACTCCAGTGTTGAATTCAGACACTTTTCTCCGGGAGGGATTTTAGCGGCTTCGGGTGGAGGGGTATTATAGAGTTCCTGAGGATTGCACATTTGACATTAAAATCAAAAAATCTCAAATCTTTCAAGAGACACATCTTACTGTTCCTCGAGGGAATGCCCCCCCCCCCCCGGACACCCCCTGAATTCAACATCAATATATCTTAAATCACTCGGAAAGGGACACCTAAATATAAATTTTGATATTTTTTCATGAATGTCTCCGAAAAATATTTTCAAAATTTTTGTTAAGATACCTTTACAAGTGACTAAAACATTAGATTAGTTTTATATTTTGCATTTGGGCATTTCTGTCTACAAATCGACAGAAAATCAGTTTTAAATTCTGAATCTTAGAATTAGTCATCTTAATCCTATTTTACAACAATCGTTTTGATTATATAGTATATGTATTTCAAAATTTCAAAAGACCTAACGCATAATAACTGCATTTAAGAATTTTTATTCAAACCAACGGTTATTTAAAATACTTATAATATTCATTATAAAAAGTTATAAATGAATAACTAACCTCTTTTCTGTATAACAAATTCGGTCTCCAAAGTAAATATAGTAATGCACCTATTGCGTTTGTGTTTACAGTTTTCAAGCAAATTTGTTAATGTACTCCGGAACTCGGACTGATTTTATCTTCGACCTAAGTCATCGAAGAAAACAACGAGCTGAGGATTTTCCGTTCTACTCCCCTAAATGGAAACGTTCAGTTAGTCGACTGCCCTAGAATAAACAATTCCGGTATTTCCAGGAATATTTGCAGATTTTTTCTAAAACGGAAATTTTGAATCTGACGACAGTCCAAGAATAAAAATTTCCGGTATTTAAAGGAAAAGTTCCAGGTTTTTTCTAAAACGGAAATGTTCAGCTAAATCAAGAAAAATTCACAGAGTAACACCTCTAAAATTCAGGGCATATTTTTACAGTGTAGGTTATTGTTGTAAAAATATCCTAGTACTAAACTCAAAATTACATTCGTTTTAATTTAAGTGTTATATTTTCAGGAATATCGTTCAAAATCTTCTATTTTTTCGTTTATTTCTAAGTCTATTGAAACTAAAAATATCAAAAACAAATTAAGGATAGTAGGATTTTATGTGTTATTTATTTATAGCGATTTTAGTGGGTGGCATAATTTTTGAAAAAATCTTATTACTTACCCATCACACATAGTATAGGGTAAGTATTAGAATCGTTTAGAAAATCGAAAAAAAAATTCACGAATTCGCACGTTTCAGATACTGGAGATTCCGAAAACATATACTTAGAGAAAAAAATTTGCTGTCGGTCTGTCTGTCTGTATATGTTCAATCTCCCGAACAAATTGAGATAGAAAGTTGAATTTTTTTATGTCTTTAGTATGTAAGAATGGGATGAAGCCTATTTAACATCAGTAATCTCGATTATGGAACTATTCTTTTCGGACTCTTATTCGGACTCATTCGGACTCATAATCTTCTATAATAATAAAGAGAGAAGGATGTTTGTCTGTCAGCGCTGTTCTGAAGAGACTGCTGCATGTAAAGTTACAAAATTTGGAGGGAAGGTACTTTTTTACATGTAGTTTTGCACCTCGAAGCCCGATTTTCAATTTTTTAATTAGATTTTTTTAAATAATTTTTTTAGGCGATTTTTAGCGTTATTTTTGCGGTTTTATCCCATTAGTGAAAGGAATACGGTTTCATTCTTTTAACCAAAAATAGCAATTTTTTCTCTCTTTTCAACAAAGTTTATTCGGAATTTGTACAGCGATTTTTGGTTTTTTAACGAATTTTTAATGCGATTTTTAGTGTTTTTTCTCATTTTGCGGCTATTTTTTGAGATTGATAAAAAGAAAATCGTTTTAAACTTTTAGCCTAATGCCCTAACTTTTGTGTTTGTTACGATTTTTAGATTTTAACGATTTTTAATGCGATTTTCAATGCGATTTTTAACGTTTTTTAAAGATTTTTGCGTTTAGCATCTATTTTTTTCATAGTTGTTCTATCAAAAACGTGACCTGTTGAGAATGCAAATAAGTAGTATTTTTTTGTGAAATCTACCTAAAATGCCAAAAATTTAGGTACCACTATTTTCGAATAGCAATTTCATAAACTATCTTAAATTCTTGCTTAAGACCGCTACCCCCTCGAGTTATATATCATCTGATAGGTTATTTAACAGAGTATGGTTTTGGTAAAGTTTTTGAAGAATAGAGTGCTGTACCTGGTGGTGGAAAATGGAACTAATAGAACGCTATTTTTTAAAATCTATAATAATAAAGAGACAAGTTTGTGTGTGTGTCAGCGCTGTTCTGAAGAGTCTGCTGTACGTAGAGTTACAAAATGTGGAGGGAAGGCACTTTTATACATGTAGTTTTGCATCTTGAAGCCCGATTTTCAATTTTTTGATTAGATTTTTTTTTTTTTTTGATAATTTTTTTAGGCGATTTTTAGCATTATTTTTGCAGTTTTATCCCATTAGTGAAAGAAATACGGTTTCATTCTTTTAACCCAATATAGCAATTTTTTTTCTCTTTTCAGCAAAGTTTATTTGGAATTTGTACAGCGATTTTTGAATTTTTAACCAATTTTTAATGCGATTTTTAGTGTTTTTTCTCATTTTGCTTAACGTTTTTTAAAGATTTTTGCGTTTAGCATCTATTTTTTCATAGTTGTTCTATCAAAAACTTGTGCTGTTGAGAATGCAATAAGTAGTATTTTTTGTGAAATCTACCTAAAATGTCAAAAATTTAGGTACCACTACTTTTGAATATCAATGTCATAAACTATCTTAAATTCTTGCTTAAGACCGCTACCCCCTCGAGTAATATATCACCTGATAGGTTGATTAACAAAGTATCGTTTTGATAAAGTTTTTGAAGAATAGCGTGCGCTAGCTGGTGGTGAAAAATGGAACTAACAGAACGCGATTTTGTTAAAATTTGGAAATATAACAATGTGATTTATTTAAAATTTTAAAATAATTTATAATACATGATAAAAAATGTAAACAAAGAATGGTGTGACATATTTCAGGGTGCGTGAAAGGACGGGCGCGAACAAAATTAGGAAATGTAATAAGGAGATCTGTTTCACACTTTAAGGTAGTTTATAACACGTTAAAATTTTTAAAGTTCTGGCGATGCTCTGGGGAGACCGCTGCATGAAGTTATGTATGAAATTTTACACCTTAAATGCCGATTTTCAGTTTTTTAAATTTAATTCATATGCGAATTTTAGTGGGTTTCTAGGCAATTTTTCCACATTAGCGAAAAGGAAAGCGGTTTCCTTTTTTCGACCTAAATTAGTGAATTTTGTTCTCTTTTCAATATAATTTATTTAGATTTTGTTCAACAATGTTTGGATTTTTAGTGAATTATTTAATGTAAATTTTGCCGCTATTATCCGACATTAGTAAAAGGAATTTTATTAAAGCTTTCAGGCTGATGTATTAAATTTTAGCTGTTAAGATTTATGAATTTCAGCTAATTTTAATGCGATTTTTCAAGATTTTTTGCGTTTGATGTCGGATTTTTGTCATTCATGAGATATTTCCAATTACAATGTTTTACCCTATTACAGTAAATTTTGATCCCGGTGATTTTTTAATATTAGTGATTTTTAATGCACTTTTCAATGCAATTTTTAGAAATTTTTTGAGTTTTATGGTGATTTTTTGATATTCGGAAGTAAAAATTGATTTCAAACTTTTAATCCAATATAATTTTAGAGATTTTTAACGCGATTTTTCAAGAATTGTTGTGTTCCGTGTCGATTTTTTTTATTATCTATAAAGGATTTCCTTTTACTACGTGATTACCCTGTCGACCAATTTCACCAAATTATATCAATTGTGAAACAAGCCAAATTATGCAAATAGATGTAATTTTTATGTTAAATAATGAAAGAAGAGATAATTTAGATAATTTAGAAAAACTTTAATACAAATACATATAAAAATAAGAAGTAAAAACCACTTGATGACGTTACAAACATATGTAGCATGTTTAATGTCAAGTGAATATGGAATTTAAGATCCACCATTATTGTAGTTTTATCTTATGGTTTGACCCAGATAGTTTCTTGGTCAACCGGATAATCAAATAGTTCAGATTTCTGATTAGAATGTTTTATCCGTTTGATGAAATTCTGATTACTGCAATTTAAAAAATAACTAGCGATATTTAGTGCATTTTTCAATGCGTTTTTAATGAACTTTTTAATGGAATTTAGTACTATTTTTTTCGATCCCCACCACAGTGGTGTTTTGACAATTAAAAAATTATTTTGCTTTCAAACTTTTAGCCTAATATAGTAAATTTCACCATTTACCTTTTTTTAATTTTGTCGATTTTCAATGTGATTTTTGATATATTTTGTGTTCTGCGTCGATTTTTTTTGTAATTCATGTAAAAAAGAATGGTTGCTACGTTTTACACGACTAGAATATTTTTTTATTCACGGGATGTATTTACATTTAGCGAATTTTAATGAATTTTTCAGTGGTTTTGTATTGGTTTTTTGAATTCCACCTCCATTTTTTGAAATTTCGAAAAGGAAATTAATTTCAAACATTTACACTTCATTTACGAATTTTGAAATTTAGTGATTTTTTTAATGAAATTTTTAGCAATGTTTTCATAATTTTTCACGCTTTGCTCTGATTTTTTCATTCGTATTTAAGAAATAATTCAGATTACACTATTTTACTCTATTAATGTAAATGTTGTCCCCTGCTATTTTTAAATTTGAAACGATTTGTAATGAATTTTTGAATACAATTTTTAGATGTTTTCGAGTCCACAGCGATTTTTTCACAATTGGAAAAGAAATTTTTAAATAATTTGTTGCTTAATGTAGTAAATTTTGACATCAATGATTCAGATTTTTTGTGTATTTTCATAAAATGTTTAGCAAGTTTTGTGTCGATATTTTTTAACTAATGAAAGAGTTCAGATTTCAATGTTTTGTCCCATTATGGTAAATTATGTCCGCAGGAATTTAATATAAATGTTTATCTTACTATGGCAAATTTTGTCTGGATTTTTGAATTTTACTGATTTTTAATCTTTTTTATAGGGATTTTTCAAATTCTGTGTCAGTTGTTGACATCGGTAAAAGAATTTCGGTTTCTAACTTTTAGCATAAATAGTACAATTTGTTCTCCACGCTTTTATGAATTTTGCCAATTCCTAATGCGATATTCAATGTAATTTTTAGTTAGTTTGGGGGATTTTAGGTGTTCCGTGTTGACTTTTCCTTATTCATAAACGATTTCCAATTACAATATTTTCGACTGAATATTAAATTTTTACAGCCATGACTTTTAAATATTCAGCGATTTTAATATAGTTTTCGATATGATTTTTAGCCATTCAGAAACCAATTTTGATATCAAACATTTTGTTTAATGTAGTTATGTTTCGAATGCAATGTTTTATCTCTTAATATGATTTTGGCGTTCCATGCCTACATTTTGTAATTTATGAATGATTTCGTTCATAACCCACCTCCCCCCCCCACCCTGCTTTAATATTATTTTTTTAAGCATTGACTTCCAAATATTTAGCTATTTTTAATGCAATTTTCAACGTAATTTTTAGCCATTCTTCAAGTTCCGTGGTGATTTTTTTACATCCGGAAATCGATTTAGATTTCAAACTTTTTGGTTAAGATGGTTAATTTCTTGATTACAATATTTTATATTATAACAATGAATTTTTACCCTAGGGATTTTTTAATGTTTTACGACTTTCATTACAATTTTCAATGCAATTCGATTTTAAATTTCTAGACTAATAAGAGTTTGGTTTCAAACTTTTATCCTTTACGGTAATTATTTTGCTCTCTTATTTTGATCCACAGCAATTTTTAATGCAGTATGCTTTTTTTTTTTTTTTTTTTTTTTTTTTGAGTTCACGGTGATTTTTTTCAGATACGGAAAAAGAATTCGGTTTTTAATTTCTTTGCTAATATGATAAATTTTCTCCTGTGCAATTAAAGATTTTTATTGTGATTTTTTAGCAGTTTTTTTTTCGTATTTCAATGCTTTTTACATTATCAAATTAAGTAGATTCAAAACATTTATCCAAGTAGAGTAAATTTTGAGTTCCGTAATTTTTTAAAATTTTGCCATTTTTAAAGCAGTGTTTACGTTTCTTCGCGACCCGCTTCGATTTTTTAGAGGTTCAATTTTTGGCTGAATTTTTTAAATTCTGATATCTTTCCTTCAAAGTTTATTCGAATTTTGAAACAATTTTTGAATTTTGTTTTATATTTTTATGAGATTTTTTTGCAATTTGTAAGATTTTTCCACATTAGTAAAAATAATCCAACTTCCATTTTCTAGCTCATCTCTTTTTAACGAAGTTTAGATGAAATTCGTGCAGCATTTAAAAAATTTTTCGAGGTTTTTATTATGATTTTTAAAGTGTTTTCACAATTCTTGCTATCTTTTGATGAACCTGGGCAACGCCGGGCAGAACAGCTAGTACACAATAAAATAACACGTATTTTGCATAAACATTGAAGTCGATCGGATTATTAATAATCGATATATTTGTAATCCTGTTTTCCACATTCTTTGATTTTTCATGATTCTGTATTTCGTTCCTATTCAAAGATATATTTTAATTGGAAATGAAGCGCCTAATCCGACGGAGTAAACTGTTAGTTAATAGGATTATTATTTTTGGAATTATAAGAATGTTTTCTTTACACAATTTGGTATCACTTGAGCTGCTTGGCATTTTGTACAATTTGTCGAAATAGTCGTTGATCAGTAATTTATTAATAGAGCATTATTAAAAATATTTAAATATACATTTAAAATTTGTTTTGTAATTGCAATGCATTTTAAAAATAGTTTACACATGGTTTTTTTTTTTATCGTATATTATATCATGCGTATCCATGATGGGTAAGTATTACGGTGGCCCATAACGACTAGTTTTTCAATTACTGGTAAATTTAACTTTTTTGGACCTTAGATTGGGAGAAGAGGGTTGTTGCCGGTACATATTAACACGGACTAATTAAATGATTGCTAATAAGGATCTCTGAAAAAAATGTCCGTACTTAGCCTAGGTTAAATTAAAAATTTATTGAAAAACCCGGTGTTGCAGTTAGTGATTTCAGAGCGCTCCTCTTTGATGTGTAAAAATGTAGCTGTACTACATTTTCGTATACAATAGCGATCAATATACAATAGCAACACATAATGCAATAGCGATTTTTGTGCGCGAGTAAAATTTGCACTTGACCGATTATTCTTTTCTAATGCATAAAAAAATTATAATAGAATTTGAAAGAAGTAAAAATATTTTTACATCTGATTTAAAGTAGATTTGCAGCTAAAATAATCTAAATCTTATTATCAGCATGTAGTTAACCATTTTTAATGAAATATAATCTATTTCTCTAATTTTTTTAACCTATAGATTTTTATTTGCAGACTGCGACGACTGTGGTGAGCCGTATGATGGATCCTGTCCAAAACATGGTCCGTTGCAGTTCATGAAAGACAAAGAAGTAAGTCGCTTGTTGAGTCTTCAGGGTGCATTTTCACTGAATTAAGTGTAAAATAAGCCACAAGTAGAAGCCGCATGCCGTTAAAGTTACCGTAGCAAGATTCTGGGTATCTGCAAATGTTTCATAATCACCTTTTATCAGCTATTGTTGAAAACTCAACTATGTAATTACGTGACGGCAAAAATGGAATCATTTGTATTTTCATCTTCTAAATTCATTTTTTACATCACATTTACAGAATAATGACTATGTATGAATTAGAATAGTATTGTTAAAATTACTGGTGAAAATACTAATTTTTTTTTTTAAGCTGACCTGCATTTAATAAGGAAAGTATCAGAAATTTTAATATAAAATATTTGTAACCAACCTGTGCTTGAAAATCGATCAACTTTCTTTTCATAAGAGAAAAGTGGGTACACCTGCCCTAAAAAGGGTGCCAGAGCGAAAATCGTTCTAAAATACAATTTATAGATGAAACTTTGCATGGTAATTCTTTTCAATACTTAAATATATCATAATGAGCGATAATCCGTAAATAAAAGATTTATTTTTAAAAAATCAAAAATTAAAGGGTTAACCCCTTGAGCTCTGGTGGTAGAATTTTTAGCACATAATTTTAATTCCGAAATTTCACAATGACACCAAAAAATTTGACTAAATTTATTTGAAAAAGGTTTCATGATTTTTTTGTGATTATCGTTAACCGTTTATTTTCCTTTGCAAAATACTGGTGCTAATGTGACATTTGGAATTTTGAAGAAATTTACACCCCAGAGCTCAAAGGGTTAAATGAGCAAACATTTCTTAAAATCCCGATTTCTCAAAAGTTTCAGAATATATTTTTTTAATTTTATTTAATGAATGGTGTGTTTCTAAATGAATATTGGGATTTTAATGTTTGGTAGTATGTATTACATAAAAGTTAAAATTATAATTGATACATAAAAAAAAAGAAATATTAGAGAAATATTAATAAAAAATCTCAAACAGTTTTACCGACAAGCTAGCAAGTGTTCAATGTGAACAGCTTTCATAACACGGAACGCATCAAATCGATAGCCCAGTTCTTCCCAAACTTTGATTTGCAAAGAAGTTCTGTTCTGATGCTCACCTGATCTGAATGCCACGTGAATACTACCAATTTGATTTCACAAAGGATCGTGTGTTTGTGCTCTACAACGAGCCGACCATTGCGGCTTTTGCTAGAATAACTCTACAAGCACTAATCAATGTTTGGGAAGAACTGAGCTCTCCGCTTGATGCGTGCCGTGAGACGAAAGGGACTCATATTGAACACTTGTAAGTTTGTAGGTAAATATGTTTGAGTTGCTCATTCATTTTATGTATCAACTAGCTGACCCGCCCGGCGTTGCCTGGGTCCGTATTAACAATATTAAACGAACTTGAAATTTGTATGATTTTATCATTAACTCGTTACATGCAGAAATGCATTGTCTGAAATACGTAGCCACTGACTGCGTGAAAAATCGGTTTTAAAAACAACTAATATTAAGCTCTAAAAATACTCAAAATGAGCAATGAAAAACGCGGGAGGGAATATGTATCCAACGATTGCATGATTTTCGTGTTAAAAAGTTGATATTTACCCGTAAAAATCACTGTTAAGTCACGTAACTAATTATTATTCTTACATACAAATCCCAAGTGAAATATTTTGAATTTCAAACTAATTATATCACTCTTAAATCCGACTATACCATGAATGAAATCGATACACGATGGTAGCTAAAAGATTGCAGGCCTCGGAGCGAGTCTCTAAACTCGCTTTTCTCGCTATTTTTTTGCATTTGTCTCTTTTAGTCTATATTTTTCAGATTTAGTCTCTTTTTTCACTTTTTTTTTCTTTTAATGTTCCTTACCCATCGATCGATCGCAGAAAAAAGATCGTAACTTTGCTCATTTGATAGCGGGAAAAACATCGCGAAATTGAACAATTTGTTGTGAGGAAATATCGGAAAACTTGTCAGTTTGTCGCAGGAAAATCTCGAAATTTGTTACCTGTTCGCGGCTAAAAATCGCAAAATTTTTCAGTCGGAAATCGGGGGAAAATCATGGATTACGTTAATCTGTCTTAGGACGAAACCATGAAATTCTGTGGAACTATAGTGAAACTTAGTCGCGGAAAAAAAGTATACCAAATTTCCCGGGAGCAGAATCGGCGCAAAGCAGCGACGCACGTCGCAGACTCTTGAGAAGGTCCACAGGCTATTTTTCAACTGTTAAAAATTTAGCAAAAATAAAAAAATTTCGGTCCTAAATCCAAAAATTCGGACATAAAATTGTATCGCGAATTTCGACAAACAGTCTTCGAAAAGAAATCTATTTCGTCATAGATCGTGAAAAACACGCGAATTATTCAAAAGATCGCGAAAAAAACGGCAAATTTCCTCAATAAAATCATTTAAAACATCGTGAAAAAACCGGCAAGTTTCTCCAAAACATCGCAGAAAACGGCAAATTTCTTCAAAAGATCACGAAAAAACGGCAGTTTTCGTCAAAAAATCATGAAAAAATGGCAAATTTTCTCAATAAATTGCGAAAAACGGCAAATTTCGTTAAAAAAACCCGAAAAGAATGCCAAATTTCTTTAAAAGATCACGAAAAAAAGTCATTTTTCTTCAAAGAATCGCGAAAAAAAACTAGCAAATTTCTTCAAAAGGTCGTGAATAAAGGCAAATTTCTTCAAAACAACGCGAAAAAACGGCAGTTTCGTAATATGATCACGAAACAACAGTAATTTTCTCCGAAAAATCGCGAAAAAACAGCAAATTTCATCTAAAAATCACGGAAAAACGTAACATTTCTTCCTAAAGTTAGCAAAAAAAGGAAATGTCTTCAAAGAAATCGCGAAAAAACGGCAGTTTTCGTTAAAAAAAATCACGAAAAAACTGCAAATTTCTTCAAGAGATCGCAAAAAACGGCAAATTTCTTCAAGAGATCGCAAGAAAACGGCAGTTTTCATCAATAGATCGCGAGAAAAATGCAAATTTCGTCAAAAGATTGTGAAAAAAAAACTCAAATTTTGTCAAAGAAGAGCCCCCCCCCCCTCCCATCTTTAGGACAATGTATGAGGCGTTAAAAATTCTGTGAACAAAGGCAACTTCTTTTTTAAAGTATATAAGTCTATCACAAATACTTGAAGGTTTGTGCAAAGGAGGAGTGCAAATAATGTAATGCGAGGGATTGGTCTGCAGACTGTTTAAGTTTTTGTATATGTTGCAGACTGCAGAAAAAAATTCTGCTGCATGGCCAAATTTGTCTCTTCTTTTGCAGGGGAAAAAATTCTAAATTTCGTCACTCTATCGCGGAAAAATGGTTACGAAATTAGTATATCGTTTGCGGGCAAGAATCGCAAAACTTTTCTGTCAGACACTGAAAAGAAAGTGAATTTGGTCAATCTGTGGCAAGATAAAAACGTGAAATTCAATAATCATTCGAGGGGTAAAAATCATAAACTTCGTCATTCGATCGCGGGAAGAATATCACAATTTTGTCATTTTCACGAGAAAAAAAGCATATAATCCGTCAATCAGTGGCAAAATCATTGCAAAATTTGTCAGTCGATCTTGTGAAAAAAAATTGAGAAATTCGTCAGAGGATTGCAGGAAGGAATCTCAAAATTCTTATTTCGGTCGTTGCATATACAGTTATCACTTTTTCAACAAACGGCAGAATTTCACGTTTTTTAATTTTTAAGAATCTGCGATTTTCATAAAATGATCACTGGCAAAACTGCGATTTGAATTAATTGATCACTGGAAAAAAGACGATTTTCATTAAACAATCACAAATCAAGCCGCGATTTTCACCAGATGATCCCGAAATAAAATCGTTATTTCCAAACAATCCCGAAATAAACTTGTGATTTCTGCCATACGATTGCGGGGAAAAAAAAGCTCCCGAGATTTACGTCAAATCGCTTTCGTCAAATGATCGTAAAATTGAAAAGGTTATTCATAGATGCCAACTTGTATGGTTTGGCCAGTAGTACAATGCACAGAAGAGTACAATGTACGGATTTTGTTCGAAGTGTACGGTTATACTAATGAACAATACGATTGTATGATTTTGCGTGCGGAAAAAATAATCACAGAGAAATGCAAATTTCGTGAAAGGATCGTTGAAAAAATGTGCGATTTTTTTACGCGATCGGTAGTCAAAATTTGCGATTTTTGTTTCTGCGATCGTTTATCAAAATACGGTAAATGATAATTTTTTGAGCCATTGTTTTAGAAATTTGCTTTTTTCTGCGTTTATATGACAAAATTCGTCGTATTTTCCGCAATCATTTGCCGAAATTCGTGATTTTTCGGCAATCGATTGGCGAAATTCAAAATTCTTTCGCGTTTATTTGCCAAAATTCATCTTTTCCATGATCACAGGAAAAAAATCGCGAATTTTGTTAAATAAACACAGAAAAATAGTAATTTTCTGCAAACAATGGCAAAAAAAATTGCAATTTTTGGCAAATAAAAGCCCCCCCCCAAAAAAAATCACAAATTTTACTGAAAAAAATTGCAAATGTCAACAAACAATCAAACAAAATCACAATTTTCATATTAATTTGCGGCAATTGGTTGCGGGGGGGGGGGGTCGTTAATTTGGTCAAATGGTCTTAGAAGGAAATGTAGTATGCCAGTTAAATGTGCTCTAAAATATCTAAAAAGTTTGTGTGAAATATTACTTGGCACCAGTACAACCCCTTTTTTCACCAACACCATTTGATAAATTTCGCCATTCTTTTCCTGAGATAATTTGACAAACTTCATTGTTTTATGCTGTAACTGATTTTCGCGCATTTTAATGTAACCCATTGACAGGCATCCTTGATTTTTTTTATGGCTTTATTCGACGAAATTCGTTATTTTTCTGGCAACTAGTTGATAAATTTCACTAATTATTTCCGTGACCTTCGACAAAATTAGCAATTATTTGTATGATCGCTCTTGGAATTTCGCAATCATTTAATGAATTTTGTGATTCATCCCTCTCTTCGAGACCCATTTGATGAATTTTACGATGTTTAACACAAGATCCATTTGACTAATATCGTGATTTTTTTTCAAGGCCATCTGATAATTTTCGTGATTTTTTTTTTTTTTTTTTTTTTTTTTTTTAATCCTAAGAACATTTGACTAATTTCGAGAATTTTTTTCCCGAGATCATGCGACAAATTTTATGATTTGTTTTTTGAGACAATTTGATGAACTTCACTATATTTCCTGGAATTTCATGATTTTGTCCCCGTGGTCATTTGGTGAATTTCCGATTTTCTTTCATAATGAATTGTTGCGATTTGAGATATTTTTCTGCAACCAATCAACAATATTTGCAATTATTTCAAAACCGACTGAAATGCATTGAAAATGTATTCTGCATATTGTGTTAAATCTTATAGTGCTTGTCTGTATACCAAAAACATTTAAGTGTAGAGAAAAAATGTTTTTTATTTGGTCTCTTTTTAGTCTCTTTTTTTAAATTTTGGTCTCTTTTAGTCTCTTTTTCTTGCGATTTAGTCTCTTTTCTCTCTTTTTTAAGAGTGACTCAGTGGTCCTAGGCCTGAGATTGGTATATAGTATTATAATTTCAGAGCTATTTAACAAAAGTTAGTGTTATTTTTAATCAAATCTTGCGTAATGTTCACTCTGTGTATAAATTCCTAACCTTAAACTTTTATACCGTAACCAGAACCTGTCTGTAACCTAACAGCGACTTAATAGTACCCTACCGTAAATTAAATATAACAGAAATGTAACCTAGCCTAAATGTATTCACTTTATTGTAACATATCCTTATTCTAACCATAACATAAATGCAATTTAACTTTAACCTAACTTTAACCTAAATAATATAATAGAAAAAAACCATTTTAAAAAATTATATATCTTCGTAAAATATGCTTCAGCTGTATTTCGTTTCTTTCAATTCGTTTTATTAATACAAAATTCCTTCCTCGTGCTTTTGTTTGAGACATTAAAATTTCAGCGATAAATGGTTTAATATTGCAAACCTTTTTTCGGTTTACTTCGCCTCCACCTATCTTTTTCTCCATGGTGTACAGCAGCTGTGATAAAAAAAAAAAATCCTCATTTAAACTGACAGTTTGCCAGTCTATGAATTTAAAAGGTCTGTCCCAGCTTTTTTAATTATTTCTGCGAAACTTTTATGCAACCAATCAACCATAAGAAAATGAAAGGGGAAAAAAGCGAAAAAAGGCGATTTTTTATGAGAGTGAGCTTTGGAATTTAATTAATTACTCAGTTAATAAATAGAATTTTGAAATTCTGAGCTTCAGGTGCATCAGGAGAGACATTGGGCTACTCTCAAAAAAATTTTGAGTTTCGCACTTGCTGTAGATTTTGCTAGCCATCGCAGACACACAGACACACAGAGCGTTTTGTTCTTTTATTAGTATAGATTGCAAGTTTAAGTTTTATTTAAAAAGTACTACCAAACTTGAAAACCCCGATATTCATTTAGAAATATCGGTACCACTCTGCTATCCTGTCGATCATTTACGCCAAATTATGCACATCGCCAAATTCTACATATTGACATAATTTTTATTTTAAATAACGAAAAAACAAATAATTAGTAGAATATTAATAAAAATATTAATAAAAAATCGAAATAAAAATCACTTAATGACATTTTAAACACGTGAATCGTATTTAATATCATTGGATGTGACATTCACGATCACCCATTATTGGCATTCAATCATACAGTTTGGCGATAATTTTTTGGTCCACGGTATAACCTAGTAGTACCGAAATATCGTGTATAATAAATGGTCAATGTATCTTACAAGCAAAAACCTGAATATGTTTTAAGCATAACTGTAAAAGTTGAAATGAAAATTTTCGGTTTAAATTCTAGTTTTGAAGTAAATAATTTTAATCCTTTGTTTCACATACGTAATTGAGAAAACTATTAGCAGGATATAAAATTAAGCCACAGTAATTAATGTCATTTAAATTATCAGTAGCGCTATCATTTCTACTTTGTGCTAGATAGCTTACAAGAGCTACTGTCTACATTTAAATAAACACATCGCAGTTTTTCTTTCTTTGATTGTAATAAGATTGATAAATAGTTTCAGGTTATCTTATGTCTTGAGCGAGAAATTTTGCAATGCTCCTATAAATTATATATCAATAAATTATTAAATATTCACCCAGTATTTTATTCCGATAATAGCTCTTTTGATTTCAGTAACGGGGTCGTTCCCAGCGTCATCCCTTTATCTGCGAGTAAATTGTTCAAAATTTCTTATGAATAGACCGGTTATCAAAAAGCAATGGAAGGCGCTAGGTTTGTTCGGATATATTTTCCTTAAAATTCATTAATATTTCAGTCCAACAATAGGCTTGTTTTGAAAGATTTTAGTTCATATACCTAAAATAATTGAACACTGATTTAAAATATATTTAATTTTATTATCACGTATCAGAATAATGCCGAGGGGGGGGGGTTAGGAGTGAACTCACATATTTATTAATAATTCAGTAACAATAATAAAAGTAATATTTATACCTGTAAAATAAAATTTATTTTATTTTTTATTTATTTTCAGGCTCCACGCGGCCCAAGACACGCATGGGACACCTGCCCCGATTACCTGTCCGTGTGTCGATCAGGCATCAGAGAAGCCGGTCTCGGCATGTGGACCGAAATAGACTTAAATAAGGGTTACGTGTTCGGACCTTATAAAGGAAAGATCGTTAAGTGGCGCAAAGATGCGAAGGATAGTGGATACGCATGGGAGGTGAACCTTCACTATCTCTGCTTAGGATGATGATGTAGTGAAATACATCTTTTTTTTATGTTTTATAATACTCATAAATAACTTGTTGCTAATGTTGGTGTAGTTTCTGTGACCGCACTCTATTGGCTAATAAGGACAGGTCATGAGATCGGTGATACAAAATGTGGCGAACCATTGTGCATTCTTAGATTAAATAGTCAATACATTAACATATGAAATGGATAAAATGCAATATACTGAAGAGGGGGAGGGGGTCTTAAAACATATGTCGAAGTTACAGAATCTTGGCATTGTAATAAATACATAATCGGGTAAATAACAGCCATTTCAAAGCGTATCGATGGTGCAGTTCGTACAGCGCAAGACGTGGACAATATTAACATCTAGTAACCCTGTGGATTTAGAACCCCGACAAGACGTTTAATTTGAGCCTAATGGTCATAAGATCCCGTAAATGGTGTGTCTATTTAGTTTGAGCCGTTTTTTAGAAATAATTAACTTGTCGCGGAACCATAGTAACCAGAAGTGACCCACTAATAGGATTTTCTGAAAATGCGAGATAACCGATTAGTATTCTCTATCTCGAAAGGGGTTACACAATTACGAATACAAATACACGAACGAAATACAAATTTAATCAAAATCGTTAAAGTCGTTTTATAGTTAAAATTAGCTTGACTCGTAGTGACTCACACATGACTCACTAATCGAAATTTTATGAGCATGTAGCCTTGTCCAAAGATCTTATCGTGCCCAAACACGGTAAAATACGAAATTTCAAAAAAATGCTGGAGCTATTTTTTAGATAAGATTAGCTTGATCCGGATCCTTAATGTCGTAAAATATCTCGCTAATTAAATTTCTCAAGCATGACTCAGACTTCAGGGCCATCGCTAAGACTTTTTATTGGGAGAGGAGAGGACCTAAAATTGTCATATTTGCCAACTCATTTCAATATTTGCCAACTCATTTTACAATTTTGCCAATTTACCACAATTAGAAAATGAATTATAGCCCTTATTTGTTAAAAGTTTAATAATATTCCCAATTAGTTTGGTTATTTTTGCCAATTCTATCAAAAATTGAAAATACATTATAATTTTTACTAAAATTTTAAGGAAAATTTGCCAACTAAGTTTGTGAATTTGCAAAGTGTAACAACATTCACAAATGTTTTGGGGGGGAGGCTCCCCCCCAATCCCCCCCCTTAGCGAGGCCCCTATGGATTTTTTGATCCCGAAAATGATGGAAGCAAATTTTAATTTAAATTGTTAAAGTTATTTTCTAGGTATAATTAGCTTGACTCATAGTCCCTCAAAAATGATCCATTAATCGAAAATTTCCGAACATGTGATACAGGTCAAAGATAATCTCGTGCCTGAGAAATTTATGATATAAAATTTTTCAAAAATCGTTTGAGCTGTTTTTTAGGTACAATTAACTTGACCATGATCGATTGCGATAAGAAAATGAACCGCTAATCGAATGTTCTTTCACATGCAACGAGGCCTAATTGTATTCTTGTGTCCGAAAGACAAAATTACATCAAAATCATTGGAGCCGTTTTGTAAGTAAAATTAGCTTGACCCTCACATAATGTGGATTATCAGTGTTTTAAGAGTGCCTGATTTAGTGTGGTGGTGGTGGAAGGGGGGATGGAACAAAAACCCCAAAGTGATAGCTTGAGTAGTTTTATTTCGTTAAACCGTAGCCTCCAGTTTAGACAGTCACACAGAGAGAAATTTCTACCTGAAGCAGCCTGTGGTTGGAGAGGGGAGCAAAGTTTTCACATTTTATGTTCGCAGAACAACAATCGAAAGCCTAGTGAATGAATACATTTTGTAGAGGACAATTTTGTGAAGAATGATATCCAAACTGGAAATCTATTGAATGTTTTTTTTTAATCATTCTGCTTAAAAGAAATAAATAAATAACCAAAAATAAGTATATTAATCATAAGATTATAGATAACATTTTAAACTCTCTGGTAATGAAACCCGTTTTTAATGGGTATAAAATACAGTACGAAATGGAATAGTTACTATTACCTCAGCGGAGACATTTTGATAAAAGAGCTCATCTAAGAATGTATCAAAATCCTGCTTGAACTGGAGATTTTCCATTTATTCCTAGATATACAATTCAAGTAACATGGAAAGAAATTAACAAAAAATAACGCTATTGCTGCAGTTTGCTTTTATGAACTTCTTTAATGTCACAAAATATTAGCCAGATTATCGTTTTTTTTTTCTTCTAGATACGCAGAGGCGGCCGAGTCCTTCACTACGTGGAGGGTGTGGACCCTTCTGTCTCGAACTGGATGCGTTTCGTGAACTGTGCGGTGTGCGAGGAGCGCCAGAACCTGATCGCCTTCCAGTACCACGGCCAAATCTGGTACAGGGTCTACAAGGAGGTCAAGGCCTGCACAGAGCTGCTCGTCTGGTACGGGGACGAGTTCGGGGAGGAGCTCGGCATATACCGGACCGAAGAGACACAGTTGACGAAAGGTACGTAAAAATGAAAAAAATAATAACAGCCATTTTATATATTTTCCTATTATCTGTGATTCAAAGGAGCAGTTTGTGGAAAGTACATGTACATTCTTAATTAACTTTACAGTAGTTATTTTTAAAAATGACAATTAAAATAATCAATTAACATTAAGTAACTGACATATTACTAGTTTCATTTGCATATATTTGTTACTAAAATGTTTTTTTAAACTAACATTTCAAATGCTTAATTACTTTTTCTAAAATTTATTGGTTATTTTCTGGTAAAAATATAATAAATGAATAAAGGTCATACATTTTAGTTATGTTTTCTACATATTGGTAGCAAAATATGAAATATTTTATTCTCAACAAAACAAAATAAACTTTACTATCATTATTGTAACTAAAACCTCTATTTTTCATTCTTAAAACATCGTTGCTCGAAAATTAATAGTTCGTGTTGTTCTTCGAAGTTTTTAAAGTATCTGGAATAAAAGTGCAAACAAGTTTTGTAAATTTTTACAGCAGTAACACTAGACACTTGAAGATGTATTTTTATCAAATTACTTTATTTGAAAATAGCAGTTAATACAAAATTAAAAATTTCAAAAGATACTTTAACTATATTTTTTATTTCTACTTAAGAGCCATTATTTTGGAATTTAGACAAAAAAAGCAATGTTTTGATAGTTGTATTTTTTAATCGGTTTGATATTTATGTTCAAGTAAATCATATTTAATGAATAATGTGCAACTTTGAAGCCTTGAAAAAAATTCCTTTTCCCTATACAAAATGTCAATGTTCAAGGCTGTGAATGTCATTTTTCATGAAAAATGAAATGCCAATATGTATGGAGTGTTATATCTCTGGTAAGCAACAGCATCCCAAAATTCTTTTGGAACAAATTATTAGTAGAACACAACCTGCTTATTAAAATTGATTTCTTTGCATGGGGCGTTGTTATTTTACATTGTTATGTTGCCACAAACTACAACAATAATGACATTTTTGTCCATGTTCTGCACTTAATCTCTTATTCCAGAAAAATTACCTCAAACTTTTTCTTACAGAATATAAAAGTGTACTGTTGGGAGAAAAATATTATAAAACTATACCGAGATATTGATGCCGCTAGGAAATAAAATCTGTTAAATATTCAAAATTTTCAAAATCTGCAACATTTAAATTAGTGTTATCTAAAAAAAGTGCCACGGTTGTATAAAACAAAATACTGCATGCAATATTTGTACATATTTACAAAAACATGGAAAAGAAAAGAAGTGTGGTCTCGTGATATTTTTAGGAAAAAAATGACAAAATTAAAAAAAATGCCGATGTCCACATTCCTTCCTATGAGAAAATGAAAAATCTTATTTCTCTCTTCCCTTTCTATGATTTTTACCCTATGAAAATATTGAATATCCCTTTTTTCTTGCCTGTTCCAAAAAAGAATTGGGTAATTTCATTTTCTGATAGGGGGAAAATGTGGTCATTGGCATTACATTTTTTGCGACGTTTCTCATTTTTTCCCTAAAAATATGACGAGACCCTACTTGTATATACTCGTATATATATGTTTATAGCAATATAACATAAGTTTCTACACGAAAGTTTACAGCAGCACTAGAAGACGCTGTATTCACATGAGAAATTGCACCATTCTACCCACTTCCCGACATCCGCTCTCCTAAGATTCAGTGGCAAGCTTACTTAATACGAAATGCACGAAACATCACCAATAATTTGAACTCCCCATATACATCTAGATAATTCCACCTTATTAATTTCTCTATTTCGGATAAATTTTGTTCAAAGTCCATAATGGGAATTTATTATCGTTGTAAGTCGCAGTAACTTCCTTAAATCGTGGTTAAAGTGAAAATATTCTTGAAATGAAATAAGTTGACGCTATTCGATTACTTGTGCAGAAAATGTTTTAGCGAAATATAAAGCCTCATAATATTAATATCTTAAATCAAGTCATGCTACAACCAAGCAGTTTGTTGTTCAATCATATTTGAAGTTTTTGCAGACAACATGAATTTGGACGTGGTTTGAGAGGAATTATAAATAGTAGGCTCTTTTGAATTTAAAGATACTGGTGTGGTACTAAAGCAAATTCTTCTGGTAGAGTGTAAACACTTTGCTTTTTGACTTTTGGAGGCGATTGTTTCATAGGTCAAAGTTTGTGAAATGATTCTTGTGTTTCCTAAACAATTAAATGTCATATTTCATAATATATATATAATTTTTCCCTTAAAGGAATTCTCTGATCTAACTAGATAGTGGTTAATCATAATCACGATTATCCCTTCTCATAGTATTTACGGTTATCTTATCTTATCTTTTTTGGTTTTTAACATTTGCAAATGCACACATGGTTGCCGAATGATACCGTACACTATGATACGAGATTGAAACTCCCCGTGAACGTAGTTCTTAACGATTTCTCTCTTTTTTTTTACCAAATATTGAAAGAAACATGTAACCTGGTAAAAGGGTTGCTTTCCAGAGAAGGAGTCCCAGTAAATATTTCTGGTTAGTGTACATGATTGTACATTAAAACACATTAAAACACATTAAAAAAATAATTTGCGATATTGTGAAGAATGTTTGATTAATAATTTCATAGTCTCCAATATTTTCTGAGAGTAACAGCATACTTACGATATACAACAACGACCGTGGGACAGATTTACTCTTCTAAATCCTCGTACAAATACATTGCATGATGAAAATTATCTTTACTTAATTTTTCGCAACACGAAGTAACACACGTGCACGTTTTTCATGATCATTTTTACATACTTGCAATGTAACATAAGCAACATTTTATTTTATGATAAAAAGGACTATTCCAGACAAATAAGCCGTCATTTATGTGTATAAGAACTGTCTGCCGTAAACATGAAGTGTGTATATCAGACATACATAATTGATCATCTGTTTCTAAGCTGAGTTAATATCTTTTTATACTTTTTCTGAATAAGTATATTTGAAAATTTGGTTGACAGTAGCTTCTTGCTAGACATTTTCGTGCTATTTTGCTGCTAAATCCGAAACTATTACATTTTCTAAAATTTATTGGATATTTATTGATAAAAATATAATAAATGAATAAAGGTCATACATTTTAGTTATGTTTTCTACATATTGGTAGCCAAATATGAAATATTTTATTTTCAACAAAACAAAATAAACTTTACTATCATTATTGTAACTATAACCTCTATTTTTCTTTCTTAAAACATCGTTGCTCGAAAATTAATAGTTCGTGTTGTTCTTTAAAGTTTTTAAAGTATTTGGAATAAAAGTACAAACAAGTTTTGTTTATTTTTACAGCAATAACACTAGACACTTGAAGATGTATTTTCATCAAATTACTTTATTTGAAAATAGCAGTTAATATAAAATTAAAAATTTCAAAAGATACTTTAACTATATTTTTTTCTATTATATGATTGCTTTAGGAATCATATAATAGATTCTATTCAAAATTTAGTTCAATTTATAAATTCACTGCTCAGTTGAAAATTAAAATTCAGTAATTTCCGCCAATAAACGAAAATATAATTCGGTTTTTTTAGGCAGTCCTGTATATGATCTATAGTAGGCATGCACAACCTGTGGCCCGCGGATTTCGATAATTTACAACTGGAAAAAATTGTAATTTATGTACTTAAATTAAAAAACGTAGATTTCGTCAATTTACCGCGGGAAAAAATAAAATTTCGTCAGTCACTTAAGAATCGCAAATTTCGTAGATCGGGCACGGAAAAAACTCGAATTTCATTGATCAGGTGCGGGAAAATAGCGAATTTTGTCGATGTGGCTCAGAAAAAAACACAAATTTCGTTCATTAGGTATTAAAAAATTGCAAATTTTGCTCATGAAGTTCGAAAAATATAGCAAATTTTACGGATAAAGGACGAAAAAATCGCAAATTTCGTTTATAAGGCACGGAAGAACCACGAATTTAGGATGATGCGCAGAAAAAAATCGCGAATTTCATCTTGCCGCGTATAATAAAAGATTTCGTCAAAGTTACTTAAAAATAGCGATTTTCGTTGATTGGGCACAGAAAAATCGCGAATTACGTCGATCAGCTTTGTAAAAATTGTGAAATTCTTTGATAGGTTT
Source organism: Maratus speculifer (assembly GCA_964019185.1). Taxonomy (NCBI): domain Eukaryota; kingdom Metazoa; phylum Arthropoda; class Arachnida; order Araneae; family Salticidae; genus Maratus; species Maratus speculifer. The sequence goes on from OZ025300.1 coordinate 274,718,923, forward strand.
CGTAAAATTCGCGCATTTTCCAGATCAGACGCGGAAAGATCGTTAATTTTCTCGATCGGCACCATTAAAATCAGGCCCGTTAAATAATCAGATCCGTAAAAATCAAGAATTTCGTCGATCATGCGAAGAAATATCGTGAATTTCATCGATCAGATTTGCAAAAGTTGCGCATTTCGTCGATTGGCTTCGTAAAAATCACTGATCTTATTGATCAGGCGCGGAAAAATTGTAAATTTTCTCGACTGGCGTCATAAAAATCACGAATATTGTCGATCATGCGAAAAAAAATCGCTAATATTGTCGATCATGCGATGAAAAATCGCGAATTTCGTCGGTCATGCGAAGAAAAATCATGGAATTTCGTCGACCAGTTTTGTTAAAGTCGCGAATTTCGTAGATCGGCTTTGTAAAAATCGCGAATTTCGTCGATCGGCTTCGTAAACATCGAAAATTTCGACGATGAACTTCGTAAACATCGCGAATTTTGCCGATCAGCTTCGTAAAAATCGCGAATTTTGCCGATTGGCATCGTAAAAATCGTTAGTTTCGCCTATCATGCGAAGAAAAACTGAGGAATTTCATCAATCAGCTTTGTAAAAGTTGCGCATTTCTCGATTGGCTTCGTAAAAATCGCTGATCTTATTGATCAGGTGCGGAAAGATTGTAAATTTTCTTCATCAGGTTCGTAAAAATTGCGAATTTAATCGATCAGCTTCGTAAAAATCGCGAATTTAATCGATCAGCTTCGTAAAAATCGCGAATTTCGTCGGCCAGCTTCATAAAAATCGTGAATTTCATTGATTGGTTTCGTAAAAATTGTGCATTTCATAATAATCCTTGCTATAATTATTATATATACAAACATAAAACTGCTGCTATATCCTTACTTACTGAATTGGATATTTTGACTGGGTAAGAAAATTTAAAAGGGTAACCTCCTCCTCTTCCCCTCTGAAACCATATTTTTTATCCTATTATAGGCCAAAGATAAACTCCTAGAAATCGAATTTTCTCCATGTTATTGATGTGGCCCTCGACCACCCAGACATATCTCTAAGTGGCCCTTCTCTTCAAAAGGTTGTGCACCCCTAATCTATAGAATTTATACACATTAAATAAGATGCAAAAAAGTTATAAAATTGTACCACACCGTAAAACTCATTGCCAGCAATGTGTTCTTAATGATTAATATTACTGAATTATTTTGAATATTCATGTATATGAACAATGAATGCTATGCATATAATATTCTATAACAAGTATCTTAGAGTGTCTCTGAGCTATATATAAATGTCACTACGTTTGACATTCTAAAACATCATAAAACATGCCAAAAACTGTTTTTTCTCCATAGGTAACGGGATTCTTTTGAAAATCCATGTAAAGGAACTATAACTGATAAACACTTCATTTTCAGTAGTGAACAGTAAATATTGAATATCAATAGCATACAAGAATTACATGGAAATCCGAATATATTTGCTTGAGTTAGACCGTCGATAGAATGGTGGACAAACAGACAGACAAACCATCAATTTGAATTTATAACCACTTTTTAACTATCTAGGAAAATGCTATCTAATGAATTTTCATTAAAAAAACATTAAAATACACATAAAACATATTTTTATAATTTGAAATAAAAATAAATTAGGAAATGGAGTCTTTTTTTATTACGGCCACCATCTTGATTCCTACGACTTTACACGATGCTTCAACCTCTGATATGCTTTATATCTATACAAAGTAAATACTCACCAATCGTTATATTCTTATCACTATTTGCAGTTTTTTCGCATCTAGCACCCGGACTACTTATTCTAGCATCATCAGCTGTTTACAAGCAGTCGCGAAACGACAGGACGCGAGTTACCGTCTCTGCACGAGTGCATGGACAACGGAATGACGAGGAATCTAGAAAAAAATAAAATACAAACAGCGCTACGCTATCATAATGCTCCTCTCCTACGGATTAATTCCAAATTCAAGGAAGACTTCTTAGCCACAGACAAAAACATGCACAAAAATTTTGGTTCAATCTCATACATAACTTTATACACTTTTCGGTGGTACAATAATGAAAATAACACGGAAATCGCTTTTACAGAATCCCCTTCAGAAAGATTTTTTTTCAAATTCAAGGAAGACCTGCCTGCCATGCACTGTAATTCTTTTTTGTAAATTTACGGTACTTTATCGTGAATGCGCCAGTAAATTTACCGAAAATGTCCTTTTTTTCAGATTAACGGTCAACGTCCTTAATTTTTTGCATTTTACGGGCAAAATCCGTTGATATAAGGATAACGTCCGTTTTTTTACGGACATTGTCCTGAATCTCTGCTGTAGTAAATTTCTGCTGCAGCTTTTTTCCAGTGTGCCAAAAATTAATCATATACAAAAATTGAGACCAGTTCTTTGCATAACTCCATACACTTTTTAGTAGTAACATAATAAAAATGGCACAGATCGCGATTATTTCGCCCCCTTCCGGCAGATTTTTTTCAAATTTAGTATAGTCTGCTGACTATATCCAAACACTTACACAAAAATTTAGTTTCATTCTATGCATAACTTCATACACTTTTAGGTGGTAAAATATTGAAAATGGCACAAAATTCGCTATTGTAGCGCCCCCTTCCTGCGGAATATTTCGAATTTAACGAGAAATTGCCACAGCCAAAAACATTCACAAAAAATTGGTTTAATTCTATTATATCTTCATACACTGTTAAAAAAATTCTGAAATTCACGAAATTTTTTTTCGTGAATTTCACAGAAAAGCTCCCTTTTAACAACTAAAGGTTATCTTCCGTTACAAATCACAAAGTTTCATAATATTTCCTGAAAAAAACGAAACGGATGGAAATAAAAACAAAATACGGAGACACTCCATTGTGTGGGGAGCTCCATGGCCGAGTGGTCAAGGCACCACACCGCTAATTGCCTGCGAGCGCAGATTGTGAGTTCGAGTCCCATTGGCGCCATGGAATAATAAAACATAAAAGTTCCTTTTAAATTACATTTTTCTGTTTATTTTTCTCTTTTTTTCTTATTAAAAATCCTTTAATTTATTGTCCGAAAAATAAATAAATAAAGAAATAAATAGTGTACGACAATTTCAAAAAAAAAAGTCTGTATATATATATATTGTAAAAAAATTGTTAATAAAAATTTTTATTAAAAAAACAGTGGTTTCAAACAGTGATTTTTTTTAATTTAAACTATTTAATAAATTAAAAACGATTAAAAAAATAATAAGTATTATGCATCAGTCTAAAATAATCCGTTTACAAACATTCTAAGGAATATATTTGAAAGGAAATCTTTAAAAAGCACACCCAAACGCGGCTGTCGGCCTAACCGTTCGGAGTTTTCCGTAGTTTTCTTCGAACCTTGCGTAAATATTTGTTAGGTTCCCTTAGAAAGACCCCCACGGAGGGCACTCCCCCTGGTCCTATATCCCATTAGCGTAGATAATCGGACGACAAAAACCAACCTTTAAAAAGCACAACAGATTTTCCCACTAACTCATAAAAGACATACTTTGTACCGTTTAGCATCAGCAACTTTGGCTCAGTTCCTAAGAATTTTTTCCGCAATCTGAAGGTCCCGAGTTCGGTCCTGAGGACGGTGTGAACTAAATTATCCCAAATAACAATTAAGTAAAATAACATAGCAGCTTAAAATCCCTCGGTGATTTCGAGTTCTTTGAAGATTAATCGGTAAATCATTTTTAAAAATTATATTAAATTATTACTATTATAAATCAAACTTTGTAACGGAAAGTTACTGATTCTTACACCGGAGTTTTCCCTTCTTGTATTTCCCACAACGGAAAATCTACTAACGGAACGGTAAAAGCTCGGCTACATTGCTGCCGGTAGTTTCACCTGGAATTCACAGATTTATTTTTAACAGTGTACTTTTTTTGATGGTACACTGACGAAATATACGAACACACTCTCAGACACACACACGGACGGACATACATTTTGTAAAAACATGTTTTTTTGGAATTTCTGACCCCTAAAACGTTTAATCCGTCGGAAAAAAATTCGATTACAATATTTCCTTCTATTAAAGATAGAAGAAAGTAAAAATCTGTTTCAGAACTTATTTTACGAATTTCGTTTTTTCATCGATATTTAGATATTGGTATCGGAAATCAAAATATGAGAACTCAAAGACACCTTGCTATTCCAACATCCATTTTTCTGTTAAAACCTGCAGTCAATTATAAAAACGTTAATATTAACCGTGACAAAAATTATTTTCCGAAATTCATTCTCGCAATTATCCACTGTTTTTCAATTTTTAATGTTTTTTTGTATTGTCTACTCAGAATGTTCAATAATTAATAAAACAGAAAGAATAAATAAAAGAATGCTTTTTTTGTATATATATTATGTATGTAGGTATATAAGAAAATTAATATAAAAATTTTTTTTCTTCAAATAAAGATTTTTAAAACCGAATTTATTTGTTTCTAGCAGTTTTCGCCTGCTACGCTGGTCGGTTTCTTTAAAGCAATCTTGAATCAAACGAAGTATATCTTGGATAAAAAACCGCTTAAAATTTAATTAAACATCCTTAATTTTTGTCTTATTTCTATAACTTAACATTATTGTGTTCTAACTCGATGCTGACGACATGATTGACAAAACAACTCTAAAATGACTGAAGTACCTATGTTTAACTATTTTTTTTAGTACGTGCGTTATCTTGAATTTTCTGCTTTTACCTAAACCTAATGCTGAAATACATGTTGCTGAAGAATGCGAGATATCTCAAAGGCGCTGGAGGTACGTAATTTGAAATATAATGGTCAGAGACCTTTCCACTGATACATAATTTAAGGGGTGTAGGCCAAAATTAGAAAATATGCCCCCCCCCCTAGAGTTCCGACTACCACGTCTCCCCGGTATAAAACCTTCGCCCCTCTTTGTAATTTTTAAATATTATAACTGATATTTATCAGAAGGCCTGTAAAAAATACAATCTGTAATGATATAACGCAACAATTTAAAAAAAATTCAAAAACTGGCCCCCGAGTGGGGACGAATTGGGGATGTGTTCAAAATAAGATCATGATATGAAAGAGCAATCCGAGAGCTTTCCGAAGATATGTCACATGACGGGTCAAAAAGAAGTTTAGAATTTTCGCCCCCCCCCCCACTTTAACCTCCTCGGGGATGGAAACTTTGAAAATGTTGAAGCAAGGTTTTAGTTATTTTATAATAGATTTATTTTTTCCGTTACACGCTTCTACTTAAAAAAAAATTGCTGAAATGTGCCAAATGATTTAAATCGTTCGATCCCCTTCCCCTTATAATTCTCTCAGGGGATCAATATCTAAAATCGCTCAAATATGTGTTTAGTTATTTTTATAGTAGATTTAATTTCTGGAATTTCCAGCTGCAACCTTAAACGGCTGCTGAGATATAGGAAAATGTTCCAGCACTTTTGCTCCCACCCCCCCTTTTGTGCGTGAATTTTAAAAATCTCATCGTAGTGCACGCTTGCATCATTAGAAAATTTCTTTAATTTTCATGTTTCTACGTTTAGTAGTTTGAGCTGTGCGTTGATTATCAGTCAGTCGGGACACTTTATTTTACATATGCATAGCTAGATAGACAGATGTTCGTTTTTTATTTATTTTTTCTTTCTACTGCGTTTACAAGAAAAAAGTGCTGGGATTGTGAAAATTTTTGAAGTCCAGTTTTCGACGGATTTACAATTTTTAGGAGTCAGAGATTCCAGAAAACATGTTTTTACAGATTTTCTGTCTGTGAGTGTGTGTCTGTCTGTATGTATGTATGTGATATAAGATTAGTGGGCTCTCTGTCTCAAGAACTAACACACGGACCTTTACAGAACTTTAGATTCAGTTAGAACTTCATATAAACTAGATCTGATCAGTTTTTGGTGTATATCACCGAATAGTTAACGCTGCTATGCTTCCTTTTTCACGATTTTCGCAACAGCAATATCTCTAGAACTAATGGACGGATTTTCATAAAACTTATTTCGTTAGTCCTTGATATAATATGGTATAGATTAAGAGTTGCTTTAAATCTCACAAAAGATGGCGCTGTTATATGGTATTATTCATGATTATCACTATAGTTCTATATCAGGAATTAGTGCACGAATATTCGAAAAGCTTCGGAATCAGTTAGTCCCTGATATAAATTAGTTTTCTATAGTTTTTAGAGTAAAAAGTTCAACTGTTGGTGGTTCAGTTTTTTCGCCCTTTTTTTCGATAATTCTATCTCAAATTCTAATACACGGATTTTCATGAATTTCAGATTGAGTTAAAACTTAAACTAAATTGTTGCAGGTTCGATTTTTGTGTAAATCACCTAACCGGTGACGCTGCTATGTTCCATTTTTCTAAAAGTATTAGCATATATAAGATAGAAGAAAGCATTAAGATTGCCACATCCGACAAGTTTGTACTGTAATAATAAAATCCTGTTTATTCTAAAAGATTTCTAAACATAAAATTATTATTATGTATCCATTTGAAAAATGTTTAAATTATTATGATGATTTATGTTATATCATTTCAATAATAATAATAAAACACTGTAACAAAAGTGTTAAATCTTTGTTATAAACAGGTGGCAATATAAGCCAAACGCCCAAATTTCCCGTCATCTCTTCCGATTATTATTTGTTTCTCCGCGGAGTTCTTTTTCTTTTTGTGCACTCGCCAAGAAGACATGATTTTGAAAATGTAAGCGTGTTAGAGATTTCCCCCACGGATTTCTCACAAAATTACTAAATATTGTAAAGATTCACATCTTGTAAATAGATATGTGGCGTGTAATGTTAAAATATACGTTAAAGAGTCTTTTAATCTGAATTCTAGTGTTGTATGTCTATTTTCAGATATGTGTCAATACTTTAAATTGTGGCACACACTTAGAAAAAATAGTTCCTAAGAAACGAAATTATAACCATTTTTTTATCCATTTATACCTTTAAAAATAAGAAAATCAAAAATTATAAAATTAAAAATTAACAAATATTCTTTTTTTAAATAAAAAAAAATGTGTGTGGCACTCGGGGACTGCCGCGGTAAAGCTATTGCATAGCATTTTTTATCAACTTATGAAAAAATACCGTGTCAATGTCTGCCGAAGTCTACCGAAGGAAACCGTGCCGAAGTCTGCCGAACTGAAACGTCGTTAGCCGGAGTGTTAGGATTTTTTCTCATTACGGAATTTCTAGGTTCGGTCGCCGCGCTCAAAGCCCGCGATAAAAGCTATGCAATAGCTTAATAAATTACCAAATAAAATTTGGTCGCGCTACGAAAATTAGATCGCGAGTTATAAGCATTTTAAATTTTTCGACCCTCACCTCTCTTGTCACCAAAAATTAACACTGTCTCATAATAAATTAAAAAACAAAATTTAACCGCGCTACGAAAAGTAGAACGCGAGTTATAAGCATTTTAAATTTTTAGACCCTCACCTCGGGAGGTCTCCTGTCACCAAAAATTAACACTGTCTCAAAATAAATTACCAAACAAAATTTGCCCGCGCTACGAAAATTAGATCACGAGTTATAAGCATTTTAAATTTTTCGACCCTCACCGTGGGGATCTCCTGTCACCAAAAATTAACATTGTCTCATAATAAATTACCAAACAAAATTTGGCCGCGCTACGAAAATTAGATCGCGAGTTATAAACATTTTAAATTTTTCGACCCTCACCGTGGGGGCGGGGGCTCCTGTCACCAAAAATTAACAGTCTCATAATAAATTACCAAAGAAAATTTGGCCGCGCTACGAAAATTAGATCGTGAGTTATAAGCATTTTAAATTTTTCGACCCTCACCGTGAAGGGTCTCCTGTCCCCAAAAATTAACACTGCCTCATAATAAATTACCAAGCAAAATTTGGCCGCGCTACGAAAATTAGATCGTGAGTTATAAGCATTTTAAATTTTTCGACCCTCACCGTGGGGGTCTCCTGTCACCAAAAATTAACATTGTCTCATAATAAATTACCAAACAAAATTTGGCCGCGCTACGAAAATTAGATCGTGAGTTATAACCATTTTAAATTTTTCGACCCTCACCGTGGGGGTCTCCCGACACAAAAAAGTAACACTGCTTCATTATAAATTATTAGACAAAATTTGGCCGCGCTAAGAAAATTAGATCGCGAGTTATAAGCATTTTAAATTTTTCGACCCTCACCGTGGGGGTCTCCTGTCACCAAAAATTAACAATGTCTCATAATAAATTACCAAACAAAATTTGGCCGCGCTACGAAAATTAGATCGTGAGTTATAAGAACTTTAAATTTTTCGACCCTCATCGTGAAGGGGTCTACTGTCCTCAAAAATTAACACTGCCTCATAATAAATTAGCAAACAAAATTTGGCCACGCTACAAAAATTAGATCGCGAGTTATAAGCATTTTAAATTTTTCGACCCTCACCTTGGGGGGGGGGGGTCTCCTGTCACCAAAAAATAACACTGTCTCATAATAAATTACCAAAAAAAAATTTGGCCGCGCTACGAAAATTTGATCGCGAGTTATAAGCATTTTAAATTTTTCGACCCTGACTGTGGGATGTCTTCTGTCACCAAAAATTAACACTGTCTCATAATAAATTACCAAAAAAAAATTTGGCCGCGCTACGAAAATTAGGTCGCGAGTTATGAGCATTTTAAATTTTTCGATCCTCGCCTTTGGGGGTCTCCTGTCACCAAAAATTAACACTGTCTCATAATTAATTTCCAAACAAAATTTGGCCGAGTTATGAAAATTAGATCGCGAGTTATAAGCATTTTAAATTTTTCGACCCTCACGGTTGGGGGTCTCCTGTCACCAAAAATTAACACTGTCTCATAATAAATTACCAAACAAAATTTGGCCGCGCTATGAAAATTAGATCATAAGAAACATAAGTTTGAGACTTGATATCCAAATATCTGAAAAATACCGCGTCAATGTCTGCCGAAGTCTACCGAAGGATACAGTGCCGAAGTTTTCCGAACTGAAACGACGTTAGCCGATGTGTTAGGTTTTTTCGTTACGGAAGTGTTAGGTTTTCTCGTTACGGAATTTCTAGATTCGGTCACTGCGCTCAAAGCCCGCGATAAAAGCTATGCAATAGCTTAAAAAGTATACAATTTTGATAAAATATTTATAAGGAAAAAAAATCATCGAGTTTAAAACTTTCAGGTCAAGACTTTCATTATTTGACACTTTCAGGGCCAAACTACTTATGTTACTAAAATTTTGAAAAGATTAAATAACACTGACATATAAAAAGAAGTTTTTTTAATAAAAAATGCTTTTCTTCAAAAAATGTATAAAAAAATATTACAAAATACTGGTGTGACTGTGTTATTTCTGTATTTAAAATAAGTAGGATACATTGAATTTTGCAGATCTTCAAGCGGTTAAATAACAAGTTTTTTCCTGAATTGTAAAATGAGAAGATATTAAATTAAAAACATTTTATATTTATTTTTCAGGAATGATGAAGAAACTTGAATATAATAGGGGAGTTGCACCCTCGTCGTCGATTAAAAAAAAAAGTTGTTATTCAGAAACATCTCAAGAGCCATCAAAGAGGATGGAGAGTAAATCATTTTTTCTGAAAGCTGCGAGCTCACCCGAAGTTCCAAATGAAGTAAACAAAGAGCAGATTTCACAAGAGTCAAAATATCGTAAACGTAGAATCAGAGGAATTACAACAGAGCATGATGTCAGTGATAAGTCGTATGTTGCAAAACGTGACGCAGTGGATTTTGCTGCGGAAGCGAACCCAGTACTTAGCACTCAAAACAAGCATGTGAGTTTCACAGAAGAAAACAAGGTTTATCGTAAAATTCATGTGTGCCCATATTGTAAGTATAAGACTTCAAACACAACTTGGCTCCTTAGACACATAGATGCAGTACATGAGGGTAAAAGACCCTACCAATGTCAAATGTGTGATTATAGCGCATCTCAAACCAGTGATCTTAAAAGGCACGTCCATTCAGTGCACGAAGGAATAAGACGCTACAAGTGTAAGCAATGCGATTATAGAGCATCTGAAGCTAAATCTCTTCTAAGACACATAGACGCAGTTCATGAAAGAAAGAAACCCTTTCAGTGCCAACACTGTGATTATAGAGCATCTCAGGCTGGTAGTCTCCGACAACATATAGATGCAGTACATGAAGGAAAGAAGCCTCATCCATGTCCCCACTGTGACTACAGGGCAACTCAAATCGGTAATCTCCGAACGCATGTGAGAGCAGTGCACGAAAGGATGAAACCCCACGGCTGCCGAATATGCGATTACAGGGCTTCTCAGAACTCCGACTTGCGAAAACACATGAAAAGAATGCATGTTGGAAAAGAAAACACTCACATGACAAAAGAATAATTAATAAAACATTCCACCCTATATTCATTGCTGTTCATACACCATTCAACCACTGTTATCGACAACTTTGGGATAATGGACCTTCTGAAACTATTTACTTATAATTCTTGACATTTGTTTAACGGGAAAAAAAATTCCATACATTTTAGTAGTAGTTGTGATCACATTGATCACTCGATGTATGGTATATTAAAAACTACATAAAAAAAGAAATGTATTTGAATGCCGAGAGGTAATGTTAACACAATAAATATAACTTAATCCCGTCATCATTTTCTGTTTTCTTCTTTTCTGTCCTACACAGTCATGTATCGTATCTAACGGTTTTAGTTAACAGCACCGCATTTTGTTACTTTAAAATATTCTTTCATGGATACACTAGAATCTCGCTTCAACGAATGTCACTCTAACGAATTTTCCAGTTTAACGAAAATACTGTTTGAATTTTAAAAAGATCCATGATGCCATTTCATTTTTAAAATATTTTCTTTAACGAACTTTTCAGTATAGCGAAATGAGTCGATGCTTCCCAGTGTTTCTTTATAACGAGAATTTGTATTCATATGTCACTCAAAAATTAGTTTATTTTTTTTCTTTATAGCGTTTATTTATTTATTTTTTGCTAGTAAATATAAATAAATAAATAAACTTTCTTTAAAGCGTACAGAGATTTCTCTCCCAGAAATAAGCAATACAAAGCTCGCCTCCAAATTAAAGCACGAAGGAAATTGCGTATAATGTGAGTTATTGTGAGGTAAAGAAACATTTAAAATTATTCTGCCAATGTCTAATGCTAAAAATCTTATATGCAAAAATAATTTAAAAATTAAATTAAAGGAACTTGGCGAATTTCGGTTACTATTTTACTTGGTTGATGTAGAGATTTTTTTTCCAAATATAATTTATAAGATTCAAATATAAAAATTGTAACTTGTGAATAATAAAGGGCAATCCTACTTAATAAACATAATTTAAGTTCCTGACTTATTCTGAACGCTTTCTTAATATATATTTCCTACGTCTCTCTAATACGTAAACAATAACGCGTTGAAATACTTTGATATATCCTGTATAAAACAAAAAAAATTAATTTTTTTGTTAAATTAATATTTAAGCAAAGGGGGTACACAGTTTTTTCTTTCACATCACCCCCATTATTACATGAGAAATTTAGGAAACTCGTGTTGTTATGATTTTCCCCTCTTCGTATCCTCCTTTTTTTTCGCAGGAATTAGTAAAATATTTTCCATAATTGAAGAAAGCAGTTTTGGTGTTAGCTGAACAATAAAACAACGGTTAGGTAAGAAATGAAAAAAAAGAAACTATAACTAGGCGATTTCATAAAAAAAAAGAAAAAAATCACATTTTTTGTATTGAATATTTTTATTGAAGGAAATTTATTGCTATGAAACTTTCTATTGATTATTTATTAGCCTTAATTAAAAAACTTAACCGCAAGCATTCTAAATTTTAAAAAAAACTAAATTTTGATGACGTTAATTTAAAATCACAGCACCGATTGGGAAATTCCTCACAAGTAATAATATAACATAAATTAGAAACAATTTTAACTGGCATGATATTGAACTACGCAATTAAACCACTAAATTTATAAGAGTAATGATGCATTTAGCAGGGCTCCCAAATGGTCCCCTTTTTCCCCCAAAAGTCCCCTTTTTCGGAAAAGGTCCACTTTAGTCCCCTTTTTTGTATTTTGGTCCCCCAAGTCCCCTTTTCTGTGTCTGAAAAAAATCGCCGCTAAATAAAAAAAAAAATTCTGGAAATCACTAAAAGCTTAAAAATCCAAGAAGACAAAATTTGTTAAAGTGGGCGTAAAAAAAGCATTATAATGAGGTATAAGAAAGCATTGTAACTGAAATTCTTTCATGAATCTAAATGTTAAAAAATCACCACAGAATACAGACAAATTTAAGAATCCCATTAAAATTCTTAAAAATTAAAAAATTGCAGAACATGTAAGTTACTATATTAAGCTACTGCTTGACCAGTCTTCAATAATGGGGCTTGACATGCTTCACCCCCCCCCTCCCTAAAAAAATGAAGCTTTTTTGAATGGAAAGAATCATTGAATTGTATGAAAACAGACGATTAAAACTAATAAAAATTAAAGTTCACAACTCTGAATCATATTAAAGAAAATGGTTGGAGTAAAATGTCTTTTCACATATTTTTACCTTTTCTATCTTTACAAAAAGAAAATATTGAATTCATGAAATAATTTTGACTTCCAGTTTTGATGGATTTATACATTTTAGAAGGTCCTGAACACAATTTGGTGGTTATTAAAGAAAATGGTTGGAGTAAAATGCCTTTTTACATATATTTACCTTTTCTATCTTTACAAAAAGAAAATATTGAATTCATGAAATAATTTCGACTTCCAGTTTTGATGGATTTAAATTTTAGAAGGTCCTGAACACAATTTGGTGGTTTTTAGAAAATGCCTGTATGTGGCAAAAGCTCTGTGGGCACTGTATCTCGAGAATTAATACACAGATAATGCACAAAACTTTAGATTCACTTGGGCCCCACCAGTGACCGAGAGGTTCTGACCTCTCAACTGGTAGACGGCAGGTGCTGAGTTCGAACCCAATCACAGCCGTCGGCCTAACCGTTCAGAGTTTTTTGTGGTTTTCTTTGAACCTTGGATTACCTTGCGTAAATACGGGTTAGGTTCCCTTAGAAAGACCCCCACGGAGGGTGTCCTACCTCTTTAAGGCCTATATCTCATGTGTAGATAATCAGCCGACATTAAATAAATAAAATAAATAAATAAATAACACTTAGACCTTGATATAAACTAGAGCTGATTAGTTTTTAGTGTATATCGCTCAACAAGTGACATTGTTATGCTGCATTATTCACAATTTCATTAATAGCTCTATCTCAAGAAGTAATGCACGGATTTTCATGAAACTTCAGATTATGTTAGTCCTTAATATAATTTGGTGTTGATTATCCTTTGATGTAAATTACTTAAAAAGTGGCACTGTCATGCTGCATTATTTATGAGTATCGCAATAGGTTTATCTCAAAAACTAATGGGTCTCCTACAAGTTTAGTGATAGTCATATTTGAAGAACTAATGCACAAAATTTCATACCTTTAGAATTCTTATGATGGGGATAAGTTGCAATTTAATTTTGGGACTGTGATAGCGAATTTTGAAGTATTGACATGTATGAGGTAGAAGAAAGTTTCGGTATTGCCACATCCGATTAGTTTGACAAGGACTGTTTTTGAGGTTACATAATATTTACATTATACTGCATTTATAGATTTTAAACGTGTTCATATATGCCTATTTTTTATGCTAATTCTGAATGTATAATTTTCGTAAAAATTGATTAAGATTTTATTTCATTCAAATATCGCTTTTTAAAAAGAAAAAGAATGCTTTTGTATGACATGTTATTTAAATCTAAACGTTTCTCCACTAATTATCATTATTTTATGTCTGATTTGTTATTATAGGCTATATAAGGTGAACTTATTGGCCCCATTTATTTATGAGTGGTAGTAGTTAACACTAATCTAAGTATTAATTTTCGCAAAAAATAAATAAATAAATAAATACGAATGAAATTAAGAAAAGTAATCAAGTTATGAATTTTAAAATCTCAGATATTTTTTATAACACAAAATTTTTTTTAAGAAGTGTGTTTGGGGGCAATGGGATCAAATTTCTAAGATTTTACTTTACCAGGCTCTCACTTAAGTATTTTAAGCAATTTTCTAACTCCTAATTAAACTACAGTGAGATTCAATCCCATCTGAAGGGTTGACTGAAGGAGATATCTCATTGAGCCCAACATCTTCCTAGGGTCTATTTTGACCCCAGACAATTAGGGGCTTTTCTTCATGTGCATGTGTGTGTGGAGTGGGGAATCAGAAAATTTATTTTTTCACACATCCTTTTAAAATTCTTGGCCTACGCACCCATTTCCCTTTGTCTTAACTCATTTTTTCACCACTAGCAGATGGTTTAATGTTTAATTGCATCCATTACCACTCCATTAACTTTATAAAAAATTAAGAAAAAAAATCTGCTCAACATATTTCAATGGATAGCATCTTTTCATTCCTTTCTGTCATTAGGGGACGCTGTTGAAATAAATTCTCAAAAAATTTAATCTACAATATGTCATGTAATTTCTTAAATGAAAAACCAGGTTATGACTAATGTTATTCTTCTCTCTCTACCTTCATTCTCACTGCCTTATATCATCCCCATCAATATAAGGATTTAATCATTATAAACAATTATTAATTTTTAACAAATTTAATTATTAACAATTTTGGTTTATTCATTAAAGTTTCGAATGTTTTGAAAGAAATATTAAATAAAACCGTCTGAGTGATCTGTGATCATACTTTTACCCTCTTACTTGTTTTTATTAACTGATCACTATTATTTTTTACCTGTAACAAGAATTATCAAGATGAATGCCAAAATATTGAATGCTTTATATACTTTTTCAGTAGGATATTTAAATGTTCTTAAATAAAAATGTGTACATTCTTTAATGAAATCTTATAAAGATAACCATCTAACATATTTTCTGGGATAATTTTAAAAATGTATTTTCTTATTTAGGAATATTTGTGCTGTATTTTTACATACATATGATCCTTATTTGGTTTCCGTTTTTAATAAAATTCCTCCCCAAAGTCCCCTTTTTAAGCAAAAATGGTCTCCCAAAGTCCCCTTTTTAAGCAAAAATGGTCCCCCAAAGTCCCCTTTTTAAATAAAAATGGTCCCCTTTCCCCCTTTTTGAGGACTAAAATGTGTTGGGAGCCCTGCGGAATTTTTCATACATTACTCTGCTGTTAACTCCTAGCATGCGCCTGATAAAACAAGTATCGTCTTTATAATTCAAAACTATTATAATTCATTATTAATATTTCTCGTATGAAAGTAGTTTTTGATGTTAATGAAAAAATATATCTAATGTATAAAAATCGATCAGAGTTTTCAATTAAAAAAAGAACCAAATTTCTCCTCTAAACTGCAATCCGAGGAAGGGTTGGATTGAATTAGCTAGTAGAGGTAATAATAATTTATCTCTCAAACAAAAGATAAGTTGTAGCTACAATATATTCAAGTCAAATATGTGTTACATTTGTTTGTGGTAATTTATTAAGGATGTCTATAGAGTAAAAACATAACAGACTCTCTTTTATAGAAACAGCACAAGTAGAAAAGAAAAAAGTTGTCAAAATAATAAAAGAAGAAAAAGATGGAAAAACAATAAAATAATAACGAAAATAAAATAAAAATAAATAATGAAATAAATAGAATAATAAAAATTGTAATAATAATAATAATAATAATAATAATAATAATAAATGACTAAAAATTAATAAATAAATAAAATAAAACAAGAAAAATAAAAATATATATTAAAATAGTATACAAAATGTATAAAAAAATAAAAAACAATGAAGTAATTTCCATGCAGGAGAAAGGGAGGAGGATGAAGAGAGATCATTGACAAGAATATTAGAATTTTTACAAATAAAATAAGCTTCGCGAACATCTAAATGAGAAGGAGAGGCAGGATTGGAAATAATTCTGGCCATGGAAAAATTGAAATAATGACCGGAAGACCAACAGTGAGAAGCAATCGAAGACCTGGATAATTCTTGTTTTTTAATATATCTCTGATGCTCGTCCAATTTTTTCTTCAATGCTCTTCTGGTCTAACCAATATAACCCAAATTGCAAGAACAAGGAATAAAATAAATAACCCACCGGTTCTCAGTAGGAATAGGATCTTTCAAAGACGAGAATTTAATTTTATTCATAAGTTTCAAGATAACTTTAAAATTGAAACGAGAAAGGATTTTAGCAATTTTGAAATATAGAGAAGAATTAAAAGGTACAACTATAGAGAATATTAGAAGAATTATTAGAATCAGTAAGACGCATAGGATTATTAAATTTAAACGGAGCTTTGTCAATCAAAGAGGGATTATAACCACGAGCAAGGGCAAGAGATTTGAGGTAATTAATTTCATTATTTAGAGCAGAAGAATCAGAACAAATGCGAGTAAACAAAAGTATAAAAGGAAGCCACTTTATGCTATGGAGGATGATTAGAAAAAGCATGCGTAGGACGAGAAACAGCGAAAGGGTTTCTATAAATAGTGGTAGAGAACCGATCAGGGTGTTTAGTAACCAAAACATCAAGGAAAGGAAGATAATTGTACTCTTGGAAAAAACTGGATGCAAGGATCCACAGAATTGACAAGAAAAAGAAGATTTTGGGGTTTCAGCTCAAAAGGAATTAAGATAAAAGTATCATCAACATACCTACACCAGAAGGGAAATTTATATAAACTGAAGAGTCTTTCTTCCACAAAATGCTTATAAATGTCACATAAAAGAGGAGACAATGGATTGCTCATGGCCAAACCATCCGTTTAAAAATAGAAGGAATCATTAAATTAGAAAGCGGTTTGCCTAACACAAATACTAACTAATTGCAGTATCTCGTCAATTTCGATGGAAGAGTAATGCAATTCGCGTAGCTTTCTTTCCAATCAGTCAGTTGCTCCTTAAACTGGGACGTTAGTGAAAATAGATTTAATATCAATTAACTGTAACAATAACAATAACTGATAAATAACAATTAACTGTAAATGTTAAGGAGTATTTTAAGCTGTAAACGTTCACACGTTTTTCCTAAGTTTATTAATATTATTTACAAGCTTCTTACTTCCTTTCGCGTTCAAAATGCCTTAACCAGGAGTACGTTTGCTGTTCTTAGAAACATTATTCAAGATGTTCGGTAATCTCTGTCGTGCATTGAATATGAATTATATTCTTTACATTTACAGTTAAGTAAAACTGTTATTTATTTCCCTTTCCTTGAGAAACGTATTTTTGCTTACGTTGATTACAAATCCAAATGTCACAGTGCTAAATTGGATAAAAAGTTTTCCTCACTTCTCCCTCTTCTGGTATCGCTTCTCTTCGGCAAAATTATGTTGACAATTTATCGTCTCATTCTCTTACTGATTCCCAACGTGATGTTCTCTCTCTTGGTTTGAATTTTTCGCGTGTTTCCAAACCTTCTATTCCGAATTCAATTGCTCCGATTGAATAGTCTTTCAAAAATAGTAAAATTTGTTTTGGCCAATTTGAATCTCTTCGCTATCTTTTGGCTAATGTCATTTCGTCTAATAAATGTTCTGTTAAATCTAATCTTTCTTCTGCTCAAAAATCTGCTACCAGTGAGCTTAATTCTATACCTAACCTTCTTATTACTAAGGCTGATAAAGGAGGTGAAACCGTTCTTCTCAATAAGTCTGATTATATTTCTCATGTAGAATCTATGTTAAACTCCGGTCCATATTCCAAATTAAAGAAGGATACTTCTACTAAACATCTGTCTGATATCAAGGAGGTTCTTAAAAAGCCTGCAATTCTAAACAATAACACTACACGTTTAGTCATTCCGTCTATTGCTAATTGTGCTCGTTTCTATGCTCTTCCTAAAATCCATTAACCTACTCTTTCATTTCGCCCTATCGTTTTTAACTTTGGTACTGCCTCTTATAAACTTGCTAAGTTCCTTTGTAAATTCCTGGTTCCTTTATCTTTCACTAAGTTTCACACTGTTAAAAACTCTATTCACTTTGTTGATAAAATTAAATGCCTTTCTTCTTGTAATTACAAAATGGTTTCCTTAGATGTTAAATCTTTTTCACTAACGTCCCAGTTCAAGGAGCAATTGACTGTTTGGAAAAGGAGGCTACGCGAATTCCATTACTCTTCCATTGAGATTGACGAGATACTGCAATTAGTTAGTATTTGTGTTAGGCAAACCGCTTTCCAATTTAATAATTCCTTCTATTTTCAAACGGATGGTTTGGCCATGGACAATCCATTGTCTCCTCTTTTATGTGACATTTATATGCATATTGTGGAAGAAAGACTCTTCAGTTTATATAAATTTCCTTTCTGGTGTAGGCATGTTGATGATACTTTTATCTTAATTCCTTTTGAGCTGAAACCCCAAAATCTTCTTTCTCTTGTCAATTCTTTTGATCCTCGCATCCAGTTTACTCTTGACGTCGAAGAGAACAATTCTCTTCCTTTCCTTGATTTCTTGGTTACTAAACACCCTGATCGGTTCTCTACCTCTATTTATAGAAACTTTTCGTTTTTTCTCTTCCTCCGCATGCTTTTTCTAATCATCCTCCACAGCATAAAGTGGCTTCCTTTTATACTTTTGTATACTCGCATTTGTTCTGACTCTTCTGCTCTAAATAATGAAATTAGTTACCTCAAATCTCTTGCCCTTGCTCGTGGTTATAATCCCTCTTTTATTGACAAAGCTCTGTATAAATTTAATAATCCTAAACGTCGTCTTATGGATTCTAATAAGTCTTCTAATATTCTCTATAGTTCTAACTTTTTATTCTTCTCTTTGTTTCAAAATTGCTAAAATCCATTCTCGTTTCAATTTTAAAGTTATCTTCAAACCTATGAATAAAATTAAATTCTCGTCTTTGAAAGATCCTATTCCTATTGAGAACCGGTGGGGTATTTATTTTATTCCTTGTTCTTGCAATTTGGGTTATATTGGTGTGACCAGAAGAACGTTGAAGAAAAGATTGAACGAGCATCAGAGATATATTAAAAATCAGGAATTATCCAGGTCTTCGATTGCTTCTCATTGTTGGTCTTCCGGTCATTATTTCAATTTTTCCGTGGTCAGAATTATTTCTAATCCTGTCTCTCCTTCTCACTTAGATGTTCACGAAGATTATTTTATTTGTAAAAATTCTAATACTCTTGCCAATTATCTCTCGTCATCCCCTTCCCTTTCTCCCGCATAGAAATTACTCCTTTATTTTATTTTATTTATTTTTCCTTTTTTATACATTTTATATACTATTTTAATATATTTTTTAATTTTTCTTGTTTTATTTTATTTATTTATTTATTTTTAGTTATTTATTTATTATTATTATTATTATTTAATGATTTATTTATTTTATTTATTAATAATACAATTTTTATTATTTTATTTATTTATTTTTATTTTTATTTATTTCATTATTTATTTTAATTTTATTTTCGTTATTATTTGATTGTTTTTCCACCTTTTTCTCTTTTTTTATTATTTTGGCAACACTTTTCCTTTCCACTTGTGCTGTTTCAGCTAGAGCCACCTGACGCACTCTTTGTAATGTCCTCCCTCCTTCTTTCACTTTAACTCGACTTTTCTCTTCCACCTTGGCTCTTTCAGATAGCGCCACCTGTCGCACTCTTTGTAATCTCCATCCTATTTCTTTCTTTCACTTTATCTCGACTCTGTGCCTTACTGAAAGGTGTTGGGTTTTAGTTGACGACGATCTGTTACTTTTTTAGCTCGAAAAGCATCCTGTTTAATTTTTTATAATTTTATGGTGTTTTAACAAAGTATTTCAGATTATTTATCAATTTTATCGCCAGTTATTACGGTGTTTTATTACTCTATTTTTACTATTATTCAGATGTTACGAAATGTCTTAATTACACAGTGTTTTAATAAAATACTATAAGTATTTTTTTCTGAAATAAATCACAATAATATGATTTTTAATCATTTTTATGTTTTTTCATTATTGATCACATATTTTAATTTACAATCTGATTTTAAAACCACGCGTCCTTAAATTTAATTTTAATATGATTTTTTTTTTACCATTAACATTGTTTTTTATCGTGAGTAACTTAAAATATTCGAGGTTTTTAAGACGTACATATTAGTTTGCATTATAGGAATATGAGTGTTTCTGGTACAGAAAGAAGTCAACAACCGAAAGGATTTTTGTCTTAATTGAATTATTTACATTTAAGTCTTACGAGAAACGGACTGAACTAAGTGCATTAAAATCCCTTAAGTCTTACAGGTACAGAATTAGTAAATTTCTATGTCAATTATGACTGTTTGAATTAATATTTGATAAATGTTTTAACACATTGATAATATAAATGACTATAAAGATTACATATGGCGCATATAAGTGAGATGTGTCTGCTCCATATTGATACATAATGGAAGTGCCAGTACGTAAAGTATTAGTTTTCCCCATCACTAAATCGTAGAGCATTTAATTTGCAGTCAGGCGTGGCACACGGTTATTGGATATGCAATAAAAATTCTTGAGAATTTCCCATTAAAATCACTCTAAGCCGCCTGATTATTATTAAACACTTTTAATTATCCTTCACATGATAACGAACAATTCTACCAGATTACGGTTTGATATCAGTATCAACCTAATATGTCGCCATAGAAAAACACAAAATGATCTTTAAAATAAATTACAGCTGCGCTATATTAAAAGACTTGAACTCCATCACGTGACAGGGATTTTTTTTGTTTGCATTAGTAAAACGTAGTTCCAATACCAATGTTTCAATACCAATGTACAAAGATTATATTGGAAAAGACGCTATTATACAAGATTGTACGACTGAAGTGTTAGTAGCCAATTAACTTATTAGAAAATATGACTTCAACCAAATCAAAATTTTACCCCAGAAAAACAAAAAGAGAGAGTTCTCTCAGATCAATGGAGGAATAAATGATGCAATCAGCGCCATGGGGTTGCTATAAGGGAATTGTGTGTAGTCGAATGATTTTTTAGAATATATATATATATATATATATACATATATTATGCTAAAAATAAGTAATGGGATTTTATGGAAATAATTACTTTGATAATTTCATGTTTTTTAGAATAAAATAAAATAATGAAAGCGTAGATAGAAGGTATGGCATGCAAATAATTTGCTAAACATCATAAAAAGAAATGGGAAAATCAGAAATTAAAAGAATTTGGAAATAATTAATTTAGAATTAAGAAGACACATTTTTATTACTACATATATATATATATTTATAACCATTACTGATATTCGCACCGTTCTTTTTCAATGCAGATCTTTTTATCACATGCTAAGAATTATACGTGTTTAAACACATATCATTTAATACAGCGGCACTTTTTATCCAATGTTTTAGTCGCAGAATCATAACTTTTTTTATAGAGTACATCTGCATCTTAAATAAATTCACTCTATCTCTGTCATGAGTCAAGTAAATGTAGCAGTGTGAGAATACCTTTCGCAAAAAATAGTTGCTACTCCTCATTTAAGCAGTTCGCTGTCTATAAATTTATTCAAATAAAATTACTGCAATTCGTTGATTGCGGTTGATACGTTGATTGATTTGCGGTTTTCACTAAAACTATTTTTTATGTCGGTATTTTATTGAAAATGAATTATAAAGATAAATTTCAAAAAATGCCGATAGAGGTCGCTTTAGACTTTGGAGTAACGAACAAGTATTTTTTACGTTATTTTTTTAATCTGATTAAATGTTTTCGTAAACTTAGACTTAAACTTAAATTTTGAGCTCAAAATCTGAATCGTTGGGAGTCGTTAAGTAGCACAAACTGAACTGTATTCAGAGGGTTCAAATTTCAAATGATTATAAAAAACGGAAAGATTGGTCGATTCATTTGCGGTTTAAAATGAAACTATTCTTTAAGTCAGTATCTTCTTGAAAATAAATTTTAAAGATAAATTTCAAAAAATTCCGTTAGACGGCGCCTTTAAATTCAGAGTAACCAACAACTAATTTTAACCGTTATTTTTTGTATCTAATTCAATGCTTTCCAAAACTTATTAAATTTTTCGAAATCTTAGATTTAAAATTAAATTTTGAACTCAAATTCTGCATCGCGCAAGGGGTTAAGAAGCGCAAACTGAAATGTGCTCAGGAGTTGAAATTTAAACGCCTCCCCCCGCATCGAATTCAGTTCACTTTTGCGCTACTTAAATACTCGCAACGAATCAGAATTTGATCTCAAAATTTAAATCTAAGTCTTTGAAAGCATTTAATGAGATTTAAAAAAATAACGGTTAAAAATAGTTGTACGCTACACCAATGTCTAAGGCACCCTCTATCGGCATTTTGTGAAATTTATCTATAGAATATATTTTCAAGAAAACGCTGATTTATCAAGTAGTTTCAGCAAAAACTGCAAACGAATCGACTAATTTTTCCATTTTTTATAATCGTTTGAAATTTAAACCCTCTGAACTCAGTTTAGTTTGTGTTATTTAACCACTCCCAACTATTCAGATTTTGAGCTCAAAATTTAAGTTTAAGTCTAAGTTTATGAAAACATTTAATCATATGCAAAAAATAATGTAAAAAATAGTTGTTCGTTACTCCAAAGTCTAAAGCGCCCTCTATCGGCATTTTTTGAAATTTATCTTTATAATTCATTTTCAATAAAATACCGACATAAAGAATAGTTTTAGTGAAAACCGAAAATCAATCGACCAATTTTTCCATTTTTTATTATCATTTGAAATTTAAATCCTCTGAACACAGTTAAGTTTCTGCTACTTAACCACTCCCAACTATTCAGATTTTGAGCTCAAAATTTAAGTTTAAGTCTAAGCTTACGAAACCATTTAATGAGATGCAAAAAATCATGGCAAAAAATAGTTTTTCATTACTTCAAAGTCTAAAGCGCCCTCTATCGACATTTTTCGAAATTTATCTTTATAATTTATTTTCAAGAAAATACCAATATAAAGAATAGTTTTAGTGAAAACCGCAAATCAATCGACCAATTTTTCCGTTTTTTATGCGTATTTGAAATTTTGGACACCAAACATTAATGGCGACTATCTCCTTTGGAAAACGTTTGGGACCCTTGGTTTCCTATTTACTATTACTCGTCTTGATTTGTTCTATCACCCCCTAGCGTATATACCATTAGTTTAGGGGCACCCTGTATATACTGAGACCTCTTTCAACTGTCTTTCCGAACAACGGTAAACTCGAATATTAGTAATTTTTACTTTCTTATTAGATGAAAATTTCCGACTTCCGGTTTTCGACGGATTTATACGTTTTAGAATGTCCTGAACACGCTTTGACTATTTTTAGAAAATGTCTGTCTGTGTGTCTGTCCGTCAGTCTGTATGTGACAAAAAATTTGTGGACGCTCTATCTCAAGAACTAATGTTCGAAATTTAATAAAATTTTCAGTTAGACCTTAATATGAATTAGTGCCTATTGATTTTTTATGAAAATTGTCCTGCAGGTGGCGCTGCTATACTACGTTTTTCATGATATTCAAGATTGATATATCTCAAGAACTAATGCACAGAATTTCACCAAATTTCAGATTCTGTGACCCCTTGATATACATAGACGCTGATTAAGTTTTGGTGTAAATTGGCCAACAGGTAGCGCTGCTATGCCACGTTTTTCATAATTTTCATGATAGCTATATCTCAAGAACTAATGCACAGAATTTCACCAAACTTCAGATTCCGCGATACCTTGAGATACATAGCCGCTGATAAGGTTTTGGTGTGAACTTCCCAACAGGTGGCGCTGCTATGCTACATTTTGCACGATTTTTGCGATTGCTATATCTCAAGAACTAATGCAGAGAACTTCATCAAATTTTAGATTATGTTACACTAGAATATATAACATAATTAGACGCTGATTACATTTTGGTATTAACCTTGCAACAGATGGTGCAGCTATGCTGCATTTTGCATGATTTTTCCGATAGCTATATCTCAACAACCAACACACAGAATTTCATCAGACTTCAGATTTTGTTACAAAATGACACAATTACACGATGATTACGTTTTGTTATAAATCCTTTAACTGATGGTACTGCTGTGCTATATTTTACACGGTTTTTTTAAAACTAGCTATATCTCAAGAACTAATGCACAGAATTTCATCAAACTTCAGATTCTTTTACACCATAACATAATTAGGCGCATTTACGTTTTTGCATAAATTGTGCAAGATATGGTGTTTCGGTACTACGTTTTGCAAACTTTTTGTTATAACTATATCTCAAGAACTAATGAATGAAATTCCATCAAATTTCAGATTCTGTTAGGTCTTCACATAAATAAATGCTTATTAGGTTTTAGTATAAATTATCCAACATGAGACACTACTAAGCTCATTTTCTCAGAAAATTAAATTTTGCGTTTTAGGCTTTTCGGATACCAGAATCTCATTAGGCTAGGTCAAATGTTCGAGGAAATTCGATAGTGGGTAACTTTGGGGTCACCACGATTTTTTTTAAATATTAAAATGTACTTATGAGATAGAAGAAAGTTTTGTGATTGACACATCCAACTAGTTTAGTGTTACCGAATCTTTTCCATAGGAATAACATTACAATAAACCTCCTAACAACGGCCACACCATAACATCTTTTATTAAATGTTATGTTTTAATTAAAACTGAAATTCAGAAGAAGATGTATGCATTTATTGGGTAGTCCATGATTTTTACTATAAGAAGGATTTCAAAACAAAAATTTTGAACTTAATGCGGCAAGTTGAATTTTGAAAGCGAAAAGTGCAGGAAAATTAGCTGAAACGTACTATTGTGAAAGGACATAAATATATAACATTCTGAAAAAAATGTGACCTTTATTTAGAAAATAAATTTCAAGGCTTAAATTTGGAAGGTAAAATTGAGCGTCGAAAATACGGTTGCAATAAGATTGATAAGTTGTTTTTAAAAAACTGAAAAACTTTCGAACTGTCGTGTCGAGAAGAAAAAGATCCATTGGTGGACACTATTCAAAGATTTTACTCCATTAAAATAACAAATAAAGTAATCCCGACTTTCATTTTTAATACTGAATGTTAAAACCTTTTTTGTTTAACCTCTGAAAATTTGTAGTGTTAAAAAAGATTTTTTATACGTACAACTTAGAAATTGTAAAAAATCAGGCAGATTTTTCCACTACTTTTAGAAATTGATATGTTTGGTTATGATTATTTAATTTTAATTAATATTTTTATCATCAGAAATCATTGAAAAAAATAGTTTCATAAATGAATAATTTAATTTAACATACCGAACTATGACAGGCCTTTTTAGCTCACAGGCTATCATAGCCTGAGAGATTATGTGCCCGTCCGTTCTGTATGTATGTGCGTTCGTGCGTAACGCGATAACTCATGATAAAAATATCGGATCCACTTGAACTTTTGTATATAGGTATATCCTGATAAGGCGCTTCCCTGATTAGTTTTTGGAGTTCATTCGATATGTATAAGAGGGGGAACGGGGGGCTCATGCCCCTCCCCTTAATGAATATAAATAGGTTTTTCACGCAGAATTAACAGTTTTTGTCCAAAATTTAGATATAGGATCATTCTGATGAGGCTATTCCATGACTGTTATTATGTGTTCATTGAATAAGTATAAACAGGGGGAATGGGGGGCTCATGTCCCCCCCCCTTAATTGATATAAACGGGATTTTCATGCAGAATTAACAGTTTTCTTTCAAAATTTAGATATAGGATCATTCGGATGAAGCGATACCCTGGCTGTTATTAGGTGTTCATTGAATAAGTATAAACAGGGGGAACGGGGGGCTCATGTCCCTCACCTTAATTGATATAAACGGGTTTTTCATGCAGAATTAACAGTTTTCGTTCAAAATTTAGATATAGGATCATTCTGATGAGGCGATTCCGTGACTGTTATTATGTGTTCATTGAATAAGTATAAACAGAGGGAACGTGGGGCTCATGCCCCCCCTCCCCTTAATTGATATAAACGGGATTTTCATGCAGAATTAACAGTTTTCGTTCAAAATTTAGATGTAGGATCATTCTGATGAGGCGAGTCTGTGGCTGTTATTAGGTGTTCATTGAATAAGTATAAACAGGGGGAACGGGGGTTCTAATGCCCCTCCCCTTAACTGCATAAATGGAGTTTTCAATCAGAATTGTCAGATTTCGTTCAAATCTCTGAATAGGTTTGGAAGTTTAATGGTTTTGGATATAGATTTTTTAATATGATAAAGCATGTACTTGATAGTTTAGGAAGTTCAATGATTAAGTATAAAAAAGGAGAAAGAGGAGAGCTGTTTTTTTCGAACGGAATTAATGAAAATACAAGGTTGTAATGTACAATTAGTATGCGTAGCCTGTGAGCTCAATGCCATCAGTTTAACTGGGCAATATTTTTTTTTTATTTATGACAATGCTTAATGTTTATATCACATAAAAGGAACAATGTGACGAGAAGATAAATGCGCGAATTAGGGCGCATTTCATTCTGCATTGATAAACAAGTTATATTTTTAATTAAATATCTTTGAAAAAATTCATGAAATATTTAGACTTACTAAGGATTTAAACGAATGAATAAATAAGTTCTGCATCGCCATTAAGGAAACATAAAAAGAGAAACTGAAACCAATTACATCCGAATTTTCCACGTTAAGCTCTTTTTTAACCTAATTTTACTGGACTATCTTTGAGATGTGACTTTCGAATATGATCGATGCATATCATCATAAAGGTACTTTGAAAATACATACGCTGGCGCTGTGTTAAATTTTAATAATGTTCCTGTCTCTTTGATGAAAAGACCCTTTTTAGGTGCGTTCGTAATTATGTAAATACGTAGCACCTATTGTTGTCGCTCAGTCCGTCCGTCTGTCTGTCTGTCCGTCCGCATATAATAACGCAAAAACTACCTAACCGAATCGTGTGAAATTTAAAATACATAATTATTACATAATTTTGTCGAGTCATTTCAAATTTTATGAAAATCGGATGGATTGATCAATTACAGGAACAATCAAAAGTATTCCGTTACATTATGGTCAATGGGGAAAAAAGTTTCAAATGCATTTTAATCGTTTGAAATTTAAAACGTATATTTATTACATAATTTTCTCAAATCATTTCAAATGTTATGAAAATCGGATGCATAGATCAATTACAGGGGCAATCAAAAGTATTCCGTTACATTACGATCCATGGAGAAAAAAGTTCCAAATGCATTTTAATAGTGTTATACTCATTTGAACATAACAGAATTGACATGAATTTATGAAATATGTACTAAAAATACATTTTGTACAATCTGTGCTGCAAAGAATATTTATTATTAAATTACAGGGCCACACAAATGTAATCCACTAAACAATGCTATACTGGGAAACTTTGTTTGAGGGGTGTTTTATCTATATTCAACTATTTCACATTTTATGAATAAGATATACGTTAATGAAGTAGAATAAAAAATACTCCCTGCATATTTATAGAAACACAATGATTTTGACCACTATACTGTATGCAAAGTACGCTCTACTATATCAGCAAAATTTGAATATTTTAAAACTTCGTTATCGTACGAACGCACCTCATTTGCTACGCTTCATGTACAATTTCCAACTTGTTTATCCTATTGTAGCTAGGGTAAAGTTTATAACTTAACAAATGAACTGATTCGTATGTAACAACGAATTTAATTATGAAATCACAGTTCAGAAAGAACAGTAAAATTTAGAAGTGATTTCGCAAGTCATTAAAAAAAAACCTTTTAAAAAATCCTAATTATTTAAGGTAATCATAAATTTTCCTCCAATATATAGTACTGTTGAAAAAAAAAGCTGTACATTAAGCCAATGTATCACGTTTCTTTATTTTATTTTTATTTTTTACCGACATCGATATTTAATTCAGTATTTCTTCTCCTCAGTACTTTAATATATTCCTTTACTTAATCTCTGATACAATCAAGAAATATGTGTTTCCAGCTTTCTTTAAAAAAAATTTTATTGTGTTCTTCATCAAACAGAGGCAATATTTTAAATGGATTCTGCATATTCTTAGGGTTATTATAATCCTATACTACTATCTCTTGCAATAAATTTTGTTCCCATTCTGAAGCTTATTACTCCGGTTGTTTCGGAAATTTGATAACAACTATAAAGTTATACTTTCATAAGTTGCATTCCATTCTATATTTATAGTCACCTTATCTTAATTCAGCCTACTAATTACTACTACTGAATTATCTTAATTCAGCCCTTATACATTATTCGGAGCCTTTTTCCTTTGCAGCTTTATGTTGGAGTCCAGATTTATTCTTTTCATATTTTCAGAGGTTTATCTAATACACGATAAAAGGGATTAGCTCTAATGTCCTCAATAATTTAACTAAATTTGAACAGGGGCGTGCAAATAGAAAATTGCGCCCGGGGTTAAAGTTTCAATTCGGCGCCCCACTTCCTCAACTTTTTCTTCTGACAGGCCAGAAATGACGTTAATAGTATAAATTTGACGCACCCTAAACTTTCGCGCCCGGGGCGACCGCCCTCTTCGCCCCCCTCCCCCTTCCTCATGGCAATGAATTCGAAAGCAAAAGAAAAATTCATGGGGACTGAACGCCTTCCGCTATTAATGACGTATCACATTAAATATATATATATCACATAAGGATTTGTTGCGCATTAGTTCAACAGTCTCATAATTTGACAATTTATTTTCAATCATTCGTGACTCTATTTAGGTTAAGGGAGAAAGATCTTTTATCTGTAGCAATTATAAAATTTACTTGCTATCAGTAGTTGATTCTTTTTCACGAAACCGAAAAGAAAATCAACACCGTTCGTTAACTCATAGACTACCATGATGTGGATACGGTTAAGCAACTAAAACCATTTCTTTAAATAGCACCAGGATTAAGGAAAAGAATAAATAAAACAGTAAAACTTTTAGATTGACAGAAGAATTACCTAAGAAATGAAAATTATTGAAAAGAATTATGTAAACTACTTCTTAAATTCAATAAATCACAATCAAAATTCATTCATTAAAACATTAGTTGATCTTTATGAAGAAATTCTCATAAATTTAAAACTAATTTTAATGTCTGAATGGATTAGTATTAAAATTTTTTTAACAATTTGAAGGGGTTTTGATGCCACGAGATGAGTGTTTCTATTCAAATGGAACCAGCATTTTACTCGAATATAAAATTTAATTGCAGGTAGATGAAATTCAAAGCAACTTGAAGGGGTATCACACCAACTCAGGCAGAAATCATAAAATAATAACAATCCAAATGTGGATTGCGAAGACTATAAAACAACATTACATAAATCATTTAATTTATTTTAATTGATCCATTTCTTCTTGTTTCACATATTTTTTGACTGCATTTACCTAAATTAAAACATTTAACAAGTAATGAGACCTAGTTCCCAGTAAGAGGCAAGTACATCTGTATTCGATATTTTTAATGCTATAAATCAAATATTACATGCTACATCTAAATATATTTAAAATATATTTAAAACATAAGGGAAATAATCAGATGTCATTTTTTCTGCACCTGGGTATCGATGACTTTTACAAATATTATAGTAACTGAACTATGTATATTTAATCGTTTATATAGTGTTAACAAAATCAATTATTCTAAATCGGTCTCTTATTTCTGTTTCTGGCACCTTGTCGCCTGCAATATAGGAATAGCTTCAGCATCGTATTAAATCTATTTATCCCGTTATTATTCTTCGAAACATTCGTGATAAGTGATTCAGAATGCTCTGGGTGAATACAGAACTGAATATACGAAAGAAAGAGTGAAAAGGAAGTGGGACGAAAAGTTTATTTTCTAAAAATACTTCCGATAAGCTCTATTCAATAATGAAAGAGAAAAAAATATATTATAAAACTGATCTCTGTAGAGATTTCATTCAGAATGTGAGCCTCAAGAGACGTTTACAGATCCAAACCTGTGCTACTTGGATACACACCAAATACAGAGCTGCCAACTACTACGCCTGATTAAATCACATAAACAGCTTTGGAACCACAATTTTTTTTAGTAAAAATATCCAAAATGTATTCAATGTTATGTATTTCAATGCATATGGTTAATTATTTGCTAAATTTTCTGTTTCTAATATGTTTATTTGAATTTAAATAGGCGTAGAAGTTGGCAGCCATGCAAATACAATGCTTCAATTTGCGTTGTTATAACACTGTAAAATAAAATGTCTTGAGTTGGTTTTTAAAGGGTTTTTTGATTAAATATGAAGTCATATGTTAACGGTTTTTATCATTTTCCAACAAAGTTGAAAATGATGTTTGTCCACCTTCGGTTTGTCCGTCTTTCCGTCTGCCCACCTGGTAACTCCCGTAAAATTACTTGGATTTTCATGCAATTGATAAAGCTTATTTAGGGTCACCAAAGCATGTTTCGTATTGCATATGAAGTATGTATGGGTCGATCCATTTCAAGTGGTCCAGCACTGGTCGCTCGACTATTTTTTAAAAATCTGAAATTTTTTGTACAACAACCCTAACATTATGGAAGTTCAAAATGACCATTATTTTAATTCTACTATTTTTTATTTCTGCATGGCGACCATCTTTGTTTCATCGTGTACAGCGATTTTCTCAGATACTAGGATACACAAAATTGTAAATATCTCGTCTTCTATTTTCCCAATTGGAATCGGGTTTGCAGCATTTTGTTCAGAATAAAATAGGCTAAATATACAGTGATAGAAAAATTTTGAAAAATAAATTTTTACAGGTGAAAGTTTAGCACAAAATTTGCGATTTTTTTCCAAAATCTATCTGTTTCTAAGAGGAAAATTTTCATGCAAGGGAAACTGTCAACCTTACACAATTTTTTCTACAAATAGGTCAAAAGTGCGTGTACTCATACACCAAGTCCCAGATCTGGGAGTTAATTTCTCTTTGCGAAAAAAATTTCGAAATTCGTCAAAAAGTTAAAAAATTGCACTTTTTAGGCTTTGATATCTCTGGTGGGGCACGAGATAAAAATCTGAAATTTTGGCCTATGCTAGTATCGTGTAGTAGCATTATGTACAAAAAATTTCAAGAAGGAGATTTGACTATAAGCTGAGATATGACATGGAAAATATGTGAAAACAATACTGCCAAACTATTGTAAACCTACTATGTAATTGTTCAACAAGACTGTCAACAATGCACATTTTTTTCTACAAATAGGTCAAAAATGCGTATACTCATACACCAAGTCCCAGATCTGGGAAATGATTTCTCTTTGCGAAAAAAAATTCCGAAATTCTTCGAAAATTTCAAAAATCGGACTTTTTAGGCTTTGATATCTCTGGTGGAGCACGAGATAAAAATCTGAAATTCTGGTCTTTGACAGTATTGTGTAGTAGTGTTATGTACAAAAAATTTCAAGAAGGAGATTTGACTACAAGCTGAGATATGACATGGACAATATGTGATAACAATACTGCCAAACTATTGTAAGCTACTATGTAATTGTTCATACCTCCAAAATTTTAAATTATTTATTTATGGTATAATGTTAAATCTTAATTAGAAATATCTTTTTCAAATGCTTCTGTGTGATTTAAACAATTCAGAATGTATGCTAAGCTAATACACTATTTGTCCAGATGAACAAATCTACTAGAAATGCTATTGCAACAATTTTACTCGGAACCCATTTCAGGAAAAGTAAATTACAGACAATGGATTACAACTGGTCGAGTTGACATGGCTTCAATTATTAAACCTAGAGAATTTCATTCAAGTTAACAAGGGATGATAAGGGGCTTCAAATAAAATTTTTAGAAAGAACAGCCTGATGGACTGACAACAGTAACTGGTCGAACTCATAACATCTCTCGTAAATATTGTTAAGCTCTTTGTTGAGCATATATTATAGTATTTTGTAAATTAAATGTTTATTATTTAACTGTTTTCAACAAACGATATTTTCTGTGTAAATATTGTAATAAAAGAGACTAATCTCATTTCTCCTAATGTACTCGTAATAGCATTTCTTAACATATTTAATAACCGTAGCTCAGCTTGTAGTCAAATTTCCTTCTTGAATTTTTTTGTACATAACACTACTACACAATACTATCAAAGGCCAGAATTTCAGATTTTTATCTCGTGCTCCACCATAGCCTGAAAAGTGCGATTTTTGAAATTTTCGACGAATTTCGGAATTTTTTTCGAAAAGAGAAATCATTTCCCAGAAGACTTGGTGTATGAGTACACACACTTCTGACCTATTTGTAGAAAAAATTGCGCAAGGTTGACAGTCTTGTTGAACAATTACATAGTAGGTTTATAATAGTTTGACAGTATTGTTTTCACATATTTTCCATGGCATATCTCAGCTTGTAGTCAAATCTCCTTCTTGAAATTTTTTGTACATAACGCTACTACACAATACTATCATAGGCCAAAATTTCATATTTTTATCTCGTGCCCCACCAGAGATATCAAAGCCTAAAAAGTGCGATTTTTGAATTTTTTGACGAATTTCGGAATTTTTTTCGCAAAGAGAAATAACTCCCAGAACTGGGATTTGGTGTATGAGTACACATACTTTTGACCTATTTGTACAAATAATTGTGTAAGGTTGACAGTTTCCCTTGCATGAAAATTTTCCTCTTGCAAACGGATAGATTTTGGAAAAAATCGTACATTTTGTGCTAAAATTTCCCGTGTAAAAATTCATTTTTTAAAATTTTTCTATCGCTGTATATTTAGCCTATTTTATTCTAAACAAAATGCTGCAAACCCCATTTCAGTTGGAAAAATAGAAGACGAGATATTTACAATTTTGTGTATCCTAGTATCTGAGAAAATCGCTGCACACGATGAAACAAAGATGGCCGCCATGCACAAACAAAAAATAGTAAAATTAAAAGAACGGTTATTTTGAACTTCCGTCATGTTAGGGTTGTTGTACAAAAAATTTCAGATTTTTAAAAAATGGTCGAGCGACCAAAAAAATATTTTCTGGACCACTTGAAATGGATTGACCCGTATGATAGCTTCATTTACAGCGACACTCAAAAGAATTCGATTGCATTATGGTACAAGGTGAAAAATCGTTTGAAGAGTATTTTAATGACATTTTCAAAGGGCTATTTAATGGCTATTTGAAATTTGTTGAAGCGGATATAAATCGCTGAATTTCACTACGATCACGTTGAAACAGAGCATTCATAGCACTTTTTATTAATTTTCAGGGATACTTAAAAGAGATCGGTTACAGTAATGCCTTTGCGTAATAATTGCTGGTGTGTTTATTTTAAAATTCAGTATGCGCTTTTTAATTTAATTAGTTTTGTGTACATAAATTTTACAGCTCATATAACGGACTGCACAGAAGTATTCGAATACCATTCTCCTAATTAGAGTAAACTGCAGAAAAGGAATTTTTAGAAATATATGTATCTCTTAAGCGAACTAAATTTTAGAATGCAGGTTTTTAATAGATACAGATCTCTATATCATATACAGGGCTGCTAAAAAATCAGATAATTTTCCGATTGTAGATGGGAACATCGTTTTTGAAATGCATTTTACATTTCCATATGGTGAAATTAGGCGTTTTTTAAACAGTGCAGATTTTTAATATTACTTACATTATTAAATTAGATTTTTCTTTCTTGTTTTATAATATTTTAGATATTCCACATACTTTTATAATGATAATAATGGAAAGAGGTAATCCTAATAATAAAAAAATATTAATTTATATATTTTTCCTTTTAAAACTTGTCTGTATTCATATTCAGCTCAATAATATATAGCAGTTTATTAAAATATTTGTTCGTAACTTTCTCAGTCTTGAGACAAATATTTCATGGGACTACAAAAATACGTTTAAAATTATTATAAAACACCACAAAGATGCAACAGTTTACATTTCGATGCTTCTAGTATTCACGCTTTTATTTAGAAGGTCTAGATGTAATTTTAACGATTCTAAAAGCATTTAAATTAATTTAAAGGATTTTTTTGTGTCGCCCTACACGACATCATGACTGAGGAGACGAGGTTAAGATAAAAATTGCCCAATGAAAATATTTCTATTTTATTTGTAAAAATATTAAAAGAGAAACTAACATATGCAAAAAAGGGAAATCTGTTATTTAAAAATACAAAATAATTATCTATTTACTAAAAGCGTAACAATTTTATGTTTTCATATTAATCAACTTAAATGTTAATACAGTTTTTAAAATTAATTATTTTCGAATGTTTATATCCACAGCTTCTCAATGTTTATCGATTAATAATCTGATATCGACAGTAAGCTGATACTAAATTCCTATTCTTTGATGCATTCGTCAAAGCTATCTAATTATTCGATTTTCCATCAGACCCGTAGTCGTATTTTATAATGTAACTTTTCATTTTTTTTTATCATTTATTTTGAATGATTTTTTGCAAGATAGGTTGATAACGAAGTTATCTGAATATCAAAAGTTATTAATTTTGAAATCAACTGAAATTATATGCAGAACTACTTATACTTGTAATGATGCATTGTCAAACATCATTTCCATGACTTTGTTTTATTTGGAATAGCGTGAGTCTTGTTCTCTTCAGTTGAATGTTGGAATAGTTGAAAAAACAGCCTTCACCCATCTTCAGTTTTAATTTCGAACACTCTATCATATAAATGAATGAATGCGATCCCTGGTACATATCGATTTTAAAGATGTTGAGCGCATTAGATGCTGAAAGATGATTTTTTTTGTAGATGTTTTCAATTGGTAATTTGTTTTTACGAAATAATTCATATGAATTAATCCAAAAGTATTAAAAACGTAAATAACTCGAAGTAAAATGCATAAAAAATAATGATAAATTGCGTTGCAGTTCGATTGCTGTTTCAATTTATAATAACTGAAACTTTTAACCCTTTCCGGCACGGCCAAATTCTGTTACTAAAATGAGAAATTATCGACTCTCACCGGAATTCACAAACGAATTTTTTTAGATATTTTGAAATCCTTAATTTAAGCTTTTATTGTAAAAGTAAAATTCTATTAAAATATTATTGGTGCCGTTTGCAAGTTTGGAATTAAAATTAAATATCCCAGACCGGGCACAGTGTGCCGGAAAGGGTTAACACTTTCTTAGGAAAAAATGTCAATAAGTGACGTATAGACTGCTGAGAAACTTTCAACTGAAAAGCGTTTAACTGTTGACCCGCGTCTGCGAAGTTTTCATGAGTATATTTTTATCAAGATTTTTGAAATTGTTTAATCGCAGAATTTCTATGAATAAATTAGGCAAAAATCTATCTTGGAAATAGTGGCGAAGAAAAGTTAAAAATTCCATAGATGATGTTTGCCGCAAAACGAATTATAGCCTAGCAGTAGAAAACGAAGAAACAGCAGAGATCGGAATTAATTAAGGGAAAGTTGGAAATTATTTTAATCTATTTAGTTTAGCTCTAGAATGAATATACTAAGTTTTCCCACTCGTAGTAATTAAGCGTTAGAAAATATGTACCGATTTCTAGTCGAAAAACAAGTTTTTTTTAAATACCGTAACACTATCTCGAAATCACTGAAACCTTCAAAAACGTTCTCAACACAAATGCTGTAGAAGTTAAAATTCTGAATAAAATGAGTATTCCACACTTAATACTTTTGTTGTGTATTAAAGTCACAATTTTATTTCAAAGCATGAGCCCTGTGGTCAGTGAGATGATTTAAAATTAATTAGCTGAAAAATGAATTAATTCCAAATTCATCTCCCCAACCATTGGACTAATATGTTGTATGTCATTATGTTCATAATTTTTCTGCGATTTAAAATTTGCAACTACCTTGCCCGGATAGAGAAAAATAAACATGTAAAAACAAAGCATCCATGGACAACGGTAGATTTCTGTTCTCCCAGAGAACGTCGTAAAGGCTTAAACGGTTATAAATAAATGGAACAAGTAATAAATCAAAAGAATTTCCGAATTTTTCGGTTGTAAAACAGCCAATCGAATATGTGAATGTAATTTTTCAGCGGCCGCTCTGCAATTTATTAGTAAGAGCAACTCATTTTTCGATTCAGTACTTAAAGTATTAATAATGACAGATCGGATAATAAATAACTGTTCATATAATTAAACTATTACATGGTTAATATTATTTTAACTATTTAATAAGAGAGGTGCTAGATAAAAAACTAGTCGTTGGGGGCCACCGTAATACTTACCCATCATGAATATGCATAATATAATATAGGAAAATAAAGCATGTGAAAACTATTTATACAATGCTTCGCAATTCCAAAGCAAAATTTAAACGTATATTTTAATATTGTTAATATACATAGTAATGCTCTACTTATGAATTGCTGATGAACCCATTTCGGCAAATTATATAAAATGCGAAACTACTCAAGTAGTACTAAACTCCGTAAAAGAAACATCCTTATAACTCCAAAAATAATAATCCTGTTAACTAGCATTTTACTGCGTCGGATTAAGCGTCTTATTTCCAATTTAAATATATCTCTGAATTAAAATTTGAATGAAATACAGGGTCACGAAAAATCGAAGAATGTGGAAAACAGGATTACAAATATCTCGGCTGCTAATAATCCAATCGACTTTGTTCTTTATGCAAAATTTGTGTTATTTTATTGCCTTTTAAATCCACTCCTTAAAATACAAAATTTCGAAAATTTTTACATACCTTTCATCAGAACGAATTTTTCAAGTGTCGAAAAAAAAATAGTTCCGGATAACCGAGGTTACTGACATTAAATACGCTTCGTTCCAATTTTACATACTAAGTATATACAAAATTTCAAGTCTCTATCTCAATTTCCTCGTGAGATAGAGCGTTTACCGACACAGAGACAGACAGACAGACGGACAGACAGACAGACGCACGGCAATTTTTTTTTTCTAAAAATATGTTTTTCGGAATCTCCAGTATCTGAAACGTGTAAATTCGTCATAAAAAATTTTTAGATTTTCAAAACGATTGCAAGACTTACCCTATATTACGTATGATGGGTAAGTAATTATACCAATCAGTTCAGAAATTAAAGACTAATTTCAGCATTTCATTCAAACATACACGCCTATGCTTGAGAAAGAATTTTTTACAAACCGAAACAAAAAAAAATTCAACAAAGTACAAATTAATATTCATATATCATATGCAGAACTGAAAAAATATTAAATTGCTTGAATTCTTTTTCATACCACTTACTTATTTTTAAGCATTTTTTAATTGAAATCCTTAATGATAGGAAAAGTTTTCATATACAAACGGCATTAGGACATGATTAATGCAGCTACCTGGCGATTAACAGAATGACATTTTTCTTTAAAAATATGTCATTTCAGCGCCGGAACACACGCTGTGTGAATTCGCGGCGAATAATTATGTCGCAAAACTGAAAGCTACGCGTGAAGAGCTCTGCAGGGAGTTTCGCGTTTCACTTTGTAATTGTAATTAAAATGTTTTAAATAATTTGTTTTCATAAAAATTAATCACAGAAAAGTATTTTATAGATGCATCTTTCAAGGAAAATGTGAGAAAACTTTAATTTTAAATGACCGTGTGTAGTAAAAACGTAGTTGAAAAAACAGTTTAGAACATTGGATTTTATATAAAAAAAAATTCTAATATTTGTAGAAAATACAAAATAAAGATTCAAAATTTAAATTTAAATTAAAAATGGGATATAAAATCAGTGAAAATTTTTTGTCCATTTGAAACCTCAAAAACTCAGATTTTGGACCGAAAATGAAAACGGAACCGAATTTTCGAACGTTCTCTACTTGTAATTATGTGTAACACGCGTAGTTTCAGACATTTTTCAACATTTACACATTTGTTTGAGTTCATAAAGAGATAGTAAATTGTACATTTGATTTCACAAGTTAGATGTACATAAAAACAGGTAAATTTTTGTTCAAAATGTGTAAATTTTTTGACAAGTATGCCTTTTTAAAAATTTACACACTTATCTGTGTATATATAATTATGTTAAATTTAGAATAACTCACAAATTCGTGTAAATAATTGCATTTTTCAACATTTACATCTTTGTCTGAGGTTTTCAAGTGATAAAAAATTACACACTTACTTTCATAAGATAAATACACATAAAAATAGGTAAATTTCAGAGAAAAAAAATTGTACATTTTACTACACTGTTAAAACTAATGGTGACACATTGCACCTTTTAGGGGTGAAAGGCTTGTCTCACTGGTGACACCCCTAGAGGAGCTAAAATGGCACCCTTAACTAGGGTGAAAGGATGGCACCCCTAATCCAGGGTGTTTCAGGGGGTGAAAGGACGGCACCTCATGGAAGAATAATGGCACCCCTTATCCACAGTGTTCAATAGGGTGAAACGATGGCACCACAGGGGAGAATAATCTCACCCCTTATCCAGGGTGCCCCAGGAGGTGAAAGATGGCATCTCAGGGGAGAGTAATGGCACCCCTTAACCAGGGTGCCCCAGGGGGTGAAAAGATGGCGCCTCAGGGGAGAGTAATGGCACCCCTTATCCAGGGTGCCCCAGAGGGTGAAAGGATCGCATCTGAGGGGAGAGTGATGGCACCCCTCATCCAGGGTACCTTAAGGGGTGAAAGAATGGCATCTCAGGGGAGAATAATGATTCCACTTATCCAGGGTGCCCCAGAGGGTGAACGGATGAAACGCATAATCCAGTGTGCCCAGTGGCATCCTACAAGAAATAGCACTCACAATCTATGGCCCACAGTTGCAACCCCCCTCCCCCCCACCCTGCTTGTCAAGAAATTGTATTGTTTGAATCATGAAATACAAAGTGTTTACCCATTTTTAAATTGAATTCTGCAGAGAAAATTATCATAATCAGTCAATATTTTGAGTCTTTTTTTTTCTTTTAGATTGATGGAATATTATATTTTTAAACTCATTATCAGGTGTCCAAAGAAAAATTGTAGCATATTTTTGTAACTCAGAGAGAGATAATATGAACTACAAAAATAATCATAGAAAGGCAGATAATTCAAATTGTACTTTCATTTACATGGAGAGTATTTTAAGAAAAATTCAAAATTTTAACTTTTATACAGTCTTTGCATTTCAAAATCACCAATTATAAGTCATCACTAGTACTTGCATTGTTAGTCATACCCAAAAGGTTTTGTTAGAATAAATAGCAAAATTTACACAACCTCTACACCTATTTTCTGCCTCTAAAAATCACTGAGTTAGAGTCAAATATTGTGACTTTGTCATGCAATTTGAAGCCTGATTTTCAATTTTATGTTTTGAAGTTCTTGTAAAATGAAATAAAGCATGATTTTTGACTGTCTCTAACTCATATGTTTGGATCAAACTTTTTGAATATGTTTAAGAAAGGGCCAGTAACTATTTTTGTGATTGGGCATTTTTAGATTCAGGAACATTATAAAAATTTGATGTTTTTTGACTCCAAAATAAGAGAAAGTACAAATTGAATTATCTATCTTCATATGAATATTTTTATAATTTTCTTATATTTTCAGAAGTAATCCGTAACCATCTTTTTTGACACATAGTATATTGCTTGACATGTATTTTCATTATTTTATATACAGGGCAACTGAAAAGTATGGGGACACAGAAAAATGCTATATCCTGTAAAATATATGCCATAATTTAATAATAAAAAATAAAATAAAAGAACTAACAATATTTTAACAAATTGTTCACTGGCTTGATATTTATTTTTTACACAAGTTTGAAAACGAAAGATCACCGAATTGACAGTCCGCTGCAGATAATTCTGATTTAAATCATTCTGTGCCTTGATAATTTCGCATCCCATACAATGCAAACTGGGGATTTTCTATTTCTAGCTTTTCTACAGAAGTAAAGTGTGTTAAGATCTGACTGTTCGAAGGCAATACACCTGTTATTAAATATCCACGCAGATGGGTGTTGAGGGTCAATGTTATTTTTGCTCCATGTGAAGGCCCCAATATTGCTGGAAGTTGCATTAAAATTATTTTGCTTCCATGAGGCGAACACTTCGTTGAACATATTAGTTGCTGATCATTTTGACGGTTGTGAACTTTTCGGAGGATTAAGATTTTCATATAATAGAAGAAATGCTACAAAATTTTAAAATAAGCATTTCTCAGATTTTAGTTTTGAAATATCAATGTCAAACAACGCACCAATATTTTTTCAGCTACCCTGCTGTATCTAATTAAAAAAATGTAAAACACAAATTAGAAAAGAATATGTAATAAATGCTGTGTAACTTTTAAATTAGTAAGAATACTTCATATTCTTAAAAAAAATTTCAGAAAGTTAGCCATCAAGCTATGAAATGAATTATAGAAAATAAGTTCATTTTATAGTTGTGGTAAAATCACAGATGAAATTGAATTAAAAAAATCATTTTTACAATATATGCAGTACTTACCTTTATAGTGAACTTATGCAAATCCATATTTTATAGCATATATCCACACAGGATTAGAAATTAGGAACTGTATGTAAGGTGTCAAAATAATGGCTACAATTTCTTTTCGATGTGCCAATTGCATTTCATATTTTCTTATTTCTTTTCACAACCATGTTAATAGTAATAATATTGCATTGCATATTTAATTTTAATGTATTGAAGGGAAGTGGGGAGGAAACTTTATATATTAAACACTTTTTCTTGCTAAAAAAAATAAAAACTGACTTTCCATAAGTATGAAATCTGATTAAACTACAATATTTGGATTCTGGAAAAACTTATTCTTTTTATAAAGCTAATAAGGATACAAAACAGATAATCAAGCAAATATGTCCACAGAGAGAAAATATGAGCTTTAGATATAACTAGGGATAAGCTAATTTTTAAAAAATCTGAGACTAACAGTACATCAGAAAATAAAAAGTTAGCAAATAAATGAATCTTTGGTTGCCAATTATGGTGTGGCATTTAAAACATTTCCAAATCACACATATTTTTTTTTTGTTGTTGTTTGAGGAAGGGAATACAAAAATTTTAAAACAATTTTAATACAGTTTCTTATTTTAGGAACATATAAGGATGCATAAATATCTCATAATAAAAGAAAATCTTATTTACAGGAGTGTAATATCCAAGGACCAGATTTATCAGTCATTGGTGAAAGTGAAGTTAACTTAGAGGTTATTGAAAGGTTCAAAATTCATAAGACACGTGCTGATGTCATGGTGCAGAGAGGGGGGGGGATGTATGCTAAAATACAAATGAAAGCATTTGCTAAACAAAAATTAAAGTTAAAGAAAGCTAGCTATCAAGATTTGACGACTAGGAATAATTTTTCTATAATTTAGTTTCATTTGACGACTAACGACTGCTGATTTCTAGTCCTGTATCCACATCAAAACACTTTCTGCCAAATTGTTTTTGTGTTTTGACTTATTGCATCTGAAATTTTAATCCAAAGAGTAATTATAATGAAAGGAATAAAACACTGAATTAAAAAAACAACCTTTTAGTTCAAATAATCTTTTTATTGTAAACACCAAGAATGTATTAAATGATATTAAACAAAGACGTAACACTATGTGGAACTGATGCCACTGAGAAAATTTTGAAGACATAAGTATCTAATAAAAATGATAAAAATTTAAATTGGCTTTTGCTATAATTAACGTTAAACAACCAAAATAATGCATACCACAAAGTAACTAAGCTTATAAAATTATCAGTTTTTGTAATTAACTGTTTATATCAAATTAATACATAGCATGAGTAATTTAACAAGTTGCTTGAGTTGCGGAGCACAGTAACAGATTGAAACACAGAAATTTCTGCACCTTCTTCATGATAAAGAGTCGGAAACTTTTCTTGTATCAAGCATGGTTATGCAAGTACTATAAATGTAAGTTCACTATCTGAAATAATAATAATAATAACACATTAAGGAAAACACACAACAAGACAGTCCAATTAAAATGTATCATCAAAGTACAGCAAAAATGGTAGATGAACAAAAAAAAGAAAGAATAAAATTTAAATAAAATTTAAATTATAGCTCACAAGGCTATCAAAGCCTGACAGCTAATGTGCCCGCAGGTTCTGTATGTAACGTGATAACTCTTTATATAAATATCAGATTTGCTTCAAATTTTATATGTAAGTTCATTCTGATAAGGTTCTTCACTGATTAGCATTGGAGGTTCATTGGTTAATTATGAAGGGGGGGAGAAGAGAGTGCTACCCTCCTTAATTTATATAAATATGCAGAAATCATGCAGAATTATCACATTCTCTTCAAATTTTGTTAATAGGTTCACTCTGATAACGCACTTCCCTGATTAGTTTTAGGGGCTCATTGGTTAAGTATAAAGAGGGATGGCAGTTAATCCACTGTCCAATAACTTACAGTTGATTTCTTTTATTTTTGGAAGGGCATTATTCTTTGAAATAAGAGTATAATATACAGTTGTATGTATAGCCTGCGAGCTCAATGCCATCAATTTAACTGAGCACTTTCCTCTTTATTGCCTATTTTCGGACAGCACGAGAAAATTACATGACCAACTCATACTTGTCATTCAGATATTCTTTTCCTGTATTATCATTAAGAGTTACAAACTATTTACATTATTAACCATATTTACAAAACATATCTTGCAACAAAGTGTCTATTCCAGATTAGCAACGAATTTCCCTAACATGTACAGGTATTCTATACCAGTAATAATAATAATAAAAAATGAGGAATTTTATTCAAATTTATTAGTACGCCCCTATTATGTATCCTATATTGACACTAATCAATGAATATATGGATACAACCCCTCGTGTTTTTCCTTCATTTTGGGAATAGCGAATTTTCAACGTATTCTTTTGACAATTATTTTCAAAATTTTCAAGATGTGATTTTGCGACTTTCACAAAAGTTGCTCTATACATTTGGCTAACATAATATGCAAATGAAATTTTGATATCTTTGACGCATTCGCAGTGAAAAATTATTTAGTAAACCTACACAATTTTTATTATTTTTTAATTCTGATTACAGGATATTATGTGCAATGTTGTTTGTCACATTTTCAGAAAATATTATTATTTTATATTAAGAACTCTGCAAATTATAAGCAAAAATCTTGGAAAAATTTGTGAGTATTTTTATAAAAACCTTCATTTCTCTACGAGTAAACATGGTATCGACATAAAAATGAACACAGTTTATAATAATAAGCCACTAAATCACAATCTACAGTTTGAGAGCTTTTGATGCATTAGTTTTGACAGGGTTATCCAAAAGATATTCATACATTTTATAATTTGTTGGCGGTCCCCTATAAAGTTTCTGGAAAAAATCTTCACGGAAATAGATGACCTGTACTATATTGTTTATACACTGAGAGTTTCAGGATAATTCCTCATGTATTTTTCTAGATATTTTACAAAATGTCTAAAATCGCAAGTGGACGATAATCAATGGCCAGGTAGTGTATTATATTTATACACTAAGATTTTCAGGATAAATCCTCATACATTTTTCTAGATATTTAACAAAATGTCTAAAATCGCAAGTGGACGGTCATCTCTGGCCATATAGTGTATATCAGGAGCTTTAGGGAACTGGCTAATTCTTTATTTCCCCTTTTGCTATATGGGGGAAAGTCGGGTGGAATGAGACTGTAGGTTTTTCTCTTTGTGCATTATTCTAAACATTTCATCGATCGTATACAAGATGAAGCAATGGTAATCCATTCTTCAGTTTACAAAAAATATTGATATGCATAGACTTGCAAATGTATGAAAGAAAAAATTATTTCAAAAATCCAATTTAAATTTGATTTATTTGCTCTCAATATATTAAAGGCTTGTTTATGTATAAATGTAATAGTTTCCCTATTTATGGAACATTATACTGTATATTATCCATAATTTAAACTAAGCCTAAAGCAGCATTTTTGTTTGAACAAGAAGTTTAACACAAACAAGGAAGTGGCGAGGAACGGGACATGCCAGAAAAGGGATGAATGGGACGCGCCCAGTTCCTTTTTTTAATTAATAATAATGCGAATTGCTAACATGCAATTTTTTAGAGGATAATATATTAATTATAACATTGATAATATATGCATTCATACTTCAAAATGTAAATAAATTGATGATTATTTAAGGCGAAACCTACATATTGAAACCTACATTTTGATGTATGTGGCAGCCAGTTATATTCTTAATGTGCACATTGAGACCTACGTTTTGATGTATGTCTGGTCCTTGTACTCGATACATAAGTAAACACTCAAAATTGACGTCATAAAAGTGCGGCTGCCTTGCGTTCCGGCAGGATAGGACCTGGCAGCCAGTGATATTCTTAAATGTGCACATTGAGACCTACATTTTGATGTAAGTCTTGTCCTATTAGTCGATACATAGGTAAATCGACGGTCGGCTCCCGGACTATTCTCTTTAAAATAAAATAGTATTTGCACGTTATGTTTCTATATTGTTCAGGGGGATTAAAAAGTGTTTTACCTTACATGCTATAAAATATTTTTTTTCTTTTTGTATATATATATATATATATATATATATAAATCTTACTTTTGCAAAAAAAGTCCCACACCACCCCACTCTCCCCTATATAGATATTATGTATTAATACACCAATTACATGAAAATAGAATTTTTATCAATAG
Organism: Maratus speculifer; assembly: GCA_964019185.1. NCBI lineage: Eukaryota > Metazoa > Arthropoda > Arachnida > Araneae > Salticidae > Maratus > Maratus speculifer. The sequence continues at coordinate 274,763,655 of OZ025300.1, forward strand.
TATTAAAATACAGTTTAAGGGCTAACAGTTTATTGTATATCCTTAGGTTTTTACCACCTTCTCCCCAGGTTTTTACCGGTAAAAAGCCAACCCTGTTTATTGGTCTTGTTTCAGAACGGGTGGAATGAAAGATTATTAAAAATTATGTCATTAGAAAAATGTTTAAGATTTATAAATGACAGTGCAAAAATTGCCTTTAAAACACGAGATCTTCATCACTTGCGGAAAATTTTCACATTTGTGTAAAATTACGATATAAGTTTTTATTCATTCCTACATTTTTTGAACACACACTATTTCGGTAAACTATTCTGAAAGTTCAGTGGAGTAAATATAGATTCTTTTCCTTTTATAATTTGAATTTTCCTGACTACAAATTTGTCATATCGGATGATGTTGATGATTGAGAAAAGGGGGGGGGGGACTGATTACGGTCTAATCAAACTTAAATTATTATTATTGAAAAAAAAATATTTTATTTTATTTAACCATAAAATTCTGCTACTAAATAAGGTTTAATGCGAAAGAATATTTTCGAAAAAAAATGGGTGTAAATCTGCATATCCGATAATCAGATCATAAGGTTAATTCAATCATTCAATATCTATTCAATACCCTAACATTTTCTCACCTTTTTGAAAGAAAATGAAACCAAAAGTATGAAAATATGAAGAATTGGGAGTAAGAAAACATAATGGTAAATCCAAGATACCGCTAAATTCGGGTTTTTAGGCATTTCCCACCAAGGTATGACTTGGCTGACTAATAACGTTTTAATATGCAAATCGAGATTTTATCCGTGATTTTTATCCTTAAATGAGACTAAATGATTGTCCGTGCTACCGCCTCCCGATCTAATCTTATTATGAAGATTATTTCGGAAATAATGGTGGTTAATAAGGAAAATATTAATAATGAAAACCCTGTAAATAAGTAATATTTTGTAACATTTTTGTAATATTTTGATTACTTTAAGATTTGCAATTATTCAATTGTCTTAAATGAAAAAGTTACCCCCCCCCCTCTCAAATAAAGACAAATCAGGTATACTGAAACAATATTAGAGAAGCTACGCGAGGCTGCAATATGGTGTGAATTAGCCTTTACAGGAGGGGTTCGGATAGCATCTATCCGACAATATATGCAAAGCCGGCCAGATGCTGTCCGAGATCCCGTGTAAAGGTTAAAATTAAAACTTCGCGAATAAAATTAATTGCTTTTAACTGTATATAGACGCAAAAACATATTTTAACCTTAAATGCTTTGACAAAAATTGTTACATAACTACTGTGAGCTGTCTGTCAGACCATTTAATCTGAAGATGAATAAAATGTTACATTAATTCTCAGAATACTATTTATGTATTAAACTTTATGTACATGAATATTATAAATCAAATTCAGCTATTCAAAAGTATTTAGAGGTAGTAATAAGACTCCAAACTAAAAAAAATTGACCAGTATCTATAGTTAAACTAAAAATTACAAGTTAAACTGTGAAACTTGAAAAACTCACGGTGTCTGAGACCACTAACAGCAGTTAAGGGTTAAATCTAAACAGTTGAGTTTAAACACAAATTAAAATGGTCATAGAATATTCCGATTGCAACAAGATTCGTCTATAATAACTGATTTGTAATGAAAAAATATGTAAATATTTTTACAATTTTACATTTTGCTCTTTCTAATTGTGCGGCCTTAGGATTCTCGTACCTAGAGCAGTTTGCTCCAATTGCTCCTCGGTAGCTAAGGCCTCGATAAATCATTTAAAAATATTGACATGTAAACGAGAAATTGTAAAATAACTACCTCATAGGTTTAACATTAGCAAGCGGGTATTTTGGTGAGAGTGTAGCTTGTAGCTTCACATAATAAACTTAACAATCAATCATACTAACAAAAAAATCTAATTTACTGTTTTTTTATGACATTACTTATAGGGATGTACGATAAATTAACGTAACAATAAAATAAAATAAAATAAAGTTAAATCTTACCTTTAATCAGACTTTGCCCGGTTCACTGGTCGCGCAAATCGGATCGTTAAGTCTTCATTGTTGTTTCATTGTAGCTCAGTGGTTAGTCCTCAATTAATATCGCCAATTTACACACTGCCATGTTTTGATTTGCTCACACCCGTAAACTTTACTTGCCGACACCGAAAGCAGGAAGGCACGCGTCATAGCGCATGCGCAAGTTGCCAGTCACCCGATGAGGTGGTTACGAAGTGCATGGCACCTTATTTAGCTCCCATCATCCAGTAACAGATCTGTTGTCACCCCAACCGCATATTCAAGCTCCTATGACACCCTAGGGTTCCAAATGGCACCGCCTTTTCACCTCCGGGTCCCAAATGGCACCGGTTTGTCACCTTTATTTTTAACAGTGTACAGGTGTTTAACTTTAGAAATTTACACATATCTATGGCTAAAATTAGCCAATTTACACATTTATTTTTTATAGTGTGTGCAATAATTAAATAGGTGAATAATGTGGCTTTACAGTGTAAAAAAAAAAGAAAACATACTTTTCTTAACCAACGAAACTAAAATGTAACAAATTTTCAGTGACTTTTTCAGATTTCCCCACTATCCCGAACAGATTATTTTAGCATTAGAAACGAGTACATTTTTTACATAAAAATAGCACATTTACTTAAAAATTCTTCTTGTAGTAATTTTTGAATAAGTTAAAAAAATTGTGTATTTATCGGTGTAACACATATATCTAATTTTTTTTAGATATTTTTGCCATGTTACACAATTCAATGTTTAATTAACATGCTAAATTGAGAGTATTGACATTAACATTAAAATTAAAACTATCTTTCGCATTGAAATATACAGCCAAAATATTTAATTGAGAATGGATGTCATCTTCAAAAACCATATTCCGCTGTATTAAAAAAAATATATATATATTCGAAATTACTCGAAATAAATTACTCGAAAAATGTTTACAAAAATCAGAGAGAGAAAAAAATCTTTTTATACATCTTTCGAAAATATTTTGGTTTAGCTTAAAGAATAAGTATTACATATTGCATGTGTTTAGTTTATATATGTGTGTATGTACACATATATATACATATGAATATAAAAGTGTATACATAAAATCGTATCAATTTTTGACAATCGCTCCAAGAAGTGGATTGATCTAACAAGGAATGTCTCCATACGGGCATACGCCGAAAATTCTGAAAAAAAATACAGAATGTTCTTCACATGAGGCTATGTATGTTCTTAAAATTTTTTTCGACGGAACCTCCCTGCAGTGTCCTTAAAAAAATAATGAACATTTCATTATTTGGCGATGGAATGCAATTAAAAAAAATACTTTTTCATGTCAAATACACTTAAAGAAAAAAACGTGTTATGTTGAATTGTTTAGATAAATTTAAGTTAAATAATTTTAGTTTTGACATTTTTAGTTTGTTTTAAGTATAATTTTGTTATATCGATATTTATATGTATTGATATTCAAATTTCATCATCAAAATTTTCAATTTAAAACGAAATTCACAATTTAAAATAATTAAAATTGTTTCAAACTCAAAGTCCAATTGAACATTGTCGATTCGATTTTGTTGCTATGGAAACATCTGTCTTTTATTTTTGAATACGCTTTAAAAGTATGAAAATAAATTTTCTATATGACTATTTTTATTTATTAAAATATTTTTTCCAATGATAATTTAAATAACTACCGCAACTGACAATATATATATATATATATATATTTGTATATGTATATATATATGTAATGCAATATATATACATATAATATATTAAACTCTGTCATTGTTTATGTTTAAATTGATTAAATACTATTAACACGCATTCCAAACATCCAACGTTTTCAGTTGCATTAAAATCGTTTGCTTTTGGCGGGGAAAAGTGCAACGCGCCAAATCGCTTGACGCTTTCGTCTTTTCACGCCAAATATTCAAAAGTATCTTATTTTTTTACATAATTTCTAATGCAATTCCGCCGCTAATTTTGACTGATCTTACATACATAGGTAGTTCAATTAGTATTTTTTTTTCAAAAAAATCGGAGTATGCCCACAATGGAGACCTTCCTTGTAAGATGACACCCATTTTAATTTACCCTTGCTGTAACAATACTGCTGGCGGCATTGTAGTATTTGGAGTGACTATAAGAAGCGCATGTTTCGAACTCTAACCATCCCCTGAGGCAAGGAGTTTGAATCATATCTGTACAAAGTTCACTTTTTTGTATGTTTATTTTTTTTCCTTCTTGAATGTATCCCGAGGATATCGGAATTGCTTTAAAAAAATAATAGTCTTTTCGTTCCGTTTCCTCAGTCATTCGGAAAATAACTTCTCTATTCTTTGGGAGTATTTCGCTTCCCTTCCACATCAACATCATGTTATGTTTAGGAAAATAATTCTGAGATAAATAGATTTAACGCAATTCCAGAAAAACTGTTCACATTAGAATAGATAAGGTGCTATAGACATAAATAAAAGTGTTAGTCAGTGAAATGATGAATGTGATCTATCATGATAAGTCACTGTTTATCCTTCTTTTTAAAATTATTATATTTCTTTCACAATTATAAATTTAATTAAACATCCTTTTCTTTCTTAAACCAAATGTATCTATTTCTCCTTCTTTTTTAAGCTTTACATATCAGACGCTTTATTTTCTGAAGTTTATCCAAAGCCATTAATAAAATAAATGAAAGTAAAAACCAAATATTTTCTTACGTGACAATCATTAACTCTGTCTGCATACTTTCCATTCCATTAAGTAATAATAAAAAATGTATTCTTCGACAATATGGCTTTTTTACAGCAGTAATTTGAACATTTATCGTTAATTCGCAGTTTGATAGTCCATACACTGTTAAAAATAAAGGTGACAAACCAGTTGCATTTGGCGCTCAGGGGTAAAAAGGCGTTACCATTTGACACCCACGTGCTTGAAATGTGTTTGGGGTGCAGTTTGATCCCTCACTGGGTGATTCACGCTAATTAGGGTGCCGCGCAATGCATACCGTTGGAAGATTTTCACCCCTTCGTCATTTGCGCATGCTCTGTCCTTCCCCTTTAACTTGGCGTCACTGGTGGATCAAGACAGCTGTTTCTCTTTACAAAGACTATCACCCCGCATGCGCTATCCAATTTCGTTTAGTTATCGTTAGTTAATCCCAATTTCGTTTTATTTCGTTATCGGGTGGCTAACTTTTGTCTAGCTTTTTAGATAAAGTAACCTTTGAATTTCACGAGATTTGAACATTTCAGGGAGCCTTTAAAGGTGAGCTCGATGGCCGACCGGTTAGAGTGTTGAGCTTGCAATCAGACGACATTATGGGTTCGCATCTTTCGCGGGCCAAAAGTCGTTTTATATATATATATATATTATTATTGCGCACTCTGGATTAAGTGTGTCAACATTTCACCCTAATTAAGGTTGCCATTCTGGCTTCCCTAGGGGTATGACCAGTGAGACAAGCATTTCACCCCTAAAAGGTGCAATGTGTCATCTGTAGTTTTAACAGTGTATAGATAATTTTTCGCCTCAAAAAGCAATCAGGTATACATTAAAGTCTACTTCAGGCAGTATTAAATGTTTCAATTGCAGCTTCTGAATATAATTTTTTCCATTTCTCAGTTTTGGTTTTCGTATTAGTACGTTTAAATTTTGAGCTTCCAAATAACTTATCTTTAGATAGATTTTAATTCCATTTTCCCATTTCATAAATTTTCTTTGGGGCAATAATGGTCCATGATACCAAGATTTTGGATCGGAACACTGAAAAAAATATCTGACAGTTTAATCACTCACACTCCATGCATTCACTCATACTCTATAAAATTATCATTATTTTTTTGCAGTGTTGGAATATATTACTATTTATATTTAGACAACATTAGGATTGCTGATAACTCCAAGGATGTTATTGCGTACATTTTCATGAAAATTTACCTATGCATGCTAGATTATCCGTCATTTTTAAACAAATAATTTATGTACTTCGCTTTCCGCCAATTCTCCCCGAAAGTTTGAAAAAGAAGAAGAAAAACCCATTTATTCCTTGCAAGCACGCCGCGTATTGACTGTATTAATACCAATGTTGTTGTTTGTATTGTACCAATTGTACTAATGGTTTTTTATTTATATTTTAAATAAAACACCGAAATATCAATAAAATGAAATTTTTAATTTATTTAGTAATAGTAAAAAAATAATGTTTTTTACTTCATTAAAGTAGCAATTTTCTCATTCACTTAAGTTTATTTTCAATTTTTTAGTATTAATTTTCTTTTCATGTAAAACATATTTTAAACGAACACAATGCAAATATACAGGGTGTTTCGCTACCAGACCGACAAACTTTGAAAAGTGATAGTTGACATGCAGACAAACATTATTAAATAAGAAACTACGGGGCGCAAGCGTCTTCTATAGGAGCTAGGGGCCATTAAATTTTAAGGTCCAGACCTTCAAACGATGATAAAACACGAAAAATGGGTAGATTCGTTTGCAGTTTTCGCTAAAATCAATCTTTATATCACTATATTTTTTCTTTAAAAAATCTAAAGATTACGTTCAAAAATAGTCGATAGAGGGCGCTTTAGACTTTAGAGTAATGAACAAATACTTTTTTCCGTTCTTTTGTGTATGGGATTGAACTTATTCTACAGCTTAGATTTTAATTTAAATTTTAAGCCCAAAATCGGAAACATGCGGGTTAGATAATTAGAAAAAATTAAACAAAGAACCGAGGGGGAGATTTTAAATGCTCATAAACATTGGACAAACTAATCGATTTTTTTGCGGTTTGCATGTAAGTCACTCCCTCGGTAATTATTTTATAAAAAAAAAATGACGTACAGTTTTGGTGTCCTCATTTTTAGATAGAGCGCACTTCCAACACATCCCCTTACATTTCTGTGGCATTACTCTTGGGTGTTTTACTACTAAACCACCATACTTCCAAGAAGTGTTTGGGAAGCAAAGCGACTCGGAATCACATAGGAATGTAACATAAAAAATGCCTTTTTAGAGATGCCTTTTTAGGAATCACATAAAAATGTAACGTTAAAACGTCGACACCTCAACGTAACATATAGACAGAGGTGGATAGGTCGTGGTGGCCCGGTTTATTGGCCTGCTAGATCGCCGGACCTATCAATTATACACTTCTTCTGTTGGGGTCAAATGAAAAGTTGGGTGAATGAAACTCCCGTACCATCAGTTAAACATCTCGCAGCTCGTATTTCTGTAACTGCCAGAAATCTATCAAAGATGCCAGGAATCTTTCAAAGCATGAGGAATTCCATACGACACCGCTGTCAAGCATGCCGTACTACTTTTGGTCGTAATTTTGAACACCTTTTCTAATAAAACCTTTAAATAAACTTTGTTCTGTCACTTTAACATGTTGCTGTTTCTCTGTTGTTTTAAATCATAACTCGCAAAAAAAGGCATTTTCAACATTATATTCCTTTGTGATTCCGAGTCGTTTTTGCATACCTAACACTACCTGGAAGTATAGTGGTCTAGTAGTAAAACACCCAGGAGTAATGCCACTGAAATCGGAGATATGTCAGAAGCGCCCTCTATCTAAAAATGAGGACACCAAAGCTATGCGTCATTTTTTTGAATAAAATAATGACCGACACACAAACCGCAACAAAATCGATTAGTTTGTCCAATGTTTGTGAGCATTTTAAATCTCCCCCTCGGCTCACTGTTTAACTTTTGCTAGTTACCCGATCCCCATTTTTCCAATTTTTGGCTTAAAATGTAAGTTAAAATCTAAACTGTAGAATAAGTTCAATCTCATGCACGAAAGAACTGTAAAAAGTATTTATTCGTTACTCTAAAGTCTAAAGTGCCCTTTATCAACAGTTTTTGAACGTAACCTTTAAATTTTTTTAAACAAAAATTCGTGATATAAAGATTGATTTTAGGAAAAACCTCAAACGAATCCACCCTTTTTTTCGTTTTGTATCATCATTGGAAGTTTTGGACCTTAAACTTTAATGGCCCCTAGCTCCTATAGAAGACGTTTGCGTCTCATGGTTTCCTATTTAATAATGTTTGTCTGCATGTCTACTATCACCCCTCAAAGTTTGTCGGTCTGGTAGCGAAACACCCTGTATATAGCGGCTAAATTAAAAATACACATAGCTGTTCAATTTTTAAAAAATATACATAGCTGTTCAAATTTTAAAAATACACATAGCAATTCAATTTTTAAAAATTGACTCACGGTCATCTACCGAAGAAAGATAGAGAGTTTGTTTTTTCATTGTTTTTCAGTTGGGGAAAATTTTATTTCTTTTAATAGAAATAAAAAAGGAATGGATATTCTTCTATTCTCGGATATAATTCGGTAGTAGTGCTGCCAGTAATATTTTCATGAATTGAAGAAGTTATTTCTGAAAGTGTGCTTTCGCTAGTGATTATTACATTGTACATTCGTATAACATAATCTTTCGTAACTTTCGTAGGTTAAGACACATTTATCTTTTTCTACAGTGTAGTTAGAGATTATTTTAAAGCAGTGGAATAAGATGATAAATAAAAACGCATGCAATACATTCAATACATATAATATATACGCATACTTTTTTTCTTATTAATTAAAAAATATTTTTATAAGATATTTCCCGTAACATCTCTCAAGCAAAGTTTGAAGAAAAATCTGTTTCATCAATTATCCCAACATTTCGCCATCAATAATTCAAAATACATATAAACAACCAAAAAACAGAACACTTTCTAGTAAATAATACGTCTGCCTTTTCTATTAGACATATCGTATGTTTTTAAATAGGTATCGCAATTATGTTCATGTATTTTTATGGGTTTAAATCACTAAATAATATATAACGAATAAAATATCTCTCCCAGTATACTTAAGAGTCTCGAGAAAACTTACGTTCGTTTTCTGGTTTTTAATTTTCTAATTGTGTATTTTGATACGGCTTACTTTTTTTTATTAATTATACAAATATGGAATAGGATAGATAAAACTTGGAAAATAGGATGTAATTGAACTATTTGATTTCTTTATTAACATGTCTAAATCAAATTTTTATTTCAATCTTTGTTTCATTTTATTAACCAGTTTTATTTTAAAATCGCATTATATTTCAATTCTTTCTAATTTAGTAGCTATGACAACTAAAAGAAAAGCAGCAGACGATCACGGTAAATATTATTTGATCTGTATACCATCCAAGCTACACACATTCCAACTAGAAAAAAAAGAAAACCTTTTTTTATGCAGAAATCAATAAATTCTAATACAAAACTATTATTCATTCTCTATTTTTTAAAATTTTATTAGATATTGACCAAAATTATTATAATTATAATTATAATTATTTAAATACACTCTTGGAAAAATTACAATCATATTCCATGTTTTCATATTTCCATGATTTATTTAAATGTTTTGTGGCAACAGTAAATAAAAGAGAAACAAGCGATAATTAAGAGAATATTTGGAATATTTCTGTCACGCATTATTTGATCAAGATGGACGAGCGAAATAAAGACGAATTTGTTGAAAGTGATTTCGAGGCTTTAAAAATATATTTCGACCAAACAGACTGGAGTGAATTAAGTGCTTATGAAAAGAAAAGATTCACTAAAATAAAAAGGAATTATGAAGATCTCGTGGAAATGGGTGAGATAATGAAAATTGCTTAAATTTTACATATGTTTAGAATGTTTGAACTGCAATCATGATCAACAAGCTTTTATGAATTTTAAATTATTTTAAGCAATTAAACTAAATTTTATTAGACAATAAATAATCAGACTTAATTATTAAAAGAGTCATTTAATTAAACTTCCATTTAATTAAATAAATTAGATATAGCATTTTTATGTTAATATTTTATGTCTGAATGTCATGAAACTTGCTAAAAATATTCTTTCTATATTGATATTAGATATTTTTCAAACAATGAGTCATTTAGAGTAAAATAATCGCTGTCGTTTGTTTTTATGTGTATTTTAAATAATGTACCATATATACACTGTTAAAAATTTACAGCATTCTGTCCAGTCATTTGACCGTTTTTAGCGAAAATAGTTACACAGCCGTCATTTTGCTTTATTCTGACCATTTTATTGCCCATTTTATGGTCAATAGGTTAAATAACAATGATGTAACTTTTTTTTTCTCATTAAAGCGGTAAAAAAACTGGATAGAATGCTGCAACTTTTTAACAGTGTGAAATGATTCTTTTATGACTTTTGAATTGGTGAGTATTCTTGTAAATTTTTAGGTTTGTTAGATTAATAACATCTTTATTGTGTTTTAATGTACGATAAGAAATAGATAAATTTCTGAGATCTGAACTATTTTGTATTGGAGAATATATGCTATTTGTTTAATTGAAATGCTATCCCCCATACAAATCTAACAAAATGAAAAGTTTAAAAAGCATAAATTTGACTGTTTTCTTAAATTCAAAATAAAAATAAATAACCAAAAAGCGCGATGATGAATATTCCAATTATTTATTGCATTGCCATGAAAAATGAAAAAAATAAATCTAATAAAAACTTTATGTGATCGCAAATGAATATTACTCGTAATATCAATATTGCCGTAACATTATTTATTTATCTATTTATTTATTTACTTATTTTTGTTTACGGATGAAAAAAATAACGCTGTGCCTATCATCTGAAAATCTGTTTATCTGTTACTGTAAAATATTGGTGATCTTCATAACAAATTTATTTATAAAAAATGATTTCATACCTTTTGATTTCACATGCACACTCATACATAAATGTAGTAATAATGATACTTTCCAATATAAAGTAGATATACGTCAATGTCAGTAATGGACACAATTTTTTTGGTTTATGTATAAAAAATAGATTAGTTTAGTATTTATTTTTATAAGTCTCTCCTGTTGCAAGTTTTGTAATCTAGTTTTTTGTTGATAACATTAACACATTATGTGCACATCAGTCACACCGGTAACTGACATTGAACTTTCCGTTTTGGCCACATTTGTCGCCCGGTGACTGACAGTGATGAATATGTTACAAAGCTAAAAACGAATATATTTTTTAAGTGATCACTGAAAAGCTATTTAAAATTTACTTCAATTTTATTTATTGCAGGATTATATCACTAAGTAAACGGAAAATTCAGAGTAAGTCACCCATGACTGAAGTGGCACTCATCGTGATAATAAATAATGTCAGGCAGCAGAAAATAATGTTTTTCACTTCCACAGTGGTTCCGCGGAAAGTTTACTGAGCAAGTTAAATGATGGTTCTCCTTAATAATGTTGCTTTAAAAAAAAAAAAAACTATTTGTAAAATAGTTGTTTTTCTAGGTAAAGAACTGGGAAATCTGAAGTATTTCTGAATCTTTTTATTGGTTGAATTTCGCAAATTATTTTTTTTATTTGTTTTCTGATTGGTCCGAGTTTAATGTCCAAATGATGTTTATTATTATTATTAATTTAAATATAGAATTTACTTATAAACCTTTAAAGTTTTAGTCTTTGAAAATATTATTTTCCAAATAGTCGTTGTAATTTGTTTAATTAGATTCTTTTTTATTTAATTTATTTATTTATTTATTTATTTATTTATTTATTTGTAGTTTTTATTATTTTATATTGCTGGAATAAGCTTTTTTTATGTTCTGTGATTTTTTTTTTGTTACAATTATGTTTTTTATAACATTTATTAAATACATGTATGTTTATAATTATTAAAGGGAAGAGTTCCATATTCTGTAGTGGTAGGCACGATTGGTGAAAAAACTTGAAAATGGCAACAAAAAGGCATTTAACCAAGACCAGTGTTGATTACTGGGATGCTTAATTAGTCAACTTTTCTGCATTTGTATCTTCATGTGTTAATTACTAAAAATGACTATATTGTAGCGGTTAGAATGCATATATACTTATCTATATTATAAAGGCCAAACGTATCTGTGCGTAACGCATACGTCATTTTGCGAATGGCAACACTTTCCCATGCAATTCGGTTTTGCAATTTTCGGTACTACAAATTTTATACTTTTTAACATCGCACATTTTCAATTTTTACACCATAAAAATACGTACTTCTAAATGCAATTTATTAGAAAGCTGTATCTCAATTTATTCTTGACATATTAATTTTTGTATAGTTTTTAGTATGAATTTTGTTATTGTGGCAACAGAAATACGCCATTTTCTCTTAAAAATGATAAAAATTGAAATGTGCGCAAGGAAATTTTAAGATGGAAAATATGACGAATTTAGATTTCAAGTGAAATTCTAAAATCGCGTCAATTTGAATTTTTTTTTTCATACGCATTTATATTAAACATAAGAGTCTCAATTGATAACTTCATCTTAATAACTGATCTTTATTATATTTTGCTTTATAGAAAGTTTTATAGAAATAGCATTTTTTTTCTCAATTTTAGCGTTAAATAATATTTGTTTGAGAATTAGACTGACCATTGTAAGATGCATTTTTTACTATAGCTAATTTTGTAGGTTTATTATAAATCAATGAAACAGCTCCTTCTTAAACATTTACTTTCGTTGAAATTCGACGGGTTCCACCTTGTTTTATTAACTGAAAAGCAAAGTAATCAAGTAATTTTTTAGATGCATTTTCCATGTAGTGAAAATTATAATTTTCTTTTAAAAATTGCTGCTTTTGATTAAATTTTCGTGCTGAATAATATTTTTATGACTAAACATTTTTATAACTCTGATTTGTACATTTTATAATCCGTTAATCAATTAAAACAATCGGGAAGAACAGCAGAAACAAACGATCAACTGCACATTGAGATGAGGGGCTCACGAGAATACAAAGCTCTCCATGTAGATAAAAAATTCTTTAAATCACGAAGTTATTAAAATTCTTTTATTTTCTGTTTTCAGTGTTTTATCATTCTTCCCTGAACCCTTCCTCATACCCCCCCCCATAAATAATAATTCCATTTCGTGTAGCAATGAAAGAAGGAAGTGTGCAGAGCTGTGAACTCAATTGTCAGTTCTACAGTGTTTTAATTTGAAATTGGAGTATTTAAATATTTAAGCATTATTTAAGTTATTCAGAATTTAATTGCTAATTGAGACAAGTAATATATTAATAAACATTAATCGTATGATAACAAGAATAAAAAATTTGAGGAATTATAATAATTATAAATTCATATTGTATTACTTTCTCATGTATTTACAAAAAGAAAATATCGTATTCGTGAAAATTTTTGACTTGTGGTTTATGATGTACTTAAGAATGCTAAGGGTCAGAGATTATGTAAAACATGTTTTTTTTTTTTATATCTGTGTATAATTCTGTGTATCTTTATGTGACATAAATATCGTAGCCATTCTAACTCGAAATTAGTGCACAAAATTTATTAAGAATATTATTCAATTAGTACTTGATGTACATGGATGCTGAATAGCTTTTGCTGTAAAACACGCAACAGGTGGCACTGCTATGCTACATTTTTGACGATTTCAGCAATCGATCTATCTAAACAATTAATGCACGAAATTTTACCGTATCTTAGTATCAGTTAGATATTGGCAAAATTTGCTGCTTCAAAGATTTTGGTGTTAATCGCCTATTAAGTGGCCCTACTATAAGGGTTTTTTAACGACTTTTGCAACACCTCTATCTAAAAAAACTAATGCGCGGATTTTCATCATATTTCCGATTCAGTTACATTTTGATATAAATTATTGTAAATAAGGTTTTGATGTAAATCAGTAGTGTCAACCAGTGGCGATATTATACTCGATTTTGCATGATTTTAACGATAGTCAAACCTCAAGAGCTTATGCATGGAATTTCATATCTTTACAATCCTCACCATGAGCATAGGTTGTCACTTATTTTTGACTCTTTAATATTGAATTTTGAAATATTAACATGCATGAGATAGAAGAAAATTTTGGGATTGGCACATCCGATTAGTTTATTTATTGGTGACGTTTAAATTTCAATTGGAATTTTTCTTATGGCATATTTCACAGGAACATTACAAACATGTTCTGCATTAATTAAAGGAGATTAAATGTAAATGTGTTAATCTTCTGTAATTGGATCACACGTAGATTAAGAAATATTTATTTCGAAAATTATTTTACTATCGATAAAAATATAGTAAATCGAGATACAGTTTTTAATTAAACTGTCTTTAAAAGTTATTCTTTTCTGTATTGGACGATGCATATATTCAAATTTTAAGAAATTTAAAAGTTTAAAAAAAATGAAATAAGAGAGATATTTATTGGCTACCGTCCATATTTCTAATATTATTTAAGCAAAGTCACTGACAACAATTAGTTATTAGCAGCCCGATTGAAAGTGCCATTTCTGTAATAACTCCGCTGTTTCAAGCGAATGCATGCTCATTTAGAGGGCACAGAGTGCTTAGAATATATGTGATATCGTCAGATCCTCCAGTTGCGCTTGTGATAGCGTGGAAGCACGTTAAATCGCACCGTTTTCATGATGAATGCTTCCAAACGGTGTCGACGCGAGAACGTACAGTTTTTAACAGCGGAAAATGTAGGCGCTACCGAAACTATCGTCGAGTGCAGAATGCATATAGCACGGAATGTAAGCCCTGCAAATCGGTATTCCGGTGTTGTAGGGATTTTCATAGTGAAAAAAGACACCATAACTTGATCTCGTTGTGGCCTATCGTTAGAACAGCCAGTACGAAAATTTTTACCCCAATCCAAATACGATCTCCTTGACATATACTCCGGTCCATACACATTTTGCATTTGATGATAGATTACACTAGAAATTACATTTATCACTGTTAAAAATTGCATGACCGCGCATTGACACTGTTTAAAGCAACTTTGATACGAACGATACTTTTAATGGGCTCCAACGTTATCACATATCCATCTAGCAGGATCACACGATATCGCATGCATTCTCGTCACTCTGCGCTCTCTATAGGAGTATGCACATCCATCTATATCTTCGAATGGCGGAGCTATTACAGCAATGCCACTTTCATTTGGGCAAACTTTACAGTTTCATGCTATATCCTCCATGCATCTATGGATGCTTATCATAATATTTCATCTAGAATTTCATATAACAGAATGCATTACTTAGAAATCTGATACATGATTTTTATTTTTAATTTTATTTATTTACTAGCATTAACCCATGGCTTCGCTCACGCAGAATATAAGCTTTTTTAAGGCACCATTTGATTATTGTGTTGACTAATTTCGTCAAATTATACAGATTGCCAAACTATTCGCCAAGTTTTGGAAGGTTACTACTAAATAATATTTCTTAAAATAAAAGAATAGATTAACTTTCAGTAAATAGAGAATCATAATGTTTGGTGTAATTTCCAATAAAATACTTTGTACATTCAGTATTGTGATAGGTGGCGCATTATAGCATACATTCTGGCAGGATGTTAGGTATAATCGGAAAATACCATGAGTAGAAAAAAACTTTGTTCTAAATTACCCTAATTTGCTGTAGACTCGAGTATGGAATAGGCCTTCTTTGAAGGCATAAAAACAATATAACCCTTTTTAAGTTAAATATTTGCCGAATCACGCTTTGTAACATAAACTTATTATATAAGGTATATGACATAAAATACACCTACTTTCCAATCAGGACCAGTAGTTACAGCAAGATTTAAATACATCTCGCATTGTCGCAATATTTTAGTTTAAGCATCTACGATATACTATTATGCAATTATCTTCAGACCTCGGAACGGTTCTTTTCTGAGAAAAAGAGCACCAATATATTTTATACATTATTTTAGTAATAGTTTGCTATAATAATTGTAAGGTAAAGTGGTACTTTTATGCTACTCGTGCGCATGTGTTGAATCGCCAAATATTGTTTTGATCGTCATGGTTCTTATTACATTCGTTTCATTTAAAATATAAATATTTCACACATTTTATTAAAAATACATCCACTTTCACACATTTCATTAAAAAGACGAAAGAATGAAAATCAGAAACAACACTATAAAGCAAAGCAATCTATTTCATCATCTAAGTAATTTTTCGAAATTTCCTGTGGAAAAAATAAATTTGATACTGTCGGGAACAAAATGCTATTGGAGAGAAATGCGCCAGGCTAGCATAAATGAATGGAAAAACGTTTCCTCATAGGGGGTTTCGAAGACATTTATAAGAGATATGGGCACAGGCGTCACATACGCCCCGCGTTGGCGCAATTCGGCAAAACTTTGTTTTTGAATTTTGCTTTAAGCATTAAACTTACGATTCATTGTGATTTTGATATTTACTGTTTAGAATTGTTTTTTTTATTGCTTCAACTGTTATTTCTTTTTTAAAAAATAATTTGTTGAAACAAAATAAGCTGGCTACCATATGAAGCATAATATCGCCCCTTTGTTGTAATCGTGCCAGCATGGTGCATATATGACGCCTGTACCGAGAAATAAAACAAAAAAATTTGTAAGGAAAGAATGATGGTCTAAAGAGATATCACTTCGACGCCTATACTATTAAATAATAGCCAAGTTCGGCGTTAAATATGAGTCAGGAATTGCTTTATAAGTAAATAATATAGAAGAATACATTATATACTATAATTATTTTCAAAACTTAACAAATTAACAATGCAATTCCCTTCAAAAGCCGTTTATTAGAACTATTTAAAAAGACTAATATTTGATAAAATGAGTCGCTTGATTGCAGAACCACCCTCCTCCTCTATGACTTTATAACTAAGGAATGTAGAACAATATAATAAAATCCTTTGCGGAAAATATCTAGATAACAGTATAAGTTCCTTCGAAATCCATTTCACAGAACCCCGTCAATGGGTGAGAGGTTCTGACGTCGAAACTGGTCGAAGGCAGATGAAGGGTTCGACCTCAATGGCGGCCGTCAGCCCAATCGTTCGGAGTTTTCCGTGGTTTTCTTCGAACCTTGGATTTCCTTGCGTAAATGCGGATTAGGTTCCTTTAGAACGACCCCCATGTAGGGCACCCACCCCTTAGGACCTATATCCCGAGTGTTGATAATTGCCCGTCATAAACAAGACCAAATCAAGCTATTTCACAGAATCTTTTAAAAAGGCTAAATTTTCAAAATCGAGTTAATCTGATTATATAATTTTTACCAGAATTATATAAATAATCAACACATAATGTTATGTTACATACTGAAAACTTCTATCAGTACAAAATCGTCACAATCCATTCAGTCAAATACGAGTTATAACAGCTGAAACGAAATTTTCATTACAATTAAATTACATCAGAACTTTAAAATGCAACACTATTTTTCTAATATTACTTGCTATTTATATAATTTATATTTGAATGTAACAAATTTCTCAAAAAAGTTGTTATAAACTTGAAAATTTTCTATTGTGAACCGATGTCCTACTCATGCCTGTTTTGCTTAAAATCAAATTGTTTGCCGACAAAAGTAAAATGAAAATCTTAATATATTCGTAATATATCCTATTATATAATATCTTAAAGTATTGAAAAAAATCTTAACATACTTAAAAACGTAAAAAAAAACTTTTTAAATTAAATTTTTTTTAGGATGTTTTTCTTATCCAGGTGCCAAATATGGTCAACAACCAGGATGAATCGCCAGATCTTGAAAATGAATACTGTTTTTGGACCATACAAACATTTCTTTCATATTTGTTTTAAATATATTTTTAATAATAATATATGTGTCATTAAAACTGCATTTTTTATTTCAAATAAAATCATTAAGAGTTTTTTATTTTATTTTTCGAGCTAATTGCATCTTTTATTTTCTAAATGTGCATGTGACAATTTTTAACAAAATGATAAAATAATATACAGTCGCCAAAATGGTAAACTTATGCCAATGGTAACCTCTTTGTAATTTTCAAGGTATAAGAAAAACATAGATTTTTATATTATAAACGTTATATTTGTTTTCTATCAATAAATAAATAAAAAAATAAAAGTAGATAAACAATTTATAATAAATTAACAACAATCTCCAGGTTACCTTGTCAGATGAAATACAGCCATTTTGGAGATAATTAGGTATCCCGATGCATATATCCAATAAATATACATATGGATAATCGTAAGTTCTCTTATTTTTTAATTTTATATTTATTTAAATAAAATAGCTAAAAGTTTTTTCTATTAGTTCATATTTTTCCCAATTAATACAGCAGTTATAATTATTTAATCAACAACAGCCTAATGTATCATTTGCGCAGCTGAAAAACTTCAAGAAATAACAAACTTTGTGGAAAAAAATCTCAATTTGTTAAAAAGAAAAAAGAGATGTATCGTTATATTATGAATACATCACCAACCTACTCAATGACGTAAGTAATTTTTAAAAAGGCATCCAGCAGTTCTTGAAATTAGCCCTGGCATACTTAAAAAACTCCATTTATACTTTTAGCCTCCGATGCTATTTCTTTCAGACAAGCTAAAAATGTCGTGTCATCAGACCTGAATTTTCTACTGAACCGATTTTGATAGTTATTTTTTTAAATGAAAGCTATTTATTTGTAGTTGTGCCCATTTTAGCTATTTTTTAATTTATTTCCATTTTTATATTTTATTTTTAATTTTAAATCTTTTTTACGATATTTCTTCAAAATGGTGGCAACTTAGTTTAGCTTTTCTCTCGATAAAAAACATTTATTTTCCATCATTACTTTCCACAAGTCAGAAACTTTATTACATCAGTAAACATGTCCTCGCATTTAAAAGAAAAAAGTTAATTGTTTTCGTAAAATTTAACCACAATAAAATGATAGCATATAATTATGCACTAATTGAGGTAAAAAAATATATTTACTGAGAAATAATATTAATAATGTAAATAAAATAACAGAAACTAATTTAGGATAAAAATTAATGTCTAAAGCAAAGTAAGAAATATTTCAAATGAGGAAAATGATAGCATTAAGCAACCAGATAAAATGAATTTACAATATTATTATGGACGCCTTTTTCATATTACTAATAACAGTAACTTTTAAAAAACATTTGAAGAGAAAATGACGTCACTATTTAAAACATCGCATTTTTACTCATAACGATATTACATTTCAATATTTCTTTTCATTATGGACACTGAGATTGAGATTTTACTTTCAGATGACTTCAGTTAGTGAAAATAATGTCATAGTATAAATGAGATTAGTTTTTTTTTCTTTTCAGCCTCCGATGCTATTTCTTTGAGACAAGCTAAAAATGTCGTGTCATCAGCTCTGAACTTTCTACTCAACCGATTTTGATAATTATTTTTTTAAATGAAAGCTATTTTTTTTTTTGTAGTTGTGCCCATTTAGCTATTTTTTAAGTAATTTCCATTTTTATGTTTTATTTTTAATTTTAAATGCTTTTTTACGATATTTCTGCAAAATGGTGGCAACTCAGTTTAGCTCTTCTCTCGATAATAAAATTACAATATCAATCAAATACAATATTATTACGGACTTCTTTTTCATATTACTAATAACAGTAACATTTAAAAAACATTTGAAGAGAAAATGACGTCACTATTTAAAACATCGCATTTTTACTCATAACGATACTGCATTTCAATATTTCTTTTCATTATGGACACTGAGATTGAGATTTTACTGACAGATGAAAATAATGGTGAAAATAATGTCTTAGTAAAAATGAAATTAGTTTTTTTTTCTAATTGGAGGCGAAACTGAATTCTGCAATGGCAGAATCTACATTCAACTTGTAATTATTTTTATCTCGCGATGTCTTATCACTAGAATCTCTTTTGATGTACGATCACAATGATTTGTTATTTTAAGGAAATTAAATTGTACCAAAGTTACTTTAGGTGTGGTTAGGAAACGTTTGGATAGAGTATGTAAAATTTTAACTAGTTAGCCTCCGATGCTATTTCTTTCAAACAAGCTAAAAAATGTCGTGTCATCAGCCCTGAATTTTCTACTGAACCGATTTTGATAATTATTTTTTTAAAGGAAAGCTATTTATTTGTAGTTGTGCCCATTTTTGCTATTTTTTAATTTATTTCCATTTTTATATTTTATTTTTAATTTTAAAAGCTTTTTCGTGACATTTCTTCAAAACAGTAGCAACAGGTTAAGCTTTTCTCTCGATTATATAAATTTATTTTCCAAAATGATTGCGTATAATTATGCACTAATTGAGGCAAAAAAATATATTTACTGAGAAATAATATTAATAATGTAAATAAAATAACAGAAAATAATTTATGATAAAAATGTCTAAAATTAATGTCTAAACAAAATTAAAAAAATTTCAAATGAGGAAAATGATGTCATTCAGCAACAAGATAAATATGAATTACAATATTATTACGGATGCTTTTTTCATATTACTAATAACAGTAACTTTTAAAAAACATTTGAAGAGAAAATGATGTCACTATTAAAAACATCGCTCTGTTGTGCCGTCTATTATCCTGTTATCCCGTCGACCAATTTCGCCAAATTATACAAATCGCCAAACTAATAGCCAAGTTATACTTATTGACATAATTTTTATTTTAAATAACGAAAAAACAAATAATTAGTAGAATATTAATAAAAATATTAATAAAAAGTCGAAATAAAAATCACTTAATGACATTTTAAACACATGAATCGTATTAAATGTCATTGAACGTGACATTCACGATCATCCATTATTGGCATTTAATCTTATAGTTTGGCGATAATTTTTTGGTCGACGGGATAACCTAGTAGTACCCGATATTACATTTCAATATTTCTTTTCATTATGGGCACTGAGATTGAGATTTTACTTTCAGATGACTTCAGTTAGTGAAAATAATGTCACAGTAAAAATGAGATTAGTTTTTTTTTTTTTTTTTTTTTTTTTTTTTTTAATAAAACTATTTTTCTGTGAGTGCATATAAAATAAAATTTCTGGATTTCGCCGGTACTCAGATTACAATTTTAACTGAAGATGTGCGAATATTTGCATGCAAAATTGTAACTGGCAAACTTGACATTTAGTTTGTAAATATATTTATTATATATTGATTCAATAATGTAATTACTTTTGCTTTTTTTTAACCAAATCGATCCGTCTTCTACCGTCAGAACCAAATATATTAAATTTACTCTCATCAGCAAATATAACTTTATTCCAGTAATCAGAATTCTTATTTATGTTGGATTTTGCGAAAGCTAGTCTGAGTCTTCTATTCTTTTCACTTACGAAGAATTTTTTCCTGGCTACTCTATCGTGATATCCAGCAGATCGAATTACCCTTCTAATAGTCTCAGGATTAACAATTATTCCATACAATGCTTGTAAATCATCAGCAACTTTTGAAGCACTATTTCTTGGATTTTTTTTAATATTTCGAACGATAATTCGCTTTATTCCATTGGATAGCTTTGATGGTCGGCCAGGTCTTCTTTTATCCTGAATCATATGATTCTTTTTATATCGTTTAATGATATTGAAAACTGTTGAACGACTCAAGTTAACTGTTTCAGCAGTTTTTCTAATAGATTTTCCACGTTCAATATGCAAATTAATAACTAATTTTCAAATTTCAGGCGAAGTTTCTTTTCGTTTAGCATTCATGGCTACACAGAGCTAAAAAACACAAAAATTCTAAAACAAACTGGAGAGAAATACAGCAGACGATTTTATAAATTATTGCCAATTGCTTTTAAGTAAAAATAAAACCCCAAAAAATATTTTTATTGCTTATTTCAGACGATTTTTGTTGCATATATAATGGTGTCCCATCACTTATGTGAGCTATTTTTTGCTCCGTTCTAAACATTTGTATTTTTATTAAATTAATATTTTAATATTTTGACAAAATGTATGTTATGTAATAATCTTCACTAAATTTAAGTATGAAACACACCCACAAAAAAATTTGCACATGTTTTTTTTAATTTATTTGATTAGTTTCCTTTTGTAAGGCACAAGTGTCCCATCACTTATGTGAGACACTGTATATATATTTTTTAAAGTTTCAGCAGATTATTTATTCAAATTCAGAGACCACGCCCCACAAATTAACCAATATTCAGAAAAATATTAATTACAAATGATTTATATATATCAAAACAAATGCACTAAATTTTATTTCTCTTTAATTTATCCGCTCTATGGCATCGATTTTATGATCGTGGAAAATTAGCATCAACGATTCTAACAGTTAAGAGCCCACACTATTCATTGAAAAAGATTCGGATGATAATGTTAAGTCTATGGGAGCGTTCTTTTCAAATATTTCGCTCGAATTTTAATATTTTTACATGATTATTTTGCACGAGATAGCTGAGGACGATCCACAACCGGCCGAGTTCTTACTTTTTCGATTTTCCTTTTACATTTTTTATATCACGATACTTTCAGTTTCAGAACCGGTTTAAACCCGTTTCGAAAGTTAAAGTATTATTTTTTTAATTGGAAACCAAAACTGAAAAAAGTAAAAACTAGGCCGATTGTGGATCGTCCTCAGCTATCTTGTGAAAAAAAATCATGTAAAAATATTAAAATTCGAGCGAAATATTTGAAAAGAATTCCCCCACAGGCTTTACATTATTATCCGGGTCTTTTTCCTGTGTCTAGTGATGTGCCTTAATTAGTAATTACAGATCAGTAGTCACCTTTAAAATGGCGCCGAACTCGGGAAAATAATTATTTTATATAAAACAATTCTTAAAAAATTTTGAAATATATACTGCATTTTGTATGAAAATACGATAATTAAATCAAAATGTTTAATACTTTTTATGTTTTACTGTCTTAATATCTGCATCTACTTCATAAATGTATACAAAAATGTCAAACAGATTAATTTCTCAGTTAAGTCCGCTTATCGACAGTTTCACTTGACGGATAACTTCCGTCTAAACATTTCAGGATTGAAAACACAACTTATGAAACTTGAAAACTTAAATTTCAAAGATACTGATTATGTCTCTAAAGATTTTGCCTTTTAATATTTTTCTCTATACAAGCGTGTTCTCTTTCATTTTAAGTCTTCGATAAGTTTTTTATAAAGGATTGGTAATGGTCTGTTTTTTAATACACTCTCTGTCAAAACAAACATGGGTTTATTTAAAAAAAATTAATAAATATATAGCGGCATAATTATTAATGAAATTATAAAATTTGAACGATTGTTGAATTGTAAATATCAGCAAACTCTGTTCCGCCGATTTTACGTATCAAAAGAAAAAAAAAAACATATTTTATCTGATTTTAGTCTTCAGTAATATATCTCATGGAGGAAGAATATAGGTGGAGGTGAACTATAATGATTTGGGTGATGCCAAAAATGTAACCCTACATTAAGTCACATTAAGTCCAAACAAAACCACGTGCTTTGATTCGCCTATGAATTTAAACCGGTTAAAACCCGTATGTGATTGATCTTGTTTTTTATCGTCGAATTCTTTATTAGACAGCGATTCACAGGTAAAAATTACTTTGATTATTTAATTATATGTGTTTTAAATATCAAAATAGAAAATCTTTTAACATTTTTCTTGAAAAGATAACATTAATTTGCTAATATCTGAAAATCGTTTGCAATCAGAAATCTGTATTTTAGATTAATATTTATTACTTATGTTTTCATATATGATTTTAAAAGAATGTTTTCATTATTATATTTTAAATATTATTTAAATGCAATTATTAATATGTAACAAAACAAATTTCTTTTTATATATTCATCTTGATTTTTTTTTTTTATCCCTGAATTATTTATTTAGAATAAATCTATTTGTAATATCGAAACCCTGTATTTATGCTTCATTTTTTTGCATTTAAATGCGATTAATCTTAAAATATGTGTAATTTATTTTCTAATAATTTTAAAAACATGATAAGAATCGAAATTTTTATTGCGTGAAAATCAGCTCATTTATTTTACAGCTCTCAAATTTTATTATGCTTTATATCTGTTGTTTTTAGGTGCTTTCGTAATTATGTAAATACGTAGAACCTGTAGTTGTCGTTCAGTTCATCCGTGTGTCTGTCAATTCGCATATAACAACGTAAAAACTACCCAACTGAATCGTTTGAAGTTTAAAATACATAATTAATACATAATTTTGTCAAGTTATTTCAAATTTTTATGATAGATCAATTATGCATAGATCAATTACAGGACAATCAAAAGTATCCCGTTACATTACGGTCAAGGGGGGGGGGGGAGTTTCAAATGCATTTTAATCATTTGAAATTTAAAACAAACAATTATTACATAATTTTGTCGTGTCATTTCAAATTTTATAGAAATTGGATGCATAAATCAATTACAGGAACAATAAAAAATATTCCATGACATTACGGTCAATGGGAAAAAAGTTTCAAATGCAGTTTAATGGTGTTAAACTAATTCAAACATAATAAAACTGACATGAACCTATGAAGTATATATATATACTAAAATATTCATTCTGTACAATCTGTGATGCAAACAATATTTATTTTTAAATTACAGGAGCACACAAAAGTATTCCACTACATAAAGCTATACGGAGAAACATTGTTTGTGGAGCGTGTTTTAATTACATTAAACTATTTCGCATTTTATGAATATGATATACGTTGTTGAGGTGTAATAAAAATTACTTCCTGTATTTTTACAGGAACACAAAAATATCTACTACTATAATGTAACCGAGGTACTGTCTACTATATCAGCAAGATCTGAATATTTTAAAAACTTCGTTATCGTACGAACGCACATCATTTGCTACGCTTCACATATAATTTCCAACTTGTTTATTAATTGTTTCTCAAAATTTTTTTTATTGATAATGCTGTTATTTTGAAGAAGTTAAATTTTTATATTTGTCAAAAATTGTTCTTATTAATGTAAGGCATGACTATATGCTAACAATATTTGTTTTAAAACATGTTTTGGAATTTTTACTTACCCATCATACGTAGTATAGGGTAAGTCTTGCAATCGTTTTGAAAATCGAAAAAAAATTTTTGACGGATTTACACGTTTTAGATAGTGGAGATTCCGAAAAACATATTTTTAGAAAAAAAATTTTGCCGTCCGTCGGTCTGTCTGTCTGTCTGTCAGTCTGTCTGCCTGTAAACGCTCTATCTCCCGAACAAATTGAGATAAAGACTTGAAATTTTGTATGTAGTTAGTATGTAAGAATAGGACGAAGCCTATTTAATATCAGCAACCTCGATTATCCGGAACTATTTTTTTCCGACTCTCGAAAAATTCATTCTGATAAAAGGTATATAAAAATTTTTGAATTTTTTTATTCTAAGGAATGGACATAAAAGGCAATAAAATAACACACATTTTGCATATAGAACGAAGTCGATCGGATTATTAGTTGCCGAGATATGTGTAATCCTGTTTTTCACATTCTTCGATTTTTCATGACCCTGTATTTCATTCAAATTTCAATTTAGAGGTATATTTTAATTGGAAATAAGACGCTTAATCCGACGCAGTTAATTGTTAGTTAGTAGAATTATTATTTTTGGAGTTATAAGGATGTTTCTTTTACGCAGTTCGGTACTACTTGAGTAGTTTGGCGTTTTATATAATTTGTCGAAATTGGTACATCAGCAGGTCTTTAATATAGCATTACTATGTATATTAACAATATTTAAATTTTGTTTATGAATTGCAATGCATTGTATAAATAGTTTTCACATGTTTTATTTTCATATATGTATCCATGTTGGGTAAGTATTACGGTGGCCCCCCAACGACTAGTTTTAATAACGTTGTAAGTATTAAAATTAGCTCTGTTTCAGGCGGAATACTGTTTATGTGTCGGATTCGAATTCAAATATTGCCGGTTCAGATCGATAAAAAACATTTATGTTGGATTCCGATTTGAATAGAACTTTCGTGTTCAGGTAAAATACAACCCGACCCATTCAAGGATCTAGTCTCGCTGCAAATTTAACATAAATTTTTATTTGTGCAGCTTTAAGCGTTGCGCAAATAAGAAAAAATATAATATCATTTTTTTTATAATGTTGCAATATTATAATTTTTCAACATTACAATTTAAGCAACATTATATCATTTTAAACACTCTTACTTTCCTTTGCGTGAAATTTTATATCATCACGAAAATTGAAATGAACTTGAAACGATTTTTCCCATTGATCATAATGTAATAGAATACTTGATTAGAATACGACTGTCTGTACAAATGAACTATAAATTCTACACATTTCCTTTTCAATAGCGATCACGGTGTAGTACCCGTCAATAACATATAAAAATTGCTACGAGCATCAGAGTTTATTTACAAGAGTTAGAACTCGGCCACACAAACTGGAGTCATAAACATTTTTCATCTACGTTATAAAGTATTAACCAGTAAAAAAAATCCTTCGTTAAGCATAGATTATAAAACACTATCCAAATTTCCTTAATTCTTTAACAAATTTTCGTTATTCAGGGAAATAGGTGTTACCGCCCATAATCAAATATGTATTCCAATACTTTTGAACAGCTCTGTATTTGATTTGTCGGTTGATATATATATACTATATCATGGAGAAATTTAGTTTAGCAAAAAAAATGCCTAGCTGGATGAAATTTTTCTTTTGGCAGTTTATACGAATAGATGTAAAACATACTTCAATACTTTTGTTCAGCCCTGCAGTTTGCTTAGTACCTTTATTACACGAAAGTATTTTGCTAAAATTAATTATATAAAAAAATAAATAAAAAATGTTAATCAAACAACAATATTCTTTAAACTATTTAAATCATATTTCCAGAAATTATCATCCTTAAACAAACCTGTATCCAGTTCTTTGCGTGATCCTGTATATCATTTAATCCATATACTACAAACATTTCACGATAAACTAAATGCGATTCGACGTAAAGATGCAAAACTTTTTTAAAAACAAACCTTTAAGTAAATTACACTCATATTCAATAACTTTTCCGAGTTCTTTGGAGTAACCCTGTATATCTTAATTGTGTAACTATTAGCATTTATGCACACCATATAATGTGAATACATTTAGTGACACTTAAAATCGCATATCATAATTAAAAATGCATTTCATCCATGGAACAGTTATCATGCATAATATACAGTACTTCGAATAGAATATGCTTTTTGAAATCTTTTGTGTGTCCCTGTAAATGCTATGCACTTCGTATTATGCGTGAAATAACTCATATTAAGTCTCAGCGACGTATATCAATTTGATTACACATTATACCGTTTACCATCGTTAAAATATGTCACAAACAATTTCCTCCTTTATTATCATGTATTAGAATTATTTTGTGTGGCCCTGTAAATGAATAACTATTCTTTTAGCTGCATATTTTAGTGCTTTTCGTAGATGCAAATAAATGTGAATACGTTTGTTCGGGCGCAACATCTTTAAAATTAATTTGAAACGATTTTTCCCCATTGGCCCTAAAATAATCGAAAACTTTTGACTGTCCCTGTAAATAAACTAATCGTGGTTGAAATTTCATTTTTAATAGGGTTTGTGCTTGTGTAACCTTCAATAAAATGGTAAAATTTCATTGCATTCCGAGTATATTCACGAGAGTTAGAGCGCGGACAGACGGACAGGCAAACTGAATGCATAAACATTTTTCAATTTTGTTGAAAAGTGTTAATAAAAATCTCTATAAATAAAAGGAATTCCGAGGATAATTAATTGAGGCACAAGCAAATCTTGGCAATGCGCCAACTCGGTCCAGAGGAAGCAAATCTTGGCAATGCGCCAACTCGTAAATATTAATCTAAAATATAGATTTCTGACTGCAGACGATTTTAAGATATTAACAAAAGAATGTTATATTTTCAAGCAAAACGTTAAAATAATTTTCTATATTGATATTTAAAACACATATGATAAAATAATTAATATTTTTTACCGGTGAAGCGATAGATTAGTTCTTTTTAAAAAACAACAGTCAGTGGCCACGTATTTCTGACAATGCATTTCTGCAAGTTTCGAGTTAATGATAAAATAATACAAATTTCAAGTTCGTTTAATATTGTTAATACGGACCCGGGCAACGCCGGGCGGGTTAGCTAGTTACTGTAAAAAGAAAACTTTTAATAATACAATTTTTAGTTCCTATCAAACGTTTTCAATTTCTTATTTAATTTTAATCTGAAATTTAATAATAATAATGACATTTAATAATAATAATAATAATTTCCCAATTTCAATTATTTTAAAAGTAAACATTTCTTTTAATAAATAATAATAGAACAAAGATCATTTAAAAAATTTCCTATTTCTTCTTTAAAATGCTCCAGCTGTAATTCATTTTTTTCAATTCGTCTTATTAATACAAAATCCCTTCCTTTTTTGGAAACTTTCCAATTTTCCACGTGCTTTTGTTTGGTACACTAAAATTTGAGCGATAAATGGATTCACATTACAAACCTTTTTTGGGGCTTAGTTCACCTCCACCTATCTTCTTCCTCCATGAATATATCTATCGAGTTTTGTTGAAAAAATGTTGCCATTTTTTTCTTTGTTTTTGTGGCAGAAATAATAAGAAAAGACAAGCAGACGATCTTTATAATATCACTAGAATCAAATCGCATACATGGATGTAATCATAAAATATGTGCATTTTGAGGGAAAAAAAAAAGATTTTTTTAAAAAATAAATGATCAGTTCAGTAATAACTTGTTCTGTAAATTTTAAGACAATAAACTTCTTGAAATTTAAATCATACTAATTAATTATTTTTCAGAAATTATTTTGAAAGAATATTTTTTTAAAGCAGATGCAATTTCTAATACTACTTTCATAGCTTAATTTAAAAGTTTCTATGGAAACGATAATGAAATAGTTTAAGAATTCAACTTCTACAAGTTAGTATAGGAAAATGGCTTCTCGAAATGCCGACGAATTTGTTGACAGTGAACTGAAAGATTTAAAAGTTTATTTCGAAGATGGAGCGTGGAACGATTTAAGTAATTATGAGAAAAGAAGGTTCGCTAAGATTAAGAGGAATTATGAAAATCTCGTTAATATCGGTAAGATAAATAATTTTATTTCTAAATAATTTACATTGCTTTTAGAATACTTGCGTTCGGATGAAGCTGCAACCATTGTGACATTCTAAATATTTTAACAGAATGACTACTTTTCTGAAATTAAAACCATATGTATATATTGTTATCGTTTATATTTTCTTTAAGAGGATTATGAAAATTTAGTCTATTACTTGTTTAAAATTATTATTATCATTATTCTTTTACAATCACTATAGTAATATTTACCCATTTGCCATTGATATGATTACGTTTAGGAAATTGGCCAGAATAAGTATTTAATAAACAGTTTTTTGTGAAAAGATATTCTTATATTTGAATTTCATTAGAGTTGTATTATCAGTTTGTTTTTTAGTATTTATGCATATATTATAATATTTTTCCGAGATTAATTGAGCTTTTATTAATGGTAAATGCTATTTTTCTGAATAAAATAAATATTTTTTAGCCTTTGGAAATGAATTGTACTAATTCTCATAAAAGAGATTTTTAATAAAGTGGAAAAAGTAATTCGAAATCATTCGGGACTTAACATTTGAATACACTTTTTCACAACCTTTCTAAGATTGTAATAAATAATAATAAAAAGTGTCAATAAAAGTGGTGCTTTTACAATACATTTAAACATTTTTGGAGACATTGTATCACTGTAATACTCTGAGCAATGAACAAAAAATATATTAATCATCTTCAAATTATTTTAAAACATTTACTTGAATATTTAATAAGTGATTTATCACATCGCGTAGAAGTAATGTAAAACTGTCTAAGCCGGGGTTCGAACCCTGAATTCCAGGAAAAGCGCTCCAAGTTCCCTACAATTAAAATTATGAGGATGATGCTAAGCTTGTCAACTCTCACTCGCATAATTGCGAAATATTATATTAAACATATACTTGATTAATACTTCAATTCCATTCAATGCTCTCACTGAAGTGAGTATGTTCTTATATTCTCTAGAACAGCATAATTTATCACATCATTCTTCAAGATATTTTACAGTTACTGACGTTATGGACATTTGAGCTTTTTCTTTTATTGGCATACACACGTATGCCCAAATACATGCATAAAAAGTAATTTTATGCAAGCCTTTCGAACAAGTTTGGATTTTCAATCAATGGAATACGAATTGTTATTTATCTTATTTTTATTTTTCATCTGATTTCTGTACTCTTATTTTTCATTCTGTGTGTTTTACATGTTAAATCAACTAGATGTTACAGTATACTGTATGCCAAATATTTGAAAAAATAATTGATGATATTCAATATTGCACCAGATGTCTCTGCAATTATTTTTTTGGTTTTCTTAAATTTCAATTGTTAATTTCTATCATTCGTATACTAGTCTGACGTTTAAAATTTTTTTAAATAATGAAATGATATCAATTTTTAGTAACTACGCGCTATTAATTTCGACCATGCAAAATTAAGTTTAATTTAGGAAAACTAAAAAAAAGTGTACTACTTTTGTTTTGACACTTGAAAAAACGTTGTTGTTTATCGACGAGAATAGACCCGAGTGATAGATCTTATGATGTCCGTATTTGCTTTATTTATGGTTGCTCCAGGAATTTTAATGTCTAATCCATGGCGTAAATAATACATGACTCTGTTATATTGTAAGACACGTTTTGATCATCAAAAATGCTGTTTTTGCTGATTTTTATTAACTCAATGGCTAACGTTCAAAGATTTTTGCTTTGGACATTGGATGTCTGCATTTTATTTTAACTTTTTTACAAAATTGTTTGCACTTAGAAGAATTTTTATTCCAATAGGAAATTGAAATGTCGTTGTTAATAAAAAAGAAAATAAAAAGTTACAAAATGGGAAGACGCAAATTGGAAGATACGGGAAAAATCGAATCCCAAGAAAGACGCGGTAAGAAAGATCTTCTTTTAAAGGAAAAAAAAAATGAGGTTTGATCATTGAGCCCACCTATTACGAAATGTACAAAGATCACGAAAAAAAGGAAACAATCTAATGTTGAATCAATTAATTTTAAAGTACCATGCTTTTTTTTTGCATATAGAACTTGTTTATGAATCGTAATTTTCAGCCTTTAAAAAAATCATTTTCCAAATGGTTGTTGTAATTTATTAACCGTTTTACAGTGGCTCGCACAGCATCCGCACGAGAATATATGATAAGCTGGACAGCTGCTTTCCCAGTTCCCGCGTAAAGATTAAATTATTTTACTTTATAATTTATTTAATTATTTATATTTATTTATTTATTTATTTATTTATTTTTGAGGAATGGTGTTGTTACATTTTCTTTTTCTTCTATCTTTACAAGAATAAAGTATTGGATTCTTGAAATTTTTCGAATTCTTGTTTTCAACGGATTTATACGCTTTAAAGTTCAGAAATACAAAAAAACATGTTTTTTTCCTTAAATAAAATGTTTCTCATAATGTTGACTGCCTGTATGGGACACATATTTTGTGGGCGCCAATGTAAACTGCGATCTACGTCATGGCTGCACTTTGCGCAGCGCTGCAAAACAAACTTTACAGGATTGGAGCTCAGCGCGGTGACCGCTCATTTAGTTCCATAACATATAAAGTCCGATTTTCTATCCTTTTATATTTTGAAATTCCTGCTTTTCTTTTCAACGGCTTTTTTGTTCAGACTTGTAAAAAAATCCTTCCAATAATAACTTATTTTTATTTATATATTTTTCAGTTTTAATTGTATATGTATTACGTAGACATTTTAAAAGGAATTGGACGCTGAATTTGAGTACTCTCTATTTTCTTTGCCATACGCAAACAGTAATTGATCGCTTCCAATGTTGAAATAGGGGAGGCAGCTTTATTCTGTTGATGGGATCGTCTCATAATTACAAAGAAATGTTTTGTTATCATTTGAAATAAATTCAACGTCCTTAGTACCCTACCTATATATAACATGGATATGATCAAGAGTGCCATTTTGGGAGGCTTTTGAGTGCAATTGACGAAAGGACGATTGAATAACAAAAATCGGCATTTGTTTCTACGACCTTTGACAAAATTCACGGTATTTTTCCACTGCTATTTAAGGAAATCCGGGATTTTTTTTCCAGGACGAATTGTAAAATTTGCAATATATGTATATATATATATTTTCCAGTCGATTGACGAAATCTTTTTGCGATCGTTCAAGAAGATTTCGCATTTTTTCTCATGGCCCTTTGTAAATTTTGATATTTTTTCCAGCGATCGTTTCATGGGACTTAAGATTATTTTTCTCGTGATCCTTTGCGAAATCTTTGACAGGTTGAGATTTTTTTTCTTCCACCATTTGTCTAAATTCGCGATATGTATCTTTCCGTGATTGATAGTAATCACTATTTGTTTCGGAGATCTTTTGTCTAAATTTGCGATTCATTTCCAGATCGTTTGTCAAAAATCAGGATTTTCTTTTCATTACCATTTTACGAAATTCTTATTTTTTTTGCATGATCATTTGGTTAAATTCTTGACTTTTGACCAAATTCGCTCGGTTTTTTGCGACCATTTGCAGAAACATGTTTTTTTTTTGGGGGGGGGGAGGGGATTTTTATGATCTGAAGACGAAATTCGCATTTTAGTGCATTCTTTTGTCGGAATTCGATGATTTTTTCGCGACGGCATGACTAAAATCACCATTTGTTTCCGCGACCTGTGGTAAAATTCAAGATATTTTTTATAATATTTTGAGGAGATTCGCGAAATTCGCGACTGTTTGATTAATTGATTTTGTGGAGTTCCCTAAGAAAAGAAAACATGTATTTCACGAAAATAAAAAAAAAACATTCGCGATCGTGCACATGCCTGTACCAAAATAAATTGATAATATATTCATAATAAAATAAAATCATTCAAAACAAATTTAAAAGATTGTATTAAAAAAATCTTATATGTGGTATTTTCCACATTTATCTGTGATT
Organism: Maratus speculifer; assembly: GCA_964019185.1. Lineage (NCBI taxonomy): Eukaryota > Metazoa > Arthropoda > Arachnida > Araneae > Salticidae > Maratus > Maratus speculifer. Next base: position 274,796,589 of record OZ025300.1, read on the forward strand.
TGCGATATCCTACAAACAGGGGTGATGCTGTTGTTCCGAATTTTCTGAAAAAAAAATAATACATTCGGTTTCGAAAATTTTAAGAAAAATTCAGTTATTTGTCTGAAAATTCGGACTTAAAAAATTTCGCAAATTTTACAAATGGTCGCTTAAGAAAAATTTTTATCAATCGTTCGCAAATAGAAAAAATCGCGAGATTTGTCAAAGAATCGCAAAAAACAGCGTTTTTTGTCAAAAAAGGCAAATATTACTCAAAGGTTCGCAAAAAATGCTACTTTCGTCAAAAAATCGTGAAAAAACGTGGATTTTGTCAAAGGCGAAAAAAACCCCCATAAAAATTTCGTCTATGACTAACACATATTTTCTCAAAGGATTAATGGAAGAAAATGGAAATTTCGCTAAAAAATGATGAAATAAAACGCGAATTTCGTCGAAGGGTTGCAAGAAAAATGCATAATTAGCGCTAGGAAGAGATTTCCTCTCTCGGTTGTAATCTTTTACAAAAAAATTTGCTGTGAATCAGGAGTGATTCTGTTCCGAAATTACGACAATTATTTTCGAAAATGAGAAAAAAAAATCGATTATAAATCTGATAATTTGAACATAAAATGCATCATGAATCATAAATAATCATCCAAAAAAGTAAAGCGGCTATACAGATTTTTTACGATTTCCGAAATAGCTCTATCTAAAAAATTAATGCCTGTGATTTTTATCAAATTTCGATTTAAAATAGGAGTTGACATAGGCTGTTAAAATTTTGGTGCAAATCACCTGACCAGTAGCGCTGTTATGTTGAATTTTTGAGGAAGTATTGACATGAATGAGGTAGAAGAAAGTTTTGATATGAACACATTCTATTAGATTTCCCGATTGTTAAAAAATGTATACATTATGTTGCGGACAAATTATATTGATCTCATTTAGTATCTAAATCGAGAAAGTATTTAAATCGCCAAGAGGATCTCTCTGCATTCACGACATAATGGTAATTGTTATTTGCATTTGTTTAAAAAGAGAATTTTTAAAAATTTATGATATGCAGAGTAATTTTGAAAGTAAAGCAAGTTATCTGTTATGTAGATGTCTTAGGTAAATATCTTATATATTTTCTTGTTAAATATGTATGCATGAATTAGACAATGATAAAATGGAAATTTATCTTTTCTAAAAAAGTAAATAATGCTGCTACTATTACTGAATTTCCAATTATTGTGACATGTTAATTTTGGAGATTTCCCTTTCTAAAACTACTACTTTTACTGGAAGGCTTATACAGATAAAAAAGACATACAAAAAAAAATCTTAGTAGTATTATTTAAAAATATAAGAAAAGCATTCTGAAGAGATAAGTTTATAAATCAAAGAATTATTTTAAGCAGTATTATTTGTTGAAATCGATCAAGGTGTTTTATTTAAGTAAGATTTATAGTATTGCATTTTCTAAGCATAACAATGGAACTATATTTTTCAGCCACTTACTTATTTTGTGTTCAATCAGTTAAAAATTTGTGTACTTTTTTCTTTTAATTTTTTATTATATAATTAGTATTAATCCATTGTTTGAAAAAGCCGTTTTTTACAAACTAATGTAAATTTGAAAAATACCTAATAATAGTAGAAGCACATATTTTTTATTCATTTTCTTATTTTTTATATGCGAATATTAAAAAATAAATATAATTTTAAAATATTTAAATTGTTATTTTCGAGAAAAATTTAATGTTTGAACTTACCGTCGTAAGATGATTCTAAAAAGGATTTTTTAAAGCGATTAAAAAAAAAAAATTCGTGATGCAGCGGCATTTTTTCTTAACCATTTTAAAGAAGCGGACTTCCACATGTATTCTTAAGTTATTTATGCAATCTCGAAGCAAAAGGCTGTCGACTATCGCAGTAGCGGTGGATGAAACCTTGGGAACAGAAAAATCACTCAATTAAACGACAACTTTCCCATCATCAAAATGTAGTTATTTACATTTAAATTTCTAATGCCTATTTTTATCACCATCTGTTTTTATACCATTTCAAGACATTAGTTGCTACTTTAAAAACAATTTTCCTCACCGTTATACGTGCAGGTCCATTTGTATAAGATATACAAACATAACATTTAAAAATATTTATATTAGACATTACATTTAAAAACTCTTTTAAAATTCGTTATAATAAGAGTTTTCCTTCGTTCCTTCTGAAACATCTTCAGTGGGCGACTAAAAGTCTTTTCGTTTTTTTTAATTATTTTACTCCTGATCAGGTGATTCTCTCACTTTTTCCCGTTCTCTTTTCTTTTTTTCTCCTTTTTAAGCATCTTCAGAGTAGAAAGTTAAAAATTTCTCTTTTACAACAACTGCAGAACTAATTAGAGTCTATTGCCACTTTTCTTCATAATGTAGTTCGGTATTCTGTATTCTGGGAATGTTTATAAAATACTTCAGATCTGCGAGTTTATAGAGTATACTTTCGGGAGTTGGGAAGCATAGGGGACACAACTTCGTAATACACTATTCAGCCAAATTTTAGACAATGAACGATTACGCTTCTACTTTCAGAAGTATGTACCGAATGTTTGTAATTCCTGTGTCATATATTACTTGTGACTTATCCTTTATTCACACAAAATAAATTTTAAATTTTCCCTTTTACATAAAATATAATGACAAAAAAAATAAAATTAACATTGTGGCAAAAGTATAGACAATTTGTGTATTTACAGAAAAATAACTACAAATTAAAATCAAGTTGCACCCGCATTTTTTGCACTTAGTGCTAGAATGTGACTTTTTATCGAAAACACTAAATGCTGCGTCACTTGGGGGTCTATTTCGTACCAAATATGTTCAACAGCAGCTCGAACCTCTTTAAAAGAAAATTATAGCAAACATTTTCATAAACATTACGACATATGATTTTACAAAAGTTTTCGATTGGTTCCAGATCAGAACTACACGCCGGCTAGTTGAGATCAATAGTATTTTCAGAGTTAAACGAAGTTCTTCTTTTATATGCAACATGAATAGATGCTAAAATCCATACTTTAGATCAGCAAAAGTTCCCCAAATGTCTAAAAATCTATCTCCAACGTATGTACGTAGTCTTGTGTTGCTTGGCAACCAATAAATAACTCCACAGATACACAAGCATTAAAGCTAAGTTAGTACCAAATTTTTTAAAAGTCCCCTTCTTTTTGTCGACTTAATAAAGTCCCAGGATCTTTACTTAAGTCATTCCAATAGTATGCCCACTTGTTTGGGCCATTCAAATTCCACTTGAATGTTGTGAAAGAGAAATTTGTAACTTTCTACTCTGAAAATGTTTAAAAGGGAAAAAAGAAAAGAGAAGGGGAAAAAGTGAGAGAATCACCTGATCCCACTTTTTTTTCGTTAGTGAATGTCATAGCGTACCATATGGGTTCATATGACGTATCTTTGCAAGTTAATTGAATTCTCGCCAATTTAACGCAATATTTTAAAGCTGATTGTTTTATCTTTTTTCATGTAAATTGATTTACCCGTTTTTTTAATTCATCTACGAATTATTTCCGTCAACGCAGAAAGTTCTGACTTACTTTTAATGTGATTAGCAATCATTACTTGTGTAAATGTCAGTTTCTGGATCCTTTTGTTATCTCATTTTCTCGTCACACAAGATCTTCCACATCATGTTTTGTTTTGAAGGAGTCATCCTTAGACTATACTTCACAGACAGACAACTTTGGACGATTCATTGCTGCTGAAATTTCTGCAGCAGTCTTCCCTTTCCATTTCAGCTTTCCTACTTCAATTATCTCATCTAATTGACCTCATACCTCATCTAGCTCGCGGCATCTTAACTAACTGAGGTTATATCGAGGTATAATTAAATACTTCAGACATGTGACATCCTAACTTAAAAAATTGCATTTTTCCATGCATTTTTCCTAAAAATCAAAAAAGTGTTTGAATTTTGCAATATGCAAATTTTACTTTTTTCAGTTAAATTAAATAGTATCTTATATTATAATCATTATTTTTATTCTACATTATATAAAATATATTTGAAAATAAACATAGCCATTCGTAAAACTCACGTGTTTGTATTTTTTATTTAAAGGCTAAAAAACACCAGTACCTAAACTTTTTCTGAGCACTGTAGTAATAATATAAAAAAATACTTTAATATAAAAAAAGCGTATTTATTAACCTTAGACATTTAGATTTAACAATTTGCATATGATGACTTTTTTGTGTAAATTCCTTAATTTATAATAAAATAGCTGCAAAAAATAAAATTTTTAAAAGCATGTGAAGCACGGCAATGTATGAAATCTACTGAAACATCGATTAAAGGGATTTTGTCATATTTGGTTTGGTTAAAAGCACGTGTAATTACGTTTCTATTGCGATTTATAATAAAAATCTTCTGATAATCCTTTTTTTTTTTTTTTTTTTTTTTAATTTTCGTTTTAGCGACTTATACTAATAAATAGAAACATTCTTGAATACTTTTGTTTAGCCCTGTAGTTTACCTAGTACCTTTAATATACTAAAGTATCAATGTATAAAATTGAAACTGGTGTTATACACAATTGAAATGAAAAAAACTTCTTTAAACACCATAAAATAAGTTAACTGCGCAAGGCCTTTCGAAAGAACTTAGTCTTTCTTCGTCAGGCGCAAAAAAGACGTGCGTCCACAATGAATGTAGCGGCACGACTGAAGGGGAATGCGGGAGGGAGAGGGAGCAAGCAGAAGGAACAGCCAATAGGAAAGAAGAAGGCAACAGCCAATCACGGAAGAGCATAAACAAAACTAGATAGACAATGAAGGAGAGGAAAGGAAGAAGGGGGGAAGGGAAAGGGGAAAAAAGAAGGTGGGCAGTTGAAATGCCAGAATCAGCACAAATCAATGTATAAAATTGAAACTGGTGTTATACACAATTGAAATGAAAAAAACTTCTTTAAACACCATAAAATAAGTTAACTGCGCAAGGCCTTTCGAAAGAACTTAGTCTTTCTTCGTCAGGCGCAAAAAAGACGTGCGTCCACAATGAATGTAGCGGCACGACTGAAGGGGAATGCGGGAGGGAGAGGGAGCAAGCAGAAGGAACAGCCAATAGGAAAGAAGAAGGCAACAGCCAATCACGGAAGAGCATAAACAAAACTAGATAGACAATGAAGGAGAGGAAAGGAAGAAGGGGGGAAGGGAAAGGGGAAAAAAGAAGGTGGGCAGTTGAAATGCCAGAATCAGCACAAATCAATGTAGTAGATTTCATACTTATGGTGTTTAAAGAAGTTTTTTTCATTTCAATTGTGTATAACACCAGTTTCAATTTTATACATTGATTTGTGCTGATTCTGGCATTTCAACTGCCCACCTTCTTTTTTCCCCTTTCCCTTCCCCCCTTCTTCCTTTCCTCTCCTTCATTGTCTATCTAGTTTTGTTTATGCTCTTCCGTGATTGGCTGTTGCCTTCTTCTTTCCTATTGGCTGTTCCTTCTGCTTGCTCCCTCTCCCTCCCGCATTCCCCTTCAGTCGTGCCGCTACATTCATTGTGGACGCACGTCTTTTTTGCGCCTGACGAAGAAAGACTAAGTTCTTTCGAAAGGCCTTGCGCAGTTAACTTATTTTATGGTGTTTAAAGAAGTTTTTTTCATTTCAATTGTGTATAACACCAGTTTCAATTTTATACATTGATTTGTGCTGATTCTGGCATTTCAACTGCCCACCTTCTTTTTTCCCCTTTCCCTTCCCCCCTTCTTCCTTTCCTCTCCTTCATTGTCTATCTAGTTTTGTTTATGCTCTTCCGTGATTGGCTGTTGCCTTCTTCTTTCCTATTGGCTGTTCCTTCTGCTTGCTCCCTCTCCCTCCCGCATTCCCCTTCAGTCGTGCCGCTACATTCATTGTGGACGCACGTCCTTTTTGCGCCTGACGAAGAAAGACTAAGTTCTTTCGAAAGGCCTTGCGCAGTTAACTTATTTTATGGTGTTTAAAGAAGTTTTTTTCATTTCAATTGTGTATAACACCAGTTTCAATTTTATACATTGATTTGTGCTGATTCTGGCATTTCAACTGCCCACCTTCTTTTTTCCCCTTTCCCTTCCCCCCTTCTTCCTTTCCTCTCCTTCATTGTCTATCTAGTTTTGTTTATGCTCTTCCGTGATTGGCTGTTGCCTTCTTCTTTCCTATTGGCTGTTCCTTCTGCTTGCTCCCTCTCCCTCCCGCATTCCCCTTCAGTCGTGCCGCTACATTCATTGTGGACGCACGTCTTTTTTGCGCCTGACGAAGAAAGACTAAGTTCTTTCGAAAGGCCTTGCGCAGTTAACTTATTTTATGGTGTTTAAAGAAGTTTTTTTCATTTCAATTGTGTATAACACCAGTTTCAATTTTATACATTGATTTGTGCTGATTCTGGCATTTCAACTGCCCACCTTCTTTTTTCCCCTTTCCCTTCCCCCCTTCTTCCTTTCCTCTCCTTCATTGTCTATCTAGTTTTGTTTATGCTCTTCCGTGATTGGCTGTTGCCTTCTTCTTTCCTATTGGCTGTTCCTTCTGCTTGCTCCCTCTCCCTCCCGCATTCCCCTTCAGTCGTGCCGCTACATTCATTGTGGACGCACGTCTTTTTTGCGCCTGACGAAGAAAGACTAAGTTCTTTCGAAAGGCCTTGCGCAGTTAACTTATTTTATGGTGTTTAAAGAAGTTTTTTTCATTTCAATTGTGTATAACACCAGTTTCAATTTTATACATTGATTTGTGCTGATTCTGGCATTTCAACTGCCCACCTTCTTTTTTCCCCTTTCCCTTCCCCCCTTCTTCCTTTCCTCTCCTTCATTGTCTATCTAGTTTTGTTTATGCTCTTCCGTGATTGGCTGTTGCCTTCTTCTTTCCTATTGGCTGTTCCTTCTGCTTGCTCCCTCTCCCTCCCGCATTCCCCTTCAGTCGTGCCGCTACATTCATTGTGGACGCACGTCTTTTTTGCGCCTGACGAAGAAAGACTAAGTTCTTTCGAAAGGCCTTGCGCAGTTAACTTATTTTATGGTGTTTAAAGAAGTATTTTTCATTTCAATCATTTCAATACTAAAGTATTTTTCTAAACTTTAATTCAAACAAAAATATTCCGCATTACTGCTCAAGTTACATTTTCAGAAATCATCATCCGTAGCCAACCATGTATCCAGTTCATTGCGTGACCCTGTATATCATTTTATCTATATACTACAAACATTTCTTTCATTTCTTCAGTATGCTACAGTTTACTGAATGCAGTTCAAAATAAAAATACATATTTTATTTAAAGACCACCTTTAGGTTCGCTCATATTCAGTAAACTTTCAAAGATCTTTTGTGTAACCCTGTATATCTTAATTGTGTACATACCAGCATTTATACACACCATTTAATATGCATTCATTTAGTGAAACTTAAAAGCACATATCATAATTCAAAATGCATTTCATTCATGCATCAATCATCATCCATCATATACAGTATTTTGAATAGAATATATAATATTTAAAATCTTTTGCGTGTCCCTGTAAATGCTATGCACTTCGTATTATACGTGAAAAAATCACATTAAGCCTCAGCAACGTATATCAATTTGATTATACATGAAATCGTTTACCATAATTAAAATGTGTCTCAAACTTTTCATGCTTTATTCTTATGCAATGGAATTCTTCTGTGTGAACCTGTAAAGGAATAATAAGTGTCCCTTTCACTGCATACTTTATAAAATGCATAGTTTAGTGCGCTTTGTTGATGCATATAAATTTGAATAGTTTTAACTGGGTGTGACATCGTTAAAATACAATTGAAACGATTTTTCCCCATAATGCCGTAATGCAAAGAAAATTTTAGACTATTCATATAAATAAACGATTCATGGTAGAAACTTAATTTTCAATAGGTATTCCTGCTAAGGTAAATGTTAATAAAGTCCCAAAAATTTCATGGCTATTCGGATTGTCATGAAATTTACGAAAGTTAGAAAGCGTCCAGACGGACTGAGAAACCGAAAGCATGATCATTTTTCAACTTTGTTGGAAAGTGTTAAAAAATAAAGCCATAAATATATTAATCAGTAGTTTTATTTTCTGTCTTTTCCCCACAAAAAAATTCTGCCATTGATAATAATGAGTTTTGAATAAAACTTTTCATTTGTATGTAACTTATAAGTTATTAATTAGTCTTTCTATAGTAAAAAAAAAAAAAAAAAAAAAAAAAAAAACTAGCCTTAAAATGAATGACTCCTGGAATGATGCTGATGTGTAAGATTTCCGGAAATAACGAATCCGGCTGGACCACTCCTTCCATGAGTCGAAGGGCCCCGTCTATGCATCGCGAAGCGATTCCAACCGGGGTTGCAAAGCAATACAAAATGGAATCGCGAAGCGATTACGCGGAGGGTTGGCGAGCATAGCGAGCAGGGGGGCGCAGCCCCCCTACAGTTTAAAACAACTGTAACTGCTCATTCCAATTATGCATGTTTGGGGCGCCGCACCCCTTTTGCCCCCACCCCCCAAAGGGGTACTTTTTAGCTCACAGGCTATCATAGCCTGAGAGCTTATGTGCCCGTCCGTTCTGTATGTACGTTCGTACATACGTGCGTAACGCGATAACTCATGATAAAAATATCCGATCCATTTAAAATTTTATATGTAGGTATATCCTGACAAGGCGCTTCCCTGATTGGTTTTTGGAGTTCATTCGATATGTATAAGAGGGGGGAAGGGGGGCTCATGCCCCTCCCCATACTTGATATAAATGGGATTTTCATGAGGAATTGAGTTTTCGTTCAAAATTTAGATTAGGATCATTCTGATGAGGCGATTCCGTGACTGTTATTAGGTGTTCATTGAATAAGTATAAATAGAGGGAACAGGGGTTCTAATGCCCATACCTTAAATTATTTAAATGGGTTTTTCAAACAGAATTTTCAGATTTCGTTCAAATCTCTGAATAGTTTTGGAAGTTTAATGGTTAAGTATAAAAGAGGGGGATAACTCGTTTTAAATTATATAAATGCTAAATGGGTTTTTATTAAGAATTATCTCATTTGCTCTGAATTTTGGATACAGATTTTTTATATGATAAAGCATGACTTTGATAGTATAGGAGGTTCAATGATTAAGTATAAAAAAAGAGGAAAGGAGAGAGCTGTTTCTCCTTCTTAATTTTTTTTCGAACGGAATTAACCCTTGGAAATATAAGGCTTTAATGTACAATTAGTATTTGTCGCCTGTGAGCTCAATGCCATCAGTTTAACTGGGCAGTATTCTTTTTAAATTTTTATCCACATCACTTGTGTTGAATATCTTTAGAAAGGTCTGAAACTGCCTTTTCCTATTATGGATGTCTTGTGTGTCCCACTCCGGTCTGCCCCCCAGGGGGAGAACATTTTTAATTTCTTTACAACATCAGTCGTGTGACACATCATTTGAAAGATCTGCAACTGCTTATTCATATTATGGATGTCTTGTGTGTCACCCACCTCTGCCCCCCCAGGAGGGGCGCATTTTTAATTTCTTCACAACACCAGTCGTGTGACACATCATTTGAAAGGTCTGCAACTGCTTATTCATATAATGGATGTCTTGTGTGTCACCCCACCAGTCTGCCTCCTAGGAGGGGACACATTTTAAATTTCTTTACAACAGCAGTCGTGTGACACATCATTCGAGAGGTCTGCAACTGCTTATTCATATTATGGATGTCTTGTGGGTCACCCCACCAGTCTGCCTCCCAGGAGGAGCACATTTTTAATTTCTTTACTACACCAGTCGTGTGACACATCATTTGAAAGGTCTGCAACTGCTTATTAATACCATGGGATATCGCAGCAAGCAGGGGTAGCTTACAGCTTGGAATCCCGAAGTGATCAAGCGGGGGGTTGGTGAGCGTAGCGAGCAAGGGGGGCGGAGCCCCCCTAGTATAAGTAAAATATACTTTTTATTCATTTTAATTATGACGTCATTATTCATGTAGCTCGATTAGCTACTGATATTCATGCCTCTTGTATTTTTAACGAATACTATAAAGTACCTGTTTTATTTCAACTATGACGTAACGTTTTCCCAAGTGAAATATTTCATTGAAAATATTATTATTTTTATTCGTTTTTACTTTTAATTGTGTCGCCATTTTTGACAGAAAAATTCTTGTTAATGAAGCAAATATACATGTTTAATATATAACAGAAAATACTTTCTTTATTTCTATTTCAAATTTGACGTCATATTTATTTTCTCTTTTTTTTTTTTTTTTTTTTTTTTTTTTTTTTGCACGAAAATTGTTTAAATGAAAATTTATTGCCGCTGAGAAATCATCATTCCAGATTTCAATTTTATTGGCAACAGGAAAGGAAAATGGTTAAATTTTATCTAAAAAATGCCTGTTTTTTCAAAATGAAAAAGTATAAAATTTTGAATTATTAAGGAAAATATTTGAATAAATCAATTAAAAATTAGTCTATAGTTCATTTCCGGGCTTCAACTTATTTATATGCAAAGATTCAAAGAAATCAATATATCTGTTTTAAAGCCAATTTCATTCAAACCTTTCGGAGACACTTTCACATTCATAATATACAGCTCATATTCAAAATATTAGAATAATTGAGAAAAAGTAATAAGAAAAAATTATTTGTCATTTATTTATTTTGTATACTAAGTAAATGCAATTAAATTTCTTATAAATTAAATCTGGAATGTTTAGATAAGATTTTAACATTTATAAAATATAAAATACAGCACAATGAATTAGGTATACAGCTTCCTTAAACACACCAGAATATTAGAATAAAATTTAAATTGGTTCAAAATATTAGAATATTTTATTTTACGCAACAATATTACCTTATGAATATGAAGTAAATGGTAGTTAATATTTTGTAGCATCCCCTTTAGCTTTCATAACCGCGTACAATCGATCTTGCATACTATATACAAGGTGTTTACAAACATTTCTATCAATATTAGCCCAAATAGACTTTATACGTGCCACTAACTCAGTTTTAGTTGAAGGAGGATTTTCTTGAAGTTTTTTCTTCATTATACACCATACGTTTTCGATGGGATTTCGTTTTCGATCACCAGATCTTATCTGGTGAATTTGGTGGCCAAGGAAGTACCTTAATGTTGCGTTGGCGGAACCAATTCTTAGTTGACACCGAGGTATGCGGGGACACTAAATCTTGTTGAAAGATGAAATCATCTTCAAATAAATCTTCTGATGATGGAATCATGTAATATTCTAAAATTTCTTGATATATCAGAGAGTTAACCTTTCGTAGACGATGCATAACTTTCCAGGTCCTTCTGCACTCATACAACCCCAAACCATGACACTAGCAGCAAATTTTATGGAACGTTTAAGGCATTCTTTATCAAATGTTTCTTGCTTCATTCTCCAAACTCGAATACCTTGATTACCATATGAAACACAAAACATACTTTCATCACTAAATAATATATTTTTCCAATCTTCATTGCTCCATAAACGTCTTGATTTACACCAATTCAATCTTATACGCTTTTGTCTTGCAGTCATGAGAGGTTTTGTTTTCGGTACACGAGATTCAAATTTAAATTTATGGAGACGTCTTAATGTTGTCGATGTAGTAACTTCAACTCCTTCTTCTTTCCATTTTCCGTGCAAGAATCGCACACTTTTAAAACGGTTTTTCTTAACTATACGCTTCAGTTTCCTGTCATCTCTAGCAGATGTTTTTGGTTTTCGGCCGCCATTTCGGCGATTATTTTGAAATTTTCCAATTTTTGAATATTGTGTTAGTATTTTACTAACGCTCGATTGCAAACAATGTAAATAATTCGCTATAAAACATTGATTTTTACCGTGCCGATACAAATCAACCATACGAAGTTTAGTAGATTCAGGAATATCACTCACACGGCCCATTTTAAGACGAAAAAGAAACAAACTGCAAAAAAGAATACTGATTTTAAATAAAATAGTCTGAATTTAATCAATGATGCCACCAGTTAAGAATTGGTAATAATTAAAGGAGAATTAATGCGAAATATTCTAATATTTTGAACCACTTGAATAAATATTCTAATATTTTGACTTTTCAAAATAATTTTTTTTGCAATTAATCTTTTCAAAAATGACATTAAATTTAAGATAACAAGTAAGTTTAATCAACAATAAGTTCTTAATAAAAATATCGTTTGCATATTTTCATTAAAAGACATTAAATTACCAAATGATATTTTCAATTTCTAAAAAAAAGGTAATTATTCTAATATTTTGAATATGAGCTGTATATAGGGATGAGAGTGTTCCGCGTTTTTTCGTACCAGTATAATATTAGAGAAAATATTGTTCTGTTAAATCACAGCAATTTTCGATTGAGTAAAATAACATTTTCTCTAAGATTATACTGGTGGGAAAAAACGCGGAAAATTCTCATGCCTATATATATAAGACATAAAATAAAGTGTGTTAATAATTTCAAATTAAAAGAAATTTAATTGTTTTTTTTAACAGGTGTCAACCCCGCCGTACCTCCATTTATGGCCAAAAAGAAGAAGTCAGGCATCGCGACTTCTTACGAAATAGGTCCCAGAAGAAGTTTGTATTCATTAATCGAATTTCATCATTATGTTTTTCTTTTTTTCTCACATAATAAATTTACTTATACAAGGCGGTCAGAAAAATACTAACGTATATACCAACTCCCAGTAATTCTATTATTCGATAAAATGGAACGTCATTTGTGTAGTGGGGATTTTAATGCGTTCTACATAATGAGAAGAACAATAACATAATTCAAACATTTACAGTTATAACAAAACATTTTAAAATTATTCTAATAATCACACCCTCTTTTCTCCATCGCAAAATATATTTGACTGTAAAGAGAATAAACATTAGTGGTATTTTAACGGTATCTATAACACTTAAAATGGTAGCGTAAACCCCAAACGTAAAGAAAAACGGTGAACAAATAACCATAACAAGTAAGAAAAATCATGCGTTATGCATAGATTATGAAGCACTTTCGAACACTTCATGAAACAAAACTTCGTTAATTAGGGAAATAAGGGTATATAGCTAAATATGCATTCCAATACTTTTGATCAGTCCTGTATTTAATCTGTCAGTTGATATACATATTATAAAATGGTAAAATTTAGTTTAGCAAGAAAAAAGCTTAAAATTTCTTTTTGAGTAATAATGTACTAATAAATGGGAAACATTCTTGAAAACTTTTTTTCAGCCCTATAGTTTACCTTGTATCTTTATGAAAAGTCAGTTAGAAGCTAAAATTTCTTTTAAACTAAAACACTCTTAAAACAACAGAAATCACATTGTTATATATTATCATTCATAGGTGTCCATGTATACAGTTCTTTACGTTTCCCAGTATATCATTTTATCTATATTCTGCAAAAATTTCTTTGTAAATTGAATGCAATTAAGCGTAAAAATGTATACCTTATTTAAGAACAACCTTTAAGTAATTTACGCTCATACTCAGTAACATTGGCGAGCTCTTTTGGATAGCCCTGTATATCAACTATCACATTTATACACATCCTTATAATGTACAAAGATTTAGTGAAACTTAAATGCGTATATCATAATTAAAATGTATTACATCCTTCCATCAGCCACCATCGGAAACATATACAGTCCGTCGTAACGAATATACTATTAGAAATTTTTTGTATGCCTCTGTAAATGCAATGTACTTCTTAATATGCAAGACAGTATTGTATAATTTATATTAAGCCTCAGTGACGTATATAACTTTTGTTATCCATGAAACAGTTTAATATATTTTTTAAATGCCGCACACTATTCCCCCCCTTTTTCATTATCCAATGGAATCCTTTTGTGTGGCCCTGTAAAGGAATAATAGCTATATTTTATAAAATGCATATTTTAGTGCACCTTTTAAACACATGTAAATTTTAATATGTTTGACAGGGTGTAACATCTTTAAAACGACTTTGAAACGATTTTTCCCCATAGGCCATAATGCAGTGGAAAATTTTTGACTCTCCCTGTAAATAAACTAATCATGGTAGAAACTTCATTTTCAATAGGGTATGTGCTAGGGTAAAAGTCAATAACATACAACAATTTCAGGGCGATTCGAGTATATTTACAGGTGTTAGAGCGCGGACAGACGGACGGACAAACCGAATGCATAAGTACTTTTCAAACTTTTGGAAAGTGTTATAAACGTTAAAATTCATTTGAAACGATTTTTCCCTATAGGTCGTAATGTAATGGAAAACTTTTGACTGTCCCTGTAAATAAATTAATCATGGTAGAAACTTCATTTTCAACAGGGTTCGTGATAGGGTAAACCTAAATAACGTCAAAAATTTTCATGGCAATCCGAGTATATTTACGAGAGTTAGAACACGGACAGACGGACAGACAAAACGAATGCATAAGCACTTTTCAACTTTGTTGGAAAGTGCTAAAAAAGAGATAAAATCATTTTTTTCTGATTTCAGAATTATTAAGTGCTTGCTAATGGCTTATCGAATGCTGTATGTTATGAACTGCAGTAAATACAATAAAAAAACAGAACTGAAGACAATAAAAAAAATTCTGTGGAATATTTCAGGTCATTTGCAATTCGTGGATTCAACTTGTATAATTTGAATGTTTTTATTTGACATTTTGTGACTATTACTACAACTTTAACAGCAATTTCCTTTTATCTTCATTATCTTGTCATACATAAAAACAATCATATCGCAAATATCATCCTATTTCCTTGCTGTCCATACGAGCTGCTAAATTATCAAGTTTTCTTTATGACCTCACAGTACATGAGAATGCGCGACAAAGTAATTACAAATAGATCGGTAAATTTTTTTCTTATGTTCCCCATATGCAAAATTTACACATACATTCGATTTTAACCAAATTGTAAAGTGCACATAATGGAACTCAGATAAAACTTGTGTCATTTAAATAAACATTTTTATCACAAAAGAGACTGCATTCTTGTAATTTAATAGCGATTTTATACGAAGGTTATCTTACTACTACTGTTGTCCGACGAGGATTACGTCTATCTTAAGATTTGTCGTTGCCAAAATAAATGAAAAATAAACTTCATTATTTACATTTTTTCAGATTGAATAAAAAAATATAAATCGTATATAAACAATGAATATTTTTACAACTTTCATAGAAATTTACATAATCTTTTTTATAGATTTTTAAAAAACATAAAAGAGATAATTTTCATATATCATGTAATTTGACACATTTCTTTTATATCTTCTAACATTAGCTTCAATGAACTCAGCTGTTTTTAACCCCTTAACGCGCAGTGTTGCCGGGTCGGCAACACCTAAAGTTCCCCATGTTTAGAGCCACAAAAACTCCGCGAATATTTCAAAAACTACTCTAATGGCTACTTTAAATCTTTCTTATGATTTCTAGATGGCAGCACCACAGAGATCAAACTCGACTATTTTTAAATAATAGGTAAAATGTTTTACTGTAATACGCGCTTCACAGCAACGCTCTTCTCACTGCACTTATCAATGCTTTACTTATGGGAGGTTACCACTTTGGCAACAGCTATATAATTAAAATGATTAATGAAATCTTTACAAAACAATATCTGTGTACTCCTCTAGGCCTAAATAGATTGCCTAAGTTTTTTTCCCTTTAAATTCCAACTTTAAAGAGTAGTGCGCCGGAAAGGGTTAAACCTTTAATCCAAATCTCTCTGGATTATTTTTAAATGTTTGACGTTAAACACTTAGAAAACTAATTGCTGATATATATATATCATAGCTATATAAATTGTTCATTATTTTAACTAATAAAAAAGCTATCCGTAAATGCTGTATTCCAATTGATAATGATTTTAGTCCCACCACAAAGTAATTAAGATTAAGATTCTTTTTAATATCTCGATTTATATATATGTGTGTGTATATAACTTTCAGTAAATCCAATCAATGTAACAACCAGTTTTTCATAAATAAAATTTGAGTTATCATAAACTTGAAGACTTAATTATTACGGGGCCCCTGTGAATCGGCTATAGGTATAAACAATTGTGTAAGGTAATGCTGAGCTATTTTTAACAAGCTTGGTCAATGCAATTTGTAATTGCACTAATTAATTTAAAAATATGTGCAATTTACGTATAACGCGTGATTTCATATTTTCTTTTATTATTTAAAGATATTCATCTTTCAGAAAAAATATGCTTAGAGACGTCTACAATAAATCCACCAATAAATGCTACAACAAGTAATCATGGATTGGCTAGCGAAGAAGTTGAAGGTAATTAAACATCTTAATCTCACTGAGAAACATTTGTTTAAACGTTACTCCGTAAAATTGGTGGCAGCATTGCTGCCTCCAATATACAGGAGACACACCAGAAATATATGTTTAAATTACACCATTGCATATGTGAAAACAATTACTCCATGAAATTGGAGGCAGCATTTGCCAACATTTTTACACCAATTGTATAGAGTAACGTTTCCACAAATGTTTTACAGTGCTCATTTAATTGAATTTTGCTGGTTATTTTTATTTTTATTTGTTTTATTTAATTATTTTATTTATTTATTTATTTATTGAAGTTTAACGCAGTTTAACGTTAGCAGTTTTGTTTATTACAATATTATATATTTTATGCACTTTTAACCACATTGAATCACTAATTAAAAAAAAGAAAATGTTTAGAGATACTGCGGGCCATACTACTTTTTAAGAATAAACATTATTTTGAGTTATATAGAAGGCATTTATTTAGAAATTTCTTTTAAACGATGTAAGGCAAAACTCTAAAACAGATGGATTATAGTAAACACAATTTCTTATAATGTCATTATACGAACTTAATTTTATTTATTTAGTTATGTTTACATAAAAGAAAGCTTTGCTCTTGCCACAGTATACCTGTTTTCTCTTGCTGTTTTTAGATTTTCTATGTGCAAGTTTTTGATCATTGATTTTGCTGCATTTTACTGAGAATGTCATTATTATTTTTTAAGATGACATCGAAATAACGGAAGAGCGCCGGAGCAACTGGATTAATCGAAGTAACATCGATTGGGTAAGCTATTTTCAATGCATTTTCTGAAAAATGTCCTTAAATATAAAGTACAGTAAATTTCCGATTATCCGTCACTCTAACAATTGCCACCCTCCGTTAACCGCCACACCACTTCTATATTTAAAAAAGATCTGAAAAGAACATTGATCTTACATAGCTGTTAGCACACGAGATAAAGGAGTATCTAATGATGTTTGGAGATTTGGACCTTGGTGTTAAACGAAATTTTTTTAAAAATATTTCAGTTAAAAAAGTTACAGACTGGCTTATTTGTAAGAAGAATGATATTATTCATCCACAATTAACAGGGGAGGAAATAATTCAAAATGTTTTGAACACTGTGAATCTAAGGTGGATGAATGTGATGTATCGGGGAATGATGTTTCAAGAGTAATTCATGCAGAAGCGAATAACACTTTGCTTTCTAAGTGCATTAATGAGTGTGAGATGCAAGAGGCGGACGATGCAACACAAGTAATTTTATTACGTAGAACTGGTAATTAAGTTGCAATAAAAGCGCAAGCAAAACGCAAACATAAATGCATAATGGATTAATTTGTATAAGATGGGTTATTAAATATTCAGTAAAATTCTAAATTTCTATAATTGATTAATCTTTTGAAAATAATTATGCCCCTCATTAATTAGAATAATAAAAAAGTATTTAAGCATTATTTTTTATAAACCGACAAACAGAAATGTATTTTTTGGTAACGGTCTTGCACTGTCTTTCAATTATCTGCCATACAGTCGGTCTCACAAGTGACGGATAATTAGACATTTACTGTATTATATAAAAAATCACAAATTGGCAGAGATATGTTGCCGATTGATTCGCATCTTCTGTTGCATCTGAAAAATATTTAAAGTCCTAAATTGAAATTCTTGTATAGAAAGAAAGTTGTAAAAAATTAGATCAAATTTTTATTTTTAGTCAAATAAATAAAGCTTTTATCTTTTATTAATCAAAGTCTATCTAATTTTTTTAACTTCTATTTTCTTAATCTGTAAGTAAAAAAGAGAATTCTTACATTGGTAGAGAAAAATAAATGTCCACTTTAAGATTCTGCCAAAAATCCGTGTTTAAGCGTATGACTTATACTAACGGTTAAATAATTAATTTTACTCTTTCGAAATGCATTTAAATTTTTTAACAGAAAAGAAAAATTTAACAGTCATTAAAATTTTGCATACAATTTTAGGATCATATTCAGAATCTACGGTATATTTTACATTCGGATGACAATCTCCAAGACATTTGATTTAGGGAGTTATGAAGTTGTAAAATTCAAGTCCTAATATCAAATTTCTTTTTAATGATATCGAAAAAAAGTTCGAATGTATGTATTTTTAAGCAAAATTTTAAAACAGGAATGAGTTTTAGTTTTGTATTTCTAGAAATCCTTTTCTGTTAAAAAGTTCATAATTTTCATTCCATATAGTTACGATGAATTACGATTTTTAACATTCATATAAGTTGAGTCTGATTATTTACAGCAAAGTCCCAATTTATTCCTATTCGTTTTATCGTAAAAAAATCATTTTATACGACGTACAGAGTTGTTTACAAGTCCGTTTTTTGATTTTATACACGTTTATTTTTGTTTATTTTTCTTGTGTATTTTAAAAAAGAGCAGAATTTTCCAGTTATGAATAAACACCAATGCAGTTATCAGTGCATTAACAATACAGATATATTTTTACACTCTTCATTTTTCAAACTGTTTGGGCCACAGCTCTTTCCAGACATGTCTCGAAAACGCGAGTCTATCGTGGTAAAAGAAGAATTTGAATTTTTTATAGAACTCGATAGTAACAGGTGCGACAGCAAAAGACTCCATGAATTGCGTTGAAGCATTAAGAACTTATTTTGTTAGCCAGAATACCAACGAAAAAACTTTTCAGGCTCTGGATTCATTGCACAAATCATTAATTACACCCGAACGTCATTCATCACGTCAGACAATTTTTACTTACCCATCATACGTAGTATAGGGTAAATCTTGCAATCGTTTTGAAAATCGAAAAATTTTTTTTGACGGATTTACACGTTTTAGATAGTGGAGATTCCGAAAAACATATTTTTAGAAAAAAAAATTTGCCGTCTGTCTGTCTGTCTGTCTGTCTGTCTGTCTGTAAACGCTCTATCTCCCGAAAAAATTGAGTTAGAGACTTGAAATTTTGTATGTTGTTAGTATGTATGAATGGGACGAACCCTATTTAATATCAGCAACCTCGATTATCCGGAACTATTTTTTTCGGACTCTCGAAAAATTCGTTCTGATGAAAGGTATATAAAAATTTTCGAATTTTTTTGTTCTAAGGAATGGACGTAAAAGGCAATAAAATAACACACATTTTGCATATAAAACGAAGTCGGTCGGATTATTAGTTACCGAGATATTTGTAATCTTGTTTTCCACATTCTTCGATTTTTCATGACCCTGTATTTCATTCAAATTTCAATTCAGAAGTATATTTTAATTGGAAATGAGACGCTTAATCCGACTCAGTTAATTGTTAGTTAATAGAATTATTATTTTTGGAGTTATAAGGATGTTTCTTTTACGCTTTTTGGCAGTTCTTTCTTTTTGGCAGTTGGGTACTACTTGAATAGTTTGGCGTTTTATATAATTTGTCGAAATTGGTACATCAGCAGTTCTTTAACATAGCATTACTATGTATATTAACAATATTTAAATTTTGCTTATGGATTGCAATGCACTGTATAAATAATTTTCACATGTTTTATTTTCATATACATATCCATGATGGGTAAGTATTATGGTGGCCCCCCAACGACTAGTTTTCTGTAATACTAGGTAAAATGATCAATAAATAACTAAACAAAAGTACGTACATTTAAATTGCTCACTTTTGCTGAGATATTTGTAATCCTGTTTTCCACATTCTTCGATTTTTCATGACCCTGTATTTCATTCAAATTTCAATTCAGAGGTATATTTTAATTGGAAATGAGACGCTTAATCCGACACAGTTAATTGTTAGTTAATAGAATTATTATTTTTGGAGTTATAAGGATGTTTCTTTTACGCAGTTCGGTACTACGTGAGTAGTTTGGCGTTTTATATAATTTGTTGAAATTGGTACATCAGCAGTTCTTTAATAGAACATTACTACAGGTATATTAACAATATTTAAATTTTTGTTTATGAATTGCAATGCATTGTATAAATAGTTTTCACATGTTTTATTTTCATATACATATCCATGATGGGTAAGTATTACGGTGGCCCCCAACGACTATGGTAGTCGTGTAAATGATGTTCCACTGTACTTGTATTTATAGACTGGAAAACCGAAAATTTAAAAATAATTTTTAAGATGTTAAATATATTCTTAACTTTTTATAGCAATCATCTAATATTTTTTTTAATTTTGTCTCATAAAAGCTCCAAATTGTGGAACGTCTCATATCCTTTAAATTTGTATTACCCCTTTTAATAATTATGCACTAATAATAAAGGAAATGCCTTTAACTAATATGTATTAAACAAAGCCGAAAAAATTCCAGAAGCTTCCAGACATTTATCAAAAAAGAAAAAAAAATACTAATACAGTAAAACCTCCATAACGGACACTCCCGAATAGCGGACATCTCTATTTAACGGACAATTTTCGAATTCCTACTCCCAAAACCTAAATTTTTGTATGCTTAACCTCTGAATAACGGACATTCCGAATAGCGGACACTATTTACGCCGATAAAGGATGAAAAAAGCATTTTTTTAAGGAGAAAAAGAATGAAAATAGAAGTAAAAAGACCTCTAAATTGATTAGGAAATTTTGTGATCACATATAAATGGGCTGGGGAAAATCTCCCCCCCCCCCCCCACACACATACGTTCAGTGTTGA
Source organism: Maratus speculifer (assembly GCA_964019185.1). Classification (NCBI taxonomy): domain Eukaryota; kingdom Metazoa; phylum Arthropoda; class Arachnida; order Araneae; family Salticidae; genus Maratus; species Maratus speculifer. The sequence continues at coordinate 274,817,523 of OZ025300.1, forward strand.
ATTGAAGGGGTTGCCCAGGAGGGACATCTTCCAGAGCATTGAAATATCCCCCAGGAAAATTTTGAGATTTTATGCTTATAATAGTCAAAAAGAGCAACCCCCCTCCCCGTCCGGAACTCTATAATGTCCAATAATGTCACTTTGAAAAGCAAATTGCATGTAATCGCAAGCAAAAGTTAACTTTTGTAATAGGTTTTTTTCATAAGAATGTAATAAACAATGGCTAAAGATGTGGCTATTTCAGTCCCATTGCTAAAAAAAATAATTTTAATTTCTCATTAATCATATAACAGACGTTTTTAGGACATATAAAAGTCAATTAATGAAATGTTAAGCATTCCTTAGTGGTTTTTGAATTTCTGAGGTTTTCCCAATAGCGGACAATTTCTGCGTTCCCGAGGTGTCCGTTATTTAGAGGTTTTACTGCATTTTGTTTCACTCAATAACTTGACATAGAATTATGAAAGAAAAACATTCCTGGCCGTAAAAGTGTTTAAAATGATCAAATTATTAATTTTAACAAAATTGCAAACTTCTTATTCGAAAACCATCTAAAGTGGTGTATTATTGAATTTCTATTAGAAGTATATTAACCCCTTCGCGAAGGGTTACTTTTACAAAATTTTTAATCCTTTTTCACCAGTTTTTCAAAAGAAAAATTTGTCCCCGCAATGAATAGAGAAAATACTCCGATTAAATAAGTAAAATTTTAGTGGTGGCGATAAACAAGGATGCTTAAGCCTTTTGTGGCACGTATACGTGTCGCTCTTTGCTAAGGGGTTAAATTTTCGTAATGTAAAGTATTCCTAATTCTAAAGAGAATTATGCTTTATTTTAAGTAAATAGTGCAAAATAATTAAGGGAATTACTTTATTAGTAACGTTTACAATTATTTTACCAAACAAAAAAAAAATTTTCTCTTATATATATTTTTAAAAGAATGGTCAAAATTAATATGGAATTTCTGAAATCGGGCAATTTTCTTTATCGGGTGCTATTATTTAAGCAGTGATGCATATTTATTTTTTATTTATTTATTCGATTCTTTCTATATTGTCATTTTGTAGGAAAGTCTCTTTTTAGCTGAAAGCGAACCTTTCATACCGGACGAAAGTGATGAGATGAACATAGATCTTATCCTGGAAGGAACTCTCAAAAACTTAGAGAGTCTGAAACTTCTTCGCAAACCTTGCGACTCTGACCCGTCTGACAGTGAAAGTCCATCAGGTTGGTATATGTATTTTTTTACTGAAATATGTAATTTATTGCAAGACAGTACGTAAGTAATTGATTCGTTTTAATCTTGTCACCATTAGTGGGGATATACCGGATGTCCAGTAAATGACTGACCCATTTTGAATGTAAATAACAAAAAAACTGTTTGAGAAAAAATTGCGCTGCTTGCTGTATTGTTATTAGAATATAAATAAATTTTAAAATATGCACTTTGTTAATGTAATATAATAATACTTAAAATAATATCTCAGTCTCAAGACTGAGGAGGGGAAATATAATACAGATGGTTCAATCACAAATATCATTTTAAATCACTTTCCAACCAACGTACCCTATTTCTGAAGCTGATTCGAGAGTCGATTCAACATATAGATTCAGATTCATCCGAAAATCTCATATTTATGAAAATTAGAGTCATGTCTGTATTCAAATATCCTGTTACTGCCAGCGCGATATTTTCCCCCGAAATTTTAACTATATTAACAAAGTACATGTTTAAAAATTTATTGATTTTCTAATAACAATACCGCAAACCGCGCATTATTATCTCAAACCGTTTATTTGTTATTTAAGTTCAAAATGGGTCAGTTATTTACTGGACACCCGGTACTTACAGCCTGAGAACATTAACTATGAAAAGAATGCTGAAAATGATATAAATTGCAGAACTGTATTATATATTTGGAATGCACAACAGAATGCAACATCACGTAATGTGTGCAATTTTTATTTCGGACTTTATTTAACCCATTTTAGGCCAAGCACAGAAATTTTATAAAATGTAGCATTATTTTTATTGAAATATGCTTAAATTACATACATTAAGACACAAAAAAAGATTCGTGCATGAAAAATAATATTTTATATAAGAAATAATATTTTATATAATAATATAAAATATTATTTCTTATAATGAATAATATGAATATGAATAATATTTTTATGACTTTTGTTTTATTCTTATTTCATATACAGAATTTGCAACTTTAATCTATTTTAAAAACATATAATTCATTTCAATTGAAATAATAATATATTTTTAAAAAGTCAAATTTGTCAAAGGCGTTTCAAATTAAAACTCTAGCGTATTTTGAAAATTTTTTAAGAGAAAGTGTTTACTCCAATTGAATTACTAATATTTTATGGATGTCTTCAAAAGCCTTAAAAAATAGAAGAAAAATAAAATTCTTGAAAAAAGTGTGTCAGAGAGTTAAAAAAAAATATTTATCGAAATGTTTCGTATACGAACCTTTGGCCGAAAGTGGGTTAATAAATATGTATGTTATTGTTTTAGACGTTTTACAATATTTGTAATACACAAGTTTTTCCTCAGAGTAAAATGGCTTTCGATTCAACGCCACACTAATGGAAATGCTTAAAGTCGATTGCACTAAGTTACGATAGATTCAACAAGTATATTTCAAATAATCACGCCATACGTACACTGTTAAGCATCTGTGTGAGGTTACTCTATAAAATTCTTTACAGTCTGGCTTCCTCCAATTTTATAAAGTACTTTAACTCATGTAACTGGTGTCACATTGTAATGTTTCATAATAATATACGTTTAAATTACACCATTTTGTACGTAAAAAAATACTCCATAAAATTGAAAGCAGCAGCTGTCACCAATTTTATGAAATAACGTTATATATATACACTGGTGTCCAAAAGTTAAGCATAATTGGTAATTAAGTTATTATTTTTAAGTAATGAAAGAAATATGAATCGAATGTGCTGAAACTCCAGGTGTGTAAACAAAATAGTACGCGTCACATATTTTCGCGAAGAGTTTTCCCCGAAATCGAACAGGGGACCGTCAACAAATTGAAAAAGAACGAAGATCTTTTGGATAACCCTGTCAAAACAATGTAGCAAAAGCGTTCAAACTACACATTATGATTAATTGGCTTATTGTAATGTACTGTATTAATTTTTACAAGGGTAGCATGTATACTCGTAGAGAAATTAAGGTTTTTATAAAAACAGTCCTATATGTTTTTTGCTTATAATTTGCAGAGTTCCAGAAAATGTTCTTTTCTGGAAATATTACAAACATCATTGTACATAATACCCTGTCATCAGAATTTAAAAATAATAAAAATTGTATGAAAAAAGAGTATGTTTAGTAAATAATTTTTCATTGCGCATGCGTCAACGATATCAAAATGTCATTTGCATATTGTGTTAGCAGAATTTATAGAGCAACTTCTGTAAAAGTTTCAAAAACATAGCTTGAAAATTCTGAAAATGGGAGCCTATAAAATCAACTCAAAATCCTTTATTCCCTAAATAAAGCAAAAAAAACAGGGGTTTTACCTAAATATAGTTGTACGTGCAATATTGTGTAGGCATTAAACAATGGAATATGGATACAGCCCGTCATCTTTTTGCTTTATTTAGGGAATAAAGGATTTTGAGTTGATACTATAGGCTCCCATTTTCAGAATTTTCAAGCTATGTTTTTGAAACTTTTACAGAAGTTGCTCTATACATTTAGCTAACACAATATGCAAATGACATTTTGATATTGTTGACGCATGCGCAATGAAAAATTATTTACTAAACATACTCATTTTTCATACAATTTTTATTATTTTTAAATTCTGATGACAGGGTATTGTGTACAATGATGTTTGTCATATTTTCAGAACATTATTTTATAATAAGAACTCTGCAATTTATAAGCAAAAAACTAGGAAAAATTTAGAACTGTTTTTATAAAAACCTTAATTTCTCTACGAGTATACATGCTATCATTGTAAAAATTAACACAGTACATTACAATAAGCCAATTAATCATAATGTGCAGTTTGAACGCTTTTGCTACATTAGTTTTGACAGGGTTATCCAAAAGATCTGCGTCCTTTTTCAATTTGTAGACTCTCCCCTGTTCGATTTCGGGGAAAACTCTTCGCGAAAATATGTGACGCGCACTATTTTGTTTACACACCTGGAGTTTCAGCACATTCCGATTCATATTTCTTTCATTACTTAAAAATAATTACTTAATTACCAATTATGCTTAACTTTTGGACACCACTGTATATATATACAGGGTGTTTCACTACCAGAGCGACAAACTTTGAGAGATGATAGTACACATGAAGACAAACATTATTAAATGGGATACCATGGGGCGCAAACGTCTTCTGTAGGAGTTAGGGGCCATTAAAGTTTAGGGTCCAAAACTTCAAGCGATGATAGAAAACAGAAAAAAGGGTCGATTCGTTTGCGGTTTTCACTAAAAGCATTCTTTATATTACGATTTCTTTAGAAAAAATTTTAAAGGTTACTTTCAAAAATTATCGATAGAGGGCGCTTTAGACTTTAAAGTAACGAACAACTACTTTTTACCGTTATTTTCTGCATGGGGTTGAAATTTTTCCAAAGTTTAGACTTTATCTTAAATTTTCAGTCCAAAATCGAAAACATTGGGGTCGGGTAACTAGCGAAAATTGAATTGTGAACAGAGGGGGAGATTTTAAACGCTCATAAACATTGGACAAACTGATCGATTTTGTTGCAGTTTGCATGAAAGTCATTTGCTTAGTAACTATTTTATTTAAAAAGACGTACAGCTTTAATGTCCTCATTTTTTGATAGATGGCGCTTCCGACACATCTCCGACATTTCAATAGCATTACTCTTGGGTGTTTTACTGTCAGACCAACTTACTTCCAGGAAGTGTTAGGGGTACAAAGAAGATTCGAATCACATAGGAATGTAACGTTAGAAATGCCTTTTTTACGAGTTATGGTTAAAGGAAGCAGAGAAGATAGCAACAGAAACAACTGAGAATGAGCAACACGTTAATGTGACAGAAAATAGTTTATTTAAAGGTTTTACTACAAAAGATGTCCGAAATTAGGACCAGAAGTAGTCCGGCAAGTTTGACAGCGACGGTAGATGGCGCTGCGGTTTCCTTGCAGTAGATGGCGTTAAACGGTAATGCGTGTGAGCAGCGATCAATTTGAAGTGATCATTCGCGAACCGGCTCCAAAGGTAGCAGAATGAAGTATTTGAAAGATGAACAGCCCGATGGGGCTCCTCTACATTGTAAAAATGCCATTTGCCGACACTTCAAAGTAACATCTGAGAAACGGTGGATAAGTCGTGGTGGCCTGCCAGATCGCCAGAGCATTCATGTATCGCCTTCTTCTGCTGGGGTCAAATGGAAAGTTGGGTGCATGAGACTCTCGCACCATCAGTGAAAGGCCTCGCATCTGGTATTTCTGTAGCTTGCCAGAAAGCTATCAGAGATGCCAGGAATCTTTCAAAGCATGACGAATCCCATGCTATGCCGATGTCAAGCATGCCGAACTACTTCTGGTCGTAATTTCAAACACCTACTGTTGTAAAACATTTAAATAAATTGCTTTCTGTCAGATTAATGTGTTGCTCTTTTTCTGATCTTTCTATTGCCTTTTTTCTCTGCTTCCTTTAACCGTAACTCGCAAAAAATTCATTTTCAGCGTTACATTCCTATGTAATTCCGAATCGTCTTTGCACCCCTAACACCTCCTGGAAGTATGTTGGTTTGGTAGTAAAATACCCAGGAGTAATGCTATTGAAATGTCGGAGATGTGTCGGAAGCGCCCTCTATTAAAAAAATCAGGACACCAAAGGTGTACGTCGTTTTGAATAAAATAATTGCCAAGGGAATGATCTACACGCAAGCCGCAATAAAATCGCTTTGTTTGTCCAATATTTATGAGCGTTTAAAATCTCCCCCTCTGTTTACAGTTAAATTTTCGCTAGTTACATGATCTGAATGTTTCCGATTTTAAACTTAAAATTTAAGTTAAATTCTAAACTTTAGAATAATTTCCACCCCATGTCAAAAATAACGGTAAAAAGTAGTTGTTCGTTACTCTAAAGTCTAAAGCGCCCTCTATCGATAATTTATGAAAGCAACCTTTAAATTTTTTTCTAATAAAATCGTAATAGAAAGAATGATTTTAGTTAAAACCGCAAACGAATCGACTCTTTTTTCCGCTTTCTATCATCGTTTGAAGTTTTGGACCTTAAATTTTAATGGCCCCTAGCTCCTACAGAAGACGTATGCGCCCCATGGTTTCCTATTTAATAATGTTTGTCTTCATGTGTACTATCATCCCTTAAAGTTTGTCGGTCTGTTAGCGAAACACCCTGTATATATATATATATATATATATATATATATATATATATATATATATATATATACACTGTTAAAAATATCCCTGTAAAATTACGGGCAGAGACCGGCAGCAGAGATTCCAGCCATACACCGTAAAAAAAAATTCCATGCCCATCATATTATGCAGCCCGTAATTTTACGGGGCTAAGTAATACGGCATTAACTGTATAATTATGGTCCTTAAATGTTATTTTATGGTTTGCCTTTTTACGGTCAAGGCGTAAAAAATACTGTAAATTAGCAGTGCGTGATCGTATATGTTTAACCATAATCTTACGGTCCATGAATGTAATTTTATGGTCTGTGCTATTACGGTTAGGGCGTAAAAAAGACCAATTTAACAGTGAGTGATCGTATATGTTTAACCATAATCTTACGGTCTTGGCACATAATTTGATGATATGTTAGCATGCATTTAATGGACTGGCCATATATTTACAAAAAAGATAATATTCTTGGTAAAAGCAGCATGACTTTACAGCAGGAAATTTCACATGAAAATGAACTTGCATAATAAGAGTTCAACCAAATATTTTAAAATATTGGAGGAATGTTATAATAGAAGTTCATTTACACTTTATAAAAGCCTTCGTGCATTTTTTTTTTAAACAATATATAATTGGGCAGTTTAACAGTAAAATATAAAAGTCATTCATTGTGAATTTATAGATTTAATTTTTATTTAATTTTAAATTTAAAGCAATGTAGTTTGATAAACTTGTCAGACATGGTTATTATGAAAAAGAAGCAAGGGATAACTTACATTTCTGTAACAACTTAAAGGTGCATAATTTTAAAATACTGCACACTACTGTTCAAAATATACTGTGTTCTCAACACAAGTGAACATTTATTCATGGATATTTTGTATTTCAGGCATCCAGCTAAAATGTTCGTATCAAAAGTTCATAAGAAGCATACACTTCTAATAATCCAAGAGCTGACAGTTCAAAAACATTATCGGGCACAAGAAAAAAATCCTTTATTTTATCGAAGAGAAGTACTGTTGAAAATATGACCCTTTTAATGCATCGTCACTCCACCACTTTTATAGAAAACTATTACTTAACCATATTATGGCACATTCTCATGGATCAAAATATATTCTATAAAAGTGGGGGAGTGACGATGCAGCAAAAAAGGTCAAATGTTTAGCAGTTTAATAGGGGAATGGAATGATCCATGTCTGTCGGAATTGAAAAGGTGCATAAGCTAAAAATTAATATTAGAGGTTTACTCAAAGGTTTAGCATTGGGTTTGCCGTATGAAAACATGGAAAACTGGGAGCAAGAAATACAATAATAAATCTACGAATGAGCCACTAGTGGCATTAATTTTTGGCTTATGCACCTCCTATTTCCAGCAGGCATGGATCATTCCATTCCCCTATTATCATTCTTCCATAAAATAAAGGTTTTTTTTTCTTGTGCTCGATAACATAGGTTTTACTGCTGTCGGCTCTTGGACTATAAAATACACAAGAGTTGTTGAAAACATTTTCCGGTTATTAAGCAAAGAGTCATTCAATTAACCCAATATAACAATAATGAATGGAAAATAAGCATATCAAAATCAGAAATGATTCACTTAGTGTTTTCAAAATGAGTTATTTCCCATAATCAACAGACATGTAGTCAAATGTTACTTTGTATTTTATTTTGAACATAATAAAAATCTAAAAAACAGCCCTTTCAATACATTAACGTTGTGGAAAAAGCTTCATTGCAAAAACTTAATTTTACACATCGATTAGAATATTTTCATTAATACTGTGAATATTGATTCTGAGAAAAGTATGCCTAATTTTTAGAATCAAAACAATTTCAAATGTATTTCAAGCTATTTAGAAAACTTAAAAAGAAATTTGAAATAATAAAACAAATCTTTATGATAGTTTGCAGTTCTATATAGCATAAATCTGAGATATTTCTAAAATATAAATTTATTCTTGTTTTATGGGTGTTTTAGGGATTTTGTAATTACTGTTAATTCAACAGTAAATAATACTGTTTGTTATGAGTCAATTTTAAATTTCAAAAAGTTTCAAAATTGACCAAGCTCACTTGAAAATAAATAATGTAGCATTCAATTTAAATTCAGATTTTTTTTTTTTTTTTAACCAAACGTTAGCAAATTTCCTGAAATTTCATTAAAAAAAATTAAGCATCTACATACTTCTAACATGATTAAAATAAAATGCAATGTGCTACATTTTATAATAATACAAATGATATTAAATATTTCTTTTGTTCAATTGTAACCTTAATTTGATGTTGGCTATACTATGCAAGTAAGATATTGCAAAGTATTTTAAACATTTCATTAAAAAAAGTACAATAGTTTTTTTAAGGGACAAAAATTGTTCACCATCAATAAAAGTGACAAATTATTATACTATTATCAAAATTATCAAAATCATTAGACATAAATGCTTCAATTAAAATATACTTTAATACAGTCAGTTATTTGCAATAAGTTATCAATGCGTGCTTATAATATATATATATATATTGGTGTCTATGTGTCATTTAGTAAAATTAGACAACAATTACCAATTCATATTTGGGAAGCCAATACTGCAGTTAAAAATCCCCATTTCTTTTCCTAAATGAATTCCCTTACCTTGCATCACATCATTTTGTTAATATTATACTATCATAATGCAGTTTTGAAGTAGATTGACTGGCCATTTGACCAGTAAAAATTAGTTGCATTTTCTCTGACATTTTCCTACCTTATTATAAATTCTATAACTTTTAGTACCTTTCATATTAATTGCCCATTTTTTTTAAATTTATGCTGAATTCTCTGACTTTAGGAACTGAAATTGGAACTTAAGATTAAATGAATAATCTGCTTACAATAACTACAAAAATTTAACAATAAACATAAATTTTATTTTTATGAATTTACAATTAACAACTGAATACATATAAAAACAAGTCACTTAATAAATCATCACACATATAACATTTTCATGAGATCTGGCTTTTCGATCCATTTTCTGGATTGATTCCAAAGAAAGCCCTATTAAAAATACAAAACATACATATTAAAAATAATTATGCAAGTACAAAAAAGTAATTTTGATCTAACACATAATTAAATCAGTAAGATTTAAACATTTTCTATTAATATGACATCTTGAATTAGATTTCTTCCCTGTTTAATGTTTCAATATATTTTATTATATATTAGAATGGCTTAAGGCCCCACATTACGCACAGAAAAAGACCCGGATGATAATGTAAAGTCTATGGGAGCGTTCTTTTCAAGTATCTCGCTCAAATTTTAATATTTATACATGATTTTTTTGCATGAGATAGCTGAGTACGATCCAAAACTGCCCTAGTTTTTACTTTTTCGATTTTGATTTTATATTTTTTATATTACGATAGTTTCAATTTCAGAACCGGTTTCGAAAGTTAAAGTAATTAAAAAAAAATCAAACTAAAACTGAAAAAGTAAAAACTAGGTCAGTTGTGGATCGTCATCAGCTATCTTGTGCAAAGAAATCATGTAAGAATATTAAAATTTGAGCAAAATATTTGAAAAAAAAAAAAAAAAAAAAAAAAAACACCCCCATAGACTTTACATTATCATCCGGGTCTTTTTCTGTGCCTAATGTCGAGCCTTAATATGGTGAAATGTTTCACATGAACATTTCTCATTATTAATCCATTCTTAATGTGTATTTGAAAAATATTTTTTCATAGTCTGACTTAATCATCCCTTTATGAATTTTTAAATAATTAAAGAAATGATGAACAGTAGTACCTTGCATTTTTATCAACATCTGTTAATTTTTTTCACTATTAATAACCACGTGTTCAAAAATTAATACTTTACTGTTTTCACAAGCTTGTTCCTTTATTGATAATAGAAACTCATTTATATATTTTCAAGAACACAAAAAACTTATAAATAAAATTTTATTCTTTAACTTTTTGTGAAACTATAAATTTTTTATGGGGAAATACATATGTATAATTTAAAAAATATTAAAAAAATTTAGTGTTCTGGGAATTTCAAATATGCATAAATTTAAAAAATTCCACTTTGTAAATATTTTCTGATGTTTACAAATAAAAAGGTACCAAAAAAAAAAAAAAAAAAAAAAAATCTGTACCTTCTCTTTGTAAAACATCAAACAATATTTACAATTTTTTAAAAATCACAGATTTGAAAAGGCCAAAACAATTAAAATACAAAAAAATTAAAATCCAGTGTATATAATCAAATGTAGAATCATGCATCTTAAAAAAGCATGTTCAAAGTTTCTTCACAAGCTTCCTTTTATAAATTAAGACTATTCTTATAGAAGCTCTAGTTCACACATTTTTAAATTTATTCAATGTTAAATATGTGTAAAATCTACTTTCTCTCTAAATGGAATAGCTAATTATTCCAAAATAAATTATATGAATAAGCTGTATATATATACATATTTTCATGCCAAATTCAAATAACTTTCTATCATGCACTTGGTCATAGTTGCAAAATAAAATTTTATTTTTTTATAGTGAAGACAGAGCTTAAAAAGATAAATAGCTTGATAAAAAATTATGACATAAAAATATATTTAATTCTACCAAAAAAAAAAAAAAAAAAAAAAAAAAAAAAAAAAAAAAAAAGGTCCAGTTGAATGCATATTATAGTACAATCTTTAAATTCGACACTTCAAAAATTCAGTATCTTAGGAAATCTGCGTGCATTTCAAAATATAAACACTGAAATCGGCAATTAAAAAGTATTCTTCCAAAAAGTAGTTAATGAAAATAAAATCATTTTTAACACAAACTGATAGGAAAACAGAGCAAAACTTCATTATTTAGACAAATAATTTACTGCCCATAACCAAATATGAATTCCAATATTTTTGAACAGCCCTATATTTGATCTCTCTGTTGATATGCATACTATATAATGAGGAAATTTAATTTAGCAAGAAATTGTCTAACAGGTTAAAATTTCTCTTCAGCAATTTATACTAATAGATGGAAAAGATACTTGAATACTTTTGTTCAACCATGTAGTTTACTTAGTACCTTTATTACACACCATATTTAGCTAAAATTTAATCCAAACTAAAACACTCCTAAAAGTACTAAAATAACCCTTTTCAGAAATTATTATCCATAAGCAACCATGTATCAAATTATTTGCATGACCTTGTATATATTTACCTATTTTCTAGAAAAAATTTCTGGGTAAACTGATTATTTTTAATGTAAAAATGCATAACTTATTTTAAAAACACCTTTAAATAATTCACGCTCACATTCAGTAAGCTTTATGAGCTATTTTGTATAGCCCTGTATATCAAATATAGCATTTATACACACCATATAATATGGATAAATTTAGTTTAACTTAAAAGCGCATATCATAAAAGATAAATGCATTTCATCCATCCATCAGCCATTTAACCCTTTCCGGCGCGGTGTCCCTTAAAAAGGACACCTAATTTTAATTTTACTGGCACCAAGAATATTTAATTAAAATTTTCCTTTGATAAAATGCCTGAAAATAAGCAAGTTCGTATTCTCTAATAAATTCGTTTATAAATTCTGGTGGCAGATAATTATTTCAATTAAACTTACTCCGCGCCGGAAAGGGTTAAATAAGATACAGAATACTTCGGATAGAATATTCTATTTTAAAATGTTATGTATGTCTTTCTAAATGCCATGCACTTTGTATTATGCATGAAATAACTTATATTAAGCCTCAGTAAGATATATAAATTTTATTATACATGAAATAGTTCAATATAATAAAAATATGTCACATACAATTCCTCTCCCCTTTACCCATTATGTAATGGAATTGTTTTGGGCGGCCCTGTAAATGAATAACTATTTTCACCGCACATTTAACATAATGCATATTTTAGTGCACTTTATAAATGATAAATTTTAATGTTTGACAGGGTGTAACATACTTAAAATTTATTTGAAACATTTTTTCCCCATCAGACAATGTAGAGGAAAACTTTTGACTGTGAATGTAAATAAACAAATCATGCTAGAAACTTCATTTAAAAATAGTAGGGGTGCACAACCTTTTCAAGAGACGGGCCACTTACAAATATGAAAGGTCGTCGAGGGCCACAACAATAACATGGAGATATTTCGATGAGGTTATCTGTGGCCTATAATCTGATAAATATGGTTTCAGAGGAAAGTGGGGAAGTTATTCCTTTAAGTTCATTAACCCAATCAAAAATTCCAATTCAATCTGTAAGGATGTATCAGCAGTTTTCATGTTTGTATATATAACACATACAGCAAGGATTATTTTCTAGATGTAATGGTATTCCTCGGTTTTATTCAGGAGAGTAAATTTTGTTTTATTAAAATTGCTAAAAAAAAAACAAAAGTGGTTGGTGCCGAAAAAAATGTGAATTTTATCAATGAAGGAGATGGAAGTAGATGATCAACGAAGTTCCGATTTTTCTGCACCTGATCAACGAAATTTGCAATTTATTGACGCTTGATTGACCAAATTTGCACTTTTTACGAAATCGATCAATCTAACTTTTACGAAACTCATCGACGATATTCACAAATTTTACAAAGCCGATCGATGAAAATCTCGATTTTTACAAACCTGATCGATGAAATTGTTTGCAAATTTTCCTCACATGCTCAATAAAATTTGCAATCTTCTCACTCTTGATCGACGTAATTTGAGATTTTTTTCCTTGCCTGATCAACAAAATTCTCGATTTTTACAAAGCCAATCAATGAAATTCACGAAGTTTAGAAATCTGATTGACAAAATTCATGATTTCTAATTGCATGATTGACGAAATTCACGCTTTTTTCAAGCTTGTCAACAAAATTGACGATTTTCTGAGTCTGGTCGAAAAAACTCGTGATTTTTCTGACTCTGATGGACGAAACTCGCGATTTTTCCGACATTGATGGACGTAATTCACCATTTTCTGAATCCAATCAAAAAAAATTTTAGATTTTTATGAAGCTAATAGAGAAAAATCATGATTTTTATGAAAAACATCGAGAAAATTTTCGATTTTTCTGCCCCCGATCAACAAAATTTGCGATTTTTACTAAGCCGATCGCTGAAATCTGCGATTTTTGTATAACTGATCGACGAAATTCATGATTCTTCCTTGCAAGACCGATAAAATTCACATTCCTTCAGATTCCTTCAGGACCAGATTGATGAAATGCATGATTTTTCTGTACCTTATCAACAAAATTCGCTATTTTTATGAGCCTTATCGACTAAATTTATGATTATTATAAATCCGATTGACAAAATTTGAGAATTTTACGAAAGTCATCGATGAAATTCTCAGTTTCTACAAAGTCGATTGGGGAAATTCGCGATTTTATTTGAGCCTGATTGACAAAATTTGATATTCCTCTGTCTGACCAACGAAATCGGCAATTTTTCGTGACCCCGTTGACTAAAAATAGTGATTTTTCCATGTCCGATCGTCGACATTTACGTTTTTTCGGCGATAATTGACGAAATAAGTATTTTTCCACGCCCAAGCAACTAAATTTGCAACCTTGAACTAATTTTGATGAATTCTGCCATTTTTTATGCAACAAGATGGAAGTCATGAATTTTTTCTCTTGATAAATCGAAACTCACGATTGTTTCGCAGCCGATGTAGAAATCAGGGTTCGTGATTTTTTTGATTTTTTTAATAAAAATTAAAACAATCGGATTTTTTTGATTTAAATCGGATTTTTTTAATTTAAATCAGATTTTTTTTATTTTTTTAAAAATTGCCACACATTATTATTATTTTATGACTTTTTGTTTAATTTAAATAATATAAAGTTTACATACATAGATATGCATGTTATAAGTATTATCTATTACTAATATTACACAATTTACATAAATGATTCATATTATTTCAAGGTAAAATTTTAGGCTATGAAAAAAATCTTGATTACACAAAATGCATGAAAAACTACAAATCAGATGTAAAAAATTAATTCAACCTTCAATATTTTAATTAAAATAAAAAACATCTGCAACACATAAAAAATTTAAACAAAATTGGAAGTTTTTAACTTTTTTTTTTTTTTTTTTTTTTTTTTGCTGCCATCAAAATACTTAAGGCCAGAGGACACAAATTGAGATGTCATCACTATCGACTGACTTCTCAGTAGTGTTGGAATTTACACAAGAAAATTTTGAATAGCAATTTTATTTTACTTGTGGAATATTTATCATCTTATAAAACAATAACTATTTAAACTCACTAATAAGAACTTGGAATCCCTAAATAAAAATTCAGCCAGAGAAGGAATGCTACAGTGTTGCCGCATCTGGATATTTTTTTTATTGGGGGATTACAAATTCTCATGTGTATGTTTAAGTTTAAGAAGTAATTAATCATAAGTTAATCAGTATGTTCAGTGTTTTATACGATGATTGATATTCCATAAATAAAATAAAAGTAAATTGTTATTCAAAATTTTCTAGTGTGAATTCCAACATAATTGAGAAGTAAGTCAATTAGTGAATACCTCACAATTTGTGTCCTCTGGTCTTGAGCATTTCGATGAGAGCGGTTTAACAGTTTTACCTGTTGATTTCTAATTTCTGAAAGTATCAAACCAAAGGCAAAAAACATTTGTTCGATTGAAGCAGATAAATCTATTGCAGTAAAAAGCTAGTTGATCATTAATTCTCTTTTTAGTATGAGCTTTTTCGATAACTGTAACAAAAATACCTTCCACCATTCTAAAAGGCTGAAATCAATTATATTAAATTAAATAAATAATTCAATTGCTGATTCAGATTTTGCTCAAATCCTTATATAGCAGGCTTCACCAAAGTACAGCACATAAAGTCATACAATTTTATTTTACCTCAACTTGCAAAAGTTTTTCTAAATACTAATGTGTAAATATTCAAATATTTAGTATATTTCTGTTTAGATTTCTTAACCGTTGCAAGATTATTTTATAATTTGATTCAAATGAAATTTGAAAGTATTTTTTTTTCTAAACTTTACATTTATTTTACTTTTTTACTAAGCTTAAGCTTTATCTTTCTGAAAGTTGTTTGATTATATATGGTATATAAAACTAAATTATATTAAAGCACATTATTATGTTTGTTTTATCTGAAATTTATTAAAAAATAACTTAAAAGAAAAACTGATTTAAATCAATCATTTTTTAAAAAAAATCAGTTGATTTAAATCGTGATTTAAATCATGATTAAAATCAAGCCGATTTAAATCAACGAACCCTGGTAGAAATTTTTAATTTTTCTTTACATCATCGCATTGCATTTTCTCCATGCCTTATCAACTAAATTTGCAATGTTCTTGTCCCCGATCGACAAAATTCATGACTTTTTTTGAGCCGGTTCAACGAAATTTGCGTATTTCTCACGCGATAATCCGAGAAAAGAAAACATGAGATTTTTCCGCAGCCGATAAATTTAATGCAGGTTATTACCTATGCTGACGATTTTTTCTTACTCGATCAATTGAATGTGCGACTTTTCGCGTTCAATCCGCGATCGGCAAAATTCGCGGTTTTTCAGTGCCTGATCGACAAAACTTGCAATTTTTTTTCGTGCCTGACGACGAAATATGCTATTTTTTCCGAGCCTTATGGACAAAATCAGCAATTTTTACGAGCCTCATCAACGAAATTCGCTATTTTTCCGCAATTGATCAATGAAATTGATGATTTTTCTGTGCTCAATCACCAAAACTTGAGATTCTTGAGTGACTGACGAAATTTTGTATTTTACCGCGGCAATTTAACGAAATTTAGGATTTTTTTCTGCGACCTATGCACAAAAATTGCAATTCTTTCCAGTTGTAAATTGATGAAGTTCGCGGGTCACACGTTAACCCATCGAGGGCCAATTTTGGCCTGCGGGCCACATGTTGTGCATCCCTAAAAATAAGGTTAGTCTTAGTACTAGGGTAAACATTAATAAATTTTTAAAAATTTCAGGATAATATGAACATATTTATCAGAGTTAGAGCGAGGAAATTTTGGACAGACAAACCAAAGTCACAAAAAATTTTCAATTTTGTTCGAAAGTGTTAAAAAGAAGTTGGAAAAAAAAAACAATCAAAATTTACAAAACTCTAAAACTTGCAAAATTCTAAAATCTGCACAATCTTTGGCCCCAAGCTATGCACATTTTTGATACTCCATTTAATTTTGTTCTTTAGAGAATGGAAATTAACAAAAAATGCTAATCGGATATTTTAAGCGTGTAGCCTATAAATAAAAATGTATACTATGTATTAGGAATGGTGCTGTGGCTCTTGAACTTTGTTAAAAATCTTTGAAAAATCTCAAATTTTGTTGATCAGCTCCTCCTACCCTTTCTATTCATAAAAGTTAACTTTTTTTTTTTTTTTTTTTTTTTTTTTACACTAGCCACTTTTATGCTTATGTTGTTTTAGTAAACAAAGTCACAATATTATCATTCCTTCTAAATAAATCTTGCTGTATCACTGTTATATGTACAAGTGTAAACTGTTGATATATCTTTGCCAACTGAATTGAATTTGTTGATTGGATAGAACCAAGGGCACCCTCCCCACACACACACACCAATCTGAAAGCACATTTTAAAAAATATCATTATAGGTTAAAGATTACCTCCCAGAGATAGAATTTTCAGGTTGTTACTGATGTGGCCTTCGAACACCCAGAAATTTTTGAAAGAGGCCTTTCTCTTAAAAAGGTTGTGCAATCCTACAATGTATGTATACACATGCATACATACACATGATACATAATACAATTTTAAAATAATGGACTTTATAAATAAAATTTAAACATAAGTTACCTTTGCGTAAATTCTAATGTGGCAGGACAACCCCTTGAGTACTCCAATCCAAATACAAAAAGTGTTGACTCTTTTCCCATTCGTAAATTCTGGTATAGCAACACTATTTTATACAATTTCTTTTATTTTGATAAGGATCACCTGAAACAAAAAAAATTAAATTTTAAACATGAATTATATGCGAGACAAAGTTGTTAAACAAGTAAAATATACTGATTTTGCACCGAGTCTTACTACTTTGGTCAAGTACGGATACCAAATACTTGTGTGTAAGAAAGAATAACAAATTTGCACATGAAGTTAGCTTAGGTTAACTGCCACATGTGTGTATATACACCAGGGCTGGCAAGTTTCTGCCGGGATGGTTTAAACCAGCGGTTATAACCGGTAAAAACTGGCATGGCAGAAACTAAGAACTTTAACCTGTAGTGATTCATAATTCACACATGTATTTAATGTATAAAGAATTTAGTTAAAATAAAAATTATGAATGTTATTTAAAGTAGCAAAAAGTTTCAAAAGGATCATATAAGTACATAACATCATAACATATATATAATTCTGAGAAAGGAGCTTATTTTTCTAAGGGGTTATTGTATACAGCACAAAATTTAGATGAATATCAAAAAGCAATTTTCTTTCTCTTTCTTTATGCTCAAATGTCAATTTTGATCCCATATACTTACGATGAATTGAATAAGCTAATTAAATGAGATTTGAATCTTGCATTTGTGTGTTTCCATAACATTTCCATCATTGAATAAATTTTATGAGCAGCTGCAACAGAACACTCATGTTTTTTAGCTTTATTTAAAGCAACAACAATAGATTTTAACAGTTGCAACAAGTATTTAACTCTTTATAAATCATGATATTTATTTATAATTTTAACAACTGCTATATCCTTAATATCATTTTCATGATTTTCAATTATCTGCAAATAACATGGATCATTCTTCTTGAAAGATTCAGAACTATTAAATTCTAATACTAATTAATATATTTTTAAAATTAAAACTTTTCCCAATATTTTATTTATTATTTATCCCGAATAAATTATATATTAGCATCTTAATATCACTAAAAAAATCTCAGATTATGTCATAAAATGAGTTTATGCCAGTTTCTGCCAGTTACAACCACTTTTTGCCACTGGCATGGCAGAAACCATTTTCTGCCGGCTAAAAGCCATCCCTGATATACACAATACATAATTTACATCTGGTTAATAAGGTGAGATGTGGGAAAGTGGGCCCATGGGGTAAAGTGATGTTACATTGAAAAACACATTTTTTCTTTTTAAATTAAGATATTTAGTCAATTTCTTTTTAGTGACATATGTACAGATTGTCATACACATTTTTACTGTATTTTTAGAAACTAGCAACAAGTTTCATGTTTACAATTTACCTTGTTTATTCTCTGTGTTAACTTGATAAATGACAGATGTTCTATACTTTATAATAAATGACAATGACATAATGAAATAACTACAGAGTCAAAATGATGAGGTTTTAATCATTGAAACTGTTGAAAGAAATGAACATACAAAAAAAAAAAAAAAAAAAAAAAAAAAAAAAAAAAAAAAATCATTCAAGCAAATATAAAAAAGAATGTAAAAAATGCAGAATAACCTGATGTTGCTAATTGTAGCATTTTCAAATACATGAAGAATGACAAGACCTTTTAGACCAAGATTTAACAATATAAAATGCTAAATGTAAGTTCCTAACATGATGCAAATATGTATTTTTGCCAGAGTTGATTAAAATAGAAAAAAAAAGGGGGGGGGAGGGAGCCTTTTTTCCAAAATACACAAATAAAACATTTATTTTTCTTTCTTTAAACCGGGTTATTTTTTTCTTTTTTTCCTTAATTATCATATTCTATTACATATTTACTATGCATGTTTGTGTATAAAAATAAACGTTATTGGATATCATATATGTATTCTAACTTCATCATTTCAAAATATTCAAATTAAATAATTACAATTGGTTATGTAGATAATTGAAATCATTTGCTAAATATTTTTAGTAACAGTAGTAGTATAGTGTTCAAAGAATAAAATGTTCTATACAGTGATTCATAGCTATCTTGAAAATGTTATCCAGCATCTTTTGATTAGTAAAAGATTTATTTAAAAAAATGTGTTCTTAGTGGGGAATATAGATAAAAAACAATTTATTAAAGTTACTTTTAAATATGCGATTCATGGTTTACATAATATGATCTCAGATGTAAAAATACAGATTTTTGCATTGATCTATTTGTATTATAATACAAATAGATCAATGCAAAAATCTGTATTTTTGCATTGATTCATTGACATAAATGTCAATGAAAATTACTTGCATCTTAAATTAATTAATAAAAGTATAAGATTTTTGTATTTAATACATGCTTTCTAGAAATAAAGAATTCCCGTTGTCTTCATGACTTAAAAAACAAAGCAAAAAAAAAAAAAAAAAACACCCAAAATATCTAACCACTTTTGATTACAATATTTTCCTCTATCAAAGAAAGTAAAAATAGCGATTACATATCCTTCTATAGTAAAAAAAAACTAGCCTTAAAAGGAATGACTCCTGGAATGATGCTGATGTGGAAGATTTCCGGAACTAACGAATCCGGGTTGTCCACTCCTTCCATGAGTCGAATAGACCAATCAGGAAAGGGCTCCGTCTATGCATCGCCGTATGGGTTACCATAAAGAGAGGAAAGGTTACCATCGCCAACAATCGCCAAATTTGGCGACCAAAATTAATTGTCAAAAGTGACGCCAACTTGGCGATAACTGTAATATTTCGCCAAATTTTTAATTTCTTTACAACACCAGTCGTTTAATACATCATTTGAGAGGTTTGCAATTGCTTATTCATATAATGGATGTCTTGTGTGTTATCCCCCACACTCTGCTCTCCCCAGGGGGGACGCATTTTTAATTTCTTTGCAACACCAGTCGTGTTACACAAGATTTGAAAGGTCTGCAACTGCTTATTCATATTATGGATATCTTGTGTGTAACCCCCCCTCTGCCCTCAGAGGGGGCGCATTTTGTAATTTCTTTACAACACCAATTATGTGACACATCCTTTGAAAGGTCTGCAACTGTTTATTTACTTTATGGATGTCTTGTGTGTCACCCCCACTCTGCCCCCCAGGGGGGCACATTTTTAATTTCTTTACAACACCAGTCGTGTGACATATCATTTGAAAGGTCTGCAACTGCTTATTCATACCATGGGGAATTGGCGAGCGCAGCAAGCAGGGATAGCCAATAATTTGGAATCGCGAAGCGATTACGCGGGGGGTTGGCGAGCATAGCGAGCAGGGGGGCGGGGCCCCCCTAGTATGACTATAAAAAAATTATGTAAGCAACGTAATATTCAAATTTAAACATTAGGTAACAGAAATGAAACCCCACACTCACCAAAAGAAGCAATACATGGAGATAAAGGTATATTTTCATCTCCCAGAACTTCTTCCAAACTTACTTCCTCCTGTAAAAATGAAATTGCAAAAACATGAGGGTTAAAAAGCAGAAAATTGTAAAATCCTTCTATAGTAAAAAAAAACTAGCTTTAAAAGGAATGACTCCTGGAATGATGCTGATGTGGAAGATTTCCGGAACTAACGAATCCGGGTTGTCCACTCCTTCCATGAGTCGAATAGACCAATCAGGAAAGGGCTCCGTCTATGCATCGCCATATGGGTTACCATAAAGAGAGGAAAGGTTATCATCGCCAACAATCGCCAAGTTTGTCGACAACTTGGCGATATATCGCCAAATTTGGCGACCAAAATTAGTTGTCAAAAGTGACGCCAACTTGGCGATAACTGTAATATTTCGCCAAATTTTTAATTTCTTTACAACACCAGTCGTTTGATACATCATTTGAGAGGTTTGCAACTGCTGATTCATGTAATGGATGTCTTGTGTGTTATCATCCATTCTGCTCCCCAGAGGGGGACACATTTTTAATTTCTTTACAATACCAGTCGTGTTACACAAGATTTGAAAGGTCTGCAACTGCTTATTCATATTATGGATGTGTTGTGTGTTATCCCCCACTCTGCCCCCACAGGGGGGCACATTTTTA
This sequence comes from Maratus speculifer, assembly GCA_964019185.1. Lineage (NCBI taxonomy): Eukaryota > Metazoa > Arthropoda > Arachnida > Araneae > Salticidae > Maratus > Maratus speculifer. Next base: position 274,838,865 of record OZ025300.1, read on the forward strand.
ATTTCTTTACAACACCAATTGTGTGACACATCATTTGAGAGGTCTTCAACTGCTTATTCATATTATGGATATCTTGTGTGTAACCCCCCCCCCTCTGCCCTCAGAGGGGGCGCATTTTGTAATTTCTTTACAACACCAATTGTGTGACACATCATTTGAAAGGTCTGCAACTGTTTATTCATTTTATGGATGTCTTGTGTGTCACCCCCACTCTGCCCCCCAGGGGGCACATTTTTAATTTCGTTACAACACCAGTCATGTGACATCATTTGAGAGGTCTGCGGCTGCTTATTCATATTACGGATGTCTTTTGTGTCGCCTCCCACTCTGCCCTCCAGGGGGGCACATTTTTAATTTCTTTACAACACCAGTCGTGTGACACATCATTTGAAAGGTCTGCAACTGCTTATTCATACCATGTGGTATTGGCGAGCGCAGCAAGCAGGGGTAACCAATAATTTGGAATCGCCAAGCGCTTACACAGCGGGTTGGCGAGCATAGCGAGCAGGGGGGCGGGGCCCCCTTGTAGTATAAAACAAATTTTTTTTAAATAAAATATTAAAAAAAGAAAGATTGCTCGCATCTGATGATGATGCTCAATGCTCATACTTTGAATACAAAATGCTCTCTGAGTATTTAAATGAATTATAATATGAAATGAATATAATTAAATGTTTTTTAAATCAATAATTTAAAAGGAGATAGTTTGTTAAATTCAACATTAATTCATATACAGGGTGTCCGAAAAGTCTGGAAACGGCCGAATAACTCGAGAAATACATGTGAGATTGAAAAACGTAAATATACGTGTTAAATATTTTTAAATAAGCTACACTGTGATACCAAATTTGACCTTCGAAACCGACCCCCTGGGGGTCAGAGGGGGTCCAACTTTGAAATCTTAAATTATAACCCCCATTTTTTATTGCAGATTCGGATTCTACGGACAAAAATACGTAACTTTTGTATTTGATGTTAATTTCAAATCTTCGTTTATCACGGTGTAATCGAGCATATTAAATCGATACATATTCCCGCTTTTCCAACGGAATTATCCCTAATCGAAACTGATTGAGCAGAATTTTTGACGTCAAATTCCTCGTCTTTTGTAGGAATAGCGTTTCCTGAAAATCACCCGTGGCGATTATTTCAATAGTGCTGCACTGTTAAAAATTTGACCCATTTGCTGCAGCGTCACTCCACAGCTATTATAGAATATCTCTTTTGTGACCAATGAGAATGCTCCATAACACAGTAAAGTAATCGTTTTCTATAAAAGCGGTGGAGTGACGATGCAGCAAAAGGATCAATTTTTTTAAAGTGTATTTTACTGTGTTATGGAACATTCTCATTGGTCATGAAAGAGATATTCTATAAAAGCTGTGGAATGACGCTACAGCAAATGGATCAAATTTTTAACTGTGTAGCACTATCGAAATAATCGGCACGGGTGATTTTCAGGAAACGCTATTCCTGCAAAAGACGAAGAATTTGATGTCATAAATTCTCCCCAATTAGTTTCGATTAGGGAAAATCCCGTTGGAAAAGCCGAAATATGTATCGATTTAACATGCTCGATTACACCGTGATAAATGAGGATTAATAAACATCAAATACAAAACTTACATATTTTTATCCGTAGAATCCGAATTTGCAATAAAAAATGGGGATTATAATTTAAGATTTCAAAGTTGGACCCCCTCTGACCCCCAGGGGGTCGGTTACGAAGGTCAAATTTGGTATCACTGAGTAGCTTATTTAAAAATATTTAACACGTATATTTACGTTTTTCAATCTCATATGTATTTCTCGAGTTATTCGACCGTTTCCAGACTTTTCGGACACCCTGTATATCTTCATTTTATTATGTTGGTTTTAGTTTTATTATTAAGAAAAATTTTTTTACGTTAAATTTTATTTTTGTAAATTATAAAATAGTCTTTTTTTTCCCTTATTTAAGCATGCTATTTCAAGTTTTTAGCTGTAAGTTTAGCTTAATCATTTTATGTGATAAAATCTTAGAATGGGACTAACATTTAAAAATTATATAAATATATGTATATCATTCATATGTAATTTTACACATTAAATTATACAAGTATTTTCACCATGAACTTTCATCTTTAAAAATTAAAATATTTCATTTGATTTTTTAAAAATATTTTTAATATAAAGATACTTTTAATTATTGTTTATTCCATATTTACAGCTTACCATAACTATATTTAAAAATAGAAAATATAGAATAAATATAAAGTAACGTGTTGAACAAAAATATGTTTTGAGTTCAATCGGGATTAATGGTTTATAAGGTCTAAAATTGTCAAAAAAATTATGCAAGTTTTTAAAAATAAAAATTTTTTAATTTAATATTGTCTTAAAAATAATTTTAAACAGTTTTGACTCAATTTTAGGTTTTCGACATGACTTAAAATTGGATAAAACCGTCACACTGTCATAAAAATGCCAACCCTGATGATTTTACTTACATTATTTACTTTATAAAATGGATAAGTTTATAAATATTTTATTGTAAAAAGAAGCTTGTTTCATTTTTAACATTCCTGTATTCATTAATAAATTAACATAGTAACTCAATTTATACGTGAAAAAGAAAAATATAATCAAATAACCTATAATCAGCACATTTTCTTGTCGAAATTGTGAATATTAGGAGTTGATTAATACATAAAATATAAAAACTAATTATGCAAATTCAGAAAAAAGTTAATACATTTTACCTTGAATAGTCTCAAACAATCCTCCATGCTTTTAGAGAAATAAAACAAAGCTACAGCAACCTTCGCTCAGGTAAATCTGACAGGTCTTTTTTGAGCCCTTTCATATTAAAGAAAAGTCATTATTCAGACTTGCTACAGGCTCAGCAAGAAAAAAACGGAACTTTCACGGCCTCACGGACTTTTGATGAAATTTATATCTTCTTGCAGCATTTTGACAAAATTCATGTTTTTCTGCAATTTTTTAAAGAAATTAACATTTTCTCTCGATCATTTGACGAAAAGTGCACTTTTTCCAGTCTTTTCATTGAAATTTGCATTTATCCATGATCTATTAGCAAAATTAATTATTTTTCTCAATCTTTTTCGACAAAATTCACCTGTCGGCCGAATATTCAGCCAAAATCACTAGTCAATGCATCCTTAATTATGATATAAGGTGGAGGCCACCAATTATTCAGAAAAAACGCTGATCAGGAAATACACACATTCTCCATATATTAAAGTTAGGGTACTACACTCTGTCATCCCGTCGACCAGTTTTGCCTAATTATACAAATCACCAAACTAATAGCCAAATGATACAAATTGACATAATTTTTATTTTGAAAAACGAAAAAACAAATAATTAGTAGAATATTAATAAAAATACAAATAAAAAGTCGAAATAAAAATCACTTAATGACATTTTAAACACGTGAATCGTTTTTAATGTCATTGAATGTGACATTCACGATCAACCATTAATGGCATTTAATCTTACAGTTTGGCGATAATTTTTTGGTCGACGGGATAACCTAGTAGTACCAAAGTTAGTAAATATGAATCTAGTAAATCTGCAAATTGGTGGCCTCAAACATAAGTTCTGCAATTTTATTTGGATTTAAAATAAAATTATAATATTAAACTTGCAATATCATTTATTTCATATTTGTAATACTAACTATTATAAATGGTATATCAAACAGCCTCTGGAAGATTAGTTGTCTAAACTGTACACTAATATTCAAAAAATCCCTTACTGTCTTAATAGTTTGATTGTTTCAATTCAATTACCTAGTGTTTAATAGTTTGATTGTTTCAATTCAATTACCTAAGTGTTTAATATTTTAAACCATCCATCCAAACAAATTAAAATATCGATCTTCTATTAATTATAAGTGATGCAAACAGTACACGATTATCACAAATATTTTATTAATTATTAGTATCCTAGTCGTTAAATTTACTTGTTTCATTAAATTCTGGTTCTTAATGCAATCATAAATATGATGTCCATTACTGGACTCGGGAGGGTTTTGATATATTTATATTAGTTAAAATTAAATTCTATTCATATTGAGAAAAAAAAACTAAGAATGTGAATGGTTAAATATTGTTGATAGATTAACATAATATTGCAAAAAATTAAAATAGAATAGCTTAACTATTAAAAATAATTTAAAAAAATGAATAAAAAAAAAACCGTCCCTTAAGAGTGTGTATTAGTGGCAACTGGCACATCTACCCTATTTAAATACTCTTAACTTGCACGTATATGTTAAATAGAAAACATTCGAAAATAAACAATTAAAAAATTTTAGATTTATGAATGAATTAAAAAAATTAACATTTCTTGTCATTTTGCTGCAGGAATTTTTTGTGCCAGCATAAACCTTGTATTTTTCATGTTTAAATGAGAAAACAAAACAAAATTAATGTAATCAATCATTAAGAAGGTAACAAAATATAAATAAAAAGTTATTCTGCATATTATAAGAGTGATATCGTTATAGTGCATTTATTTTTTTTAACATTATTTTAATATCTATTCTTTCAACGTAAATTTTTTATAACTAACATATATACTCGGAATAAATGGCATAATTAATGTTTTTGCAGCTAACGATATCTGTGATTATATATAATCTCAGAAAACTGACACATAATAATTACAAAATGATAAAATCTTACCGTTTTTGTAAAATTTACTCTTATTAAAAGGATATTTTAAAACATAATATTTGAAGTTGCACTCGCGGTATATATACCGCGATTAATGATTGTTTTGTTACAATTGCAAACGCAAAACATAAATTACATAAAACTATGCGTTTATATGCGTCCTTTATCTAAAAAAAAGATATAATACACTTTTAAAAACAATAATAATAACATATTTTACTTACTCGTTCTTTCGTAACTCGTTCATAACACCACACGATCATAGAATCGCTTTTGAGTTTGAGTTTGAGTGAACAATGCTTTGAGGTCTATAGCTACAAATGGCTGTTACCTCGAATGATCCATAAACCACAGAAACAAATACAGAACACTTTATTATTACAAGAAATCCAGTACATACATTTTTTAATACACATCACAGGGACAACACCCGCACACCCATGCCGCTAGCTGGACTCGAACCAGGGTCCAGCGGTGTGGGAGGAGCTCACGCTACCGACCACGCCACTGGATCGGCAGAATCGCTTTTTCCCATGGAACAATCTTCCATGCTTTTTCCTTTTTGGCGGGTTGAAAAACATGTTACGGTTGCGGTCGAAATATGACTAAATTACGGGGCGCATCCTAGCGGAGGAAAATTAACGGCGACGTAGCGTCTTTTTGCTAATGATGGTACAGGGCTGTAAAAACATGTGGATTACCCTTAACTTTTTGAGTATCTAAGGGATAAGACCGTTTATTTAGTGGATCAGACCGTTTTTCTTCAAATAAGGCTATTGCCCGTGAAAATTGAAGGGCAAATGCTCATAAATTTACAGTTTTTTCTGAGAGTGTACAGAGTGTTTCGCTACCAGACCGGCAAACTTTGAGGGGTGATAGTAGACATAAAGACAAACATTATTAAATAGGAAACCATGGGGCACAAACGTCTTCTGTAGGAGCTAGGGGCCATTAAAGTTTAAGGTCCAAAATTCAAACGCTGATAAAAATTAGAAAAAAGGCTCAATTTGTTTGCGGTTGTCTCTTAAATTTTTCTTTATATCACGATTTTTTATTTTTTTTATTTTAAAGGTTAGGTTCAAAAATTGTCGATAGAGGGCGCTTTAGAATTTAGAGTAACGAACAAATACTTTTTGCCGTGCTTTTGTGCATGGGGTTGAAATTAATCTAAAGCTTAGACTTTAACTTAAATTTTAAGCCCAAAGTGGGAAACATGGAGATCGATTAACTAGCAAAAATTTAACTGTGAACCGAGGGAGAGATTTTAAACGCTGATAAACATTGGACAAACTAATCGATTTTGTTGCGGTTTGCGTGTAGGTCATTACCTTGGAAATTATTTTATTCAAAATGATGTACAGCTTTCATGACCTCATTTTTTAATAGAGGGCGCTTCCGACACATATCCGACATTTCAATGGTATTACTCCTGGGTGTTTTACTACCAGACCACCATACTTCCAGCAAGTTTAAGGGATGCAAAGACGACTCGGAATCACACAGGAATGTGACATAGAAAATTTGTTTTTTGCATGTTACGTTTAAAACAAATCAGAGAAAAAAACAACAGAAACAAGCAGTGAAACAGCAACATGTTAAAAGGACAAAACAAAGTTTATTTAAAGGTTTTACTGCAAAAAGTGTTCGAAATTACGACCAGAAAATGTCCGAAAAACTACTTGACAGCGATAGTAGATGGCGCTGCGATTTTCTTGCGGCAGATGGCGCTGAACGCTAACGAGCGTGAAAGTTTCTCTCTCGTTACGCAGCTCTATGTGGTTCCAGCACGATCGGGCTCTTCCACATTTTACCAATGATGTTCACTGATATCTCAAAGTAACATATGGACAGCGGTTGATAGGTCGTGGTGTCCCGATTTATTGGCCTGCCAGATCAACGAACCTATCAAGTATGAGCTTCTTCTGCTGGGGTCACATCAAAAGTTAGGTGTATGAGAATCCCGTACGATCAATTAAAAACTTTGCAGCTCGTATTTCTGTAGCTTCCGAAAATCTATCTAAGATTCCAGGAATCTTTCAAAGCGTGAGGAATTACATGCGACTCCGCTGTCAAGCATGTCGAATTACTTCTGGTCGTAATTTCGAACATCTTTTCTAGTAAAACCTTTAAATAAACTGTTTTATGTCATATTAAGGTGTTGCTTTTTCTCTGCGCGTTTCTGTTGTCTTCTTCTGTGCTTCCTTTAACCATAACTCGCAAAAAATACATTTTAAACGTTACATTCCTATGTGATTCCGTGTCGCTTTCGCATCCCTAACACTTCCTGGAAGTATGGTAGTCTGATAGTAAAACACCCAGGAGTAATGCCATTGAAATGTCAGAGATTTGTCGGAAGCGCCCTCTATGAAAAAATGAGGACGCCACAGCTGTACGTCATTTTGAATAAAATAATTACCAAGGGAAAAATCTACACGCAAACCGCAACAAAATCGATTAATTTGTCCAATGTTTATGAGCGTTTAAAATCTCCCCCTCGGTTCACAGTTAAATTTTCGCTAGTTAACCGATCCCCATATTTCTGATTTTGGGCTTAAAATTTAAGTTAAAGTCTAAACTTTAGAATAATTTCAACCCCATGCACAAAAGAACGGCAAAAAGTATTTGTTCGCTACTCTAAAATCTAAAGCGCCCTCTGTCGGAAATTTTCGAACTTAACCTTTAAAATAAAAAAAATAAAAAATCGTGATATAAAGAATGATTTTAGAGAAAACTGCAAACAAATCGACCCTTTTTTCTAATTTTTATCAGCGTTTGAATTTTTGGAGCTTAAACTTTAATAGCACCTAGCTCCTATAGAAGACGTTTGCGTCCCATGGTTTCCTATTTAATAATGTTTGTCCTTATGTCTACTATCACCCCTCAAAGTTTGTCGGTCTGGTAGCGAAACACCCTGTATATACAAGGTGTCCCTAAACAAATGGTATATACGCTAGAGGGTGATAGAACACATGAAGACGAGTAATAGTAAATAGGAAACCAAGGGTCCCAAACGTTTTCCAAAGGAGATAGCCACCATTAAAGTTTGGGGTCCAAAATTTCTAATACACATAAAAAACGGAAAAATTGGTCGATTGATTTGCGGTTTTCACTAAAATTATTCTTTATGTTGGTATTTTCTTGAAAATAAATTATAAAGATAAATTTCGAAAAATGTCGATAGAGGTCGCTTTAGACTTCGAAGTAAAGAAATATTATTTTTTGCCGTGATTTTTTTGCAACTCATTAAATGGTTTCGTAAGCTTAGATTTAAACTTAAATTTTGAGCTCAAAATCTGAATAGTTGGAAGCGGTTAAGTAGCACAAATTTAACTGTGTGCAGAGGGTTTAAATTTCAAATGATTATAAAAAACGGAAAAATTGGTCGATTGATTTGCGGTTTTCACTAAAACTATTCTTTATAGGTATTTTATTGAAAATGAATTATAAAGATAAATTTCAAAAAATGCCGGTAGATGACGCTTTAGACTTTGGATTAACGAAATAATCCATCCTAATACTATTTTTGCATCTCATTAAATGGTTTCGTAGGCTTAGATTTAAACTTAAATTTTGAGCTCAAAATCTGAATAGTTGGGAATGGTTAAGAAGCACAAACTGAACTGTGTTCAGAGGGTTTAAATTTCAAACGAAATGGAAAACTATAAAAAAACGGAAAAATTAGTCGATTCGTTTGCGGTTTTTACGAAAACTACTCTTTAAATCAGTGTTTTCTTGAAAGTAAATTTTAAAGATAAATTTCAAAAAATGCCGATAGAGGGTGCCTTAGACATTGGAGTAGCGTAACACTATTTTAACCGTTATTTTTTTTTAAATCTCATTAAATTCTTTCAAATGCTTAGATTTACATTTTGAGATCAAATTCTGAGTCGTTGCGAGTGTTTAAGTAGCGCAAAAGTGAACTGTGTTCGAGGGGGGGGGGGTAAATTTCAACACCTGAACACACTTCAATTTGCGATTCTTAACCCTTCCCAATGATTCAGAATTTGAGTTCAAAATTTAAGTTTAAATGTAAGATTTCAAAAACATATTTAACAAATTTTGGAAAGCATTTAATTAGATACAAAAAATAACGGTTAAAATTTGTTGCTGGTAACTCTGAAGTTTAAAGTGCCTTCTAACGGAATTTTTCGAAATTTATCTTTAAAATTCTTTTTCAAGAAGATACTGACTTAAAGAATAGTTTTATTTTAAACCGCAAACGAATCGACCAATTTTTCCGTTTTATATTATTATTTGAAATTTGAACCCTCTGAACACAGTTCAGTTTGTGCTACTTAACCATTCCCAACTATTCAGATTTTGAGCTCAAAATTTAAGTTTATTTCTAAGTTTACGAAAAAATTTAATCAGATGCAAAAAATAACGTAAAAAGTAGTTGTTCGTTACTCCAAAGTTTAAAGCGCCCTCTATCGGCATTTTTTGAAACTTGTCTTTATAATTCATTTTCAGTAAAATACCGACATAAAGAATAGTTTTAGTGAAAACCGCAAATCAATCGACCAATTTTTCCGTTTTTTATGTGTATTTGGAATTTTGGACCCCAAACTTTAATGGCGGCTATCTCCTTTGGAAAACGTTTGGGACCCTTGGTTTGCTGTTTACTATTACTCGTCTTGATGTGTTCTATCACCCCCTAGCGTATATACCATTTGTTTAGGGACACCCTTTATATATATATATATATATATATATATATATATACAGGGTGATTCAGCTCGTCGGTGACAAACTTTAAGGATCGATAGAGCACACCTAGACGAACATTTTTGAATAGGGAATGTAGGGTCCCTGACGCGATGGTAAGGCGCTAGGCGCTTTCGAAAATTTGGGTGCCGAAATTCGAAACGTCATAAAAACCAGGGAAATGGTTAGATTTTCTTGCTTGTTGCGTCGAAATGATTCTGTTTGTTTAGACTTTCTTCAGTACCAATTTGATAAGCGTATCTCTTAAAACATGGATAGGGGGCGCTGCAGACTTTGGAGAGCTAGACAACAACTTTAAGCCCGTTATTTTGATAATTTAACACATGCTCGCCAAAGTTTATACTCTAACTTAAAGTTTGAACCCAAAAGTAGAGCCCTGCAAAAAGCGTAAGAGCCGGAATAAAATGTCAAAGTACAGGGTGGTCGAAACTCGAAGGCTCCTAAGTGATAAACAAACAGATTTCTTGACTTATGGCATGCATTTTCATGATTCTGTTTGCTGGGGCTCTCTGAAACTCAGTTGAACGGTACAAAAAGAAACATCGATAGGGGGCGCTTTGGGCAAAAAACATAATTCGTTGACATTTCGGACGCTAACTGGAAACGGGGCGCTACGATCAGTTAGTAATAATGAAAACACATTTTCTACCTCTGCTCAACACTTCTGAATAAATTTAGACCAAAAACATCAATGATACTGGAAATTTATTTACAAAAAATAACACTACAGAAGATGCTCGAAATTTCGACCTTGGGCCATGATGCAGGCTTCGCACCTCCGTCGCATTGAGGAGTGTGTGTTTCCAACAATGCCAGGAGTATCTCTGATCTGCCCTGCAGCTGCCACAATGCGCGCCACAAGTTCTTCAGCACTGCTGACAGGTGTATGGTATACCTCGGCCTTCAGGTAACCCCAAAGGAAGAAATCCAAGCAGGTGAGGTCTGGTGATCGGGCAGGCCAGTGAACTGGACCCCCACGCCCGATCCACCGCTGGCCATACCTTGCGTTTAGATGGAGACGCACGTCGTTCGTGTAAAGGGCCAGAGCTCCATCGTGCTGGAACCACATCTGGCGACGCGAACCTTCGGGTACGTGCGCCTCCTCCAGAAACTGCGGCAGCACTTGATCCAGGAAAATCAGGTAATTTCCACCTGTCAGCCGTTCAGGTATCAAATAAGGGCCAATGAGGCAATCCCCCAGAATGCCGGCCCACAAATTTACTGAGAAACGCTCCTGGGCTGCTCGGCTTCTGGTTTCATGTGGATTTTCATCACACCACACATGACTGTTGTGGGTGTTCCACATTCCCTCCCGGCTGAAGGTGGACTCGTCCGTAAACAAAATGCTGTTTACAAAACGGGGATCCCTGGATCTCATCGCCAAGTACCATCTTGAGAATTCCACTCGAGGGCCAAAATCCTGCTCTCTGAGCAACTGCACCCGCTGGATGTGGTAGGGGTGCAGATTCCGGGAACGTAAGATGCGCCACGCAGTTGCTTGCGAAATGCCAACATGTCTGGCGATATCTCTCGTGCTAAGACCTGGGTTGTCCTCAAGTAGGTTAAGCACAGCCTCTTCGTTGTCGGGGGTGCTCACTGATCGCTCCCGTTCAGGCCTGCCTCCGTCGAAAGATCCCGTTGTGGACAACCTCTGGTGTACTCGAGCGAAGAAGGCATGGCAGGGGATTTGCCTGTTGGGGTAACGCTCGGCGTACATCCGCTGAGTGGCTCGTCCATTACAACCAGCAGCGCCATACGCCAAATGCATGTCAGCCAATTCAGAGTTTGTGTACCGTTCCATCCTACTACCGATCTGCAGACAAGTAACCCGAAGCTTAAGTAGGTACCGCACGTTCAAAAGACGTGTCTGCGCATACAACTACGTCATCTCGCGTTGTCGTCTACGCATTACGTATCTTTTGCATATCGATATGGTACGATATCTTTTGCATAAATCAGCAAAAAGCACCTTATGTAAATTTTATTGCGCGCATTGTGCATGATTGAAACCAGCTATGTTTGTTAAAAAAACAAACAAACTGCAGTTTTAATAGCTTCTTATGATAAGTAAATTACTCTCTTGTTTTGTTTCTAACTGATCGTAGCGCCCCGTTTCCAGTTAGCGTCCGAAATGTCAACGAATTATGTTTTTTGCCCAAAGCGCCCCCTATCGATGTTTCTTTTTGTACCGTTCAACTGAGTTTCAGTGAGCCCCAGCAAACAGAATCATGAAAATGCATGCCATAAGTCAAGAAATCTGTTTGTTTATCTCTTAGGAGCCTTCGAGTTTCGACCACCCTGTACTTTGACATTTTATTCCGGCTCTTACGCTTTTTGCAGGGCTCTACTTTTGGGTTCAAACTTTAAGTTAGAGTATAAACTTTGGCGAGCATGTGTTAAATTATCAAAATAACGGGCTTAAAGTTGTTGTCTAGCTCTCCAAAGTCTGCAGCGCCCCCTATCCATGTTTTAAGAGATACGCTTATCAAATTGGTACTGAAGAAAGTCTAAACAAACAGAATCATTTCGACGCAACAAGCAAGAAAATCTAACCATTTCCCTAGTTTTTATGACGTTTCGAATTTCGGCACCCAAATTTTCGAAAGCGCCTAGCGCCTTACCATCGCGTCAGGGACCCTACATACCCTATTCAAAAATGTTCGTCTAGGTGTGCTCTATCGATCCTTAAAGTTTGTCACCGACGAGCTGAATCACCCTGTATATATATATATATACAGGGTGTTTCGCTACCAGACCGACAAACTTTGAGGGGTGATAGTAGACATGAAGACAAAGATTATTAAATAGGAAACCATGGGGCGCAAACGCCTTCCGTAGGAGTTAGTGGCCATTAAAGTTTAAGGTCCAAAACTTCAAACGATTATAAAAAAATGGAAAAATGGGTGGATTCGTTTACGGTTTTCGCTAAAATCATTCTTTATATCACGATTTGTTTATAAAAAATTTTTAACGGTTACGTTCAAAAATTGTCGATAGGGGGCGCTTTAGACTTTAGAGTAACGAACAACTACTTTTTACCCTTATTTTGTGCACGGGGTTGAAATTATTTTAAAGTTTAGACTTTAACTTAAATTTTCAGCCCAAAATCAGAAACATTGTTATCGGGTAACTAGCGAAAATTGAACTGTGAACAGAGGGGGGGAATTTTAAACACTCATAAACATTATACAAACTGTTCGATTTTGTTGCAGTTTGCGTGTAGGTCATTCCCTTGGTAATAATTTTATTCAAAATGATTTACAGCTCTTGGGTCTCCATTTTTTGACAGAGGGCGCTTCCGACACATCTCCAACATTTCAATGGCATTACTCCTGGGTGTTTTACTACCAGACCAACATACTTCCAGGAAGTGTTAGGGATGCAAAGCGACTCGGAATCACATAGGAATGTAACGTTGAAAATGCCTTTTTAGCGAGCTGTGGTTAAAAAAAGCAGGTAAAAAAGCAACAGAAACAGGTAGTGAAACAGCAACACGTTAATGTGGTAGAAAACAATTTAGTTAAAGGTTTTACTACAAAAGGTGTCCGAAATTACGATCAGAAGTAGTCGAGCATGCTTGACAGCAGTGTCGCATGCAATTCCTCACGCTTTGAAAGATTCCTGGCATCTCGGACAGCTTTCTGGCTGCTACAGAAATTCGAACTAAGGGGTCTTCCATTGACGGTACGGGAGTCTCATACATTCAACTTTTCATTTGATCCCACCAGAAGAAGTCCATACAGATTCAGATTCAGATTGATCCAGGTGGGAATGGGGGCTACTAATTGGTTTGACCTCAACTAGCCCCACCCAGCAATGTTTATTTAAAAAATACGGAACAATTATACAGTAATAAAATAAAAGTAGGTAACAAAAAGTAATTGATATAATGAAGTAGGTGCGACGATCTGGCAGGCCAACGAACCGGGCCATTATTACCTTTCCACCACTGACATATGTTACGTTGAGGTGTCTGGGAACATCACTGGTAAAATGCGGAGGAGCCCCATCGTGCTATAGAGTGACGCAAAGAAAAATGAACATGTGCTTTTACCAGAAGTTCGACAGAACGTGTTGTAGAAATATCAAGGTATTTTTTCTCTGCTTCTTTTAACCCTAACTCGTAAAAAAGGCATTTTCGACGTTACATTACAGTATGATTCCGAATCATCTTTGCATCCCTAACACTTCCTGGAAGTATGTTGGTCTGGAAGTAAAACACCCAGGAGTAATGCCATTGAAATTTCGGAGATGTGTCGGAAGCGCCCTCTTTGAAAAAATGGGGATATCAATGCTGTACGTCATTTTGATTAAAATTATTACCAAGGGAATGACCTACACGCAAACTGCAACAAAATCGATTAGTTTGTCAAATGTTTATGAGCGTTCAAAATCCCCGCCTCTGTTCACAGTTCAATTTTCGCTAGTTACCCGATACCAATGTTTCCGATTTTGGGCTTAAAATTTAAGTTAAAGTCGAAACTTTAGAATAATTTCAACCCCGTGCGCAAAATAAGGGTAAAAAGTAGTTGTTTATTACTCTAAATTTTAAAGCGCCCTCTATCGACATTTTTTGAACGTAACCGTTAAATTTTTTTTTACAAACAAATCGTGATATAAAGAATGATATTAGCGAAAACCGCAAACGAAGCCACCCTTTTTTCCGTTTTTTATAATTGTTTGAAGTTTTGGACCTTTAACTTTAATGACCCCTAGCTCCTACGGAAGACGTTTGCGCCCCATGGTTTCCTATTTAATAATGATTGTATTCATGTCTACTATCACCCCTCAAAGTTTGTCGGTCTGGTAGCGAAACACCCTGTATATGTACTCTATTTAACAACGTATCACATTTTAACCCTTTGCGGTGTAGAGGAAATTCATTGCTTAAATGTTGATATCAATGGCTGACACCGGGATTTGAAAACAATTTTATTTGTAAATAAGAAAAAGCTATATTTCACGCTTTCGATAAATCGTAATTTTTTATTACCAAAATAACGGAGTCAATGTGGCGTTTGAGAATTAACATTACGTGGTTTCATCAATGCGCCACCGCGCCGCAAGGGTTAATGCAATGACGAAATTTTCTTTTAAACAGAGAGAAGTAAATCGTTCGCAAAATAAAAGGATTCGTTTGGAATAAATACGTATTCTGTTCAATAAGTAATAAGACTAATTTTACTGCCGTGAAACAATTCATCTTAATGTTAATTTCTGTGGTATAAGAAAAAGATTGTTATTTGTATTAACAAAAGCTACCGATATATGGTGTGTACTAGCTCATTTTTTAGTATCACGTGATTGAACTGAAGCGTGTTTGTGGGCGCATACGAAAGCGGCCAGTTGTCGAAATGGAAGCGCTGATTGAACAACGTTATGCGTTTGAATTTTATGTTCGTCTGCAAAAACCATTATCGGAGATCTTTGACATGATATATGAAGCTTTCAACGATGAAGTAATGTCGAGGGAAAGTATTTTTCGCTGGTATAAAGCACTTAAGGAAGGAACGCAAAATGTGGAAGATATTAAACTTGAAGGATGACCTTCAACGTCATCACAGAGACAATGATTAACACAGCTGCGGTTATCATCAAGGAGGACCGCAGACTTCGAGTACGATCACTGCATGCTCTATGCGGTTTCTGGCTGTTTACTCAACTTAAGAACCCATCATCAGGCAAACATTTTGCAAACAACAAATCATGTGGTAAGTCTGCGGAGGCGGTTTTGAAAAAAGCTCTAAAAAACAGACTTTTACATGTTTTAAGAAGCAGTCAGAACGTTGGGATAAATGCTTTACATGCCGCGGTAGTCATTTGTAAAAGACCATGTAAATGATGACGATTAAAAGTATTCTGTATTTTTTTTTAAATTTTAGTTGTAATACTTATTGAACATCCTTCGTATTTTTTATGTGATTATTTGTTGTAAACTTCCTGAACAAATTCTGATAAAAATAGTAATAAAATTCCCATTTTTTTCAAAGTCGTAAAAAATGAAATTTTTAACGTTGTTGGGAAAAATATATTTTCAAAACTTTTATGCCAATTGTGGTTGTTATGTAATAAATAACGTATACCCACTTCTATTGAAATATGTTAAAATAATAAATATAATATAATAAGGCCCTTGTATTTAAAATAAAAAAATAAATAAATAAAACGCATCGTCTGCATAAAGTAAAGAAATTTACATAAAAAATGAAATAATATTTCGATCATTTATACTGCGAGAGATAAATACTTGATATTTTAATTGCTTTCGAATCTTTCAAATGTAATAACAAAACTCCCAATTTACTTAATATTTTTTTTACAGATTTAAATAATTTTATGTAATAGAACACATTACTTATTAAATTTGAATGAATTGAATTTCATTTATTAAACTTACAAGATCAAAATGAAAGCATTTTTGAATTCTTCAAATGTTTAATTTTGCATTGTTCCTTCCCTTTCTTTTGTTTTTCATTTAATTACTTAATCGATTATAATTTTCTCTATCGTCTTATTATTTTCCTTTTTTTAGGCACTGAACCTCGTCCGAGGTATCCCAAACGAAATCTCCCCAAAGTCAGCTATCAGGAAGAAGAGGTGTCCAGCGAAGACGATTACATTTGTGAGTCTCTTGCATTTATCTGCGTTCTGAAGTTTTGTTATTCTTTGAAAAAAGAAATATAATTATTATTCCTATAAGACATTATAAAAATGTCTAGTATAATTTATATAGTATTTTTAATTCCTCGTGAGTGATAAAACAGTTTACATGCTTGCAAAAAAGTTCTTTTTTTCTCAGTGTTTTTCTCAGGTCTTTTTTTCGTGTTTCAAGTTTTATCGTCTTTTTTATTCGAAAATGTTAATGAATTTAAAAGTACTGATTTTTCCTTAAACTCAACGTCCTACTGATATCGATATTATTTATTTTTATGCAATGTCATGATGTTCCAGAAGTTTCAGTTATTATTAATCTATCATCACTCATTTTAAAACAAAATTCCTCACTACTTTCAGTTTTAAAATAATTGGAAATAATCAAGTCATACAAAGCATAAGGTTGTCTCTTTCAAATTGGTTGATTTTTCTTTGATGTTCAAATCTGTCAAAATTTTATCATTTCAAAATTAAAAAAAATATATAAATAAGCGAAACAGAACTATTATACGATCACTTGTGAGTCTGCTTGTCCCTCCGTCACCGACAAACTTCTGGAAAACGATGTAAATTCAAATTGAAAAAGTTATGAATGCTATTCACCCACGTATTTATCAGTGTTGGGTATGAACGCGCTCACTGAACGAAAAATCACGAGTTTCGCTCACTATTTGTGAACGTTGAACTGAACTTCGCTCACTATTTTATGAACGAGTTTGAACTGAACGGAAACTCAAAAAATAGACGAGTTTGAACGAAATTTACGTTCAAATTTACGTTCAATTTTTTCATAATTTATTTAAAAAAATTTCCAGACTTTAGTACACTTTTTCCCTCTTCCAAATGCCATTTAGAGGCCTACACGAGCCTCAGGACGGATTAAGTCTGGATATCACTTCTCTGGGTAGTCTTACTTCTTCTGCAGACTAGGGTCGCGCCGGACCGGACCTGGGCTGTACACAATTTCGCCGAAAATAGATATATACAATAAACTCTCTGTAAAAGGTGGATTGTGTAAGGCGGAAATATGTCTAAATCGGAAAGATTTTCAAGTTCCTGCAAATCCGCAGACAAAGTAGAATTTGTCTAACTCGGAATATTGTCTTCTACGGAAAATTTTCAAGATACCGATCGATTCCGCTATAGTCATAGTTTATTCTAATTTTAAATTACCATGATTCAACAATTAAACTTTTCTTTAAAGAATAGTTCATATACAATGCTAGGGGATGAAAGAAACAGTATTATAAAAGGTGCTACAAAAATCTGTATATGACGAAATCCTGTCTTAAACGAAACAATTTCCAGATCGGTGCCAAATGGATAGAATAATCCGAATAAAAAAAATCATTACGCATTTGTAAAAGACGGCGAATTTCTTAATAAAGAATCTGTCTACAATAAATTTTTCCTAAGTGTTTTTTTTTTTTTTTTAAGATTCACCAGTATAGATTTGGAATAAATGTGCTATTTACGCAGCCCACGACCCCCTTTTTTAAATGAAAAACATAAGCATGAAAGGGAAACTGTAACAAGTATTTTTTAGAGTTCCGTATTTAAAAAATTAAACGCAACCATTATAGGATCTCCCTCTTGTGTCTGTTTTTTGTCTATCGCAATTGCTATAAGGTAAGTTAGCCCCATCTCTTCTGTAAAATTAATACTAAGTTCCAAACTAGCAAAAAGGAGCAATTACTAAAGCACAATACTCAGACCAGCATTTTCTCGAAGGGTATGCACACAGACATCCAGAGAGTGCAATCGCGTGTTTGTGCCATTTTGAATATTGTACCGACCAAAAGTATATGAAGTTATGCATCGAATTGAACCAAATTTTTTGTGTGAGAGTATGACTATGACTAATT
The DNA here is from genome assembly GCA_964019185.1 of Maratus speculifer. NCBI lineage: Eukaryota > Metazoa > Arthropoda > Arachnida > Araneae > Salticidae > Maratus > Maratus speculifer. The sequence goes on from OZ025300.1 coordinate 274,856,791, forward strand.
GGTCCTCCCTGAATTTTGAAAAAAATCCGCCAAAAGGGGGCACTGCAATAGCGAATTTTATGTCATTTTCAATATTGCACCACCTAAAAGTTTACGTTCTAGAACGTTACGTTCTAGTAGTTAGTTCTAGAACTGAACTAAATTTTTGTATATGATTATTTTTTGGTGAGGCAAGTAGGTCCTCCCATAATTAAAAAAAAACTGGCTATCATTCTATTGTTTATCGGCTCGTGCAGAGACGGAAATACATTTTTATTCCGATTAATTGACTGAAGTAGAAATTTAAGATAAAAATCAAAGTTGGTATGATATTGAATTGTTATTGTAAAATTATTAAAGCATTAAAATGAGCAACTATTTTTTTAAAATATTAAAATGTATGTATGAGATTGAATAAAGTTTTGGGAATGGCACATCCAACTAGTTTCCATTCAAATGCCGTTTAGAGGTCTACATGGACTCGGGGCGGGTAGAGTCTGATTCTTAGAAAATATATGCCCGTGAAACTAGGGGAAAAAATACTAATCCACGTTCGGCACGGAAAAAATAATATGACCCGGCAAGGTGCTTCTGGATAAAAGGCCCGAATATGGTTTGGAAAGAATAGTAACTAGGCCCGTCTTTCCCGAATGTTCAGAAAAAAGAATGGCCCTGTTCCAGCCCGAAAAGAATGAGGCTCCGGCCGTAAATCTTCCACGGGGTGTTCAGAACGCAAATTTTTCATTCTTCGTTTTCTTGGTGTCTATTTATTTATTTATTTATTTTGGCCACTTACGATGAGTAATTTTTATACTACATATAATATATCTAGCTATATTTAGGCATCTACGTCTACTACCAATGTTATGTTTTTATAGGAAAAAAGTGTATAATATTCAAATGTTTATAAATTACTGCATAAAATTTAAAAGTCATGAATTTTTTCGGGTTTCACCCATTCCCACCCCTTACTTCGATTTTTCCCATTAACGAACTTAACCGAGATTTTATGCATCTGTTTGGAAGAGATTTGAGTTAAAAATTGTCGTGTCCATAAAAAAGTGATGTATAGATAGATTTTCAGAAATTTCAACAGGGGAGAGATCTCAATACCTAGTATTTCATACGAAATCTACCTAATATTCTTTTTGCGAGTTGGGTAGGATAATTCTTGCGAGTCATAGTTAGATCTTTTGAAAGTCGAGTTGTTTGCATTGTCAAAAAAAGTTTGAGCACAACTATGTTTCAGACTGGTAGATTGGAAGATCTGGGTTCAAACCCAGTCGCGCCCGTCTGCTTAATCGTTCGGAGTTTTCCGTAATTTGTTTTAATTTTTTTTTCACGATTGTACTTTTTATTTCGAATTTAATAAAAAATCTCCCCTCTCCACCTCCTCCCCTTCTTTTAAGTGCGTAAAAAGCATGAAGCAATTTTGACTACAATTTTGATTTTTTGTATAAAATAAATATTTCAAAAAATGTATACATTTTTTAACTTTTGTTTCACTGCAGTCATTTTTTTTTTCATATGAAAATACGCTAATTTTAAATTTTAATAATTCGGAATCAAATTCTCACAGCTCAATGAATTTTTTATGAATGAAAAGCATGCCATAATTTTTAATGGGATATCCACCTTTCTCTTTTTAAATTTTTATATAACAGAAATATAAGATCCTGATAATCACATCACAAATACTTATATTTGGAATCGAAAACTTTCCCAAAATTGTTATTTTAAGGCTCTGTTCAGATTGCATTACTCTTTCTTTAAACTGAATTCTTGTAAAAAGTGGAGAAGTCTTTTGTCCAAGATCCATTTGCGGTTTCTTCATAATAGAAACAAGGTAAATTAACAAAAGATTCAGGGGACAAGCAATCCCCCCCCTACTTGACGGAAAGTATTTTTTTTTGCCGAACAATCATCCCATTCCTGCAAAACTCATTAAGATCAAAAACACCGACGCCATAACAAACGAACCGACATCGCACTTCATGAAGTGGTCAAATGTGTTGGGGGCTTAAAGGTCTCTTTTTAGGTAACAAGAAAATGTTCGCAATAGATAAGGTAATAGCTTTGTCGCCGGTCTCATGAAAGAAAATCCCACACTGTGCACAAGGATAGGAAGTAATGTCCTGGTCATGTCCTGTTATGTTACATAAGAACAATTATATACGGTTTACAATTCAAGGCGCCAACCCCCTAGAGTAGATACACTTGTTATATGTGCTTTGTTGAGCAGGCTGAAAGGCTACAACGCTACAAGACAAGCTACAAGTAATTGGTAAGTTTCTTACTATGCCCTTTTGAAAGGCTGGATTAAAAAAAGAAAGAAAAAGCCCACTGCTGTTTTTAAGAACCTTTTAAGATAACAACAATAATCATATAACAATCGCAGCACCGGCATTCACTTTCACTTAAATTACTTTATACAACAAGGGTGGTCTAAAACACTTTCAATTAATCAATTTGTTAATAGTCATGGTGACAGCTCTTGCTCCACCTTTAAATGTAAAACAATCTTTTTATTTTATTTATTTATTTATTTATTTTTCATGCAAATTTTGCTTAAATTACAAAGATTTTTTTCCCCGGTAAAAAATTTTATTGGCTTTAAATTTCAGCATCACAAATCATCTTGTATACAATGATTTCTTAATTATTTGCCTTTCTAAAATCAATATACCTAAAAAATCTGTATGCATAACTATAATTAATATTAATACGCCCACTTTTTTTTATGTCTAACACGATTACAAAGGATTAATGAAAGGTTCTACTTCATGGACATTCTCTATCTCCATACGTGTGAATTGTTTATTCCATTAAAAATGCTTTTCACAGTTAAAATTGATGGTTGGCAGAAAAAAGCGCACCTTTTTGCAAATCACATATTCAGATAAATTTGATAATAATATATAGATCTTAGAATATAAACACTAGATTGAGATGATTTTTTGAAACTTCAGCGTCCTTGCTGCTTTGGTTCTACAAATTCCATTTGTATTCATATTGTTCTTTTTTCCTTCCATATTCAATGAATGTGCTATAAGATATTAAATTCAATGGTGAATTTCAAATGGTTAATATTGTTTACTATTAATGGTCTTATATCTATATATCTATATATATATATATGTATATATATATATATATATATATATGTATATATATATATATTTATATATATATATATATATATATATATATATATATATATATATATATATATATATATATATATATATATATATATATATATATATATATATATATATATAATACCATTAATATAATTACAAATTACTGCATCGAAACCTACCCACATACATATATTGTAATTGTAATGCAAGGTAATAAAAAAAAAGTTTTATTCATGTATTTATGGGTTTTTTAAAAGTTATACCCCCCCCCCCCGCTCGCACAAATCCAAGATTGTATTTTAAAAAATCAAAATTTATAAAAGAAAAAAGAAGAAAAATGAAAGTACAGTTAGTTCAATTATCAAAACTAATAGTCTATGTTTTGAAATGTGATAAAAGAAGAAATCCAGATTCTTTTATTTTTTATTTTTTAAAAAATTATTTTGTTCATGTTTTTTTTTTTTTTTTTTTTTTTTAACTAGAGTATTTATTAGAATCTGTATTAATCACAGTAAGTGAAAAAGTTGGTTTTATAATCCCAATTTGATGTCTTTTGTTTTTGGAAAAAAATTTTAACGCCGTTCTTTTTCATGAACGTTTAGGCAATTCAATTCTATAAAAAAAAATTACCGTAAATTCTCGACACGGATAGAAACTATTTATATCTTTGCTTTTGTATGCTAAAGTCTAGATAGGAGCAAAAAAAGAAAAAAAAATGAAAGGAAATACAGATGTGAAATAGAGATGACGATTAGACGGGCTCAGCACGAGCCCGGGCCCGGCAAGACCGTAGCTAAGGGGACGCTATGGGCGGCTCAGCCCCCCATAAATATTTTGAGCCCCCTTCCTAGAAAAGATTCCAAGGTCACTAAATGAATTTCTATTGTGAAAATACAAATGAAATTCTTTTCAAAAATCTAATTTAGTTTTGAGACCCTTTCACAGTTTTGGAAAATTACTAATTTGTATCTAAAATAAGTGTTTCAACACTTCTTCATCCTATTTGTACATATGACGCTAACACGATTTTTAATTTTGCACCAGTTATACACTCAAAATTTTCATCATCATATACTTTTCTTAGCATAAAGTGAAATTATTATAGAAGTTTAATAAGAAACATAGTATTTAGAATGCGAATATGCACTAATTTATCTTTCTGTGTCAGAGAGAGAGAAAAAAAAGTTATTATTCCCTCCCCCCTTATGTTCACTTCTAGTTACGGCCCTGGGCCCGTGCTCATTTTTTTTAAAGCCGAAAAATTTTATTTATTCATGCGTAGAAAAGATTGAAAGAACTTTTTTCACTTAAAATTGTGTACCTATTCCTTTTCAAGTCATTTTAATTCTTTTTTATCAAAATGTTGAGGGTAACTGAATGCCTGTTTATTTATTTTAGTATTTCAATTTTTAAGCATTTCATGCATTTATTCATTAAACACAAAGGTGTCCATCCAGTTAGTTTGTTAAAGGAGGAAAAAATATAAGAATCCTTTTAGGTGTGAAGTACATTTTTATTTTATACGGATTTTGATAAGATTGAATTTAAATTTTCATTTAAAAATTATATCTATGTAAGAAGTTTTTTAAAGTGAGATATTACTTTTGAAACAATTTTTAAATACCATACAATTTTATTTTGTATATTTTTGGTATCGGGCTCTGGTGACAAAAAATCTTTCGGGCTCGAACTTAAAAACTTTGTTTAATTTCGTTTTCTGTGGCCATATTTTAACATTCGTACGGGCTTTTTTTTTTTTTTTTTAACCGGAACATTTTATTTATTCATTTGTAGAAAATATTGAAGGAATTCTTTTCCAGTTTAAATTGCGTACTACAAGTTTAAGTTATTTTAATGCTACTTTGATCAAAATGCCGGGGGGGGGGGGTCTAAAGTCGTATTTATGTATTTTAGTATTTCATTGCAGTTTTAAATGAAAACTTGTGATGATTACAGACTTTTGTTTACGGATATCTTTGTTTTATATCTACCATGTTTTATCTATGTTTATATATTTTTTTTCTTATCCATTAGGTTTAGTTTTGAGCAAATTCTCATCCTTCTTCACGCAATGAAAAACTGCGTTGGGTCCTTTTTAAAATAAGTAGCACACAATTATATCGTCCGCAAATAAAAATCTGTCTAAAACGTAAATTCGATAGTTTTATGGGATTCCGTTTTATTAGGTTTTACTACATAAGATATTGTTTGTACCCAACATGTTCAGGTTAAAAATTTTGGGCACCCTCCCCCCCCGTTCAAAAGGCTGGTTACGCCTATGGATACATATATATGTAAGTATGCATATGTGTTTATTAGTAATATATTTTTATATACCTATCATTAATTGTTATACATATTTATTACCGTGCACTCATTCATTATACTTTAAATTTGTTTTTAGACAATTTCGCTTTTGTCCGAAGCTGGTATGCAACGGAATTCTCTTATGTGACATTGCTTAAATGAATAATAAAGGTTTTGAACCCTAAATTCTATAGAAGATTGTTTTAGTTATATCAGGAACGCATAACAATTTCATTACGCTTGAAAGGGGGAACATCATCACACGATGCTTGAAAAAAAAATTTTTTTTCACTGTCCACAATATAACACAACACTTTTGTCCTGTATCTGCGAAAAAAAAAAAAAAAAAAAAAAAAAAGCTATAAATGCTATGCATTTTATTTTCATTAGCAATCCTGCATTAAAAGTCAGTAATTTATAAAATTACAGGACAATACGAGTATATTCGGCATAGTTGGAATACGATCAGACGAACAAACAAACCGAAATTATGAGCATTTTCGAATGTTTTGGATTGGAATGTGTTAAAAGAAAACACCAAAAGTAAAAAAATGGCAAGATGTGTATGGTATGAAATGCTGAAATGTGCATTCACATTTTTCCCCCGGGGAATTTTTTTTATGCAAGTTGTTTGAAAAAAGTCGGAACAAATTATAAGAAATAGTAAAGAAATGTGGTATACAAAACCACGATCGCAATCCAAGTAAACAAAAATCTAAGTGATTGAATGTGATTGAAAGTGAACATTGAATTGAACCTTGATATTCATAATACTTGACAGTAATTTACACTGGTGGTCAAAATTATAAGGACAAGGAAAAAATTGAAATCTTGGCTATATTTGGCCGAAAAATTATGCAAATTTAATGGCTGAAGAACAATGAAAAATGAAGAACAATTTTATAAATTTTTATGTAATTATGTGAAAAATTCATATTTATAAAATGTATTAAAGATTTATACAGTGATCTAATATAGACAAAATTATAAGAACAACTATATTTGTGTGTTCTAAAAAGTAAAAATTGTCTATTTTTTGCTTTGCACACGGAACTTCAAGACGATATAAATGCATAGTAAGCGTTTGGGCTAGTGATATTCTGTTTTTCAGTCATGCTGCTGGGTACAAAGCTTTCGGAGTTTGAAAAAGAGAAAAAGGATGCATTTAAAAGTTTAGGACTTTCTGTACGCCAAATTGTGACAAAGCTTAATAGATCAAGAACGGTTATTTACAATTATCTTAAAATCCTGGTAAATATGGACGGCAAAGACATATAGGTAGGCCATCTTTATCTTCTGTACGGGAGAAAAGAATGACAATAAGACGAGCCTGCTCAAAAAAATGAACATCTACAAAAATAAAACGTGAATTGAACTTAGAATGCAGTGCTCAAACTGTTCGACGTGTTTTACAAAAAGAAAAAAAAAGATTGGCTATGGTAAACGTATCTCAAGCACGCATCTTACAAAAGTTCATAAGAGACAGAGGATAGACTTTGCCAAAAAATGCATTATTATGGGAAAAATGTGGGATGATGTTGTCTTTTCCGATGAGAAAAAGTTTAATTTGCATGGGCCAGATGGTTTCCGCAACTTCTCGTATTATCTCCAAAGAGAAAAAGAAATTTTCTCAAAGCTTGTTTTTTGGGGGTGGCTCAGTAATGGTCTGGGGAATTTTCGCAACTGGTGGAACTACTCCAATAGTTTTTGTGCAGGGTAAAATGAATTCTGCACTCTAAAAAATAAATGTGTAAATTAGCCAATTTTACCCGAATATATGTGTAAATTTCTAAAATTACACACCTGTCGTAAAATTTACACATTTTTTCTGAAATTTACCTGTTTATATGTGTATTTAGGATATGAAAGTAAGTGTGTAATTTTTTATCACTTGAAAAACTCAAGCAAGTGTGTAAATGTCTAGAAATGCTTGGATTTACACGAATTTATGTGCTAGTCTAAGTTAAATTTAATTATAAGTACACACATAAGTGAGTAATTTTTTAAAAATACATACTTGTCATAAAATTTACACATTTTGAACAAAAAATTACCTTTTTTTATGTGTACCTAGCTTGTGAAATCAAATGTTCAATTTGTTATCTCTTGATTAACTCATAGAGATGTGTAAATGTAGAAAAGTACCTGCATTTACACGAATGAAAGTGTTAATCATAATTAAGGATCAACTGAAACAGATTTTTAAGATCAAAACAGAAACTGAAACCGAATTTCGGTACTCATCCTATTTTCGGCCGAAAACGAAAACGACCAAAAAATTTTTAAGTGATTAATACTTACAAAAAGATACATAATTAAGTCCGTTCGAAATTATGTATAAATGTAAGACCGATTGTCGTTGTTCAGTCCATTTGTTAGTCTGTCTGTCCGTCTGTCAGCGTATAATAGAGAAAAAACTACCCAACCGAATCGTTTGAAATTTAAAATATAAAATTGTTCCATAATTTTGTCAAGTTTTTTCAAATTTTATCAAAATCGGATGCATAGTTTGATTACAGGGACAATCAAAAGTATTACGTTACATTACCGTGAATGAGAAAAAATGTTTCAAGTTCATTTTAATGGTGTTACAGCCAAACCAAACCTTCCAAGCAAGAAAAAATTTATATACATTTACCGAAGCGTATTAAAATATACATTCGGTGCAAAGTGAAAAAACGTTTATTATTCATTTACAGAGCTACACAAAAGAATTCCGTCACATAGTGATATATGGGAAAACATTGTTTTCTGCGTATTTCAATCATATTAAATTATTTCATATATAATTAAGTTGATATACATTGCTCAGTTTTATTGAAAGTTACTTCTTTAATAATAAAAAGCGCTAACAGTATTTACAGGCACTCACAAAAGATTTCGGATACTATACTGCACCAGGACTACTCTATGTTACAGATATGTTGCTAGAAGTGCATTTTTAGTTGTGATATGAGTTTTTAAGTGTAACTATATTTTTGCATATTACTTTGTGTGTATAAATGCTGTAAATCATATACAGGGTAACACAACAGAATATGTAAGAGTTACAGAGTAAAAATGAAGATAACAGTGGTTTTCGAATCAGTTACGCATTTTTATGATATCCCATGATAAGTAATGATTCTAGGTTTGCGATCTTGATTACGTCCTATTTAAGAAGAGGTCCTATTATTTTCGCATTACTGAATTGGAGGTATATAATCGTGTCAAATTCATGCATTTTATCATAAGAGTTTAACAGCTAATGTATGGAGCTCAGAATATTTATAAAATTAATTGTAGTACGAACATTTTATGAACGTACGAACATCATTTACATCATTTGCCACATTTGACGTGCAATTTCCAATTTGTTAATGATGCTACACACTTTCGAATGTAATACAATCTATATGTACCTATGAAGTGTATGATAAAATATACTTTCTGCACAATCGGTGGTGCAAAGAATATTTATTATTAATTTACAGGGCCACACACAAGTATTCCATTACATAATATTATAGGGGAGATACTGTTTGGGGCGTGTTATAATACTATTAAACTATTTCACACTTTATTTACGTTGTTGAGGTTTATTACAAGTTACGTGGGTACACGCCGTATACCCTTTGGATTTTTTTAAGGAACTCTGTATATCCTCTATTTCTCCAGTGTATACACTCTAGGGTATACCCTATGTTTTTTGCATATACCCTCTGCTTTTTTTACGACTACACCGCTGTCAGAAAGCAGATAGTATTTACAGGGAAACACCGACAGATTTCGGCCACTATATTGTATCCGAAATACTGTTTCCAGTACACCAAAATCTGAATATTTTTAGAACTTTGTTATAGCACGAACGCATTTCATTTGCTACGCTTGAAATGCAATTTCCAGCTTGTTATAAATTAATTATTGACATACAGAATCATATTTCTAACACACAAATATATATATATATATATATATATATATTATATATATTATATATATATATATATATATATATATATATATATTATTTATATTATATATATATATTATACATATATTATATATATATATATATATATATATATATATGCATGTGTATGTATAAGGTTCAAATAAAATGAAAACGTATTCCATGCATTAGTTCTTGAGATAGAGCGCCCACAAAATTTATATCACATAGAGACAGACAGAGCCACAGACATACAAACAAACATTTTGTAAAAACATTTTTAACCTTATAAAATGTGTAAAATCCTTTAAAGACAGGAATTCGAAAATTTTCACGAATCCAGTATTTTCTTGCAAAAATAGAAAAGTGTAAAAATGTTTCAGGTTCAGGTATTTTATCTTTTACGATGATTTTTGTTAATGATCAGCTGTCGACAAAACACACATCTGCGACACTTATACTTCTGCGGTTTCAAAAAGGAAAAAAAAAATATATTAAGCCTGCTGTTTTGAACGAACAGGTGATAAACTTCAAAGTTTAGTGATGTATGTATTGTTTGCTTTATAATTTTCACCTGCGCATATGCCATGCGCAATAGGGAACAATCGCAGACGATTTTTAAATTAAAGACAGCATAGTTTATTTGTTGATCTTTGGAATACACAGAGATAGAGAACATTTTCTTTGTAAAAATAGCCATTTATGTACGTATAGTCCGTCAAAGTTTAAAAGCTTAAGCAAGAAATAATACAAGAGTATCGCAATATTCTGTGTTTCATACAAAATACGTCCAAGAAAGTTTACAAATGCTGTTGGTATGTGTAAATGATTCATGCCACTGCTTTTGTAATTAATACTGGACTATTTGTTTTCTACAACTAAATCTATGGATTACCATAAAAGAATGAAGAAATATGTAGATGGAAAATAGGTATGAAAAATGTTTTTTTCTGTTTGCTTTTCTTTAAATTACAATGATTTAGTTGAAATAATTAAAAATCTATCAATAATCCATATAGTATTTGAAAGAATGAGGCTGAAATTTCATAATTTCTATTGTCTATTTATTTTTTGTATTCTAGAAGCTTTTATTATTTTATTTTGTGAATGATTTTAATGAGAGGAATTTCAAAATATCTATACGATATACACTATCAGAAAATATATGATTAACCAAAGAAAAAAGAAATAAAAGATAAACAGTGTTCAAAAATTACAATAATGCATACAATCACAGTTAAAATTCATTAGCTCTTATTCGATATATTTTTTAAACGTTTCGAGATTTTTAGTAATTTAGATCTAATAAAACAATTTTACAAACCAATTTCTAAATTTTATCACATTCATTTGGATTTTACTTAGGGTGTTAACTATTTTAAAAAGTGGATTTAAGCTAGCAATTAAATCATTATTTTAATCAACAATTTGAAAAAAATCAATTATTTAAATCAAAATTGATTTAAATCTAATTGTTCTAAATGACATAAACATATTAAAATATAAGATTAATGTAATTTGGAAAGGTTATACATGCATTTTACCTTACGACTAAAGAAAAAAAGCTTTAAATAATTGTTTCTAATCTTAATTTCTGAGTCCTGTAAAACATTAAATACAATAACTTTGTAAAAGCATAAAAAACATTTCATTTAAATATTATATTTAAATCTAAATCTAATATAATTTGTGATGTCATAATTTTCTTAAATATATATATACATATATATATATATAAGAAACATATATAATATAAGAAATATATATAATATAAGAAATATATATATATATATATATATTAGCATGCACATACATTGTGTAAGTTATGATTTATGCTATAACAGTAATTTTTGTTATTACAAATACAAAACGAGCTACCAATAATATTTGTTAGTTATGTTGATTATGCCATATTGAAATTACTTATTTGCAGTTTTTATTAATTCTGTTGATTACTGTTTCATTTTGGCTATTTGTTAAGGCTGCAATACTTTGCCCCTTTTGAAATTAACAAAATGCACCCTATTTTTTAAAAAATAGTGAAATTTACTTGTAATTGTTGCCAGATCTTTTTTTAAATAAATCCCTCCATACCGCAGCACTTCTAAATCTGTGCAATCAAGACTTAACAAAAATGATAGAAGTTTTTTTCTTGGAAATAAGCAAGATATTATTAAAACGTGTTATTTAATTGTATTTTTCAATTCGAATTTATAGAAGCATTGAAAATTAATGATTTTTTTTTATTTATCATACTAAAAAATTATGCATATATTTTTATTGCTACTAAGCACACTAGTAATATATTTTTTGATGTAATAGTGTCTTTTTTTAGAACAAGCATTCTGCCCCTTTTCATTTTAGAATGAATAGTAAATATTGAATTATCATTTTAGTAATTAAAGCATTACAATATGTATTATATACCTAATTAAAGATTGTAATCAATTTAGATTTAAGTGCGGCTACTGATAATTGTAATAAATGTGAAATCATTATTTTTAAATTTAGTTTTACATAATTATTGCAAAATATTAATGTGTATAACTTTATTGTATTATATTAATTAATGAAACTACTGATTTACAGTTTTTATATTTTTTTGTAATTACTAACTAAGAATTAAATTTTATTAATTAAAGTGTAAAAACATAGATTATGTTTGTAAATAAAGGTCTAATTGTTTTAGAAACCTAAAATCTATTAATCTTAAAAACCTATAACCTAAACCTAAATCTATTCAATATTTCAATGCTGGAGAAAAAAAAATATTCGATTTAAATAAAAAGATATATGTTTTAAATACAAAAATCCAACTTTTATTATTATTACTTTTTAAATCATGATTTTTTTACACCCTAATGTTACGGAATTTTTAAGTAATTTTTGTTGGCCGATCCGTCGGAACTGTCTGGTAGGCGGAACGTTAAAATAAGTTTTTTTATTTATAACTATTCTCTAATCTTGTAAATAAAATATTAATGATAATATACCAAAGTGTGACTTTATTTTATGTATGGTCTGCAATTTTATACTTCATCCACATAAAAAAGTGATTAACTGTGTATTCGTTCTTTATTTTTAGCTATGTCTGGTAAAAGTAAGTACGATTATATGGATTTCTAATAGACAATTATATGAAATTTTTTTATCACATTTCATTTAAAGCCACTATAGTAAATTCTTATAAACCAATTGTATTATTTTATGATGATATCAGAGTGATATTGGCCCTGGCAACATAGATTCTTGGAAAGTCGTACAAAAACTTCATATAAGACCTGAAAAATGAGCTTTGTTTAAAAAAATAATAATCATAGATAGCAAGAGTTATTATTTTTTAATGTATAATTTTATAAATAAAAATGTAATTTTGGCAATGAATTATTAAAATTATTTTTTTTTAGATACAATTTCAGACTCACTTTTAGAAGTAAAAACACGAAACTTGCTGAGGTGATTTTAAAAGAGATCTATAAGATGTCGTGTGATTTATTTTTTGTTAAATTCATTAAAATTAAATTTATAAACTATTATTTCCTCAGTATGACCCGTTTTTCGTTCCCAAATCTCCCGCTTCGAAAAATTCGGCTCAAAACATTGACTTTAACAACATTTTTTTGCAATATTTTCTGCGTTTATCAAAACATTGACAAGCACGTGACTTAATATAGCTTCTAAATAAGAGAATTTGCAAGTTTGATGCGTTTGAGAGCAAAAACGAATTTAAAAATAAATTAGAAAAAAGGCAATTTGTATGGAAATAACCCTTAATCGGGGGTCTTATTTGTTACTGTTACTATCCGTCATAGCATTTTGGCCACGTATGTTATTAGAATTCTCAACATACGACGATACTGAGTTAAACTTTCATGTCAAAGTTTACTTGATCACGTGAGCAGTTTTAGATCGTTATTGCTAAAACGAATTTTGTAAAATTAAAAGGGCTAGATAGCCCAGAACACATTTTTTGTTTCAAGGGTAAGTTCATTTATTTTACAATTAAATACTTGAAAATTAATATTATGGATGAGAAGTGTGTTATTTTCTGCTTATTACAAATTTGAAAAAAATAATTTATCACTTTTGTGTTTTAAATCATTTTTTTCATGTTTAAATGAGGTTAAACCACATATTCTAACATTAGAGTAGATATTTGCAGTTTTAACATTATATTGCATTTAAAATAATTATTTGATTTAAATACTGTCTGTTTCAGCGTGTTTATAATATATTTTGCTATGAAACTTCGAATTTTCATTATTTTACATGCTATACATTTCTTATTTCATTTTCTACCGATGACAAAAGACAGCTTTTCATAGATTTCAGTTCATGTTTTTCGTTTGTGGTTTTTAAATTGAAGACTTTTTATAAGCGTATTGCATTCAAAAACTACAGGAAAAATAAATAAAAACTTTAAAAAGATGTCATTTGATATCAGAAGAAATAGTTTTAACCTAGGCCGAAAAATTAAAATGTTTACACCAAATCCAATTATAGAAACAGAAGCAATTATAAATTTTTTTTCAGATTGAACGAACATTGATTTTTGATCTTGTTTTCGATTACTTAGACTACAAATCTGTTAAAAGGAAAGAACACGCCAAACATACGAGTTTGTCCTTCATGCATTTTTTTTTTCGGCAATGAAAACACTTAATTCACATTTTACTCTCCAAAGTATCAGATAAAACTATGTACACAAAAATCTGTGTATTTTAAATATTGCACAAAATTATGTATTTTACATGTTACGCAGACATACGTGTAAGAACAGAATATTACACACAAATCTGTGTATTTTGCATGTTACACAACATTATGTGTATTTCCCTAATACACAGAAATATGTGCAAAAACTGAATATTACGCAGATATATGTGTAAAAGTATTACACAGAAATATGTGAAAAAAATGAATATTACACAGAAATATGTGTAAAAGTATTACACAGAAATATGTGTATTGCCCAGCAGTTTACTCATTGAAGCGTGTATTTCAGGAGTTATCAGATAATTTTTACACATTTGGACTTATCATCAAATTACACATTAAAGTGTGTATTTTGAAATTTACACATTTGGCGCAATTTACACACCAATTTACACATATAGACATGTCGTTTTTGGTATCATCGATTTACACATTTTTGAGTGTAAATTTATTTACACTCAAAATCTCACATTTATTTTTTAGAGTGTGAGAGTTATTTTGATGTATTTGGGAGATAATTTTTTACTGGAAGCACCGTTAATAGCGAGTAGAGACATTTTTTCCAGTAGGTCAGTGCCTCAGTACATGTTTCCCAAACGTCAAAATCGTGATTTGATGCTAATTTTGTGAAACTACTTAATTGGCCGACCAGAAGCCCTGATCTGACTCCAACGGAAAATCTACGGGGTATTCTGGCACACGAAATATTCAAAAACGGTATGCAATATAAAAATAAGCAAGAGTTCATGTCCTCCATCGAAAATGCCTGGTCAAAAATTTCCAAGAACGTTCTGAAGGAACAAATCTAACTCCAAGACGTCAAGACTTTTAAGAGTAACAAAGAAGAAAAGGGAGATTATTAATTATTAGTGTATTTCAGGGAAAAAACATTCACTGTTCTTATAATTTTGTCCAATCATAGCAAACGCGGTAGCGTTTGGTATAATATGTTTAAGAAATAGAAAATGAGAACGTCTTTTCAAAATTTCTAGCGAACCAGTTGACGTACGACAGTGATTTTAGTTTCAAAAGATAGAACTCGACGAGGCGAATAAAATGATAGCATTCAAAAAATTATCGCAGTTTACTGTAGTTTTTTATTTAACTTTTAAAGAAAAAATAAAGACCAAAAGTTCAACAAGCAATAGCTAACGTTATTATGGATGGATTAACTTCGTTTCTGGTTTATTTTTATCGTCTTGATAAAACTTAGAACAGTTTTTTTTTCATCTTTGTATGTTTGACGGTTTCTGAGAAAATCGAATTTATGTCTTAAACCTCCAGTTGAATATTGTCTTTTGCTGTTGTGATTGTAGTTTTTTTTACTCATTGCCATCAAGTTTAATATAAAAATTGTCATGTATGTATCATAATTCATTCAAATTAAACAAATCACGTGAAAAACATAGTTATTTGTTTTTATTGCGAAGCTTTTAGTTTCAGTTCTTTAAATAATAAAGTTGTGAACGCAATGTTATTATTTTTTTGGTCGAATACATAATTATTTTTTCAAATAACATGCATTTATATGACCATGGGATGATTTTTTCGAGTGTCCTAACATTTTGAATTTTAGGGTACTTCTAGGTTATCCCGTAGACGAAAAAATTATCGCCAAATTTTTAAATTAAATGCCAATAATGGATGATTGTGAATGTCACATTCAATGACATTAAATACGATTCACGTGTTTAGAATGTCATTAAGCGATTTTTATTTCGGCTTTTTGTTTGTATTTTTATTAATATTTTACTAATTATTTCTTTTTCCGTTATTTAAAATAAAAAATTATGTCAATGTGTATAATTTGGCTAGTTTGGCGATTTGTATAATTTGACGAAATTGGTCGACGGGATAACAGAAGTAATATTTTACTAGTAGAAAAAAATGGGGAAAAATACAAGTACATCGGAAAAAAATATCTGGGAAAACCAAAATTTCTCCTCATGAACTAAATGTAAGATTTTTTAATTATGATCATATAACATCCTCATTTACACAAGAAAAAGATATAGAGTAAAACAAAAACTTCATTCTGTCCATATCTTAAATAGCATTCAATTGATTTTAAATAGGGATGTAATGTCAAATATGCATTAGGGTATTTAGTTGGCACGAAAATTTTGTTATTTTGTCTGATAAGATAACCGGGCTAATGTTTATTAAAAAAAAATATATATTTACCTTTATATAATTTTGTTAAATTTTATAAATAGTTTCATTATGTAGTTATTAATTAAACTTTTCAATACTACTTGATTATCCCGTCGACCAATTTCGCCAAATTTTACAAATCATCAATTTATTCACCATGTAATTCATATTGACATAATTTTTATTTTAAATAACGAAAGAAGAAATAAATTAGTAAAACATCAATAAAAGTACAAATAAAAAGTTGAATTCAAAATCATATTATGGCATAACAAACATGGGTAACCTATTTAATGTAAACTGAATGTAACCTTTATGATAATCCATTATTGGCATTTAATTTTATAATTTGGCGATAATTTTTTGTCGAAGGGATAATCAATTATCACCTGTCTTTATTCATTATTTTCTTTTGAAAATAATAGAAAATAGTTAATACTAGTACTACTTAACCCGTCGACCAAAAAACCATCGCCAAACTATAATATTATATGCCAATAATGGATGATCGTGAATGTCGAATCCAATGACATTAAATAGGATGCACGTGTTTAAAACGCCATTAAGGGATTTTTATTTGGACTTTGTATTTTTTATTAAAATTCTACAAATTATTTTTTTGTGTTACTTAAAATGAAAATTATGTCTATATGTATAATTTCGCTATGAGTTTGGCAATTTGTATAGTTTGGCGAAATTGATCGACGGGATAACTAAGTAGTACCTTAATATATATGTATGTAATTCAAATTTGAAAACTAAGCTTTTGCGAAATTGGCGTTAGAAGACTATCGCACAATGTCGTGTATATATGGCATCTGTGCCAGGAAAGCATCAAATGAAAAAAACACATGGTGATGCAAAAAATTTTTGTGATGGTGTGAAGTGAATGTAACATTTACGATCAGCAATTATTGGCATTTAAAAGTATTTTTGTTTGAGATATTGTCGAAAAAGCATTTCAAAGATATACTTTCCCTCTTCCTTCCATTTCCAAATGAACTAAATTTCAAATTATGAAAAAAAATCAGAGTTTAGTTAAAACCGTGCATAAAAATTATAGTAATTAGCCTAATTTTTGTAATAGAAATTCTCAATTTTCCTTTATTAACAAACGCTACTTTAAAATCGCAAATTTAATCGGCTAAATCGCCAAGTTGCATAATGATCATCGCCACTGAATATATAAATAATGCCATATTTGCAAACTTATCTGTCAAAAAACAGTGGAACCTTGGTTTACGGCCCCCTCTGTTTTTGACAAGTTCGGTTTATGACCAACTTCAGTGATCAAAATTTTACTCTTTCGGCATAGGATAACTCGATTCGCGACCAAAGCTGTCGAATAGTTCAGTTGGCAACCCTCACATAACTCTTGTTATAGGTCAAGTTTGGAGTAAAGTGCGCGTATCAGAGTGCTTTGTGACCTTCAGTACAGTAAAAAATTTAACTTATTGTTTTAATTTTAATCAGTTTCGCGAAAATTTTAGCTTTTATTATGACTTCTAAGAATGAAAAAGCGTTTTGTGATAGCAGTAGTAAGAAGCTTAATCGAATTACTGATCAATTATGAAAAGAAGTAGTGACAAAACTTAAGAACGATGATAGTGGTCGATGATAGCTAAACAATACGGTGTAGATGAACCGTCGATTACTCTGATGATACAGAACTAGTCGGATATGGTAACCCCAAAACTATTTTCTATCTCATGCATTTAATGCGTCAAAATTCATTATTACAGTGCCAAAATCAAATGACAGTCATATGCTCACCGTGAGGATTCTAAAGACATGAAATTCCGAACATTAGTTTTTGAAATAGGACTGTTGCGGATATCGGGAAAAATACAGCATATGTGCGACACTTGTTGGGAGATTTACCCAAAACACGCAATGAGCAATAATATAAATCAAAGTGTGCCTAAATCTCAAGTTTGATGAAAATTTGTGCATTAATTCCTGCGATAGAGATATTTTGGTAATCGGAACAATCAGCATAGCAGTGCCATGTGTTCGGTTATTGAAACCAAAACGTAAATAAAGCCAATTCATTTAAAGATTAACTGAATTTGATGTTTGATGAAAAATTAAAATGATGTTTGATGATTAATTCTCGAGATAGAACTACTGCGAAAATAATGAAAAATGCAACACGATTAAGCCATCTGTTGAACGATTTAAATCAAAATGTAAACAGCATCAATTTATATCAGGGATTACCTGAATCATGGCCCACTAGAACTAAAGGCCTGTCTATTTGAGATTGATGTAGGAAGTCTCCCGCCAGAGGACGCTGATACTTTGCCTAAGTTATTCAGACCAATCATGTAAACCCTGAACCAAAACAATGACACGTGTGCAAACATGTGCACAGAACAGAAATCAGCTTATTCAATGCTAATTTGGGTAGAGTTTGCGTCACGTGGACTTACACGTGGTTCAGTGAAATGGTTCAAGGTTTGAAGCTAAATCCAGCTTCACTTTTTGCGGTTTTTCGTGAAATGGATTGGCCGGTACTATGTAGTCGGTGTTGCCTGAATATAATTTTTTTTTAATCCCATGCATTAGTTCTTGAGAGAGAGCGCCCAAAAAATTTATATTAAATACAGAAATTCAGATACAAGAATGGATCGTGAACTGAGGTTCCACTGTATATTATATAAAAATTTAATTACAGCTGGTGATTTCAATGTCAATTTTACAAATAATACTAGAAATGAATTTTCAATATATTTTCATCCTTGGTTTGACATAAATCTATTAAGGCTGTATTTCGAGCGACTTTCTCCAAGGAAGATAGCTTAACCTATAATTTCCCTGAAAATGTCTTAGAATATTATTCAATAACTGGAATAAGCTATTCCAATAGATATCAGGAAAAAGAAATAAAAATATTTTACTTAATTTTTTTTTAATTTAAATGGGAAAACTCGTTTTTATGTGCATTGACTATAAAGTTATGTTTAGCGACATTTGGGTGTCATGATCACAAAAATCGCGCTACTGGCGGAAATATTTTATATTTTTAACATCTGATTTTTAAAACAAGCAAATAAGAATGCCACAAATCCTATGCGAAAAGAATAAAAATTTCTATTCGCATTATTTTTCTACAAAATATGTATTATCTAAAATTAATTGAATCTGTCAATTTCTGTACAAATAAATTAAAATTAATTTCGTTTTTTCACGTTTTTTGCCCATTGATTAAATAGTTTAATATTGAGCAAAATGAGAAAAAGTACTGGGAATATTTAAAAGCAACTGAGGTTTTCTTATATTCAATATATAATTATCAAAAAATTTAAATGACTAGTATTAAAAAATGCTCTGACGAGCACCAAAAAAGGTTAATATGTTTTAAAGTATGAAAAAGTGTTTGACAAGAGCTTCTAATTGAAAAAGAGAAAGGACAAAGGGTCCCTTCTTGGCTGCAATTTACTGTCAATGCCAAATTTGAAAAAATCATATTTGCGCTTTTTCCATATAAAAGAAATCTGCGTAAAACTTTCAATCATGCTTTACATGTTAACTGCATTGTTGACTCTGCATTAACTGCACTACAAATCAGTTTTCTGTGCTGTTTTACACTGCGACAGTTTATGGTGGGACTACGTGAATGTGATACACTGCAGGCAGTGTTGAATGCAGGAGGTGGGCTGGGGGGCTTTCTCTCCCGAAGGTATCAAATGCCCCCCCCCCTCCCAATAAAATTTGAGATTTTGTGTTTTTATTGGTAAAAAAGTATGATCGACTTAGAACTCTATTCTATTAAAGCCACAGAAGACCCTCCCGGAGAAAAGTATTTGAATTCAACACTGACTGCGGGAACTATGGGTTTTTAACCCTGTTTTGCTTTACATTCATGTTTAATCACCCTTCGTCTTTTCTAATTATGCCTTTACACTATACAATTTTATCGTAACAATGACTGATTTCTTTTATATGGAAAAAGCGCAAATATGATTTTTTCAAATTTGGCATTGACAGTGAATTGCAGCCAAGAAGGGACCCTTTGTCCTTTCTCTTTTTCAATTAGAAGCTCTTGTCAAACACTTTTTCATACTTTAAAACATATTAACCTTTTTTGGTGCTCGTCAGAGCATTTTTTAATACTAGTATATATATATATATATATATCTGATTTTTGTCATGCGATAACTAACGTATTTATGAACCGATTTGAATGAAACTTGGTATGTACATAGTAAATACAAATGTCTCTACCGAGTTCGTTGGCCAGCATCATCCGCCATTTTGTTTCAAAATGGCGGCCATTTTAAATTTAAAAAAAAAATAAAATTTAAAATTTAATGCGAAAAAATTAAAAGTTGAAAATATTTTTCTTTTACGTGTTAGAACTTAAAACAACGATTCCAGAACACTTTTTATTTTGTCTATATCTTAAAAAATGCTTGAGTTATAGCACTTTGAATTTTTCTTATGGCTGACATTTTGAAACGATCTGATTTTGTCACGTGATAACACGCGTATTTATGAACCGATTTGAATGATACTTGATACGTACATAGTACATACAAATATCTCGACCGAGTTCGTTGGTCAGCATCATCCGCCATTTCGTTTCAAAATGGCAGCCATTTTAAATTTTTTTAAAAATTTAAAATTTAAAATTTAATGCGAAAAAATTAAAAGTTGAAAAATATTTTTCTTTTACGTGTTAGAACTTAAAACAACGATTCCAGAACACTTTTTATTTTGTCTATATCTTAAAAAATGATTGAATTATAGCACTTTGAATTTTTATTATGGCTGACATTTTGAAACGATCTGATTTTTGTCACGTGATAACACGCGTATTTATGAACCGATTTGAATGAAACTTGATATGTATATAGTACATACAAATATCTCGACCGAGTTCGTTGGCCAGCATCATCCACCATTTTGTTTCAAAATGGCAGCCTTTTTAAATTTTTAAAAAAATTTTAAATTTTAATTTAAATGCGAAAAAATTAAAAGTTGAAAAATATTTTTCTTTTACGTTTTAGAACTTAAAACAACGATTACAGAACACTTTTTATTTTGTCTATATCTTAAAAATTGATTGAGTTATAGCACTTTGAATTTTTCTTATGGCTGACATATGGCTGACATATGGCTGAAAGGATCTGATTTTTGTCACGTGATAACACGTGTATTTATGAATCGATTTGGATGTAACTTGGTGTGTACATAGTATATACTGAGGCGTGAATCGAGTTCGATACTCACTTGCATCCGCCATCATTTTTCAAAATGGCAGCAATTTAAATTTTTTTATAAATTTTAAAATTTAAAATTAGGTACAAGAAAGTGAGAAATTAAAAAAGATTTTTCTTTAATGCATTTGACCTTGATACAAACATTCCAGAGCATTTTTTGTTTCATTTGTATCTTAAAAAATGGCTGAGTTATCGCATTTTTAATTTCTAGTGTTGCTCATATCTTGAAATGATCTGATTTTCGTCACGTGATAACATGCGTATTTATAAACCGATTTGGATTAAACTTGGTGCGTACATAGTACATACCAATGTTTGGACCGAGTTCGCTGGCCAAATCCATCCGCCGTCTCGTTTCAAAATGGCTGAATATTAATTTTTTTTTACATTTTAAATTTTAAAATTAGGTGCAAAAAAGTAAGAAATTGAAAAAGATTTTTCTTTTGTGAGTTTGACCTTGATATAAAGATTCCAGACCATTTTTCGTTTTGAGTTTAATATTTTTGAATAATATAACTTAATTTAAAATAAATAAATATATATATAAGTATATGAAAGCTACCTCTTCCTCCCGGCACTGCCGGAAAAACTTTTTTACTTTGTAGGGTTTATGCTTGGTTAATATTGTGATAATTCATTCATTACACATTCAAAACATTTTCTATTACACGGATTAATAGTGATAAATGCTGGATATGATATGCATTTAAAAGTTTAAATAATTTTTTGCATGCTACATGGTGTGTGCAAATTCTAGGGATAGACAAAATAACTTATGAGCATTATTGTAAATAAGTGTGAACTGGTTGAGAGTGTTTTTCTAAATAAAAATTATGCTTTGTTTGGCTGAAGTATGTTTAGAATACTAATAAATATTTGTTGAATATAAAGAAAATCCTAAGCAGAGTTACGAAAATTAAGTGGATAGATTAGTCTATGGATGGTAATTGGCAGAATTATTTTTTCAGTTGTATTATTGTATTTTATTTTATTTTGAGAATTACGTTTTATTCTTATTAAAGATCAGCACAATTTCTGTAGATAATATACGCTTTATACAATTATTCGAGTATATATTCGTCCGTTTGTGGGTATTATTGAAGGTTAATTTTTGGAGGTACTATGCGTTTTTATAACTAATTTTAGCATACTAAGCACTCTATATGTATATCGATCTATATATCATGTACCGGAAACAAAATATAAATATAGTAAGATATTAATTCTTATTACTAAACTGGTATGGCTAGAAAGAAATTTAAGTACAGAAAAAAGA
Source organism: Maratus speculifer (assembly GCA_964019185.1). Classification (NCBI taxonomy): domain Eukaryota; kingdom Metazoa; phylum Arthropoda; class Arachnida; order Araneae; family Salticidae; genus Maratus; species Maratus speculifer. Next base: position 274,879,522 of record OZ025300.1, read on the forward strand.
AAAAGTAGAAGAAATTAAATATAAAAGAAAAAACATCCCTATTCAGAATATATCCCGAAGAAACCATCTAAATAAAATTCAATGAAAGCAAGACCATTTTTCGCTCATGTCAATGCTAACCATCCATTATAAGAGAAACCATTGAGATTGTAAAACGTCAAAATGCAATAGGTAACAATGCAGCATCATTAAACTTACCAAAATTATGGTTCAAGCTAATCAATGATTAAGAAAATAAAATTAACGTCCAAGTAAAATCTAAAAAATTACGTGCATTAAATGAAAGAATATGTGGAAAATTGAACGATGGCGTTTCATAGACCTTGCAATTTTGGCATATTTTTCATTTGTTTGTTTTGAAAACCACTCGGGTAGAATCGGAACAACCTATCAGACGAATAAACATATGTTACTGTTTTTAAAGTTTTAATTTACATTTGTTTGCAATTAAAATTAGTATATTTGCACAAGGTGTTTATTCGTAACGTGTCGTTTTACAGTATTTTGCAGCTGTTGAAAAATTTACACTTCATGGCATAATATTTATTTCTTAATTATTTATGAAAAATGTTTAACGCGAATCTGTAGTTCGTCCATAAAGATTTCATTCATAGTCATAAATTCCATCTATTGATTCATATAGTTTTAGACCTCGAAATAAATCTTTCTTCATATAGTTCAATATTTTGCTTTTCGAAAATTGCACACTGAAAACCACCCGTTCTTCCAACAGCATAAATTCTCAAAAATCATCCTCGAAATGAAAGGCGATACGTGCAGTCTGAAATTTATTTGCTTGAAGGCAAGTAATAAGCAGGAATCAGTAGTAAGTTATTCTGTTTCTCTTTGAAACATAAAACAGTGAAAATTATGTTGTATTGAATTGGATTTGAAGTATATACTGTTTCTGAAACTGAAATAAAAACGTTCGGAAGTAAAAATGACAAGTATTGTATGAAATAAACCAGCATGCCTTTTTTTATTAGTTTTTATAAGGTTGGAATGGCATCCTAATTTAGAGAAAAAATTCTAATAAAATGTATCTCAGAACAAAATGTGTGCTTTTTTAAATATATGATATTTAATATATTTATTTTCAAAACTACATCATATTACTTTGATACTGGTTTAAAGAATATTAAGATTCATCTTATATCTATTAAAAAATGCGTTGCATTGTTATGCTCTAAAAAATGGTCTTTTATTTTTTTACATTTAAATATTCAACTCATGAAATAGTCTATCAGTATTCAATTATGTTTCATGTCTTAACCTTTTCAACCAATTTATGGATAAAAGTAAGGGGACAATTATGAAAAAAATTGTATTTATTTAAAAAACCATTTAAACAGAAAATCTTCAGAAGTACAAATGACATGAAAATATTTTACGCAAAGCGACAAATGATTAAAATATTTTATCTCAAAACGACTCTTTGCTTTGCATTTTAAAAGTTTCTAAAAATGGCACGACAGAAATATACATTTCTTCCAAAAATATAAATTCTTATTAATTCAATTGCAAATCAAAGAGGATTCAGTTGGAGGTAATATTCAACTGGAACTTTATCTGCCTGAAGTGAAATAAATTTTAGTTTACTTTTACATTATTGATTTTCACTAAACAAATGATTTCAAAATATTTTGGTTTTTACCTAGAGGACTTTTCAAAGAAAGGAGAACTCGCACTTCCATAAAATTATTTTATTTAGGTGAACAAACACATGAAAATGTAGTTTCAGTATATCAAAAAACAGAGGGACTGGAGCATATTTTTGCATTAAATTTTCAACAATGACTCTTAATATATTACGTCTAAAATTCAAGGAAACATTTTTTTCTTTTTTTTTAACACTACAAAATCTTTCATGCGATACCCCACATGATACGCAAAGAAAAGACTTTTTTGAAACAATCTATTTAGCCCCTCATCATTTTTCCCAAATTTATATGAGAATAGTCAATTATCTATAGGTATGTCGTTCAATAACCTTTGTTACTTCCCCCAATTCAAACTTTCCACGTTCCTTAGGTTTCGAGTAAAATAGCTGTGACAAACGGACAGACAGGTACAGGAATGATCTTATAATCGCTTCCGTTTGTACTTTTTAATATGGAACCCTAAAATTTACACAATAAAATGATACCTTTCTTCTAAGCGTATAAATCCTCTGAAAATAAAAAAAGCGAGCTAGAGTAACTAATACGGCTGTAACTTTATATGGCTCACGAAAAATTATATGCTTAGAATGTATAACGAGTTTTTCTTTTTTCTTTGCAATAAAAAACAGTGACAATGACTTCATTTCGAATTAATTCAATTTTTTTCTGAACTGAAATAGGTATTTTAAGAAACGAATAAACAGGTTGGATGAAAGAAACCTTAATTTTATTATTTTTTCACATAAGATGTAAAAAAGGATGCATTGTATTATTTCAATTTAAAAAAAAGATATATTTATTGTAACACAATTTTTTTTGTATTTCTGTCCTCAGATTTTGAATATGATTGTAAAGAATGCTTGTTAGCATATTTCCTATAATAACCACAACAACGTAATTTATAAGTCTTAATACTAAAGATTAAGAGAAACAATGTACATGCTTATATGTTCATATGTTTGAAAAGATCACTATTATACACATGCTTCACAATTATTCACTAATATAATTCACATGTTTTAAAAATTGATATGATGCTGTATTAATTTTTTCTAAATCCTATTTAACTCTATATTCTATTCTAAAACTTTTTTTATTCTGAAAAGTCTTCTTTGAAAGTATGCTTTCTCTTTTGGAAACTCTTTAATTAATGTACATTAATAAAGATAGTAATTCGTTTTAGCCCCTAAATCAATTGCTATATCTGCCAAACATGCCTGTTAGTATGAAACTCACAAGAACTATAAATAGAATTGCCAGATTCAGTGACACAAAAATAGTGATACACAGCCTTCCCTCCCAATAAAAAAGTGGGACAACGTCAAATAAAAATCCAAATTGTGGTGTAAAATTCTAGTAAACCCCATTAAAATAAATTATATTTATAAAGGAATCAACGTAGAGCCCGTTTACAGTGGTGCCGACGCATCACAACTGGACTGTTGACGATTGGTCTACCGTGTTCTTCTCAGAAGAGAGTAGATTCAATCTATTGTCTGATTGTAGACGTAAATTGATATTGCACGAGGTATGTAGTGCGCACTGTCGCAAAAATATTCCAGAAAGATATTAACATGCGACTTCAAGTATCATTACGTGGACATGCTTTATATTCAATGGCTGCACGGATCCCTATATGTTTGACCAAGGGTCCATGACCGATAGACAGTACATTGAAGACGTGATATTTCCACGTGTTTGACTTTTTCTAGGTACTGTCAGTGAAAAGTTTCAGTACAGACTTAAACGCGTTGTATTATCACACACAGTCTGTACGTCTTGAAGTCGAAGATATCCATCGCATAGATTGGCCAGCACGTTCCCCTGACCTGAATCCCATAAAAAATGAATAGGATGCCTTGGGCCTGCTTTACAATTTCCTCCTACAAACAAGAAACTTTCATCTGTGCAGTAAAGGAAGAATGGAGAAACTTGCCTCAACAGCTACTAAATCATATTTTTCTGAGTAATCCGCGCTTTGTTGAAAGTTGTCTCGCATTACATTGTGGCCACATCCCTTATTGAATTATTGATATGGCACTGACAATTGTTAATTGCGAGTATTTTGCTTTCTTTGTGCAGTCATGTTTTCGGGAAATATTCACGTTTAAGAAAAATAACATCTGGTAATAGCCTGTATGCATACTTTCGACAATTTTTTTAAATTAAATTCTGTGTAAGTTTCTGTTAATACTATTGTTTGTTTCTTGACTCAAAATCTCTCGTAGATTCTCATTTAGGTGTATATTTCTTCTTGGTCCTTAAGTTTTGTCCAGTGTATTTGTATATACACTATATAGTCTAAAGTGACCGGCCACTTGCAATTTTTGACGTTGTGTTAAATATCTAGAAAAATACACGATGAATTATCCTGAAACTCTTAATGTGTAAATGTCATAGTACAAGCCATACATTTTCGTGAAGATTTTTCCACTTTTTTCCATAGGAGACCGTCAACAAATAGAAAAAGAAGAATATATTTTGAATAACTCTGTCAAAAATGAGTAGCGAAAGCTTTTAAACTGTAGATTATGATTAAGTGGCTAATTGTAATAAACCGTGTTCATTTTTATGCAGGCAGCATGTATACTCGTAGAGAAATAAAGATTTTTTTGAAAACAGTCCCAAATTTTGACAACTTTTTTGCTTATAATTTGCAGAGTTCCTAATACAAAATAAAATTCTTTTCTGAAAATAAGACAAACAATATTGTCTACAATTGTCTGTAATCAAAATTAAAGAATAATATTTTTTTTTTTTTTTTTTTTTTTTTTTTAAATGAGCAGGTTTACTAAATAGTTTTGCATTTCACCTGCGTGAATGATATCAAAATTTCATTTATATATTCTGTTAACTAAATGTATGGAGCAGCTTTTGTAAAAGTCTCAAAAACATAACTAGAAAATTCTGAAAGTGCTCTTCGATGGAATAAGCTCAAAATCTGTTATTCCCAAAACGAAGCAAAACAATGAGGGGTTGTATTCAAATATACGCGCCGTATTGTGTATTCTGTATTGACACTGATCAAAGGATAAATTATACAGCCTGTTATCTTTTTGCTTCATTTTGGGAATAACAGATTTTAAGCTTATTCTATTGACGAACACTTTCAGAATTTCCAAGCTATGTTTTAGAAACTTTTAGAAAAGTTGCTCTATACATTTAGCTAACAGAATATGCATAAAATTTTGGAATCTTTCACACAAGCGACAAATTATTTAGCAACCCTGCTTATTTTTCATAAAGTATTTATTATTTTTTAATTCTGATTACAGGGTATTGTGCACAATTTTGTTTGTTATATTTTCAGAAAATAATATTATTTTATATTAAGAACTGTGCAAATTATAAGCAAAAAAATTGGCAAAATTTGTAACTGTTTTTAAAACAAACCTTAATTTCTATACATGCTATCCGCATAAAAATGAACACAGTTTATTACAATAAGACAATCATAATCTACAGTTAATCTACATTAGTTTTGACCTCTTTAACCCAAAAGATATTCGTTGTTTTTCAATTCATTGACGGTCCCGTATGGAGTTTCAGGAAAAAAAATCTTTACTGTAATATATGACCTGTAGTATTATGTTTACACTCTTAGAGTTTCAAAATAAATTCTGATTTATTTTTTAGATATTCAACAAAATGTCAAAAATCGCAAGAGGCCGGACATCTTTGGCCATATAGTGTATGACTTTTGCACTCGGCTAATAAAAGAGTGTTTATTGTTTTTAGTAATACTTTTCTAAATATCAAAAATATCGTGTGGCAATAATTAAAATGCACCTGTTTGAAGGATTAAATTAAATATTTGATAATTTTCAGTGCAGATCATGCAGAAATAGAGATTAAAAAAATTAAAACAGAATGAGCTATATATACAGGGTGTTTCGCTACCAGACCGACAAACTTTGAGGAGTGACAGTAGACATAAAGACAAACATTATTAAATAGGAAACCATGGCGCGCAAACGTCTTTCTTTCTTTCTAACCGATGACCAGGCCCCTACCTGCCGAGTTTTCTCAGCTTAACGAGTTAGATACCTGGTATCGGGGCGGACGACCGCCTAATTGCCACGTAGTGGCAATAAACTTTGCTTCGCATGCCATCATTTCTGCAGTATTTGCTTCTCGTTGAGCATACTTTGTTTCGCTTGTTAATTAATGGTACATCCTGATGTTTGAACTGCAAATGGCTTCGCAAGATGGTCTCGTAATTTAGAGCCTTGATCAGATGGCGAGACCTTCACCTGGCAAGGCACCTCCAGAGGTATAATTCACAGGTAACTTGGAGGAATTTGCACCCACGACGGATTTTACATGCACCAGGCGCCATTAGCGTACATGATGGAATTTTCAACCGCCAAAGTGGGGACTGTCTACGCAGACAAGTGCCGAAGTCGGCTGTTTGTGGCTAACGGTTGCTGGACTGAGTACGTAGTTTATTGCCTTTGTGAATGTACTGAGTTTGGCGCCGCACATCACTCCCACTCGCCGTGCCAGGTAAAATGGGGCTGGAGCTAAAATTATTTTTTGAGCCGAAACGGTGGCATGTTCTTAGCAGACAACAGGGGGTACAATTTTGAGGGAAATTTAGAAAAGTAAATAACCAAAACTAAAAAGGCCGAAATGCTAAGTAGTGCCAGAGAAGGGAGAATTTTAGGACCGAAAAGCAAGGCAGTCGAATCGCTGCTGATGGTGACGAGAACCCTCCTTTCTACCGTACCCCCCCCCCCAAAAAAAAGGTGCTCCATGGGCTGTCCCATTGGAGCGGGTCTGGTAGCTCGTGCGGACTAGGGGCCATTAAATTTTAAGGTCCAAAAATTCAAACGCTGATAAAAAATAGAAAAAAGGGTCGATTTGTTTGCGGTTTTCTCTAAAATCATTCTTTATATCACGATTTTTTTTTAATTTTAAAGGTTAAGTTCAAAAATTTTCCATAGAGGGCGTTTTAGACTTTAGAGTAATGAACAAATACTTTTTGCCGTTCTTTTGTACATGGGGTTGAAATTATTCTAAAGTTTAGACTTTAACTTAAATTTCAAGCCCAAAATCGGAAACATGGGGATCGGTTAACTAGCGAAAATTTAACTGTGAATCGAAGGAGAGATTTTAAACTCTCATAAACATCGGACAAACTAATCGATTTTGTTGCGGTTTGCTTGTAGGTCATTCTCTTGGTAATTATTTTATTCAAAATGACGTACAGCTTTCATGTCCTCATTTTTTTGATAGAGGGCGCTTCCGACACATGTCTGACATTTCAATGGTATTACTCCTGGGTGTTTTACTACCAGACCACCATACTTCCAGGAAGTGTAAGGGATGCAAAGATGACTCGGAATCACACAGGAATGTAACGTTGAAAATTGCTTTTTTGAATGTTACGTTTAAAAAAACCGGACCTATCAAGTATGAGCTTTTTCTGCTGGGGTCACATGCAAAGTTGTGTGCATGAGAATCCCGTACCATCAATTAAAGACTTAGCAGCTGTTATTTCTGTAGCTTCCGGAAATCTATCGAAGATTCCAGGAATCTTTCAAAGCGTGTAGAATTACATGCGAGGCCGCTGTCAAACATGCTAAATTACTTCTGGTCGTAATTTCGAACATCTTTTCTAGTAAAACCTTTAAATAAACTGTTCTATGTCATATTAACGTGTTGCTGTTTCTCTGCTTCTTTCTGTTGTTTTTTTCTCTGCTTCCTTTAGCCATAATTCGCAAAAAACACATTCTCAACGTTACATTCCTATGTGATTCCGTGTTGCTTTCGCATCCCTAACACTTCCTGGAAGTATGGTGGTCTGGTAGTAAAACACCCAGGAGTAATGACATTGAAATGTCGGAGATGTGTCGGAAGCGCCCTCTATGAAAAAATGAGGACACCACAGCTGTACGTCATTTTGAATAAAATAATTACCAAGAGAATGACCTACACGTAAACCGCAACAAAATCGATTTGTTTGTCTAATGTTTATGAGCGTTTAAAATCTCCCCCTCGGTTCACAGTTAAATTTTCGCTAGTTAACCGATTTCCATGTTTCCGATTTCGGGCTTAAAATTTAAGTTAAAGTCTAAACTTTAGAATAATATCAACCCCATGCACAAAAGAACGGCAAAAAAGTATTTCTTCATTACTCTAAAGTCTAAAGTGCCCTCTATCGACAATTTTCGAACTTAACCTTTAAAATTAAAAAAATAAAAAATCGTGATATAAAGAATGATTTTAGAGAAAACCGCAAACAAATCGACCCATTTTTCTAATTTTTATCAGCGTTTGAATTTTTGGACCTTAAATTTTAATGGCCCCTAGCTCCTACAGAAGACGTTTGCGCCCCATGGTTTCCTATTTAATAATGTTTGCCTTTATGTGTACTATCACCCCTCAAAATTTGTCGGTCTGGTAGCGAAACACCCTGTATAAATGAACAATGGAAAAATTCCAAATTTTTTGAAAATTTAACATGCGCACTTCTTCTAAAACCTAGTCCATTGTTGGTGTATCAAATTTATAAGTGTAGTGACGAAATTGTGACGACATTGCTTAAGTAAATATGTATAAAAGGAAAATGAACAGCACAATCTAAAAAAATAAATAGATATATAAAAATCGAAATAAAATTTTGAATTTATTTTAGCAATAACCAAGGAATAATAATTATAATATTTTTAATTATTAGGTAAAGTTGAATGCTAATTGTAGTAAAAACTGCAAGATTTTATTTATAATAATAATAATAATAATGTACGTGTGTAGTCTTGGAGGGATTATCACCACGAATTCCCAGACAGACAAAATGGGGCAATAAAACTATAAAGTATAGTTTGTCGCCAGCCTTTGACATAAAAAATCGAAGGAACAAGTGCAGAATTTATGGGGCTTTCAACGATTATTTACAACCAGGGGACAAGCATTGCGTGTGGTCGAAAGTCACACACAAAAGCGGCGGCATCAGCAGAGATTGAACGGGAGGAAGAAGCCAAATAAACAAACAAAAGGGGTGGAAAAAATAAAAAGACATACCTCCCCGAAGGACAAGGTACCAATGACCTGCTTGGGATTACAAGGGACGATTAATTTTTTTTGATTAACCAATGAGGAAGAGTCATCCGGACAGAGAGATGGAGAGGGAATAAAAAATTTTTTCTTTCTCTCAGATGTTGTCTTCCGTCATCTGGAGATCAGTGGAAGAAAAAAAAAGTGTTTATTTTTCTTTAATAGGGACTTTGGAACGAGGTGCAAATTATAGAAGAAATATGAATAGACATTCTCCAAGATTATTTTTTATGCCTCTCCGCAACCTACCAGTGCCGAATAGACTTGGTGTGATGATCTTCAATTTATATGCAATATTCCATTTATAAACTGACTCTGCATGATTCTCATCAGGCCCGATTATGATTCCTCATTTAGACATTCTCCAAGATTATTATTTATGCCTCTCTGCAACTTTCCATTGTTGAACGGACTTGGTGTGATGATCTTCAATTTATATGCAATATTCCATTTATAAACTGACTCTGCGTGATTCTCATCAGGCCCGATTATGATTCCTCTTTTAGACATTCTTCAAGATTATTATCTATGCCTCGCTGCAACTTTCCATTGTTGAACGGACTTGGTGTGATTATCTTCAACTTGGGATTTGTGAAAAGTGCAGGATAGCAATCCTATTCGATGCTTGCTGGGATTTTCAACAAGATAGAACTCTATGAACAATAATGAATAATATTTACATAGATGAGTGGTGCGCTTATGGCAAGAGACATTTCAATAATCATACAGGACTATCTAAGACGATTATCAAGTCTGCTGGATGCCGTGGTTATGGTGAGAATTTTTTTTATAATCCTTCCAAGTGATAAGGCCATTTTAAAAAATATTTTGTTTTATGTGTTTCATTATAAAAAAAAATAATAAAAAAAATTTCACTATTTAAGTTTTAATTGATAAAATTAATTAAAATAATAATAAAATAAAACTAATGAATATTTTTTTTGGGGTGAACAGCCCTGAAGATTGTGCTGTGAGCATTTAACAATATCCATTATTTAAGTTGAATTTAAAACAAAAGAATTAAGTGTAGTAAGTAAATTTTATCCTTATTGGTGAATCTTACTATTTGTTATTTGTATTTACCATTTATATATTTTGAGAATAAATGTTTGAGTGTATATATGTATTTGTGATTTTTTCATGATTTCTTTTACTCTATTTATTTTCAGCGAATTAATAGATTAATAACTTTTAATATTAACGATCAGAATTCTTTTATTTTGTTAATTTTATGTAACCCAATAGAATCCTAAATTTGCTAAGTTAAACGTTAAATAAGTGGAGTCTGAGCTATTGCGATTTTCCTTTATTTAAATGATTGATAAGTTTAAAAGAAAACAATTTTTTTTGGTAATATCCAGTTCAATCTCTCACAACGCGGATTGGGATATTATCATAATATTATTTCATTTGCACTAACCACTATCTTTCGCGTACCGTGCAATGCGGCGTAATTTTCCTCACCACAATAAGATAATTTTTTCATTAATTTATAGTTAACAGCGTTTTTTAAATCAAACACCTTTTTTAAAAAATATATGAGTGCACTATTTCAAAATCATGTGAAAGAAAAATATCGTATAGTGACCATTTATCGTGATGAGTTTTGCTTTTGCGTACAAAAGGGGATCCTGATAAAAGAAATAATATTTATATATACACCTACATAACTTAAGAGGAAAATTCAGTACGCTATGTTAGAAACAAGTAAAAAATCCCATTCAATGACACTTTATTCATTGCTGTACATTACATATGAGTTGAAAAAACAGGGGTGTTGAGGACAACAGAAATGACATATATGATAAATTATTTTGTGAGTTTTTCTTCAGTTTCCAGTATTTTATTTGTAATAAATTCTTTTTAATGTATAACTTCGCAGAAGTAAAAAACATAATTTGCTATAATTTACTATTAATACTAAGAAATAAAAATAATGAAAATCAAGGATCTCCCAATTTGTCGTTCTCTTTTTTCACGAAATACAATTTCAAATTATTTGTCAAAACGTATTAAGTGTAAATACAGCAGAAGATATTGCTATGTCAGTCCCATATAATGTTACATTCGCTATAATTGCGTTCATCCAATAAAAGCGTTTGGAAGATTGAAAAGCAATTGGACATTTTTTATCTAAAAAAGCGTCAACGAACTGCAAAAATTTTCCATAACGTTTATTTTGTTTGCTGTCTGTAAAAAATACAACAAATGAGTAAAGGTATCTGCTGAGTGATACTTCTAAGGAAAATACAATAAAGAAAAAATTAATGAAAGTTATGAAATAGAAACGTAATATCACCTTCAAAAATTCTTTTATCTTCTTCTTTTTTTAACGACTTAGTTCCGTATTCTTCAACTGTTAAAGTATCTTTGGGAAAACTTTTCATAATACGAAGTCATCGATCATAATTCATCATGAGTTTTAGTACAATAAAATTAGGGTTATAACAACAACACTAACAATATACTAAAACATAGGCAGTTGCCTTTTTATTTATTATTATTTTTTATTTTTTATAAAAAAGAAAGTTATTTTTTTCGATTTCCGATTTTTAACCAATTTACATGTTTTAAGTGTTAGAGATCCAGTGGAACATCCTTCTGCGAAATATCTGACTATCTATGTGTGTGTCCTATTTGTGTCATTACATTAAAGACTTAATAGTAAATATGATGGAATATATTACTCTCCATATAACGTAAAAACTATGTATTTATCCTCACATTTACACTAAATTTCTTACAAGGCACTTTTTAAAACAAAAATCACTAAACAAGAAGAAAAATGCAAAACAAGAAATTACTTTATAACATTTGAAACAACATCACTGGCGTGATCAGTATTATTTCTTTTGCAGACCTGATTTAAGAAAAAAAGGAAGCTATTTCAGTGTTTCTCTCTCGATAATAAAAGCCAACACCAAAATATTAACAGACAAATAAGAGAAGAAAGAAAAAAAATAAAAGCAGGAAAATACGAAAGGTATCCAACCTTTTCTAAAAGAGGAATGAAAAAAGTTAATCCATTCCTTTAGGGTTATTGCAATGCGATTTTTTTAGTTCAGCTTTACTTCAGTTTCAGATTTCGTGTTTTCATTGTAAGAAAGCTGTAATATTTTTTTAAAGAGAAGATTATATTTTTCTTGATTCTTTTTTTTTCTTTAACTTTAAGTATAAAATCTCATCATAGATAAAAGTTGAGTACTCAGATAAAATATGCTTCAGAGTTTTTCAGTTGTAATTAAACGTTTAAAAGAGAGGTTAATTAAGAATACTACGCTGTACGATTTTATATCTCATATACAACAGCAATGTTTTTGATTTTTATGCATTCATTTATGGTAAATCATCTGTAATACTATGCTTCAGTGCTTAGCTTCATATTATTATTTTTATTTCAGTAAGAGTACATTTTTATTTCAAATCAAACTTTAAAACCGGTGTTTAGTAAATAACATAGTCCTTTAACACTAGAACCGCGGGAAAATTCATTCAAGTTTTATGAAAACATTTCTCACCGGAATTTTCGTTTAAAACTGTTTAAATTATATATTGAAATTATTTTTGTCCAGCTTATGTTTAGCTAATTTTATAAAAAAAATTCTGGTTCGAATCAACATCTCTGCAATGATACGGGTCAAAATGATCCGTCGTCGCGGTTCTAGTGTTAAAAATCTTTAGAAAGACAAAAATTATAATGTTGAAATAAACTACGCCTTCGTTTAGCAAATATCGTTTAGCTTCAAATTTAATACAAAGAAATGAAGTGTGAACGTTTTGTTGTGTTTAAGAAAGGAGTACGAGTTAAAATTAAAAAATGGAATGCAAAATATTAACAAAAATAAATGAATTAAAAATTTATCAAATTTATTCCGATAACCTGTTACTATATTTCTTCTATTTTCTCAATCGTGTTATCTAATATTGATATAATAATGAGAGATTGGCTGATTTATAAAGGCACATTATAAGGAATTTATGTAACATTGCTAAATAAAATTGCTCGCAGCTTTAATGACTACATTTTATGGAATAATAAAACTTACATAACCATTGTTATGTTACTATGAGATATTAGATAAGTTATATCAGTTTAACTGCACCGTTATACAAGTTTAATTACTCCATAAAATTAGAGTCTGTAGGGTTCTATCAATTTAAGGGAGTAACGTTACCTAAATTTCATATAGTACAGAGCTGAAACGACTAAGTTAGGATAAGGAAATTTGAAAAGTAGGATTTTGCTATGTTTTGGTATGAATCTAGGAAGAAAAAATATGGATATTAAGAAAGTTCAGCCCCTAAAAGGGTTAAATGGGCATCGAAAATTTGTAGGTCGAATCGCCATTTCACAGACCAATTTTGGGTAAGAGCGTAAAATTCAGCATAACAAATCTTCTGAAAATAGTTCAACACGATAAAATACAGCTAAAATAATCTATAAAATAAATAAATAAACTTTTAAACGCGTTTTTCAGCAATTTTAAAAATTTAACAACTGCAGATGTTAAATGTTGGGTTCGGCAGTTTTAAAGTTGCTAAGTCATTTCACCATAACTCAGTTGCAGTTTTAGTTAACAGCATAATATACAGCTAAACTAAATGCTTAAAGATAGAAAACCAACGATTATAAATGCACAAATAAAGTATGAGAAGGTAGCAAATAGCTATTTCGAATCTACTTTCGAGATTCTTCATCAGTGCAAAACTCAGCGAACTAAAAAATAGCAAAACTGAGCAAAGAGACCGAGAGACGCAGGCTTATATACTCGCTATGGGAACAATCCCGCCTAAAGAAAAGCAACCAATGAGAAGAAAGCAGCCAAAACAACTGGGTGGACAAGTAGCGACATCTATCGGAGAACAAACAAAACAAATACTAAAAAGCGATTTAAAAAAAAAGTATTAAATTAAAGATTTCCAAATACTTAGACTATAAGAAGTACTAGATAAGTCATTGACTAAGGAGTGAGAATTTTTTATGGTGTGGTAAGCTCCCCAAAAATCAAGATCAAGAATGGAAGGACATTTATGGATGATGGTGGCTGAAGAAAAGTTAAACTTATGTTGTGAAGACCAACAATGTTGAGCTATAGAGGAACGTTTAAGCTCTTGATTTTTGACACACCTTTCATGTTCCATTAAGCGAAATCTGAGAGCACGTTTAGTCTGACCAATATAAGAAAGACCACATTGGCAAGAAATTTGGTAAATACCCCAGTTATCTAAGTGATCAATGGGGCGCTTAAGATTTGAAAAAGCAATTTTATTAACAGGAGAAAAAATAACATTGAAATCGAAACTTTTTTAAATTTTAGCAACTTGCTGAATGATTTTGGGGAAAAAAGGCAAAACAACCAAATCATTGGAGTTCGAATTAAAGTTTTTTCTTTCAGATTGGGTGGATTTTGTCAATTTTCTATGAATAACAAAAATGTGTCAATCAATGTTATTTTTTCTCCTGTTAATAAAATTGCTTTTTTCAAATCTTAAGCACCCCATTGATCGCTTAGATAACTGGGGTATTTACCAAATTTCTTGCCAATGTGGTCTTTCTTATATTGGCCAGACTAAACGTGCTCTGAGATTTCGTTTAATGGAACATAAAAGGTATGTCAAAAATCAAGAGCTTAAACGGTCCTCTATTGCTCAACATTGTTGGTCTTCACAAAATAAGTTTAACTTTTCTTCAGCCACTATCATCCATAAATGGCCTTCCATTCTTGATCTTGATTTTTGGGAAGCATACCACATCATAAGAAATTCTCACTCCTTAGTCAATGACTTATCTAGTACTCCTTATTTTCCAAGTATTTGGAAATCTTTAATTTAATACTTTTTTTAAATCGCTTTTTAGTTTTTGTTTTGTTTGTTCTCCGATAGATGTCGCTACTTGTCCACACAGTTGTTTTGGCTGCTTTCTTCTCATTGGTTGCTTTTCTTTAGGCGGGATTGTTCCCATAGCGAGTATATAAGCCTGCGTCTCTCGGTTTCTTTGCTCAGTTTTGCTATTTTTTAGCTCGCTGAGTTTTGCACTGATGAAGAATCTCGATAGTAGATTCGAAATAGCTATTTGCTACCTTCTCATACTTTATTTGTGCATTTATAATCGTTGGTTTTCTATCTTTAAACATTTCTAATAAAGGAAAAGCTGCTTTCAACATTTTTCTACCAAAGTTATCAAATTAAAATTAAATTGAAAGATTCTGATGCAAATCGTGATTAAATTAAAGTTGGATATATATATATATCCCACCACGATTCGCCGGGTTAAACACGTATTTCACAGATTTTAGAATTATTTTATAGATTACAATGCCAACATCGACTAGGAAATCAATCACGGAAGATTTAGAAGATAGATAATAAAACAATTATAGCTAAATTTTGATTAGCTATTTTGTGTAAAATATTTTTACCATTATTTTTGAGAATTGGATAACATATAAAGATCGTATCTAGAATATAATTTCATTATTTGCTGCTTCATTTTTTTTCTAATATCGTGAAAATTGTATATTTGTCTGTTAAAAGCACAAAGTGAAATGCACATTCCCATTTGTAAATTTATTATTTTCATCCAATGTTTATCTCATATTATATTACTTTTTTCTTCGGTTATATTACTTTTTTCTTCGATGATTTTGTCAAAGTATCTTAACCCCCCCCCGTACCCTCCTGATTGTCTTTAACGATTTATGTGCGTCGAAAATGTACCGAGCTATCTTTATCATGATGTCCTGTTATTTCATTTTTCTTTATTTTATCGGTAAAGCACCCGTAAATTACCTGGACAAAATCATTTCGTTTTGCTAATTGAAAATAATTTGATTTTATTTTAAATATACTATCAACGTAAAAAAATATTGTTTTTAATTTATTCAAGTTGCAAACCATATTTTTTTTAAATATTTTTAGATTAACAAATTAAAGTAGACATTGCCGAAATTATTGCTCTTGTAATTCCCAAAAACATTGCATTTATTCTCACATATTATAAATATATTATATATCCAATATCATTAATTACATTCTAAACCTGTCAATAGAAGTTTTATGAAGAGTCATTGTAAAATGTAACTGAAAGAGCAGATAAATTTAATCATTTCATCTTATCGGGGGAAATTTTTCTATAGTGCTGCCATCTAAGATTTTATTTATGTACCAAATTTGAGAGAAAGAGTTACAAACTACCTACTTTCGTAAAATGAAAATCCATGTAGGTTTAGAGGAAATGACCAGGGATGTAGTGGAGGGTATACGGGGTATACGTTTTACATCTTCTAAATTTTTTAAGGAAAACCGTATACTGTCTGTTTTTCAAAAAAGCTGTAGTATATATATACTTTATACCCTCTGCTGAAAGCGTACATATGTATCATTTTTACGACTACACCATTGGAAATTACGTTGTAGGATTCATACTTTTTGTATTACTTTCAAGCAATATTCCACCACTAATTCCAAACAGCGATCTTCGCCTTATTTAATTGTAGAAAACAAATTTGCATAATTTTTGCATGATTAAATAAGGTGAGGGATATTGACAGGGAGAAAGACAGATTAGTACTGAAACCGGTAGAGATAAATACAGAAAGATAGACAGACGGATAAAAAAGAAGTAACGAACTGGGATTTAGAATATGTATGGTGTTATACAATTTGTAATTTTTAAAAGGCAACACAATGTACCGCCCGTAGCTATTCTGTGTGTTCTATAGTGCAGCGGTTCCCAAACTGTATTGATAAGCGATCCACCTCTTAGCAAAAAAAAATAGCGACCCACTTAGTATAATGGTTCCAATAAGAATGGAAGTTGCTATGTGAGATCTATCGGCTATCCTTCGCGACGAAAATGTTAAATTTTCTTACGAAGGATACACTATCAACGAAAACAACAATTCGTAATTCCAATGTGTATAAGTGGAACAAAAATTAACACAACACACAAACTAGAAAGATAGTTAAAAATACATTTAATTACGATCAAAACATGACTTTATAATGAGTGCGTTTTCTGGCACTGGTTTTTACCGATGAAAGGATCTATATCAGAATTAAAACTTGTTAATTTGATCTTAATTCACTTGCAATACACAGTTTTTTACTATAATTGATTTTACAAAACAGCAAAGTACAAAAGCATTCTCACACGAGTATTTGTGAACTACATCTTAAGGAATTTAAAGCATCTAAATAGATGTGTCTGGATATTCTACTCGCATATTTCTTCATATCGAAATTAAGGAATTTCTCTTTAAATATTATTTGCTATTGAAGTTGTTACTTTTTTTTAACAGATGAAATAAAAATATATTTTAGTGGCAAACCTTGATTGTTTCTGTGACCCACTAAAATATCCGCCGCGAACCATAGTTTGGGAACCGCTTCTCTTGTGTATATATATTTTTTTTATTGTAGTGCATCCACTCTGGCTTTTCTCAGGAATATATCAGAGAGCATCATCAATACTCAATTGAATAAATTTAACTCTCTCGCTGCCAAGCCCGTATAAAGAATGTTCACAGAGCTCCAGGTTTCACTACAGTATAAGAAGTGAACAAATAAATTTTTGCTGATTTTAAGGATTTTTAATACATTAAACAATGATTAATACAGTCAAGAATTACTTTCATGTTCGTAATTAAGGTTCTAAGCTCAAAATACGGCACCTTCTAAAATACCTGATAATATTAACATAACTTGTTTTTACAAAATTCTAACGTTCCCACATTTTTTTATGTTATTGAACTTCTTCTTTTTCGTTCTTGCAGACTTCCAGAGTTCGAGCAGAATGATTTGGGTTTCTGTCAGCACTACAGAGGCGTGGCTTGTTCTCAACTCATCGGCAATAGGACCGTCTACGTGAAGACAAAGATGACCCTGAACCAAATGGAAGAGAAACTGGCCACCATATTCACCATCCTGGCCACGGGTAAGGTAAGAAGAATTTCAATACAAAGAAATCATTTCGTCGTAGATTTATCAGAAGTCACGGACGTCCATAGAAAAAACTCTGGAAAGGGGCAAGATTTTAAAATAGTTTGCTGCCAACAAAAATTTTCTTAAATAGACAACATAAATATAAAATAAATTAAAATTAGTTTTTTTTGTACTAAAATATCCTTGAAAAATAAGTTTAAGCATGATATAAAAGCAATCAAAGCAAGTAATTAACTAGTTTAAATAACCTAGGGACTTTTTTTGGGGGGGGGGGGTGAGGGATGGAGTCACAATGATGAATTTAAACATTTTACTGTAATTTATATCATGGGAGACCCGAAACTCCAAATCTTCATTCTGTTTAATATTTTAAATAGATGGATGTAAAACGAAAAAAAAATGAATGATCTAAAATTTAATTTCTAAGAAATCTGTGGTATATTTCCCGCTTCATCTGAAGAAAAATTTATAGTTTCTTTTCTTTTAAGTACTTTCTTAAAGTTTCTTAAAGTTAAGTTTCTTTATAGTTTCATTTATTTTCATTGTTTTTTACTTAAGAGGCTACGTCAGACAAGCGGAAAGACCCGTATGATAATGCTAATCCTATAGAATTATTTAAAAAATATATCTAGGTTGCATTTCAATATTTTTAAAAGATTTTATTTTGCATTGTACAGCCGATATCGATAGGTACAAAATTCGTTTTTTACTTTTTCAATTTTGTTTACTTATAATTTTACTGGGGATATTTTCATATTCGGAATCGATTTTGAAAAGAAAGCATTCTAATCCTAATCAGCTAAGTCCGTGATCTGTTTTAGCCTATTCTGAATATGACGAATTATTATTATTATTTTATTTGCTCGAAAAAAATACAAATAAAATAAGTGAATAAACACTATGCAAAAAGTCCGAAAGTTATATCTTCGTAATCATAAAAGATATTAGAAAGACATTTGTCCTAAAGACGAAAGCCTTATCTTTATATTAAAATTTCGTAAATTTTAGGATAAAGAAGTTGATCCTACTATTAAATAAGGCAAATATTACTATTCGAAATGAGTTCAATTAATGCTGAAGCGAATATCTTGACATAAAATTCTCCCCGCTTAAACAAAGTGGTCCATTTTTTTCCACAAAACATTTTATTTGTTAAAAACAGATAAATTTGCAATCGTATAAAATTTGACTTAGTTTCCTGCATATTCTGAAAACTGAAGGGGAGGTCTTTATTTATAAACATACAACTCTTTTAATAATGCAAAGTAATCTTAGAAGATATTTTATATCACATTAGACGTATCACAATAAACGTATCTGTGCTGAGCGTCGGTGGAAAGACGGATACTTTTCGGTATAAAGTAAAAATAAATAATAGTAAATGAATAAATAAAATCCATTAAGTTTTAATGAATTTATTCACGCGACAAACTAAAGTTTTTCCAAATTCAAATATTGTATCTAGTGACAGCATAAAAAAGGGAATGTTTGGAATACATTGGGATTTTAATTACTTCTAAAAGATTCGAGTTTCTTTATATATACATATATATAGGGTGTTTCAAAAATGACCGGTATATTTGAAAATCAATAAATATTAAACGGGCAGCGTTAGAAATACACCGTTTGCTGCAATATGTTTGGGACAACAGTAAATTTTCAGGTACATAACTTTCGAAATTAGTTAAAATTTTCAACAACAGATGGCGCTGCAGGCAATTTGAAAGCTATAATTGAAAACTCAATCTGCGAGTTTGCCATTCTGTAAAGCCTCTGTCCCTGCCACTCGCGAGCTAACGCTATTCCTATAGGGAGGCATTTTTGTAATAACTCTTTCCCATTTTGACATTTTTAAATATATTTTTTTTTGCATTGCACAGATGAGGTCCCTCTCAAGATCGCTCTTTGATTACATTTTCGAGTTTGGTGGCAGATATTTTTTATAAAGTTATTTTCCCTTTCAAAACCGATTTTGGATTGATAACGGCCTCCTTCTCTTTTTTTGAAGTCCGCTAATAATAAAAATTATAATACTGAAAAGTTATCGTAAATTATACACGGATGTAAGCTCTGTCAGGGATGGAGTTCGAACGCGCACCCTGTTTCGAGAACTAGAGCTTAAATCTGGCGCCTTAGACCGCTCGGCCATCCTGACTGTGCTCTATTCGGCGAGTTTATTATTTATGTTACTTTTAATTTGCGAAAAATCACTAGTTTTATTAGTTTTTGCTTTATTACTGAAAAAGTATTGAAACAATTTCAATGAAATGATAGTGATACCAATTCGAGAGTAGCCTCTTTCATTTAACACAAAAACCATATCAGTCGGTTGGGTAGTTTCGGTTTAGTTTATTTTTGCCGACCGATTATCTACATTATTCATACAGGCCCAGGGGGGGAAATGCCCTTCATGGGGGTCTTTCTAAGGGAATCTAACCCGTATTTACGAAGGTTTGAAGAAAACTACGAAAACTCCGAATAGTTAGGCCGATAGCAGCGATTGAGTTCGAACCCAGCACCTGCTGTCTATCAGTTCAGAGGTCAGAACCTCTCGGCCACTGGTGGGGCGGGGTAGTTTCGGTGTAAATGGTAAACAAAAAAAAAAAAATACGCGTCGAATTGATGATTACCTCCTCTCCTTTTTTTAACTCGATAAAAAATTATAATACCTAAAACAATACTATATATTACACATGTCAGGCGTGGGTTTCGAACCCACGCTCTCTTTCGAGAACCAGAGATTATATCAGACCCCTTAGACCGCTCGGCTATCCTGACAGCAATCGTTTTGGTTAACTTATTCAACGTCATGTTACTTTTCGCAAGTCTGTTATTTTAGTACTCTTTCGCTGATTATGTATTAGTTGATAAAAGATCTCTGATACTCTGTGCTAACGGTTATATAGAAAATATTCTTAATAGCATAATTAGTATTTAATTGTAATTTTTGGGGAAATTATAATACGGAAAACATTATTGTATACATGTATGTCAGGAGTTTGGTTCGAACCCACTCTCTCTTTCGAGAACCAGACCTTAAATCACGCGCTTTTTAACTCTCGGCCATCCTGACTGTCCTCCATTTCGCGAACTTATTCAATGTCCATGTTACTATTAATTTGCGAGAAATCAATAATTTTATTAGTTTTTGCCTATTTACTAAAAAAGTACTGAACCAATTTCGATGAAACGGAAGTAGTACCAATTCCAGATCATCCTCTTTCATTTAAAACAAAAATAACAGAAATCGGTTGCATAGTTTCGGAGTAATCGGAGAACATAGATAAAAAAATACATACCCGTCGAATTGATAACCTCCTGTACTTTTTTGAAGTCGGTTGAAAAACAGATCTATTTTTAAAAGTACCCCAGTAGCCAAACAATATTGGGCCAATATTGGCTATATCTTGGAGCAATATTGGCATCTTGGGGCAATATTGGCATGAAATATTGCTCCAATATTGGGGTGTTTACATTTTGCCCTTATTTAGCCAATATTTGCAGCGCGCCAATATTGGCATAAAATATTGCCCCAATATTGGCATAAAATATTGCCCAAATATTGAGATGTTTACATTTTGCCGATATTTAGACAATATTTCATGAAATATTGCATTTATATTTTATGCCAATATCGGTGCATAATTTCATAGCATTATTTCATACCAATATTGCTGCAATATAAGTTACCAATATTGGTTAAATATTGGCAAAATGTAAACGCACAAATATTGTTGCAATATTTCATACCAGTATTGGCGCAATATACGTTGCCAATATTGATTAAATATTGGCAAAATGTAAACACCCCAATATTGGTGAAATATTTCACGCCAATATTGGCGCAATATACGTTACCAATGTTAATTAAATATTCGCAAAATGTAAACACCACAATATTGTTGCAATATTTCATGCCAATATTGGGGCAATATTTGTTGCCAATATTGGTTAAATATTGGCAAAATGTAAACAACCCAATACTGATACAATATTTCACGCCAATATTGGTGCAATATGTTACCAATATTGGTTAAACATTGGCCAAATTTAAATAACCCAATATTGTTGCAATATTTTATGCGAATATTGGCGCAACATTCTTTAAAAATATTGGCAAAATGTAAACACGCCAATATCATTGCAATATTTCATACCAATATTGGCTTAATATTCAATACCAATATTAGTTAAATATTGGCAATATGTAAACAACCCAATATTGGAGCAATATTTCATACCGATATTGGCGCAATATTCGTTACAAATATTGGTTAAATATTGGCAAACAATGTTGCGCCAACATTGGCATAAAATACTGCCAAAATATTGGGTTGTTTACATTTTGCCAATATTTAACCAATATTGGTAACGAATATTGAGCCAATATTGGCATAAAATATTGCACCAATATTGGGTTGTTTACATTTTGCCAATATTTAACCAATATTGGTAACGAATGTTGCGCCAATATTGGTATGAAATATTGTAACAATAGTGGAGTGTTTATATTTTTCCGATATTTAACCAATATTGGTAACAAATATTGTGCCAATATTGGAATAAAATATTGCACCAATATTGGGTTGTTTGTATTTTGCCAATATTTAACCAATATTGGTAACGAATATTGCGCCAATATTGGCATAAAATATTGCACCAATATTGGCTTGTTTACATGTTGCCAATATTTTTAAACAATGTTGCACCAATATTGGCATAAAATATTGCAACAATATTGGGTTGTTTATAATTTGCCAATATTTAACCAATATTGGTAACGAATATTGCGCCAATATTGGAATAAAATGTTGCACCAATATTGGGTTGTTTGTATTTTGCCAATATTTAACCAATATTGGTAACGAATATTGCGCTAATATTGGCATAAAATATTGTACCAATATTGGGTTGTTTACATTTTGCCAATATTTAACCAATATTGGGAACGAATATTGCGCCAATATTGGCATAAAATATTGCCCCAACATTGGGTTGTTTACATTTTGCCAATATTTAACCAATATTGGTAACGAATATTGCGCCAATATTGGCATAAAATATTACAACAATATTGGCGTGTTTGCATTTTGCCAATATTTTTAAACAATGTTGCGCCAATATTGGCACATAATATTGCAACAATATTGGGTTGTTTATATTTTGCCAATATTTAACCAATATTGGTAACAAATATTGTGCCAATATTGGAATAAAATGTTGCACCAATATTGGGTTGTTTGTATTTTGCAAATATTTAACCAATATTGGTAACGAATATTGCGCTAATATTGGCATAAAATATTGTACCAATATTGGGTTGTTTACATTTTGCCAATATTTAACCAATATTGGTAACGAATATTGCGCCAATATTGGCATAAAATATTGCACCAACATTGGGTTGTTTACATTTTGCCAATATTTAACCAATATTGGTAACGAATATTGCGCCAATATCGGCATAAAATATTAAAACAATATTGGCGTGTTTGCATTTTGCCAATATTTTTAAACAATGTTGCGCCAATATTGGCACATAATATTGCAACAATATTGGGTTGTTTATATTTTGCCAATATTTAACCAATATTGGTAACGAATATTGCGCCAATATTGGAATAAAATGTTGCACCAATATTGGGTTTTTGTATTTTGCCAATATTTAACCAATATTCTTAACGAATATTGCGCCTATATTGGCATAAAATATTGCACCATTATTGGGTTGTTTACATTTTGCCAATATTTAACCAATATTGGTAACGAATATTGCGCCAATATTGGCATAAAATATTGCACCAATATTGGGTTGTTTATATTTTGCCAATATTTAACCAATATTGGTAACGAATATTGCGCCAATATTGGCATAAAATTTTGCACCAATATTGGCGTGTTTACATGTTGCCAATATTTTTAAACAATGTTGCACCAATATTGGCAAAAAATATTGCAACAATATTGGGTTGCCAATATTTTGCCAATATTTAACCAATATTGGTAATGAATATTGCGCCAATATTGAAATAAAATATTGCACCAATATTGGGTTGTTTATATTTTGCCAATATTTAACCAATATTGGTAACGAATATTGCGCCAATATTGGCATAAAATTTTGCACCAATATTGGCGTGTTTACATGTTGCCAATATTTTTAAACAATGTTGCACCAATATTGGCATAAAATATTGCAACAATATTGGGTTGCTAATATTTTGCCAATATTTAACCAATATTGGGAATGAATATTGCGCCAATATTGAAATAAAATATTGCACCAATATTGGGTTGTTTATATTTTGCCAATATTTAACCAATATTTGTAACGAATATTGCGCCAATATTGGATTACAATATTGCACCAACATTGGGTGTTTATATTTTGCCAATATTTAACCAATATTGGTAACAAATATTGCGCCAATATTGGAATAAAAATTGCACCAATATTGGCTTGTTTACATGTTGCCATTATTTTTAAACAAAGTTGCACCAATATTGGCATAAAATATTGCAATAATATTGGGTTGTTTATATTTTGCCAATATTTAACCAATATTGGTAACGGATATTGCGCCAATAATGGAATTAAATATTGCACCAATATTGGGTTGTTTATATTTTGCCAATATTTAACCAATATTGGTAATGAATATTGCGCCAATATTGGCATAAAATATTGCAACAATATTGGGTTATTTATATTTTGCCAACATTTAACCAATATTGGTAACGAATATTGCGCCAATATTGGAATAAAATGTTGCACCAATATTGGGTTGTTTATAGTTTGCCAATATTTAACCAATATTGGTAACGAATATTGCGCCAATATTGGCATAAAATATTTCACCAATATTGGCGTGTTTACATGTTGCCAATATTTTTAAACAATGTTGCACCAATATTGGCATAAAATATTGCAAAAATATTGGGTTGTTTATATTTTGCCAATATTTAACCAATATTGGTAACGAATATTGCGCCAATATTGGCATAAAATATTGCACCAATATTGGCGTGTTTACATGTTGCCAATATTTTTAAACAATGTTGCGCCAATATTGGCACATAATATTGCAACAATATTGCGTTGTTTATATTTTGCCAATATTTCACAAACATTGGTAACGAATACTGCGCCAATATTGGAATAAAATGTTGCACCAATATTGGGTTGTTTACATTTTGCCAATATTTAACCAATATCTGTAATGAATATTGCACCGATATTGGTATGAAATATTCCACCAATATTGGTATGAAATATTGCACCAATATTGGTATGAAATATTGCAACAATATTGGCGTGTTTACATTTTGCCAATATTTTTAAACAATACCGCGCCAATATTGGCATAAAATATTGCAACAATATTAGGTTGTTTATATTTTGCCAATATTTAACAAATATTGGTAACGAATATATTAACGAATATATTAACGAATACATAATGTAAACACTCCAATATTGTTCAAGTTTTTCATACCAATTTTTGTTACAAATATTGGCAAATTGTAAACACTCCAATATTTGTGCAATATTCTATACCAATATTAATGCTATATTGGTTGACAATATTGATTAATTATCGGAAAAATGTAAACTGTCCAATATTTGTGCAATATTTCCAGCCAATATTGGTCATAATTATTGACTAAAAATCACCATAATATAAGCACCCCAGTATTTATGCAACGTCCAGTATTAGGATGAATTGTTGCACTTTGATGATATTTAGCCGTTTATTGTATTCAATATTCTGTGAATATTGGCATAAAAAATTATTTTATACTGGGTATTTATATTTTCTCAATATTTCGTCACTGTTTGAAATATTGGTCCCATATTTGTGCTATTAGTCCATTACATTTTATTTGCAAACATTAAAAAAATATTTAACTAAATTTTACTCTAAATTTTTCTTAGATTTTCTATTCCAAATTTATTTGAATGCATTTATATTTTTAAAAATTTTTAGATTCTATGAATCGAAAATCTTTGAATTCGACGAATGAAGATGTTGGAAAGTTTTTTAGATTGATGATAGAAAAACTATTTACAATAAATATTCAAACTTTTCAAATTATTGAAAAATCAAACAATATTCCTATAAGTAGCCAGTAACATGTAATTTTCTTAACAAATTATTAAGTTATCAATTGAGGTAATGTCTTGTGTTGTGCAATGAAAAACCACGAAAATTTCACCACTATTACACAATTATAAATTTTTTTTGCAAGGAAGTCTGAAAATATTTTTTCACCTTCGCCACATTTACATGCATACTTTATATATAATCCATTTTAAAATTTTTTAAATGTGGAATATGTTATCAATTAATATATTCCCAAGCTTGATGCCATGTGTTTGACACTAACAATTTTGCATGGAATATACATTTCATTTTTACTATGGCATCATTTTCAGCCACTGAAACCCTCTGAAATGAGCATCAAAATTTCAATATTACAAGAATAAAAAAAAAAAAAAAAAAAAAAAAAAGTTACTGAAATATAACAGTTTTATAGTAAAAATTAGTTACATTAAATCGTGATGTTTAAAAAGTCATTATTAATTGTAATACGGAAATGGCATCTGGAATCATAGGGTAATTCTTAGTTTCTTAGTTTTGCCTTTTCCCTTCAACAGTGAATGTAACCATGATTAAACATTATTTCTAATTTCTTAAAAGGTGATTTAAAAATAGTAAATAGCTTTATTTCACTGTTGTCATATTTCGACTCATTACCGAGTCATTTTCAAAGCAAATAAAATCGAAATTTTAAAGTTGCACGGTCTGTGGTGCATTAAAGTAAAATGACATCATTTACTTTTTTATGTGATGTACATTTTTTGTCTAGTTTTGGTAGGTTGAATAAATTTTGCATTGTTACATATGGAATTTTTTGTGTTAGAATCTCTAATTAGATCTAATTATAAAGGATATATAATATTGTTTGGCGAGAAAAATTATTTTACTCTCGCTGAATGTTATATGGATATTTAATCCTTGGTGTAATTTTGTTAGACTTGTTCTTTTTCTATTTATGTTTTTCTATTATATTTAATATCACCAATATGCTCTTTCTTTCTGGATTTAAATTTCCTGCTTCACTTTTTAATATAGAAGTTCCTTAAACTGTCTTCTATAATTAAGGGTATTTAAGAAGAAAATTTAAGTACAAATATAACGAGACTATTGCTGGTATTAAATATAATAGAAAAACAACAGCCACGGCCAAAATTGTCATCAGACTAACGTCCAAATATTTTAACTTTTTTGACATACACTCATTCGTGTTAGCTGCAATAATATATAAACGATAAAATTACACATAGAAATATAAAAAATGACAGATATATAATAAAAATAGAAATATTATTATTTTTATTTTTAAAGAGAATTATACAACTATTGTATATAAATAAATTATTATTATTTTTCCTGCTACACACTTTGGGGGGCAATTTGTCATTTCATTTTCTCCACTTCCGACTTGAAATATTTTGTGCACGCTCTTGATTACAGCATCTATAAAAAATAATAATTAGAATTCTTAAAATTTTTACTGAAAATAAAAATTTTAACGTATTGTAAATCTTAAACTAACACTCCTTTTCTAATATAAGTATCAAAATTTGATTCTCATCTGAAAATGCAGATATTCAAAACATAAGTACTACATTTTTCTAACCTGTTTGCTAATACTTTACATATTTTTCAAAATACATTAAATTTTTAGATTTCTGTGAATTTACTAATTTTCACTGGGTGAAACTAAATTTGAATAAATTTACTAGGAAAGAGTAGTCATCTCTTTTAGTGTTCACTCTAGAAATAAAAAGGGCATGGTGTTATTCGCTAAAAAGGGCACCACTGAAGCAGAAAAGGGCATTTTTGCAAGAAAAAATTTATTATTGACTTTAGAAGGGAATAAAAGAAAGCGGAAAAATGCAATTAAGTAAGATAAATCAAATAACATGAATTTTGAATGATTTTAAGATATAAAAATTAAAATATACAATTAAATTAAACCATGATTGAATAGTTTGATGTTACTTTTCTTAAAGAAATGAAAATTTAGAACACAAATTTAGACACACAAATTTAGAAGTATTATGGAATAAGATAAATATTTATTAAAAATCTCTGGTGCATTTTGCTACTTTTAAAAAGGGCAGGGTGCTGCACCCTTCAAAAATGGCCTAGAGTGAACACTAATCTCTTTAACCCTATGCGGCGCAATGGTTTCATAGATATACCACTTAATTTTAATTCCTAGACGCCACATTGGCACCGGAATTTTGTTTTAAAAAATTACAGTTTATTGAATGCGTGAAATATAGCGCTTTCTTATTAACAAATAGTTGTTTTAAAATTCCGGTGTCAGACATTAATTTCAATGAATTTGTCCTGCGCCGCAAAGGGTTAAATTTGTTGTATGGTTACATGAGATTGTACAAGTTGTTAATCCTCTCCGGTTCAAAACACTTGTGTTTCTTTTTTTTTCTTTTTTATTGAACTTAAAAACAAATTTATTTGAAAATAAGTAAAATCTTTTCTTCGCGTATAATTTAAAAGGCAAAAAATATTTTCAAAATACTGGTGCTGTTGTGGCATTTAAAGATTAAAATTAAGTGAAACGGAATTCAATTCGCTATTTTGGAAAGAGCTAAGGCAATGCTATTTTGCAAGAGAGAGAAAGAACCACTAATTGTTTTGATTTGTCTGCAAAAAATGGAAACCTGATTCTATGAATAATTTCCAATAATTAAAACAAACAATGGTACTGATATTTCATGTTTCATGTTAATATTCCAAAATTATGTATGTATATATATATATATGTGTGTGTGTGTGTGTAATATGTGTTTCTATATGTAATTTATTTATCTGAAAATAGAAAACGCTATTCAATTAAAAGACGCTTCAATAGGCCTATAATTTTATTCCTTTAAGTATAAAAATGAATCAGACAATGTGTCATGAAATGTTGTGTTGAGAGTTGGGAATTTGTGAAGAACCTTAAAAGGACAACTTAAGAAATTGAGTTTCTTTAGAAACTTTTGGATGTATATTTCTCAAATAACGCAATTCTCATCTTTGGATTTATGAGAATTTAATGTTCTTCTTCTCATTATTACAAATGTATAAGTATGTGCATAAGAGAATCATAAGTGATTATAAGAATTACGTACATATATTCAGTAAAAATTAAATTTTATCAAGAAATTCACACTTAAGTTTCAGTTATAAAACATCATGTAACCATTTTTGGAATTTATTTATTTTTTTTTTATTTGGAAAAAACTTAAGTTTTAAAAGAAAATAATAACTCAATTATTATATATCATAGTTACAAACAAGTTAATATTAATAATAATAAGAAGAAGAATACTTAGAGGATTAAAAGAAGTACTAATTAGCGTGTATAGGAATATTTCAGCATCAAGAATAATTTTCTACTATTTTGAATTATTTTTTTCCAACAGTATCTTCCTTTCAAAATACTACAGAGTATAATTTTAAGGTGAAAATTATTCCCAGCATATTATTTGAAATAAGAAATATCTGTATATAAATGTTAATATTGCATATGTTTAAGGTACTTTGAGAATTTTAGAATGAAATATCTGGGAAAACAGTCAGCGGGAAATTAGTTTAAATCTGACGAAAATATTTGTTTACATAGAAAGTTATCTTATGTCAAACATTTAAAAAATATATTTCTGAATAAATATATATATATCATAAATGTGAATAAAATTTTTGTTAGTTTAAGAAAAAAAAATTATTGATAGCCGACATTATCGATAAAGAGCCCAATTTTGCTAATTAATGCCAACCGAAAAGAGTTTATCTAAAAAAAAAGAATCTGTCGTCATTTTATGTCCATAAGTATAAGGTAGCATTCAGACTGCAATACTTTCAGTTGAGGCGGCGCGTTTTATCTCCCCACATGGCGCGGGGGACGCATCATACTGCACGGGGGGAGGGTCGATAGGGGAGTACCGGACTGTCAGACGGGGTGCGAAGTAGCTGTCACCTTTGGATTAAACCGGATTAGCGCATTGGCGTGAATTTGTAAGGAGTATCCGGGCATCCATTTTGTAGCCTGGTGGAATTATAGAATTTTAAACAGCTCTTCAAACAGCTCTTCTTTTTCCCCAAGAACTTTTTAAACAAACACTATAAATTATTGATTTCAAGGAAATTTTTCAAAAGAAGAAAAAATTAACCTTTTTGGCCTGTTGGATTGGATACAGTGATAGTGAAAAATGATTATTACCCACCGGGTAGGTATTTATTTTTGGAATATATAGCTGAGTATTTGCAAAAGACTAAATTAAATAAATATCCAAGAATTGGCTATTTTCATATTTTATCGTAAAAAATTCTTAATATCGAAAAAATTCTTGACAGCTTAAGTTGCAATGTTTCCAATACTATAATATCTTTCACTTTGATTACAGAAAAATACCCCTTTTTTCTCCTACTGAATGAATGTCACTATCTTTTAGAATCAACATCATGCGTAAACCCTTACGAAAATAATAGTGAAAAATGAACTCATGGTGAAAAACTATTATCTCAAAAATCTATGAGATGTTACAGGAATAAAATATAATAAGTTTCTATGGAAAATTGTGGCAATTACTGAAAAAGCTTAGCTGCCTTATAAGTTAAATTTTTTTTTTTTTTTTTTTTTTTTTTTTTAATAGTGTGTTTTAACTTTTTGACTGTCCCTGTAAATAAAGTAGTCATGCTAGAAACTTCATTTTCAAAAGGAATCGTTCTAGGTTATACATAAGTAATTTCCTAAAATTTCATGGCAATCCGAGTATATTTACTGGGGTTAGAGTGCGGACAGACGGCCAGACAATAACCGAAAGCATAAACACGTTAAACTTTGCAGGAAAGTTTTAAAAAGCTACTTTTTCTACTTCCAGGCATCAAAATGGCTGTTGAAATAGGTCCTCTCTAGGAAAACCTACTATTTAAAAGAACGATTAATCTTTCTTCCTCTAATCCTCTTACTGCGTGGTGGGGAAAATTTGATGAATGGTTTTCTTATTGTTTAAGAATAAAGCCCGTGCCCAGCGTTGCAGAATCCCCGACACAGGGGGGTCGAAATGGGGGGACGCTCTTCCTCCCTCAGCGCTGACAATTCCCTCTACTGCGGAGATCTTGAAACCGGTTCGCTCGTCTAACGATTGGGATTTTCTCTTCTCACGTTCGTTGCTACTTTCGGAATTCGAAAGTGCGTATGGTTTCGGAACGAAATGTCCTTCTAATTTCGCGCTTGTCCTCTGTTTATCGATTAGCGCTTGGGTTTTGTTTCCTAATAAATAATGGATCATATCCGTTTCTTTATCAACTGCAGCCGCTTTAGTGCGTATGAAGCTGCCGTCACTTAGCCTAATTTCAACCTTTACCACTGGTAAACAACGAAGTTTGTTGTCTAAGGCTTGTTTTAGCCAAACCCTTTCTTTAGTAAATTGGTCCTTATTTACATCGTGAGCAGAAATTAGGTCAAAAGTAGATCCTGTATCGCGTAAAATTTTCATCTCTTTCCCATTAATTTTTCCTCGACTGACATAGGGACTAAAATCTTCTTCCAAATTTCGTAGACCCGCGATATGATAAACTGCTTCAGTATTTTCAGTTTTTGGTTCCGTACAATTAATTTTATAGTGACCTGATTTCTTACAATTAAAGCAAGTAATTTCTTTTCTCTTATCGAATATCCCATTTCGATTTTTAGAGTTTTCTTTATCCCTCCAATTTATTTTGGTCTCATCCGTTCTAGTTTCGGTTTTAGACTTATTACGCTCAAAAGGTTTAGCGGCGCTATGAATTTTAGGGGATCCTTCCCGCCTAATATTTTTCCTCGCCACCTCGTACGCGTCTAACTTTTTAGCTAACTCAAATGGTGTAATTATCGCGCTCCAAACATCAATAAAATGTTGCTTCGCTTCCGGGTTAATTTTCCGTTTCATTTGATCAGTGATTATCAAATCTCTGAGTTGTTCGAACGTCGTTATTTCTAAACCACTTAACCATTGGTCAAAGAAATTGGAAGCTTCGTACACGAAATCTTTCCATGTTTTGTTCTCGGGCTTTTTAGAATTTACGAATTTTAGCCGAAAGTCTTCTGCTGAAAGTTGAAATCTTTCGAGAAGCATTTTTTTAATGTGGTCGAAATCATCTGAATCAGAGGGAGATTCGCGTAGTATCAATTCCCCTAAATCGGTAGGCAATAGTCCTAACAAATGAGTAACCCACTGATTTTTATCAATTTGAGCTTTGCGTGCTTGTCTTTCAAACAAATTTAAATAAATGGAAATCTCGGAGTTCTCTGAATCAAATTTTGGTAGAACAGACTTTAAAGATATTTTTGGTTCTCTCTCGCTCTGATTAGAGGCCAAACTAATTGTATCCGTCTCCCGTTCTAACCTTAGTTTCGCTAATTCATGCTCCCTTTCCAACGCTTTAGTCTTTTGTTCCCTCTCATAAACTTTCAGTAATTCTCTCTCAGCCCTTTCTTCATTTTCCCTGTCTAGCCTATCCTTTTCAATAATTTTTAGCTGGGCTAATGCCAAAGTCTCATCATAATCAGGTGCTTCAATTAGTTTTTTTATGATTTTAGGAATATTATCCGAATCCTCTACATTTGCGCCAAATTCAACAGCTAATACCTTTAAATCACATTTTCTCTTTCCTGACCACGTCATTCTGAACGGTGCGTGATTATGAAAAAAAAAAACAATCTATACTAGGTTCACTCCGTAAATGGATGCCTCTCAATTATTTCCCGTAATGTAAATATTCACAATCATAATACGCGACATGTCAATCACAATACAAAATACACTATGAAAATACAATACAAATACTCAACAATATGCTAAATAGCACTTATCATTACTCAAACAGGAAAATATTTCTAAAGCACTTTACCGAACCCAATGTTAAACAATCAACTGATTCTTAAAAAATATTAATTTTGATTAATATGCAAATAAGAGATAGAAATTTCTTTAGTTAATCGCAAAACTCTAGTATAATATTTAAACTTTTACTACACATAAAGATTTAAATCCTAAATCACAGAATTATATTTATTCAAAATTATTAAAATGCATTTCCTATAAATAATTAGTTATTCAAATTACTGCATGCCAATTTGTACCCTACTTAAACTTTTTAGTTTTAAACTTTGCAAATTTAATTTAATTCAATTTTGAATAATCATAGATAACTGCCGATGATTTTTTTTTTGAACGAACACACAACCTACAGTGAAAACCTCTGCAATGAACAATTAAAGAGCACTGACCTGTATTCCTTTTTCGGATGTCCACAGCTTCCACACTTAGGGTAATCCACTGTCCACTTTCCCCGGGCGTCCTTTTCTGGATTATCTCGGGCTCCAAGCTACGTCTGTTGATTCTTTTTCGTCTCAGGTCTCCGGCTGCACGTCCGACCTCTCCTCGGCTCTGGGTCACGTCGCTTGCGTCTGGGCTAATTTCCTTCAAGTCCCCGCTGCACGTCTGGAGTCCTCGGCTCTGAGTTACGTCACTTGCGTCTGGGCTAATTTCCTTCAAGTCCCCGCTGCACGTCTGGAGTCCTCGGCTCTGAGTCACGTCGCTTGCGTCTGGGCTAATTTCCTTCAAGTCCCCGCTGCACGTCTGGAGTCCTCGGCTCTGAGTCACGTCGCTTGCGTCTGGGCTAATTTCCTTCAAGTCCCCGCTGCACGTCTGGAGTCCTCGGCTCTGAGTCACGTCACTTGCGTCTGGGCTCTTTCGTTCCGGTCCCCGCTGTACGTCTGACTCTCCTAACTCTCAGTCACGTCGCCTGCGTCCGGGCTCCACTAGCGATTTTCATCATCGTCCGCTGCGTCTGGGCTTCAGTGGCTATTTTTCATAATCTTCCGCTGCCACCACTGTGAGGATTTTGCATTTCTATATACTGTTTAGTAATTATTTTGGTAGCGATGAAGTGATGCAAATCCTTTTCATCTTAAATAACTTTTATTCAAGATATGATAAAGTAAAATACAGTTGTAAGAACTCAGGGTTCTTTATGATAAAATAATCCACACGCCTTTTACAGCGAGCTGCGTCCTCGAGAATCAATCTCTAACTGCCCTTCTCATCCTCATCAAGAGCTTCCTCTCCTTCGGGCTCCTCCCAGATCAAAGTTATTGGCTCAGCTGGGATACGCCTCGGCGCCAGGTTGCCATCGTCCGTCTGGACCTAGTGAAACTATTTCAACCGATTTTTAGTTCTCAGGGTGGTCTGGTGATTAGTCAACTGTAGCCGTAACTAATATGCTAACGTCACATGCAAAAGGCCGCGCTAGACTTGCTGTCTACAGGGAAAAAAGGACCTTAATCCTTTTAAGTGCATACACAATTCACGTTTTCACAATCGCCAGACTTCGATGTAGCAGTGCATTGTCTAGCAGTAATTAGCCAAATTGTTAAATCCTTACAATATGCATTAATTTAACTTTCTGCGTTAGAGAGAGAGAAAAAATATATATGAGCCCCCCCCCATGGTTCACTTCTAGCTACAGGCCTGCCCCCCCCCCCCGGGTAGGTGTAAGAAGGTTGTTATTGTTGAATGCATT
Organism: Maratus speculifer; assembly: GCA_964019185.1. Taxonomy (NCBI): domain Eukaryota; kingdom Metazoa; phylum Arthropoda; class Arachnida; order Araneae; family Salticidae; genus Maratus; species Maratus speculifer. The sequence continues at coordinate 274,913,831 of OZ025300.1, forward strand.
ATGTAACAAAAGGCAAAAGCACAATTAAATTGTTTAAAATAGTATATATTTCTTTTAAATGGTATATGATATAAAATTATTCATACATAATTATATTTTACTCACTTTTTTTCATTTGAATCAATGAAGTATGCAAGTAATAAATGCATAATTATATCTGTGTATCACATTGAACAAATGAAAAAAACACCAGCAAAAATAAAAGTAATTTTAGACATTGATAATGATACCATTAAGAAAGGAGGGGGGGGGGAGTTGACAGGATGATTACATGATATCAGAGGTCATTTAAGAATTACATAAGCAATAAAGGGAAGAGGGGGTCCAGTGTCAGCTTATTTTTGCAGATAAGTGGGGGGAGGGGGGGGACACGAGAATTCTTATATAAGCATTAGGCTTTGAATAAACTATAAGTTAATAAAAATCAAAAGTCCATTACTTGAATGACTGTTCTGCAGATGTTGAATTACTTCAGAAAAAAGATATGGAGCATAAATAAGAATTGAAAATGAACATTCTAGATTGTCACTACATTGAAAACATAATAATAGACAATCAACCAGAATAGAAATGCAAATGCTGAACACATATTGCTATGACTCTGGTTTAAATTTTTAGGTATGTACCTAAATAAATTAAAAACTGTTGTATTTTTAGTTTTTTTTTTCTTTTTCGTTTAAAGATTATAAATAATAATGCATTAAAACTATTTTGTATTCTATGAGCTGTTTAATTTAATAAGTGACAACCTATTAAACTGATTTTGTTATTGTTCGATATCACAACCCCTATATAAAGGGGTGGGGAATTTTTCCATATTCTTACCAGCCAAGGAATTATTTCACCAGCCCGCAAGATGCAACACACACGCTGTTGAAAATAGTTATGACAAAATCGCACGCGATTACAGACAAAATTACTAGTAATACAATGCACTTTCATAATTCTTTTTTCTATAATATTAGGAATTATACATAACAGAGGTAAGATTAATATTAGATAGAACATAATGCCATATTTACACTGTAAAAATTTGGAAAGTTAAAATATCTAGATTAAAAAAGTGTTTCTGATAATGTGCCTATTGCCCACAGTTTTTCAAAAACTAAAAATGCACTCGCCTTGTGAGAAAATCCACTCGCCAATGGCGAGCAAAATGATGTATTTCCCCACCCCTGCCTATATATATATATCTATTTATATAAATTTGCTGGATTAATAACATAAATTTATAGCTAATTTTGTATGACAAACAATTTTGATGTTAATATGTCATAAAATCTTACATAAGCAATTGGGAGGGGTCTATCGTTTGCTTTTTTTCATACAAGGGGCAGAGAGGAAAGGAGTAACGCTTAAAATTAGTAATAAAATGTGTAATTAGTAGCCATTGTTCTCTTTAATTTTACAAAGCAATAAAAATGGAAAAACAAGGGTAGGATTAAAGATCAATGTAAATCAGAAAAAAGGACTTGGTATGCCCATTTTATAAATTAGCACATACTGACATACTTGCAATTCTGACTATAAACTACTAGCAACTCCACCAATGTGTTATTCTAGTATTAATGTCTTCATTATTGAGAAATTGGGTTAACCCAATTTTTCATAATGAATCATAATTAAAATTTCAATTTTCCATTTTAATATATAGATTTATTATTCAGTTAAACATTATTAAAACTACTTAGAAAATACTTAATAATGTGTAGCTTACAATTAAAATGTTTCATGGTATTAAAGCCAATAATGTTAAAAAAAAAAAAAAAAAAAAAAAAAAAAAAAAAAAGCTGGTTAAAACTAATGAAAGCCACCATACTGGCTTTTTAATTTTAGCCAGCTTTTTTGCAACCCTGGTTTAAAATCAAAATGTGAAGTTGAATAAGAGAGTATTCAAAGATTGGGTGCTAGTTATAGCATTTTAATAACAAAATTTTTTTCTTTGCATTATCTGATGAATCTAATGACCAAAAAGGTTGACTTCAAATTGTCATTCAAAAAACAAACCCAAGAAGAATTTTTAAAGTTATTATTGGAATAACCATGGAAAAGAATATTATATTTATCAAAATGCATCCAAATGTTCATTGTTAGTTATCAAAAGATTGTTTAAAAATATTTTCAGAGTGTCAATGTTTCTCTGTGTAGAGTAGTTTATTTTTTGGACATAAAACTGCTTTCTTATACAGTTTAAATTAAAATATGATTTTTTTTTTCAATTTTCTACGTAAATTCACTAAAATTATTTAATTTAAATTATTTTAAATGAAGTTACACTAATTAAATCCAACATTGTCTAATTTTATCAATAAATATGCATGTATATGTAATAAGAAAGGATATTTTTAAAAGAATCTGGTTTAAAAAAAAAAAAAAAAAAAAAAAAAAAAAAAACAGGTTTTTTGCCAACTTTGAATAAAAACAAACTTGATATTTTCTGCTTGTTTAATAAACAGTACAGGGTAGATGTAGATCAAAAGATTGTTTATAAAGACTTTCATAGTGTCAATGTTTCACTGTGTAGAACATATTATTCTTCGAGCATAAGAGTGTTTAAATTAAAATTCGATTTTTTTTTCAATTTTCTATATTAATTCACTGTAATTATTTAATCTAAATTAGTTTTAAATGAAGTTACACAACTTATAATCCAATAGTGTACATTTTTATCAATAAATATAATTGCACTTGTAATTAGTTAACAAAACAGAGGGGGGGGGGGACCTGGTTTAGACAAAAAAAAGAAATTGGTTTCTTGCCAACCCTGCTGTAGATAAATAGTTTAAAATACTAGGGCAATATCAGGCGATAACTGCTATCAAATTATTGAAACAGTAAAAGGTAAATAAAAGTAAATAATAATAAATTATGGAATATTAGTGTATAGTTTCATCTCACTATTTTTAAGAATTAAACTTCCACAGACTACTTGATAATTTATAATAATAAATATTACAAATCTTAAAGAAATGTACTGTGAAAGGAATATTTTCAGCACTTAATAAAATAATTTAAAAAAGAAATGTAGGAATGATGTCTGAGGCCACAAATCTGCAGATTTAATAATCATTCGCATTTGGAACAATTATTATAATTATCAGAAGATAAACATTTTAATAATTTTAGATTTAGATGGATAGTTTTACAAAATGTAAGGCAATTTCACTATCAAATTATTGAGACAATGGGGTACCTAAAGAGTAATAATATTAATAATTTTTGGAATATTATCGTCTCACTTTTTTTTATCAATTAACCTTTCATAGAAAATTTTATACACCATTTATAGTTAACATTACATATGTAAAATAAATTATACTGCAAGTTGAATATTTTGAATACCAAATACAATAATTCCAAAATAAAACACAGAACTGATGTTTGAGACCACTAAATCTGCAGATTTAGTTGCTTTATGGTTACTTCATAACTTTTTTTTTTTTTGGGGGGGGGGGAGGGTGAATAGAAAAATATTTGAAATACAAAATAGACTATAAATAGTTTGTGTAACTTAACTGTTTTTATTTAAATGGGGACGGATTACACCTTATGAGCCTCTCTTACACTGTGCCCTGAAAGAATATTTTCTGCTTCATGACTGGTTTGATTGTCAGATCATAAGATATGCAAGACAGAGTTATATACATTAAAAACAAATAAATAAAATATTGAAATTTTACTAACCACATAAAATAATTTAGAATCAGCTATTCATACAAGTTTTGGGATTATTACATTTTGGTAAATGTAATTTAAAAATTAAATTTGATCATTTAAGATTTCTGTTAAGTCAAAATATTTTTTGCTCTATAAACATTAAAATAAAATTGAATTTTTAGCAATGTCTACATGAAATGTCCATAACTGGAAAATAACTTATTAAGAATCCCAATAATGGACATCCTCCCCCCCCCCTCCTCTTAACACCTTAAAAATAAATGAAAATGTGTAAATTGCTATTGGTAAATAAAATTCAAACATTTCCATTGTTACTCAAGCAAAAACATGTTCAAATTTTGCAAGAAAATAAATATACAAATTTATTAAAGTCAGCCCTTACAATTTTCTTTAAGATTTTCACTAACAAACAGTGGAGCTTTGAAACATTATTTTCTGCTTTCTGACTGGTTTGACTAAAAGTTTCAACAATAACCCAAATATATAAAACGTGCAAGAGAGAGTTATAAAAACATATTTAAAGCTAAATATTTAATAGTTATTTTTTTATGTTCCAAAAGCATCAAGAACTGCCCATTACACTGGCAGCTGGCACATCGCCCATGTATAATTTTTTATTATGCTCTTATACTAAGCATGTGTTTTAGTTTCTAATTTAAATTAAGTGTGAAAATATTTATAATAATCCTAAGTTAACAATTTTAAAAAATCAGATTATATATACATATATTTATAAAGAGTAGATGTACCAGTAATGGAGACACTTAAGGAATTTATTTTCAAACAGCTATACATATTTCTTTTTTCCGATGTTAAATTAATCAATCAACAATATTTAACAACTCCTATAGTTTCATTTCCCAATATATGAATCAAAATTTAATTTTAAATAACAGATAGAGTAAATGTGCCAGTTGTGGACCCCTTTAAGAAATTTCATTAAAAATATTTTTTTTAATATTAATTATTATTATTTTATTCTAGTTTTTTTTTTTTTTTTTTTTTTTTTTTTTTTTTTTTTTTTTTACATTATATTAATTATTCAACAATATTTAACCAATTCCATAGTTACATTTCCCAATATGGCATAGTTTATAGCCTGCAGTTATAGAAAAACAAATTCTATAAAAATTTATTATCAGAAATTATCGCTTGTAGAGAGTAAAATAATGAATTTCCCCATCTCTGAGTATGGCAAAACACATCGCAGATTCTTAAGCTATAAGGATGACATTCAAGAAATTTTCACAGAATTTTAAACGATATATAGAACAATATACGAGGCAATCTAAATTAGATTTTTAAACATTTAATAATATAAAAATAAATCGCGTAAAATACATATAAAAGCATAAATGAACTTACTTTTTTCACGCACATGCCGGGACCGGGAGACGAGAAGGCAATTCATCCTTGCCCGCCAAAGCCAAACAAACACTGATATGTTGCCATTCGTGAATCTAGATTAAGAGAAACGGATAGTTTAGCGAACAAGGTATAAATCCATCTCGTTGGTTTTAGCGCTGTTCCCGAGGCGAGATTGACCAATCACAAGGCTGCATGGGATGTTATTTTATGCTTCATTCACCGTATTCAAGTGCAACTGCTAAAAGAGGATTTTTTTACTGCTGGTCGTTTGATATCTTTGTAGATTAATGGTGCTTCTTCAATTTTCTAGAGAAATGGTAAAGTGAATGTCAAATATACATTCAACGCATCATTATTTTACAGAAATTTTTAACAGTGTAGAGTCATTTAAGTAATTCTTGACATGTTGTTTATATTTACTACAGCAAGAATTTTTAATAATCACGGTTGATTTTGATGTTTTTGAATTTTAATTCTATGACAGTTTTCCTGTATTCAAGCATGCTTAATAAAAAGAGAGTTTATGAAAGTTAAGTCAGAAAATTTTTGAAAGGATATAAAAATAAAATAAATGTTTCTCACTTTGATAAAATGTGCTCATTTAGGAATTACTTGTAGAATTACTTCGTAATTAAGCTTTCCAAGCATTTCGTCTTACACTTTTGAATGATTTTTTGAACTGTTTCAGAAAGTTGTTATTTTGAATGTATCGTTTGGAGTAAATCATTAAAAAGTACTTTTTTTCGGTATAGTTCTTCTTTATTTTTGTTCAGATTGCTATTTTCTAATGTTTCTATTCACTGCCGTTAAGCGGAAATTAAACTTCAAAATCTTAATTTGATCAATATTCAAATACTGATTTGAATAAAAAAATCAAAATATTTCCACCTTAAATTTAGCACAATCCAAGTTGTGATTTTTATAATACTTATCGAAATTCACAACTTCAAACTTTTAAGTAACAAGATTTAAAAATCGAAACATCAATGGTATTTTTCCAAATAAATGTTGTTTTCAAACGTAAAAGGCTTAGGTAAAAAACAAATAAACAAAAAAAAAATTTTTTTTCGAACAACATAACACTTTCTTCAATACGACAGTTTAAATTCCATAGGTTTATGCATGCAATGTTGGACTTTTTTATTTTGAAAGAGTTTTGGAAACAGAAACACATTTCAGTTACAAATGCTCGAAATTCATGCAATGGTAGGAAAAGTGCCGGCGATGCCCGGAATTTTAAGAATGTTTGTGTTAAAAAATTAATTTCAAAATTAAACATTCAGTATGAAAGAAAAATTAAAAAAACGGTCGAAGTAAAAAGCAGTCACGTAATGTTTCAATATACATGAATCAAATGAAAACCTAGTATAAAATTGTATAAATTTATTTAACTTTCGAAAAAGAATCCAGCTATAAGTGAGTTTATTTCCATTCATCATTTGAGCAATAGATGATAAAAAGAAGAAGAAAAGTCAAACTGTTTTTGACCTTTTAGAACGATTTAAAAATTTTAAAATGTCGAAAATAAATTTACTGAATCTTAAAATGTTAAAATATGCCAATATTTCAATAATCGGGTGTTTTTATCATGTTGTTTCGATACGGTTTTTTCACTTCTATGACGTTAAACATTAACCAGCTGGCATCCATTACATGACGTAAAGTTCACTTTACATTTTTTTTTCTTAATTTGGCAAATTATTTATTTCATTTTTTTCTTCATGTGGAAAGCTTACAATAGAAAAGTTTCGGCGTAATAATCACTTTCTTTTTAATTCATCAAACTTTTTACTTTTTCACGTGGAAATAATGCAGTAGAAATGTCTTGAAGTAATGTTAAATTTTTTTTAATTGTCTGTTTATTTCAGTTTCGTTTTTCACATGGAAATATTGCAATAGAAATAATTTGACGTAATATTCACTTTATTTTTAATTCGTCAAACCATTTATTTCAATTTCATTTTTCAGGTGGAAATCGAGCAATAGAGAAGTCCTGATGTAACATTCATTAAAAAAATAATTTATCTGTTTATTTCAGTTTCATTTTTCATTTGAAAATATATCAATAGAATAGTGATTATTGTGGCAAGGGTTTTATTACAGATTTTGAAATTTCGTCTTCTTTTATAGCGAAAAATATTTACATTTCATTGAAAATGCTGTTAATTAGGTGATTTTTATGAATTAAAAATTAACCATAAATTATTTAAATTCCTGATTGCGTTAATTTTGTTTAAATACACATAGACGTACCATTTAGTAATTCTGGTTTCTAAACTGTGAATTTGTATAGAATTATGGATAGACAGACAAAATTTAATTTTATATATTATATTGTGTTTGATTAGTTGTGAACAAGTGGATGCATATAAAAAAAAATACAAATGTTTCATACTCTAAGAAAACACGAATGTAAATATCCAATTACCAACGACTCCGGAAAGCTTTATTTATCTTTACAAAACTCAGAAACCAATGTACTGAACTCATAAAAAAATACTTTTTTTCTCCAAATTAAACACTTACAAAACAGTAATTTTTAAAAAACTGAAAATACAATATAATTTTTAAAATACTGAAATAATTATGCTATGTTGATCAGCGATTAAGCTATCATTGTTAAAGCTTTTGTGTTTTTCAAGAATCAGAAAAAAATTAAAATATGTCACGCTGCTAAATTGTACCTTCCATGAAAATGTAAGTCTTTAAATCGTTTAACAGATAATAAAAGCTATTCGGAAGCGTTTCCAAAAATCAGTGCCATCAAAAGAAATTTGTTTTTAAAAATACATCTCAAAAGCTCGAACATGTATTAGTTACCAATGACAAATAACGCTTTATAGTATCATGGTTAATTCAGAGCAGGTCATTGTATATTTTCGCTCTCGGTTATATATGTATAATATCTTTTAAATCAAAAGACAACAACCAATACATTTAATAAAATCTTATCAAATCAGTAATTCAAAGATAGCACGTAATTATATGAAAAAAAGATAAATTTGAAGAACAAAATAATCGGAATTACAATATTGATTATATTAATTTTCCTGACCCCTCCCCGCTCACACACATCGAATTACATCCTCCTGTCAACAAAGCAATTGTCGTTCATAGCGATAATTTAATCAAGTTACAATTCCCAACGATACCATGCATTTTCTAGTCAATATGTACCAAAATGTTACGATCCTCGAATAACATTCAGAAATCGATGATACTTATTTTGGGTGTTCTTGAGTGGGCTGTATTAGCAATAGTGAACCGGATTACTAAGATGAGTGTGCTAGATGTGTTAGAAGATTGGTGTAAGATTATATTGCAATTTCAGCGAATTTTCCTCCCCTAAACCAACAGATGCAGAAAGTTCATCCGACTGATATTTGGTTTGTTATGTTAGTACATGTTACATAAATCGAAATAATATTGTAATTTAATATCACATTGATATAATGATCTGAAGATTGGTTAAAGGAACAGTTGGTAACTCTTAAAATCTTAAATTTTAATTTAAAATCTAAAATACAAGACAGACATTATACATGTGAATTTTGTGCAGAATGTTGAAAAATATATTTTTTAAAGTAATGATCATTAGCATGCAATTATATCGTGTTACCTGAATTTACATCTATATACCGTACATTGTGCATTTATATCTATCTACCGAAAAGAATATTTTAAAAGAATACAAATTGAAATAAATAAAACGATATTATTCATAGCTTTTAAGTGTTATAAAGAGCTATCCTTGTTAGCTTACACTTTAGCTGCTAAAATTGTTTTCATTCATCTGGAGGAAAAAAAAGTTTCTTTTGAAAGTTGCAATGTCTTCAAAAACTTTGTTTCATTACCTTCATTTTTCACCATTTCTTATCTGCGAATCAAAAGTAAATTTAAATATTTCTTTTTGTTGAAAATAAATTGCCTTATCCTGTTACAAAAAGGAAACATCGTTTTTCATATAATTTGCGAGAATAGCGAAATGAATTTAATTCTATTTTTGTCATTCTATTTCCGTTCTCTTTCTTGCCAAGGAAAATATTTTTATCTGGAAAAATCAATCGTATAAAAGAAAATGCGCGAAACCGATGAAGGATCTTCCAAGTCACCATAATTCTTCAAAAAGTTACAACATTCTCGATGCCTTTTATACCATTAACTGTCTCTTTCTACTCCATAAAAATTATATAGCAATTGTTTCTATGACCACCGCTTTCATAGATTTTGAGAAATAAAGACTTCTCCCCGAATGCTTTTAAGAACAAATGGGGCAAACATTGTAGTCAAGTTATTGGTATCATGGGAGACGCAAGAGTATTGCATGATAACTATAGCATGGCTGCCAACTACTACGCCTATTTACAATCGAATAAACATATTAAAAACATAAATTTTAGTAAATAATTAAGAATATGTATTGTAATGCATAACACTGAATATATTTGGTATACATTTTACAAAAACATTTTTGTGGTTCGAAACATGATTATAACATTTAAATAGGCGTAGAAGTTGGCAGCTCTGCTATAGTCTCCAGATGCGGCACCGTAATGAAAATAGATGTTTTTTCGGGGGAGGAAAAGGCGTAGTTATTAAAATAAGCAGAAAGTTTGACATGAAAATGCGAGATATGTATAAATTGAAATGTAGAGCACGTACACTAGAGTGGTTTCAAGAAATCAATTTTCGAATTTTTTGGAGAGGACCTCTGAAAAAGTTGCCAATTGGCTAGAAAATGTTTTTGTCGAATTTTCAGCTCATTTTGATAATGATATTTTCGGCCCCACTGAGCTCAAAAATTAAAAAAAGGCAAGTTTTTTTTTTTTTTTTTTTTTTTTTTTTTTTTTTTTTTTTTTTTTAAGAATGCTAGATTAAAATTAAACATGTGGGTAACTGTTATCGGAGATCGCACTGAAGGTTTCGTTTAGTATTTCTTTCAAAACAATTTCTCCTTTAATTAATAAATCCAAATTGTTAATTTAGTATTATTAAATTATTACATAGATGGTAGCACCAATAAATTTAATAATTAAAATAATTATAAGAGTAAGTTATATAATTGAATCAATTTAAAAATGTTTAAATAAAACTTTTGAAATCCAAAATTTCAATTTTTTGGAATTCCTAAATTAAAAAAGTCCTTCCGGCAATGCCGGGAGGAAGAGGTAGCTTTCATATACTTATATATTTATTTATTTATTTTAAGGTAAGTTACATTGTTCAAAAATACTAAACTCAAATTAGTGGAAATAATCTTATAAAATTAGTGATTTTATAAGATTGAAACTAGTTTTTGTCAAGACTGAATATTAATAGGAATTTTTAGAAATTAGTCATCTTTTATTCAACCTGGTTTTATTTTAAGCGATTTAGAGAGTCACCAAATTCCACGATATCATAAAGTGTATGACATTTTAAAGCAACATTGTGGATCGTTCAGATCAGACCCTTTCAAAATGTCAGCCATAAGCAAAATTCAAAGTGCTATAACTCAGTCATTTTTTAAGATATAGACGAAATAAAAAGTGTTCTGGAATTGTTGTTTTAAGTTCTAACACGTAAAAGAAAAATATTTTTCAATTTTTAATTTTTTCGCATTTAATTTTAAATTTTTAAAAAAATTTAAAATGGCCACCATTTTGAAACAAAATGGTGGATGATGCTGGCCGACGAACTCGGTCGAGACATTTGTATGTACTAAGTACATCCCAAGTTTCATTGAAATTGGTTCATAAATGCGCGTGTTATCACGTGACAAAAATCAGATCGTTTCAAAATGTCAGACATAAGAAAAATTCAAAGTGCTATAACTCAATCATTTTTTAAGATATAGACAAAATAAAAAGTGTTCTGGAATCTTTGTTTTAAGTTCTAACACGTAAAAGGAAATTTTTTTTCAACTTGTAACTTTTTCGCAATTAATTTTAAATTTAAAATTTTTAAAAAAAATTAAAATCGCCGCCATTTTAAAACAAAATGGCGGATGATGCTGGCCAATGAACTCGGTCGAGACATTTGTATGTAATATGTACATACCAAGTTTCATTGAAATCGGTTTAAAAATACGCGTGTTATCACGTGACAAAAATCAGATCGTTTCAAAATGTCAGCCATAAGAAAAATTCAAAGTGTTATAACTCAATCATTTTTTAAGATATAGACAAAATAAAAAGTGTTCTGAAATCTTTGTTTTAAGTTCTAACACGTAAAAGGAAAATATTTTTCAACTTTTAATTTTTTCGCATTTAATTTTAAATTTTTAATTTTTTAAAAAATTTAAAATGGCCGCCATTTTGAAACAAAATGGCGGATGTTGCTGACCAACGAACTCGGTCGAGACATTTGTATGTACTATGTACATACCAAGTTTCATTCAAATCGGTTCATAAATACGTTAGGTATCGCATGACAAAAATCAGATATATATATATATATATATATATATATATATATATATATATATATATATATATATATATATGGTTATATATATATATATATATATGGTTATATATATATATATATATATGTCAACATTTGAACGGAGGGTGGTTTTGGGGTCTGGGGGTCATGATCGGTGAAAATATACCGAAATTTTCCGGAAGTGCTTTCCTCCGGACGGCTGCAATAGGTAGCTTTTTACTTTTTGTAATGAAAGCTACCTAAAACAAATTAGCGGCGAGATATGTAAAATTTTAAACTTTTAAGAACGAAAAGAAGAATGTTTGAGCAAAAAATGTAAGTTCTAGTGAAATCTATCGTTAAATGCAAAATGTGTATGCCATGGACTGTATGTCAAGAAGTTCGGTATTCCAATGATAAAGGGCTTTTCACAGCATAAGATCAAGTGCGCTTGACCAGGCATGACTTGTCATCAGTACCGATTCCTGCAAATAAATAAGTTCAAAAAAGTTTTTAAAAAACTGAGCTTTAGCTTTCGTTATGTTTTATTATTTTTAAATAAATAGAATTTAAAATTCCATAGGCGTAGATTTATTATTTTATTATATTAAGACATTAAGGATACAAAAAAACTAATATGAAAAGTGTTGAATTACGTTTCCTATTTTAACGAATATTTATTTTAAGTTTTTGCATTATTTTTTTAATATTTTGAAGATTCTTACGGTGGGTAAAAGTAGGTCACTTTTGATATTCAAAACAGCATGTCATTGCTTTATTTTGAGAAGTCAAAATTTCAATTTAATCCTGTTTTGATATAGGGAAAGCCATTCAAAACAATGATTTTCTTGCATTAAATTTAATGTCAGCATTTATGCACGTCCATTTAATTTAGAAAAAGAATTTAAAGAAATGGCTTTTAAATGATCTCAATTCCTGGCATAATTTAAGAGTGCGCCTTTCTGTCTTACTTTTATTCTGTTTTATTATAAAATGGAAAAAAGAAGTTCATGTTTAATATCACTTGTTTCGTTTGAAATAAAATGTATTCATAGAAAAATATTTCATTCTTTTCAATATCATTTGGAAATCGAAACTTGTTAAAAATGAGATGTGTTTTAATATTTTTTATAAAAGTTACTTCATAGGTACACGGTTGTATAAATCGGACATAATTAATATATTTTTTTAAAAACGGAAAGATTTAATATTTTTGATTAATAAATGCAATACGAAATTTGTTACTTACAAAATGTCATGAATTATTTTAACACAAAAACAGAATATTCATTTTAACTAGCTAACATATGTCTATTCTTTAAGATAAATAAATAAATAAATACAATGAAATAAAATAAAATAAAAGTAGCTAACGTATAAGTTACTATTGTATTTTAAATCAGAAAATATGTTCTTTACATAGAAATGTTCCGTAAATATGCTGAAGCAAACAGTTCAAAAATTTTAAAAAGTACGAAAATTATCGAAAAAATTGTCTAAAATTGTTTGTTTAAAAAAAGTTCTTTAAAGTGAAAAACTACACATAGCAATATAACTAAGGTAAAAACTACATGCAAGGAGTTATATTTGGAGTTTGCAGTTTGCCGTATGAAATGACCTTTCAAATTTGATTAATTGTTTTAGGATTTTGTTTCCTTATTTTATTTAAATTTATCTCAAACACATTTATTTCATATTTTGATAAATGTTTTTTTTTTATAATACCGTATTTGAAAAACTAATTATGCATTTACCTGTCCAGGAGACAGATCTCTAAAAATAGCTGTCGATTTCCTATCTAGTTTATCGTTGTCAATTATGTTCAAATTAGTAATTTTACATTATTTAATACACAACTTTTTAAAAAGTAATAAATGTTTTCACAAAAGATAAATAATTAAGAGCAACAAATGAACTATAATACATAAAAAAACTAAACCATAATAAATACGTAAATACTAAACTATAATAAATACATTTTAATTCTTATTTTTATGATTATATTATAGTTTTTATTACGTATGATGTTGCATAAAATTCTTAAAAAATAAGACTTAATGTGATTAGTATTATTGGCATCCTGCTTGGCACAGTTGGAATTGAAAAGGCCCGTATAATACGCCAGTACAGCGTAACTAATACTTCTTTTTTTTTCAAAATTTTATTACGCGAGAATATGAACAACGTGAAAATTATAATAAACCACGTTTTCGTAGCATTAAATGTAGAAAATTATGCCATGAAAGTGTATTTACAAGTAGTAATAAAAAAGAAAAGAAAATTTTTGAATAATAATCAAATAGTCACGCATCAAAATCTGTAAATGAAAAAAAAACTATGTCATATTTAAAACGCCCAAATAATGAAACTTTTAAACAGTTCCCTTTAAAAATATATTTACATGAGAGGGTTATTTGAAATTTCGAATAAGTCTTTTAAACCTATTGTTGCCAAATGTAAAACAGTGCAAATAAAACATTTAAGATATTTGTAATATCAAGAATATTACTAAGCTTGAGCATATGAAAGTATGCTGTTCTTATCCCAATGCTGTATATAATCTAAAAGATACCTTTTTTTTTAAAAAAAAAGTTCGAACTCGAATGAAAATTTTCTACGAAATTTAAAATACCGGAAAAATATTATATTGACAATTTAGATTTCCTCATCAGAAATATATAAATCGCATTTAACTGCAGCGCCTGTGAAAAAGAACACAAATATTGTACTTCCGAGAAAGTATATTGCAGTTTTCAGTGCTAGTTCATGCTAAATAATATACTAGTAGTATAAAGCTGAACTCAAAGGAATAAATTTTGAATGGAAAATATTAGATATCCAATTCAGGGTTATTCCGTGTCTAAAATCATTACACTTTAAAAAAAAGTGTGACGTGTCAAAACGTGTCAGCATCATTTATCTCATCACAATCATTTTGTGGCATTCATTTTTCATCACAGTTTCGTGGCTTTTATAAAAACAAGGTAGAACCCGTCGCATTTCGACGAAAGAAAATATTTAAGAAGGAGTTTTTTCATTGACTTATAATACATCAACAAAAGTAGTTAAATAAAAAATGCTCTTTTTATTGGTAAGTATAACTGTTAAACAAATGATATTTAACCTAAAGTTAACAAAATACTATTTCTATAAAACTCAGTTTTATGAACTGTTAAAATTAAACTTTAATCGTACATGTAAGCAGTAAAAATAATATAGATCTGTTATTATGATAAAGTTATCAATTAAGGCTCTTATGTTAGTACTCCAAAATGATAAGAAAGCAAAATTTATTCCATTTTGACTCAATCATAGAATTTTTTCCCCGCGACATTGAACTCTACATCATTTTCACGATATTAAAAAACTATGTCATATTTAAAACGCCCAAATAATGAAACTTTTAAACAGTTCCCTTTAAAAATATATTTACATGAGAGGGTTATTTGAAATTTCGAATAAGTCTTTTAAACCTATTGTTGCCAAATGTAAAACAGTGCAAATAAAACATTTAAGATATTTGTAATATCAAGAATATTACTAAGCTTGAGCATATGAAAGTATGCTGTTCTTATCCCAATGCTGTATATAATCTAAAAGATACCTTTTTTTTAAAAAAAAAGTTCGAACTCGAATGAAAATTTTCTACGAAATTTAAAATACCGGAAAAATATTATATTGACAATTTAGATTTCCTCATCAGAAATATATAAATCGCATTTAACTGCAGCGCCTGTGAAAAAGAACACAAATATTGTACTTCCGAGAAAGTATATTGCAGTTTTCAGTGCTAGTTCATGCTAAATAATATACTAGTAGTATAAAGCTGAACTCAAAGGAATAAATTTTGAATGGAAAATATTAGATATCCAATTCAGGGTTATTCCGTGTCTAAAATCATTACACTTTAAAAAAAAGTGTGACGTGTCAAAACGTGTCAGCATCATTTATCTCATCACAATCATTTTGTGGCATTCATTTTTCATCACAGTTTCGTGGCTTTTATAAAAACAAGGTAGAACCCGTCGCATTTCGACGAAAGAAAATATTTAAGAAGGAGTTTTTTCATTGACTTATAATACATCAACAAAAGTAGTTAAATAAAAAATGCTCTTTTTTTGGTAAGTCTAACTGTTAAACAAATGATATTTAACCTAAAGTTAACAAAATACTATTTCTATAAAACTCAGTTTTATGAACTGTTAAAATTAAACTTTAATCGTACATGTAAGCAGTAAAAATAATATAGATCTGTTATTATGATAAAGTTATCAATTAAGGCTCTTATGTTAGTACTCCAAAATGATAAGAAAGCAAAATTTATTCCATTTTGACTCAATCATAGAATTTTTTCCCCGCGACATTGAACTCTACATCATTTTCACGATATTAAAAAGCGTAAGTGAAATTTTGAAAATGAAACCAAAATTCACCGACGAATTCACCAACGATATTTTTCACAAATTATAATGTTTTTTCTCTTTTAATGAGAAAATGGCAACATAAAGATGCAATGATCATTTTTTCCCCTTTTCTCCTTTGCTTTTAATAAGGTCTCCTGTTGCCACAATTAAAATATGTATTAAAAAACTACAAAAAAATTAATATTTCATAATTAAAGTACGATAGTTTTCAAATAAATTGCATTTAAAAGTACATTTTTTTCTTTATACGACGGTGTAAAAATTTTAAATGTACGTTATTTAGAAGCTTAAAACTTGCAGCAGCAAAAATTGCAAAATCGAAATTGCATTTCAAATTTTAAAGTGTTGCCATTCGCAGTATGACGTATGCGTTACGCACACATACGTTTGGCTTTTATAATATAGATATTTTTACCTGAAGTTCTAAAATATGCAACTGAGCTGAGTTTTTCATGTCTAAAAAGTGATATTTTTAGTGGTATCCATTATGACATAAAACACGTTACACATTTATCATTTATTCAAGGCAAAATAAGGACACATAAATTATACATGATAAAGGCACATAAAATATGCACAGTCAGGCACAGATATTCAGTACAAAACAAGATGAAGAAAAGGAATACGTCACGTAAGATAATCCGCCTGATTCGTCCGATTAGCTCTAAAAGGCAATTCCTATTTTTCTAGTCATTAATGAATCATTTTCTGCCTATAAAAGTAAGGGCACTTCATTTTCTGGAAAGGTGGATATAGAGGCAGTTACGCGCAAAATATATTTATATTATATGTATGTACAGGTACACATATCAAAATGGCATCTTGATGATACACTAGAAAAATGTTGTGTTTTTTCCTGCACTTTAAGTTTTATTTTCTGAAGTACAGATCCTGTGAAATTTCATTTATGTACAGATGCTCAGAAAGTAAATTGAAGCAATAAGTGAAGTAAAAATCGTAATTTTTGTGCATATGCACCACATAGTCATCGACAGAGCAATGAAAAATTAACAATGACATCTTAAAGGCCTATTAGTCCAGAGAAAATGCACCAAAAAAGCGGGTTATCTTGCAAAAAGCAGAGTAGAAGAGTTTGCTTTTGTAATTTGTTTATATTGACACTAAGATGGAAAAACTAAATTTTGCAACAAAACTTCTCAAGGTTAAATTTTTTGTGACCAAAAAACAACAAAATTTTAGAAGCTTTTGGATTTTTTAAAAAAATTTCAAAATCTATTGCCATAGCATATTATTTGTCAAATACAATATCAAACAGGAAAAAAGTTTCTTCAACTTTCACATTTACAACTTTTTTATGCACTCACAGTACGCCATTTCGCCAAAACGGATTTTCCAAAAATAATATTCCCATTTTTTTTTCTTTTTGGGGCCACAGAAAATTTAGCTTTAAGAAATTTAGTTTAAAAAAAATTTCTGTTTTAGTATCAATATAAACAAATTAAAAAATAAAACCGTCTTCTTGACCTTTTGCAAGATAAAATGTACATTTCTCCTGGACTATTGTGTATTTTTGTGCGAATAGTACACATATGAATTAATATACAAACGTCCATGAATATATGGGTCATTCCATGTCAAATGAGCAAAAATGTAAAAAAAGCCGTGGCTGCATAGAATCAGATTTTAATAAAATTTGAGATATGTGTTCATTTCATATTCAAATGTATGTTTGCACAATATTTTGACGTAAAATAAATTATTTTATCAGTTTTGGACATTTAAAAAACTTGTGATATATTATGGCTTGTTAATAATCGTCGAAAGTTCTATATTTTGAAAACTATTTTTAAAAAAATGAAGTTTTTTTTATAATATTGAAATCTCTGGATATCAATCTTTATATTTATTGAGTAATAATAATCTGGTAATACCATAATTAATCATAAATTGGTTGTAAATATCGACATCTTGTAAATTTTGAAATGTTATAAAAATCAAAGAATTTAAAAAACATCTGTGAAACTGATGCAAGATGCAGTACTACGTATGAAGATCGAATTCTCAAAGTTTCAAAGTTGTTATTTATTTTCTTCATCTTCAAAAAAACTTACACAAGAACTCGATTTCGTATCAACTTTAATGTAAATTTTTATACTGAAATAAACTAGTCTGAACTCTACTAGTTTGCGTTTCCTCGTAAATGATTGTGATCTACTTATATGATGATTTTCAATAAAATCTGTGACATGTCAGCCACACCTGATTTGCTCATTTGGTGTGGAATGACCCATATAGTAATAACTATCGCTCAATGTAAAAAATAAATAAATAAATAAATAAAAAATTGTAAAATTTACGACAAAAATTGCTGGCAGCAATGTTGCAATGAGTTTGTGCCGTAAAAATCGCAGTAAAATTATATGTAATTTTTTTTATTACTTCTAGTTTTACTGTCAATTTTACGGCAAAAATTGCTGACAAGATTGCTGCCAGCAGTTTTTGCTGTAATTTTAACGGATTTTTTTTTTTATTCTACAATGTATTTAGTAGCGTAGATTTCGAAATTTATAAACCGTAAAGTGTTTAATCGAGGGCTACTAACTACTGCTCTTTAACTCTTCTCTGGGCCGTTGTAGCTTAGTGGTCATAGCAACGAACTCCAGACAGAAAGGTTTCTGGTAATCACAGCAGAATCAACGAGTGCAAGCAATGTACGCGCTCGTTAAATACAGTGGTTCTGAAAGTCTTGTGATTGGTCTAAGCAGTTACCACAGGTATCAGTCTCTGGAAAAATCTTTCCCTCCCCTTCAGAGATATATCGAAATTGATGATATGGCGTTGCTTGGTACTGCCGTCTATTAGAAGCTTGGCGGAATATCTTCTTCTACAGAAGTCTAAATTCTAACTCCCTGGTTTTAGTCTTAATGGAAGCTCCAGCAATCCATCTAGCCATTTGGGCACACACGTCAACTACAACTACTACTGTTTACATAGATCATTTTTACACTGCTGCTTTTACTTATTTAATGACATAAATAGTAATATTAATTAAAATGCAGATTTACTCTTTAAAAAAATAAGATTATTACTTTGCAGTTTTCGAATCTAAAAGTAAATTCCACTGGACTTGTATGATAAATCATTTGTGATAAACAGATATTTGTTTTAAAAAAGTAATTGTACAAAAATCTATAATGGTCATACAAATATATGTAGATATGTAAATATATTGTATCATATTGTATCACCATTATAATAACTAGGTAGAACCCGTCGAATTTCAACGAAAGAAAATGTTTAAGAAGGAATTGTTTCATTGATTTATAATAAATCTACTTAATTATTCACAATAAAAAATGCATCTTATATTCGTAAGTGTAACTCTTAAACAAATGATATTTAACCTAAAGTTAACAAAATGCTATTCCTATAAAACTCAGTTGTAAAAATTATTAGAATTAAACTTTAATGATATGTAAACAATAAAATATAATAAAGATCTTTTATTATTATAAAGTTATCAATTAAGGGTTTTATGCACGTTATTCTAGAATGAAAAAATAGCAAAATGTACTCCACTTTGACTCAATCATAGAATTTTTTCCCCATGAAATTTAAACACGACATTATTTTTACCATCTCAAAATTTACATATACATCTCTCTTATCCGTGTTCACGCTTTAAAAAAGGGTATTTTAATATGATCATTTCAAAATCATTTTAATTCAAAACTTGGAATCTCGATTGCTATTACTTGTAAACAGATACTAATTTATTTATATTCTTTTGAGTACAAATGAAAATTTCTAAAATAATCTGAATGCAATAAATACGATAGAGAATATTCCTGTGACGTCAGAGTGTAAAAAGAAACTGTTGTATCGTGCTTGAAGAAAGTTTTTAATGAACTAAAAATCCCCCCTCCTTTAACTGATAAATAAAACGAACTAAAACCAAAATTCACAGAATTTAATAATTATGTCAAAAATGAAAATTCTTCACATAGCACAATATTTGTTATTCACTTTTTATGAAAAAATGGCAACAAAAAGATACGGTAATTTGATTTTCTTCAATTTACTTTTAATAGAAATGGAGTATGTCTGTTGCCACAATTGAAAAACGATATAAAAACTACAAAAAATTTATAACTCGAAAACAAATAAAGATACAGCTTTCAATTGCATTTAAAAGTACATTTTTCCCCTACACGATGATGTAAAAATTGAAAATGTGGGATGTTTAAACGCTAAAATATTTGCAGAAGAAAAAATTTCAAAACTAAATTTTATTTTAAATTTCAAAGTGTTGCCATTCGCAAAATGACATATGCGTTACGCACAGATACATTTGGCCTTTATAATATAGAATGATACAATATAATATGCTAAATCACTTATCAATTAATAATTCAAACGATAATAAGTGGCATGGAAACTTATTAAAAGTTGCATTAAGACCTTAATTTTAGTCTTCTGTCCATTTCTCTAGCGATTTTAAATAAAACCGACTCAGAAGGAACCAAAAAGTACAGCAACCTCTTTTAATATTTTACGCTCACTCTTTTCTATATCAAAAGCATACATATTATTGCAATACAAGGAATTATGTATGTTTTATAAATTTTGAATCGTTTTAGTTACACACAATGATATAGAAAATCTATGTAAAAAACCATACTAAAATTAAATTTAAATTTATGTGTTTCTAAATCCAGATCATAAGTTAAAATATGGGTTCAGTGATAATAATAAAAAAAACATATTTTTTGTAAAAACTTAATTTATTGTGATTTATTTCAGTAAAATAGCCTATAGTATTGGATGAGCCTATAGTATTGGAATAGCCTATAGTATTGGAACTTTCTCAATGAGAAAGTTCCTGCGGCGTTTGAATGTAAAAATCACACAGTGATTAGCCAAACAAAGTTCTCTATTCAATCAATGATATATGCTCCATCACTTTCTATAATCTGTTTCCACCGTTCTGGCAGTATACGGATGCTCCGATCACAAAAACTGCTCGGTTTAGATTCGAAGAACGAAGTCACGACGCATTTTAAGGCATCCAAAGAGTCAAGTTTTTTCTCATCTAAATAATTTGCAAATACCGAAATAAATGATAATCAGATGGTGCGATATAAGGAGAATACGGTGGATGAGTTAGGACATCCCACATCAGGCTGTTCAGTTTGCGCAGTATCTGTGTCGAAACGTGTGATCTGGCGTTGTCGTGATAAAAGACTGCTCCCTTGCAATTTGACAAAATCGGGCATTTCTGTTTAAATTCTCGATTCAGCTTGGTTAACTGGCGACAGTACTTGTCCGAATCAATCGTTTGGTCGCGGGGAGAAACTCAAAATAAATTATGGCCTTGCAATTCCACCAAACACAGAGCATCACCTTCATCGGAAGCAAACTGGCTTTTGCCCTTGCATAACCATGCTCACCTGCTTGTTTCTAAATGACTTTGTGCTGAACAATGTTGTAAAGGACACATTTCTCATCGCCCGTCACTAATCGATTCAAAAACGGCTCGTTTTTGAGTCGCCCGAGTAAATAAACGGCAGCAGAATTTCGCTAAATTTTGTTCCTCTTGTTCAGAAAATTGGACACCCATACATCGAGCTTCAAATTGAATCCCATCTTTTTTTTAACGTCGAAAAGCGGTTGATTGGTCAACGTTAAGTGCTGAAGCAACTTCCTCTGTTGAAATTCGAGGAGTATTCTATACTAAAGTACGCAAACATTGTCATCTACACTGTAAAAAAAAAAATCAAGAGGGTACTAAAAATTTCTTAGTAAATTTGTATTCCACAGAATTTTCTAGTAACCATTACAGACTTTTTTTTGCAAGTGAAACAAGCATTTCTTTTGTAAACTGAACAAAAGAATTTTTTGTATAACTAACTTAAAGATTTTTAGTATGCGCCACCAAGCAAATTTTAGTGATAGTTCCAAATTGTTTTTAATAACCATTACGTGAGCCCGAATAGCAAAATTCTATGACATATTTCTTAAGAAAAATGTCATTCTGTTAATCGCCAGGTAGCTGCATTAATCATGTCCTAATGCCGTTTGTATGAGAAAACTATTCCTATCATTAAGGATTTCAATTAAAAATGCTTAAAAATAAGTAAGCGGTATGAAAAAGAATTCAAGCAATTTAATATTTTTTCAGTTCTGCATATAAATAGATGAATATTAATTTGTAGTTTGTTGAAATTATTTTATTTTTATTTTGGTTTGTAAAAAGTTCTTTGTCAAGCATAGGTGTGTATGTTTGAATGAAATGCTGAAATTAGTCTTTAATTTGTGAACTGATTGGTATAATTTTTTATCTAGCGCCTCTCTTATTAAATAGTTAAAATAATATCAACCAAGTAATAGTTTAATTATATGAACAGTTATTTATTATACGATCTGTCATTATTAATACCTTAAGTACTGAATCGAAAAATGAATTGCTCTTACTAATAAATTGCAGAACGGCCGCTGAAAAATTATATTCACATATTCGATTGACTGTTTTACAACCGAAAAATTCGGAAATTCTTTTGATTTATTACTTGTTCCATTTATTTATAACCGTTTAAGCCTTTACGACGTTCTTAGGAAGAACAGAAATCTAGCGTTGTCCATGGATAGCTTTGTTTTTAGATGTTTATTTTTCTCAATCCGGACAACGTAGATGCAGAAAATTATGATTAAATCGCAGAAAAATTATGAACATTTGACATACAACATATTAATCCAATGGTTGGGAAGTTCAATTCGGAATTAATCCAGTTTTCCCTTATTAATTTTGAGTTCAACTCACTGACCTCGGGGCTAAAGCTTTAAAATAAAATTGTGACTTTAAAATGCAAGAAAAGTATTAAGTGTGGGTACTCATTTTATTCAGAATTTTAAGCTCTACAGCATTTGTGTTGACAACGTTTTTGAAGATTTCGAGATAGTGTTGTGGTATTTAAAAAAAACTTGTTTTTCGATTAGAAAGCTGTACATATTTTCTAACGCTTAGTTACTACGAGTGGGAAAACTTAGTATATTCATTCTAGATCTAAACTAAATGGATTAAAATAATTTCCAACTTTCCCTCAATTAATTCCGATTTCTGCCGTTTCTTCGTTTTCTACTACTATAGTTCAGGCATTACGTGCTCAAAAAGGACAAATAAATGCAAGTTTTGGTGTAGTTTTGATTTTTGGTTCCCTTTATGTTTTTTGGGTCGCTGAACACGAATCTGGCATTATCCAACAAAATTTCTCCCCGGAAACACGTTTTTTGGGCAAAAAACGTGCAAAAAACGTGACTTTTTTTCGTTTTTTCTAAATAACTTCAAAATTATGCATTTTACATGAAAGTCATCAATACATAAATTAAAGAGCACAAAATTTCCTATATTTTATGTGCTTAAAGTTTTTTTCTCCGATCAATGGTTTAGCCGTGAGAGAGCCGCAAAAATGGGTGTGAAACGCAAAAAATTCTGAAAAACGTGAATTATAGCACCGTACGTCGATGAAACATGAAAAACAACCATTTTGCGCAAATTTTCCCCACTTAATAATACTAAATATATTATTATTGACTATATTTTATTAAGCTGATGCTCATTATTTCTTTCATAACAAAAAAAAATAAATAAAAGTGAGCATTTTTGTGATCAAAATCTTCATTTGCTATTACAAAATAATAATAGCAATAATTTCTTAATTTGACTTTTAAATAACGTAAATAAAATAACTAACACAGGCTTTAACATATAAAAGCTGACACGGATTCTAATTCTTAAAGTTCTCGAAGTTCAAAATGTGGGTGTGACAGTAAAAAAAATCCGGAAAATAGGAATTATGGCACTGTACATTAGATTTAACATGAAAACTGACCATTTTTCGCAAAGATTGACTTTAAATGATACTGAAGATATTATGATCGACTATATTTTACAATGGAGTTGCTAACATTAAAAACGACGACTTATTATGAATTATTATTTAATTATAAATAATTATGTACATTAGTAAGTACATTTACTTAAAAAAACAAAGTACTATTTCCGCTTTCTTTTATTTGATTGTTCCTGCTTTTCACCGACATTTATACAAAATAGAAAATAGACGAATGGAATTAGTGGGTGTTTTTATAACTATTAATATTATAAATAAAAGTTTTTTTAATAGTAAATATTTGATACCTTGCGGCATGACTATGTCCCCTTCCATTGGGACCTCTGATTCATTGTGTGGGCAATCCATTTCCAGATCGGTTTCAAAGTCTAGCTCATCCTCTTCGTCTTGACCACAACTGTGATGTTGTTGCAGTTTCCCGAAGCAAATCTGATATCTTCGCAAATAGTTTTTGCTGCTGCTTCAACCACTCGCAGCCTTTCATTTCGATCAGATTTACATGTTTGCTGCTACCATGCATTAGTCAGTATCTTTCCTCCTATATTCTTGAAACACACAATGGACTTTTTTTTCTGATTCTTTGTGATCAGTATGTCGTTTCCATATCTCTCAATGAGGTTAAACTTTACAGTTCTCATATCAGGTTGATAACTCTCTGTCACCTGTTTCATTAGCTCTTCCATGGAGAATCGACACTCGTCATCATGATTTTCAAGGTAATCGTAATATACTTTGCATTGCTCAGTCGATTGTCTCCGCAAATGGACCACGTTTCTACTGTTCTTGGACCTTCAGCCTCCCATAAATATATTTAAAACATTTGATGTGGTATTGAGCATTTGCTGCGATCAAATCATTCATTGGTTCGATGCGCTGAATTATAGCCTGCCCATAATCATCATTGCGAGCTCTTGCTGCTTTCAGAATTGTAATTTTTAATCCCAAGTGTCGCACACTGTATACAGCATTGCATTCGCTTGGTGGATTTTTCGCTTGTGTTGCTATGAACTCTTCGAAATGCACAGTCCGCATATAAAACAATTAGTTCGAAAATTAAATTGAGGAGTTGATGATCTTAAAATTTGAGAAGTGCTAGCACTTTGTTCCTCAATCTTCTTCAGATAAGCAGTAATCATCCGTTCATTTACGTATGCTTTTCTACACTTAACACGTACATCTACTGAGATTTTCCCCTTTAGGAAAACTGCCTTTCCATCCTTTCTTTCTGTACTTGTCTTGATTAACACTGCAATAACTCGACTAACTTTCACTGACCCCTCTTCTAAAGGAAAGTCACAAATAAAACTCAGCGATATCGCGCAAAATCATTTTAGAAGTTCACTATATTCACGAAGACTCAAACAGTGAATTACTAAATACTAAATTATAAGTAAGCAGTTGCATATAGAAACTGAGAGAAAGAAACAATGAACTAATTATTAATAAAATATAGTCAATAATAATATATTTAGCATTATTAAGTGGGGAAAATTTGCGTAAAATGGTTTTTTTTTCAAGTTTCATCGATGTACGATGCTGTAATTCACGTTTTTCAGAATTTTTTGCTTTTCACACCTATTTTTGCGGCTCTCTTACGGCTAAACCATTGATCAGAGAAAAAAACTTTAAATACATAAAATGTAGGAAATTTTGTGCTCTTTAATTTATGTATTGATGACTTTCATGTAAAAAGCATAATTTTGAAGTTATTTAGAAAAAACGAAAAAAAGCCACGTTTTTTGCACGTTTTTTGCCCAAAAAACGTGTTTCCGGGGAGAAATTTTGTTGGATAATGCCAGATTCGAGTTCAGCGACCCAAAAAACATAAAGAGAACCAAAAATCAAAACTACACCAAAACTTGCATTTATTTTTTACCAAATGCCTGGACTAACTAGGCTATAATTCGTTTTGCGGCGAGCATCACTTATAGAATTTTTACCCTTTATCATCACTATGTCTAAGATAAAATTTTGCCTAATATAATCATAGAAATTCTGCAATTAAAAAAATTAAAAAACCTTAATAAAAATATACTAATGAAAACTTTGGAGATGCATCTCAACAG